>CAKXYN010000188.1:0-1200000 GCA_935064755.1 Tragelaphus eurycerus | reverse complement strand
GATGTGGTCCGCTGGAGAAGGGAATGGCAAACCACTTCAGTATTCTTGCCTTGAGAACCCCATGAACAGTATGAAAAGGCAAAATGATAGGATACTGAAAGAGAAACTCCCCAGGTCAGTAGGGGCCCAATATGCTACTGGAGATCAGTGGAGAAATAACTCCAGAAAGAATGAAGGGATGGAGCCAAAGCAAAAAGAATACCCAGCTGTGGATGTGTCTGGTGATAGAAGCAAAGTCCGATGCTGTAAAGAGCAATATTGCATAGGAACCTGGAATGTCAGGTCCATGAATCAAGGCAAGTTCGAAGTGGTCAAAGAAGAGATGGCCAGAGTGAATGTCGACATTCTAGGAATCAGTGAACTAAAATGGCCTGGAATGGGTGAATTTAACTCAGATGACCATTATATCTACTATTGCGGGCAGGAATCCCTCAGAAGAATTGGAGTGGCCATCATGGTCCACAAAAGAGTCCGAAATGCAGTACTTGGATGCAATCTCAAAAATGACAGAATGATCTCTGTTCGTTTCCAAGGCAAACCATTCAATGTCACAGTAATCCAAGTCTATGCCCCAACCAGTAACGCTGAAGAAGCTGAAGTTGAACGGTTCTATGAAGACCTCCAAGACCTTTTAAAACTAACACCCCAAAAAGATGTCCTTTTCATTATAGTGGACTGGAATGCAAAAGTAGGAAGTCAAGAAACACCTGGAATAACAGGCAAATTTGGCCTTGGAATACGGAATGAAGTAGGGCAAAGACTAAAAGAGTTTTTGTGGGGGCAGGGGTCCAAAAAGTCCAGTAGGTACTCCAGAAGGGACTGCTTGAGGGTAAAGGAAAAAAATCATTTAAGGCTGGTATATTGACAGCAGCACTGCCGGATGTTGAGGGAAAAGATAGAATTTGCCTCTGGTTTTTGTTGTAGGGACCTGGGTGGGGTGGTCCCCTGTTAGGAGTTTCTTGGAATAGATTTTTCATCAATATCAAATTTAGATTTGCAATCTTTGGCCCAGTGCATTCCTGTAAGGGCAGAGAGGGCAAATTCTTGGAGGTTTTTTATTAGCCTTCTTAGGGCAGTTCCCTTTTTAAATGATTTTTATCTCCACATGTAAAGCATCCTTCATTTCTTTTTCTAAAGGCAGCAACCATTGTTTCAACTAGTATTTGCATCTTTTGAGTTTCTGATCCTAGATTGTGACAAGCCTTCGAATAGTCAATAATAGTCCCAGTCTCACAAATTGCAGTGATAGCTCTTTGATATTCCTGATTTGCATTCTCATAAGCAAGTTTTTTTCTCGCTGCTTTTTGGTTTCTTCTCCAATTACAGTATGGGAAATAGCAGTTTCTAATCTAGCTAAAAAATCAGCATAACTTTCATTAGGCCCTTGTAATATTTTAATGTAACTACCTGTAGGCTCTCCTTGAGGAGTAATTCCATCCCAAGCTTCAAGGGCCACTGTTTTTAATTTTCATGCAGCAAAGGAGGGCATTTTATTTGAACTTCTATGGTATCAAATTGTCTGGAGCCAGTTAACATTTCATAAGTAATTTGGTTTTGGGGAGTGCCAGCTCGAGCATTCTTGTTAGCATGATCTCTGGCTATATCATGAAACCACATTGTCCATTGAAGATATTCTCCTGGTTTAAGGAGAGCTTTTATTAAAGTTCGCCAATCATAGGGGGAAAAGTTTCCATTAGAAGATGCCACAATATATAGAAGCTCTCTAGTAAAAGGCAAATGTGGGCCATACATAGTTATAGCCTTTTTCATTTGTTGCATGTGAAAAAGATTAATACCGTCATATTGAGGTATTATATGCCCTTGAGTGTCAGGATTTCTTAAAACTGGAAAGATGGAGAAAGCACTGGTGTTAGAAACTTGTGATTGCAAAACCAGTAATTTAGAGTCTCATTCACGGAGGAGAGCAAGTAAGTGCAAATATGAGTATAATTTTCATGCAACAAAGGAGGGCATTGTATTGGTTTTCTGCAAATATGAGTCTGTGCCAAGGACTTATCATTATTGTCCAGAAGAGCATTGCCAGTTTTGGTGTCAAAAAACATCTACAAAGAGAGACTTTTGGAGTTGCGCCGGTTGGCAGAGGAGGAGCATTTGGAGTAGCTGGGGTAGGGTTAGTAAGAAAAATTTGAAATATTTTATGTTGTTCTAATTGTCCCTTTTATAAAGTTGTATCATCTACTTGATATTCATGCAATAAGTGTTCTGTCTGTTGTCGAATATTGGGAGGGCTAGAATTTACCTTGAAATGGCAGAATTACAACTTTAATGCGGAGAAGGCAACGGCACCCCACTCCAGTGCTCTTGCCTGGAAAACCCCATGGTCAGAGGCGCCTGCTGGGCTGCAGTCCATGGGATCGCTGAGTTGGACACGACTGAGCGACTTCAGTTTCCCTTTTCCCTTTCATGCATTGGAGAAGGAAATGGCAACCCACTCCAGTGTTCTTGCCTGGAGAATCCCAGGGACAGGGGAGCCTGGTGGGCTGCCGTCTCTGGGGTCTCACAGAGTCAGACATGACTGACGTGACTCAGCACACACGCATGCATCAGATCAGATCAGATCAGATTAGTTGCTCAGTCGTGTCCGACTCTTTGCGACCCCATGAACTGCAGCACGCCAGGCCTCCCTGTCCATCACCAACTCCCGGAAGTCACTCAGACTCACATCCATCGAGTCAGTGATGCCATCCAGCCATCTCATCCTCTGTCGTCCCCTTCTCCTCCTGCCCCCAATCCCTCCCAGCATCAGAGTCTTCTCCAATGAGTCAACTCTTCCCATGAGGTGGCCAAAATACTGGAGTTTCAGCTTTAGCATCATTCCTTTCAAAGAAATCCCAGGGCTGATCTCCTTCAGAATGGACTGGTTGGATCTCCTTGTAGTCCAAGGGACTCTCAAGAGTCTTCTCCAACACCACAGTTCAAAAGCATCAATTCTTTGGCGCTCAGCCTTCTTCACAGTCCAGCTCTCACATCCATACATGACCACAGGAAAGACCATAGCCTTGACTAGGCGAACCTTTGTTGGCAAAGTAATGTCTCTGCTTTTGAATATGCTATCTAGGTTGGTCATGAAAGTGAAGTCGCTCAGTCGTGTCCGACTCTTTGCAACCCCGTGGACTGTAGCCCACCAGGCTCCTTCTTCCATGGGATTCTCCAGGCAAGAATACTGGAGTGGGTTGCCATTTCCTTCTCCAGAGGATCTTACCGACTCAGGGATCGAACTTAGGTCTCCTGCATTGCAGGCAGACGCTTTAACCTCTGAGCCACAAGGGAAGCCCACAATGAGAGCCCATAGGGGCCAGAAATCAATTGGAATATTTTTTCCCTGTTTGGCGGCCCATTCAACATTTTCTTTGACCTGCTGCGAAATTTCTAAATCAAAACTGCCTTTATCAGAGAACCAAGGATTACCACTGTTTGAAAGTAAGCCTCTATTCATTGGCACGAAACCATAAGTCCCTGAGCTTTGAACAAATGGTGAAGTAAAATAGACAAATGATGGGGATTTCTAGCCTTTTGACCCGTGTCTTAGTATTTACCGACCTCAATGGGAGTCTGGAGTCACTCCGTCCGAAATGCCATGTATACCAGTGTCCCTGTTCTGGGTGCCACTTGCTGGGGTCCTTTAACGGGACCTGGTGGTCCAGAGTAAACAATCAGAAAGTGAAAGAAAGAGGCTGGTATTTCGTGGTTTACGCAGAAAACCAATAAAGTCCTTGACACAGGTCTTGGTTGCTCACAAAAGCACCAGGCGCCCTCTCGAGGGGGTGAAGGCACAGTACGCCTTCACAGTGCACCTCACTCTCCTGCAGGAGAGTGAGCTCAACGGGTCTCTACATCCAGAGAACATGAGGGGGAGAGAGAGAGAAACAAAAACGTCATGGGGCCCTAACTAACCTCTGATGGAGCAAAGGCGCTTTAATGATTTTTCTGTGCGTATATATAGGCTGTAGTACAAGAAGTTTCTTACGACTGTGATAAAGATCAGAAAACCAAATGTACAGCAACTGTTAACAAGGGAATTAATAATTAATAATGGAATTAATAATGGACACAAGGTCAGGAGACAATCCATATCTCAAGAAAGGGGATCGAGACTAAGCAGTTTTGTAATAAAGAGAATGTTTACTAAAGGAGATTCAAGCTTGTCTCACACAATGACTTCAGTTCCTGGGAGTAGTGTGCTGCTTCACTTGAAAAGAAACGAAGAACTTGTGAGAAACACCATGTAGGAATCCTCCTATCAAACAGTCCCTGACAGCCCCTCAGCATGTGGGATCTTACTGCACCAGGCAACAACATGTATTTCATACATTGGTCAGTGGACTCTTTACCACTGAGCCACCGGGGATGCCCTCATATTATTTTTAAATACAAGTATTTTATACAGACTGGCCTTAAAGTATTTTGTGTATTATTTTCTGCTTATACTACTATTAGATGACTCTAACTGTATAGAACCTGCCTGCACCTGTGGGAAAGGTGGGTTTGATCCCTGGGTTAGGAAGATCCCCTGGAGGAGGGAATAGCAACCCATCAGAGTGTTCTTGTCTGGAGAGTCCCATGGAAAGAGGAGCCTGGCAGGATACAGTCCATGGGATTGCAGATAGTCGGGTGTAACTGAAGCAGCTTAGCACAGCACGCAACCTTTACCAAGTCCTTGAAATACATAACCCACTTTGCCTGACGCCTCAACCTTTTGAATTGATTGAATTGAGAGCTCAATCCCTGTGTCAGAAACATCTCCTGGAGAAGTAAATGGCAGCCCTCTTCAGTATTCTTGCTTAGAGAATCCCATGGATGGAGGAGCTGGCAGGCTACAGTCCATGGGTTTGCAAAATGTCGTACATTCCTGAAGCGACTGAGCACACACACAGGCACTGATTACTGATAATTTCCTCTCATAGAGAAACTAAAGACATTTTGGATAAGAAAGCAAATGTTTTTGGAAGTTATCACTGGTATCACTGGTCACCATTCTACAAAACGCTAATATAAAAGACAGTTCATGGTTGCTTAAGGAAAGTAAGATCCGTGTTTTTAGTAACAAAAGGTATAAGCAATGAAATTGATTTGGGATGCTCATAGCAGTGAGTGGAAGCAAGCAGAAGCTGGAAGCAAGTTCTTAATTTTCCAGATCGAGACTCCTAACCCCTGGACCACAGGAGCCAACATTTAGGGCTAAGGTCCCTAGTCTGACCTGCCTAGTCAAGAACAAATACAGATGATGAGGCAGAAGATAAAGAGTAAAGGAAAAGGCTTATTGAAAGGAAAAGTACATGCGGCAAGGCACATGGGGCAACCTCAGAGAGAGAGAGAGACGCCTTTGGGAAGTGTAAATTCTTTACAAAGGGGCGGTTTTCCAGGTCTTCATCTTCCCTGAGGCCAATCACCTTGTTTATTCTCCCTGGTTAATTTCTCTCAGGACCCTCCCTGGAGTGTGCATACACACTTTAGCCAAGTTGGATCTCAAAGTGAAGGCTTCTGGGAGAAGCAAGATTCATTATGACCTGGAATTATCCTGTGAGTTTTGACTCCAAGCAGCCTTTCTGGGCATGTGTAGTGTCTCCCTTAGTAAACAGGGTTTTTTCCTTTCTTTGTCCTTGCCATAATTATTCCCTGAGATTAGAGAATGACTATCTATTTACCCTGTTTTTGTTGGGTGTAAATTCCTCAACTGGATCCCACCTATCTCTTATCTCAGAGAATGTAAAGGGGAAGATGACAACATTCAAAACATTTAACATGGAGCCCATCAGTCTCCTACCAGAAAATTACATTTTATTAGTGAGAAAGAAAGTATGTCTGACTTACAGGTGGCTGTCTCTCAATGAAGAAAATGATTTAATTAGGGAAAAAAAAAGAGAGTTTTTATGCAAAGTGGACCTCCAAGAAAAGAGGTCCCAAAAGGCAAGTCTTTATATGATCTGTAACAATCTGTCATTTGACTCCTATCAATGTTGTTGCTTGACTATGGGAAGCATGTGATGAGGTGTTTCAAAGGGATCTATTTCCTCTTTGTCCCCCTTTTGTGCTGGATTCCATCGGATGCCTGCTTTTTGGTGCATGTGGAACAGCACTAACACCTCCAGAGATTATTTCAGACCCAGCCTGTTTCTCTTCCTATTTGCTGCACTTGGGAGATCTTATTGGAAGAAGGGAAAGACTAGAAGCTCTTTGATTGCATTTGGTGTCTCAGATCCTACACAGAGCTGCCTTCAACCTGTCTTCCTGTTCAGAGCCCTCAGCTGTTACTGTTGTTACTGCTTTTGCCACATCCTTCAGGGGTGTGTGTAACAGGAATGTGGTTTGGATCTTCTGTGATTGTAACTCAGGAAACCTGTAAGGGCAGTGGATATTGATCGAGGTCCTCTCTTAGACTGGACCTGAATTGAGATCTTGTTGGTGCCTTGGAAACGATTTCCAAGAGGGGCGGCTGAGTAACACAATTACACAGGTCAGTTCTTGTGTCTGATCTGAAGTTTCCTTTTACACTCCTGGAGTTCATTGTAACTTTTTTCCTCTGTTCTGCCCAAGTGGGCCCTGGTGGTTCAGAGTATGTATGAATCTGTAAGTCTCGGTTTCAGTTCTGCTTTTGCTCATTTACTTTCATGTTCCATGGAGTTGTGTACAGGAACCCTGTGAATCTACTACCTTTATTTGTAAAATTGAGGTAATTAGTGCTGTTAGGTGGCATAGAATGTTGCCTGTTTTACAGAAAAGGTCAGAAGTTACTGTGTTTTGTTTTTTTTTTTCGTTGTGCCATGTGGCAGGTTGTATGTTAGTTCCCCGTTCCTGGATGGAATCTGTGCCCTCTCCAGGGTATGTGCATAGTCCTAAAGATTGGACCACCAGGGAATTTGCCTCACAGATTACTTTTGCTTAAATAATATATTTACTTCCTATCTTGCTTATTGTGACATCTCTTTGTCTACTTTACATCTTGTATGTTTTTATTTTACTTTTCATTTTTATGAGTGTTGTCTCTGACTCTGGTTAATAAGTTTTCAAATAATATTGGTTTTCTTCATACCAATACATTACATTTTAAAAATGTTTTTTATTTTTAGTTGCACTGGGTCTTTGTTGCTTCAGGGGCTTTTGGTTACTTGTGGCAGGCAAGGGCTACTCTCTACTTGCAGTGCACGGACTTCTCATTCTAATGCCTTCTCTTGTTACAGTGTATGGGCTCTATGCCTGTGCACAGTAGTTGTGACTCCCGAACTCAAGAACATGGAGTTGTGGCCTACAGGCTTAGTTGCTCCAAGGTATGTGGGAACTTCCCGGATGAGGGATGGAACCCTTGTGCCCTGTGTTAATTACCAGGTGGATTCTTTACCTCTGAGCCAGAAGGGAGGCCCCAAAGCTTGTTCCTTGACATGTATCTTAGAACTAATGAACTGAATAAGTTAAAGTTACTGTATAGATAGGAAATTGCTGTACTGAATGACTGTTCTTTAAGTAGACAGTGTTTTATTTATTAATATTTTTTAGTTAATGATGATCTTTATGTATTACATAATGTAACTGACATGAACCACTTGTCAATATCATAAAATGCCTATATGTCTATCTACTGATAGATTTATAAGAGGTATTTAGATAAGTTTTCTTTTTATTTTCCATTATTGTAGGGAATTTCCTGAACAGTTGTCAACTGCTATTTATGTTTTCCATTACTCATTAAAGTGCTTATTTTGGATTCTTTACCATTGCAGTGTATTGCCTGTTAATGAATGCTTGTTCAGTTGATTGTCCCGTCTGACTCTTTGTGATCTCATGAACAGTAGACTGCTAAGCTCCTCATCCATGGAATTTTTTTCAGGCAAGAATAGTTCAGTGGGTGCCATTTCCTCCTCCAGGGGATCTTCCCCACCAAGGGATTGAAGCTCCCTATCCTATGTCTCCTGCATTTGCAGGCTAATTCTTTACTACCAAGACACCTACATAGCCCTGTCTGTTCTTTACCATTTACTTATGTATAAGTATATATAAAGTGTGTACAACATGCTATATTTTCTCTTCAATTATGAGACAGCAGCAACCAAGTAGAATGAGTTTAGAAGTCATGGTGCGAAAATACCCTTTTCTTTGAGAACTGACATGAGTTTGGAAAAAACTAATATGTTCTGACTGTATCTTTGAAGCTAGGCTACTCTAAAATTAATTTGCATTACATGTGATTTCTCTTTCATTTTTAAACAGTTCTATTTGTTTAGCGATTTGTTTAGCATTTCAAATATTTTTAAGATCATCATTGGGAAGATGCGTAATTTTGTTCAGCATGGATATGCCTTTTGGTATAATACCACGTATCCAGCATGAAACAATTTATTTATGAATTGTAATTGATAGAATGCATATGGTTTTTATATTTTGTAGATGTGTCTCAAATACGTATGATCAAGAAATTACAGGCAAAAGGAAACAGTGGTAAAGAAGAAATTTTTCAAAGAGTGGTGTTTGGAAGAGCTGAAAGCCATGAAATCGAAGATTTTTTTCCTCAGAAAGATACAGGAAAATATGCATGATTTTGAGTGTTTGTGGACAGATGATGAAAGAAATAACAGCTGCTGCTGCTGCTAAGTTGCTTCAGTCGTGTCCGACTCTGTGCGACCCCATAGACAGCAGCCCACCAGGCTCCCCCGTCCCTGGGATTCTCCAGGCAAGAACGCTGGAGTGGGTTGCCATGGCCTTCTCCAATGCATGAAAGTGAAAAGTGAAAGTGAAGTCGCTCAGTCGTGTCCAACTCTTAGCAACCCCATGGACTGCAGCCCACCAGGCTCCTCCGTCCATGGACTTTCCAGGCAAAAGTACTGGAGTGGGGTGTAGACTTCAGAATATATGTCTTTCCAAGAAACCACACAAAAGTAATGTGCACACTGGAGCTTTAACTCAAAGATCAAAACTGTGGAATGTGAGAGGATATATATGGACAGCAAACTTGGACAGGTAATGAATATTGTGTAGTCTGTTCCATGAAATACTCACACCATGGGCATAATGAAGTGATTCATGTGTGTCGGAAACTGTACACTATACCAAATTTGGGAACATGTTTAAGAAAACAGTATTTCCTCATGATTCCCACCCCCTCAAATTCATATTGGAGGGAATCCTTACAATTGTAATGAGTTTGGCCATCTTTTATGACAGTTCTTACAGCAGATCACAGAAGAGAGAATTCATTTGAGGAATAAGTAAATCTTCAGAAAGACAAACGTTGACACTTGCAGCCTATATCTTCCATGTGGGGACCCCTGACCTTCCTGCGTGTTACCCTCTCAGTATGATAATTTCCAGGCCTATTCACTTTGGTGTTTAATTTTATTTTCACAACAATGTTGCGTTTTTCTTGGATAATTCCGTTCAGTTTGTGTTTACTACTTCATATGTGCTAAATCCTCAGTACATCTACTCTTGGAATTCCGTGAAGACTTCCCCCAGGTGTCTGGGCGAAACCATTTTAAGGTAAGACCACATCTATCCACATCCGAATTTTCTGTCTGCATGTGGAACGTGGACAATTCACATGCAGCTTTTTTCTCAGAGCACAGAAAACCACTGCTTTTTCACTTTATCAATGAAGAAAGGCTTATTCTCACTGGCTATTTCTTCACCAGAGCACAGCTGGTAAAAGAGGAGATGAGGGGATAATTTACTTACATCAGTATGATATTTCATTACTGTCTAATCATACACATAATATCCAGGATGCTGTGCAAAGACTTTTTTCTGTGATTGCCACAGAAATGGCAAAATGGAAAATATTTTTCCTAGTATTGAGTCTGCAGGGCAGGGCTCTGTGGGGCTCCCAGGCACAGAGGCCTTTTGAGTTCCCATTTCTTAAAGACAGGCCTGCAGCCTCCATAACCTTGTATGAGTTCCTAAGGGCAGAACAGTTGCTAATCAAAGACGGATGCTCACAACGGGACAATTGTGTCCATCTCTTTTGTAACCCTATGGACAAAAAATAAGTTGCCGTTTCTTCCTCCAGGGAATCTTCCCAACCCAGGAATCGAACATGCAACCACTGCACTGATTAGGAGACTAGACCATCTAAGACCCTGCACACAACTTAATCTTGTCATCACCCCCATCCTTTTAGAACTTTGCAGAGGAAACAAGAGTACAAGACTGCTACTGCCTTGATCCTTAGCATATATCCCTGCTGCTGCTGCTGCTGCTAAGTCACTTCAGTTATGTCCGACTCTGTGCAACCCCATAGATGGCAGCCCACCAGGCTCTCCCTTCCCTGGGATTCTCCAGACAAGAACACTGGAGTGGGTTGCCATTTCCTCCTCCAGTGCATGAAAGTGAAAAGTGAAAGTGAAGCTGCTCAGTCGCGCCGACTCTTAGCAACCCCATGGACTGCAGCCTACCAGGCTCCTCCATCCATGGGATTTTCCAGGCAAGAGTACTGGAGTGGGGTGCCATTGCCTTCTCCAGCATATATCCCTAGTGGATGATAGAACATCTCCTTACTCACCAGGGAGGGGGCCTAAAGTGTTCCCTTTTAGCCTTGCACATATATAAAGCCACTGTTTATCCTCTATAACTCTGTCTCTGTGTTTGTATTTCAAATATTTCAGTTTGGCATTCTGCACAGAGAGCCAAGATTTTGGCATCAATATAACCTCTGGGTTCTGGTTCAACCCAGACCTCTGACTTGCTGATTCAGAGGAACATCTTTCAACACATACTGATGTCTCTAAGATGTGACAGGACCAGACACAATATAGCCCAAAGGAACACGCAGGGCCCCTCACCGACGTTCAAAGGTACATACACCAATGTTCTCAGGCCTTGTTGTTTTTATCATTACTGGGTTAATATTCCTAAGGTTCCATTTTTAACTATTACATGTGTATTTATCTTCTTTGACTTTGCTTGGTATTATATCTTACGATGACAGAGTTGAAGCTTACTTCAGATTCTGTAATTATGGCAAAGAGCAAAGATTAAAGAATTCTCCCATGTGACTTCCAGGAAAAGGCTTACTGCCAAGAGCCACCCTTCCCCATTATCACTGATTTAAGACCCCACTAGGCCCCCTGTTTCCCTGGGAAAAAACCAGACACACACACCACAAATTCCCAGTCTCAGTGGCACCCCACTCCAGTACTCTTGCCTGGAAAATCCTACAGGTGGAGGAGCTTGGTAGGCTGCAGTTCATGGGGTCGCTGAGAGTCAGACACGACTGAGCAACTTCACTTTCACTTTTCACTTTCATGCATTGGAGAAGGAAATGGCAACCCACTCCAATGTTCTTGCCTGGAGAATCCCAGGGACGGGGGAGCCTGGTGGGCTGCCGTCTATGGGGTCACACAGAGTCGGACACGACTGAAGTGACTTAGCAGCAGCAGCCCTATCAGTGATGTGTTGTAGTTTAGCCGCTCAGTCATTGCAACATTGTGGGCTACAGCATGCCGAGCTTCCCTGTCTTTCACAATTCCCTGGAGTCTGACATTGTGTGGCTTGTCATGGAGAGGATATGACCCTGTATCGTGACCATTTATGCTATTCTATTGAATTTCAGTTTCCTTGAACTTGTTTCAGATATTCTCAGGAAACTTTCTGTGGATGCTTTTTCCTTCTCTGGTAGTTAACTGGTTGATACTTTAGGTTCAGTTGTCTCTCCCAACTACCTGAGGTCAGGTGCTGTAGCCTCATTCCTTAACTCTTTGATCTGAGCGATTTCTTAGAGTGGAAGAGTTTTCTCCCCAGTAAGGTGGACACAGATCTTTCTCTAACGTGCTGTTATGCTGATGACAAGTTCATCCGTGTGAAGTCTTTAGAGTAATGCTTAGTGTGTAGGACGTGCTGGAACACCTGTTGTCAGTGTGATGATGTCTTCATCATCACAATGTGTGTTCTTTTAAAGTCACTGTGGACTTTGTTGTCTCTGAAGACAACAGTCTTGCTGTAACTCATCTAGATAGTGACACTATGTCACTCAGTGTGTTGAATGTAACACTTCTGCATAGACAACTCATTTTGGTTTTAATTTGTGTATTTTTCATGTATTGTCCACATACATGACACATTCATTTTGATTGGAGGATATCAGTTCAGTTCAGTCGCTCAGTCGTGTCCGACTCTTTGCGACCCCATGAACTGCAGCACGCCAGGCCTCCCTGTCCATCACCAACTCCCAGAGTTCACTCAGACACATGTCCATCAAGTTAGTGATGCCATCCAGCCATCTCATCCTCTGTCATCCCCTTCTCCTCTTGCCCCCAATCCCTCCCAGCATCAGAGTCTTTTCCAATGAGTCAACTCTTCTCATGAGGTGGCCAAAGTATTGGAGTTTTAGCTTTAGCGTCATTCCTTCCAAAGAACACCCAGGGCTGATCTCCTTTAGAATGGACTGGTTGGATCTCCTTGCAGTCCAAGGGACTCTCAAGAGTCTTCTCCAACACCACAGTTCAAAAGCATCAATTCTTCGGCGCTCAGCCTTCTTCACAGTCCAGCTCTCACATCCATACATGACCACTGGAAAAACCATAGCCTTGACTAGACGGACCTTTGTTGGCAAAGTAATGTCTCAGCTTTTGAATATGCTGTCTGGGTTGGTCTGAACTTTACTTCCAAGGAGTAAGCATCTATTTAATTGCATGTCTGCAGTCACCATCTGCAGTGATTTTGGAGCCCCCAAAATAAATTCTAACACTGTTTCCACTATTTCCCCATCTATTTCCCGTGAAGTGATAGGACCAGATGCCATGATCTTCGTTTTCTGAATGTTGAGCTTTAAGCCAACTTTTTCACTCCCCTCTTTCATTTTCATCAAGAGGCTTTTTAGTTCCTCTTCACCTTCTGCCATAAGGGTGGTGTCATCTGCATATCTGAGGTGATTGATATTTCTTCTAGCAATCTTGATTCCAGCTTATGCTTCTTCCAACCCAGTATTTCTCATGATGTACTCTGCATACAAGTTAAATAACCAGGGTGACAATATACAGCCTTGACATACTCCTTTTCTTATTTGGAACCAGTCTGTTGTTCCATGGCCAGTTCTGACTGTTGCTTCCTGACCTGCATACAGGTTTCTCAAGAGGCAGGTCAGGTGGTCTGGTATTCCCATCTCTTTCAGAATTTTCCACAGTTTATTGTCATTCATAGAGTCAAAGGCTTTGGTATAATCAATAAAGCAGAAGTAGATGTTTTTCTGGAACTCTCTTCCTTTTTCCATGATCCAGCAGATGTTGACAATTTGATCTCTGTTTCCTCTGCCTCTTCTAAAACCAGCTTAAACATCTTGAAGTTCCCGTTTCACGTATTGCTGAAGCCTGGCTTGGAGAATTTTGAGCATTACTTTGCTAGCGTGTGAGATGAGTGCAATTGTGCAGTAGTTTGAGCATTCTTTGGCATTGCCTTTCTTTGGGATTGGAATAAAAACTGGCCTTTTCCAGTCCTGTGGCCACTGCTGAGTTTTCCAAATATGCTAGCATATTGAGCACTTTCCAAAATTGAGCAATTTCTAAATTTGCTGGCAGCACTTTCACAGCATCATCTTTCAGGATTTGAAATAGCTCAACTGGAATTCCATCACCTCTACTTGCTTTCTAAGGCCCACTTGACTTCACATTCCAGGATGTCTGGCTCTAGGTGAGTGATCACACCATGGTGATTATGTTGGTCCTGAAGATCTTTTTTGTACAGTTCTTGTGTGTATTCTTGCCACCTCTTCTTAATATCTCCTGCTTCTGTTAGGTCCATACCATTTCTGTCCTTTATGGAGCCCATCTTTGCATGAAATGTTCCCTTGGTATCTCTAATTTTCTTGAAGAGACCTCTAGTCTTTCCCATTCTGTTGTTTTCCTCTATTTCTTTGCATTGATCGCTAAGAAAGGCTTTCTTATTTCTTCTTGCTATTCTTTGGCACTCTGCATTCAGTTGCTTATATCTTTCCTTTTCTCCTTTGCTTTTCTCTTCTCTTCTTTTCACAGCTATTTGTAAGGCCTCCCCAGACAGCCATTTTGCTTTTTGGTATTTCTTTTCCGTGGGGATGGTCTTGATTCCTATCTCCTGTACAATGTCACGAACCTCCGTCCATAGTTCATCAGGCACTCTATGTATCAGATCTAGTCCCTTAAATCTATTTCTCACTTCCACTGTATAAAAGTAGGGAAAACCACTAGACTATTCAGGTATGCAGGATATCATAATCTTAGCAAAAAGGTGAAATTATAAATTAGAGTTGAGGCCAACAGTTTGCTTCAAGCAGCTTTTTATGGATCTATCAAAATATTACTTCAACTGAATTGAGCTTTACTCCTCTCACCTCTTCTCATTTTGTGTGAAACTAAGAATCGTCCTCAGGGCCCATTGGAGAAATGTGTTTTCATTTCAGGCACAGGTGACCTTCAAGGATGTGTTCATAGATTTCTCTCCTGAGGAGTGGGAATGCCTGGACCCTGCCCAGAGGACCTTGTACAAGGATGTGATGGTGGAGACCCTCAGGAACCTGCTGTCTGTGGGTGAGGATCACTTCCCCCTGAAGTAGAGATCTGCCCTGGGGTTCCTCTGCATGTTCCCTCTGTACCTTTTGAGATCTCAAAAGCTTGTTGACTCACACATGTAAAGCTTCCTGATTGGCATCAGGAGTTTAAACTTGACTTTCTTTCAGGTAACCTGCCCACTGTGTGATACACAGGCAGTTTCTCCAAAGCTCAAGTGTTTATAAAGCTGATTTCAAACTTTGAAATATCCAGTTGCCTGTTTTCTAGCCCTGTGTTCATGGTTCAGTAGTTCTTAGATAGGAACTAGGTACCTGCTGCATATTTGTACTATATATTATACTGTTCCTGTGCATTCAGAAGGAGGCAAATAGTAAATTCATTTGAGAAGTATTTTTCTGTTGGTTTATAATGTCCTCACTCCTTGGCTGACAAAAGAGCTGCATTCTACACCTGCCTATGCAGGAGACACGGGTTCGATCCTTGGTCTGGGAAGATCCCACATGTCACAGAGCAGCTATGCTTATGTGCCTCAACTACGAGCCAGCACTCTAGAGCCTGGAAGCTGCAACTACTGAGCCCACATGGGACAACTACTGAAGCCCATGCACCCAGGAGAAGCCACAGCAAGTGAGGAGGACGAGCACTGCAACTGGAGTGTAGCCCCTACTTGCTGAACTTGGGGAAAAGACCAAGGAGCAACGAACACTCACCAGAGCCAAAATCAATGAATGCACCAATGTATTAAAAATAACAGATATATTTATTAAAAAAAAAAAAAAAGAGAGAGAAAGAGAGAGGTTGGATTCTGGAAGAAGCCACAGTATGTGGCATTACTTCTGAGTAGGAATTTCTATTGCTGATCTGAATGTTACCTCCATTCTTGTGGCACAAGAAAAAAGACCCCTGGATTGTGGAGAACGAGATGCTAATAGCAAACATCTAGATGAGTGGGAAAGTATCCACAATGTGATCACAGGTCAACTGTCACAAGGACAGAGAGGAATCCACACCATTCATGGTCTTTGGGAAACTCTCCAAGTGGGAGAGTTGTGTGAGAAAACAGATGTTTAATGTTTGTGAACTCTCACAGGAGAATTTTCTTCTCCCTAACTTACAGCTCTGTTCTTTGACCTGTGAAATGTACAGCACCCTCGAGTCGTGCTGTAGCTCCCTCAGAGATGAAAGCAAGGTCTTTTTTGGGGGGCCTGTACTGGGTCTTTATTGGTATGTGGACTTTTGTCTATTTGAGATGAATGAGGGCTACTCTCTAGTTGCAGGGAGCGCGGTTTCTCATTTTGGTGGCTTCTTTTGTTGTGAAGCACAGGCCCTAGGCACAAGGGCTTGAATAGTTCAACCATACAAGCTCAGTATCTGTGGTTCATCAACTTAGTGTCCATGACATGTGAAATCTTCCCAGAACAAGAATCAAGTCCTTGTCTCCCGCATTACTAAGCAGATTCTTACCAGAGAGCCACCAGGGTGTTAGGGAAATTAAATAGTCTTGTTTAGGCTTCAAGACAAAGCAGTGCATTCCTCTGACCTTGCTTCTAACCTGCATGGAAACTGCCCTGAGTGTGAATGTCCTGTCTCCTGTGAATGTCAGGCTTGCAGCACCATAGATAAGATAGGGGACAAATCGTGAGATTGTTCAGCCTTTGCAGGCGCCCTTGCCAACCAACCCCAGGCTTAACACCATCCAAGTTGGCTCCTGGATCCTCCTCTCAGCTTACCGTGAGGTAAATAAAGTTAACTTAAAACTGTCTAAAGAAAAGTTACAACTGCAAAAAGAATTACGCGATTTGTGAGAATGATTATCCATATTACAATGTCACATTATATTTTGGCTGATCAAATATTCACTTTTTAAGTCAACTCTCTTTAGCCAGCCTACAGCTCCAATAGTGTCCCCCACTGCCCTTTCTCTCTCCATTCTTTGTCCTGTTGTGGCCTTACACCCCTCCCAAACCCTCTGTCTCCCTCTCCATCAGCTGGTCCCCTTCTAACTGCCCCAGTCTCTGAGCAGGGAGGGGGAGCTCAGGTTCCCCAAACTAGCAAGTTTGTTTACCCTTTTAGATTCTTCTGATGAAAGATCCCCAACTCCCTGGAGAGACATTCCAAGATTTTTATCAGTCCTTCTGTCCCTATTATCACAGTCAATTTGAGCACTGTTCGATCTGTATTGTAGCCATAAAGCTATGACTGTAGAAAGGAAAGATAACTTTTTTGATGCAGGATGGCCAAGATATTGTTTAGACTCTGGAGAAAACTGGTTAAGATGAATTCTTTTTTTTCTTTGGAAGTGCAAAGCCGGTTCTGTTTACCTGTGGAATTAAAAACAGCAAGTTTGTTAAAAAAGGCCTGTCAAAAAAAAAAGCTTAAAGTTAACCTTTGCCAATGTTTCCCAGATGACTCTAGTGGTAAAAAACCTGCCAGCCCCTGGGGAGACACAGGAGAAGTGGATTTGATCCCTGGGTAGGGAAGATCCCCTGAGAAGTGAATGGAACCCACTCCAGTATTCTTGCCTGGAGAGTCCCATCATGGACAGAGGAGCCTGGTGGGCTACAGTCCACAGAGTTGCAGGGGGGTGGACAGGACTGAAGCGAACTTGCATAGCATGCCACCTTTGCCATGTTCTGGAAATAAGTAAACTATTTTTCCAGGGATTTCAGTCTTGGGCAAATTAGAATTTTAAACCACAGGGTGGGGGGTGGGAAGAAAAAAGTGAAAGAGACATTTTAAATCTCAGGCAGGAAAGTATGAGAGCTTTCATGTCTGTCGATCTGCATTTATGTTTGTCTCAGCGTGTGTCTTTGTTTTTGGATAATATTGCTGAGGTTTATTTGTTAATAAGCTCTAATTCAATTGTTTGTGAAAAAAAAAAAGGAAGCACTTAGAAATCAAACAATTACAAGAGAAGTTCAGGTTTATGTGAACTGGAAAATATTCAATATTAAATATCTAGTATTAATGTTTCTTTGCTAATCTAATTAAGACATGTCTTGAGTCTTCAACATTGTCTCATACATTTATTGTACCTACTTATAAGTTTGTCAATGGTTAAAGTAACTCAAGTGAAGAGTCTTTTAAGGGAAGACAGCAAATGCAATTGGAGCTTTTAGATAAACTCTGTTAGGAATTATTATACTTTAGAAATGTCTGTCTAAAATAGTCTCTCCAGATTTGAATAACCTGAATTTCTAGGGTCGTTCTAAACTGAGTGATGAAAGTTCGTTGAATATCTAGATTATTTCCAAATAAAATAAGATTCTAAAACACATATTACTGAAAACTTATTTCCTCTTACAGAAAAACTAAAGAGATTTTGGACTATTAATGAATATGTTTGGTGCCACCCTTAGACGTTCTCTATAAGAGAGCAAATGTTCTTAGACATTATCACTCTTAGACATCTTCACCAGTCTACAAAATGCTCACCAGTCTACGAAACGCTAATATAACAGACAGCTCATGGTTGCTTAAGGAAAGTAAGATGTGTGTTTTTAGTAAGAAAGGTATGAGAAATGTGGGCCAATCACTTTGCTTTGTCCCCCCTGGTTAATTTGTCTTAGGACCCTCCTCTTAGGTACACAAGCACACCCTGAGTCTTGAAGTAAAGGCTTCTCAGAGGAGCAAAACTCATTATGGCCTGGACTGATCCTCTGAATTTTAAATCCAAGGCGCCTTTCTGCACTTGTGTACTGTCTCCTTCATCAGACAGGGTGTTTTCCTTTCTTTGTCCTTGCCATGATTATTCCCTTAAATTAAGAGACAAACTGTCTGTTTACCCTGTTTTTGTTGACTGTAAATTCCTCAACCGAGCTGACATATCTCTTATCTCAGGGCATGCAAAGAGGAGGGTAGCTGATTGTAGAATGTCCAACCTGCAGCCCATCCAACTCGTACCTCAAAATTACATTTTATTGAGGAAAATGGAAAGTACTTCTGACTTACACATGGCTATTTCTAAATGAACAAAGTGATTTTTTTTTTTTTTTTTTTTTAAGAGAGAGAGGTTTCATGGAAAGTGGACTCCAAAAAAGAGATCCCAGAAGGCAAGGTCTTTATATGTTCTGCAACAATCTGTCATTTGACTCCTGTCAATTTTGTTGCTGACTTTGGGTAGCATGTGATGAGCTATATCAAAGGGATTTACTTCCCCTTGTCCCCTTCCTGTGGTAATTAGTGCTGTTAGTGAAAGGTTTCCGCTGGATCATGGAAAAAGCAAGAGAGTTCCAGAAAAACATCTATTTCTGCTTTATTGACTATGCCAAAGCCTTTGACTGTGTAGATCACAATAAACTATGGAAAATTCTGAAAGAGATGGGAATACCAGACCACCTGATCTGCCTCTTAAGAAATCTGTATGCAGGTCAGGAAGTAACAGTTAGAACTGGTCACGGAACAACAGACTGGTTCCAAATAGGGAAAGGAGTACGTCAAGGCTGTATATTGTCACCATGTTTATTTAACTTATATGCAGAGTACACCATGAGAAGATGGACTGGAAGAAACACAAGTTGGAATCAAGATTGCTGGGAGAAATATCAATAACCTCAGATGTGCAGATGACACCACCCTTATGGCAGAAAGTGAAGAGGAACTCAAAAGCCTCTTGATGAAAGTGAAAGTGGAGAGTGAAAAGGTTGGCTTAAAGCTCAACATTCAGAAAACGAAGATCATGGCATCTGGTCCCATCACTACATGGGAAATAGATGGAGAAACAATGGCTGGCTTTATTTTTCTGGGCTCCAAAATCACTGCAGATGGTGACTGCAGCCATGAAATTAAAAGACGCTTACTCCCTGGAAGGAAAGTTATGACCAACCTAGATAGCATATTCAAAAGCAGAGACATCACTTTGCCAACAAAGGTTCGCCTAGTCAAGGCTATGGTCTTTCCTGTGGTCATGTATGGATGTGAGAGCTGGACTGTGAAGAAGGCTGAGCGCCAAAGAATTGATGCTTTTGAACTGTGGTGTTGGAGAAGACTCTTGAGAGTCCCTTGGACTGCAAGGAGATCCAACCAGTCCATTCTGAAGGAGATCAGCCCTGGGATTTCTTTGAAAGGAATGATGCTAAAGCTGAAACTCCAGTATTTTGGCCACCTCATGCGAAGAGTTGACTCATTGGAGAAGACTCTGATGCTGGGAGGGATTGGGGGCAGGAGGAGAAGGGGACGACAGAGGGTGAGATGGCTGGATGGCATCACTGACTCGATGGATGTGAATCTGAGTGACCTCCGGGAGTTGGTGATGGACAGGGAGGCCTGGCGTGCTGCAGTTCATGGGGTCGCAAAGAGTCGGACACAACTGAGCGACTGATCTGATCTGATCTGTGTGTTTTCAGTTGCTAAGTCATGTGCAACTCTTTTGCAACCCAGTGGATTGTAGCCTGCCAGGCTCCTCTGTCCATGGGTTTTCCCAGGCAAGAATACTGGTATGGTTGCCATTTCCTTCTCTAGGAGATCTTTTTGAGGCGGGGATTGAACCAAAACTTCTGCACTGGTGCCGGGAGCCAGTGTGAGAAACTCCACCCATGGCAAAGGTCATGAGGAAGGAGGCTCAGCATACACAAATGCGGGATCGAGCCTCAGGAGTTCCCCTGGAAATTCTCGAGCATCTATCCCCAAAACCAGAGTCTGCCTACTTTACTGTTTTGTGCTCTCACCTACACCTCCGAGTTTATGGGGGGCTGTCCCCCACCACCTCTCTCTGAAAAAGAGTTAAATTACAGCTCCAGTTAATAAAGTACCTGGGTGTGACAAGAGTGTTTTTGTTCACAACCGTGAGAGACATGAGATGTTCTAAACTGTCTAAATACAGATTTCTTTGAGCAGTTAAAAGATTGATTAGAAATTGTATTGGTGAAGGTTTTTCACTTGTTGGGCCAATGTTTGCTGCTAAATTTCCATATCCCTTACCTACTGTGTCCCTGGCAGTGTATTGATTAATATAATTGGTGTATAGGAATGTAAGTAGTAGCTTTAATGTTTGTAACCTTGGACCCTTGAGTTAATTCTTTTTCTTGTTATAGCCCACCACACCTTTGCCCTATAGGAATACAATTTTATCTAATGCTTTTGGAGGGTGGCACCTGACTAATCACCTTTAGAGAAAAATAAGTTTTCTGAAGAAAAGGTCTTAAAATGTTAACAGGCCTCCGGGCCAGAAGATGATGTAAAACACCTAAACTTTTGCATATGATAAGTTTGCAGGAAGAAAGCCTGACTTACTGCTGACTCTACCCCTTCCCCCATTATCCTCTATGCACAATTTAAGGTATGAAAACTACTTTGGAAAATAAAGTGCGGGCCTTGTTCACCGAAACTTGGTCTCCCCATGTCATTCTTTCTCTCACCTTCTGGCTGAATTTTCATCTGGGGCGTGGAGGCTCGTCAAGCCTCCTAACTATGCCTGGGCTTCGAAGATCTGACCAGGGAGGCCTTAGTGTCTCCGCTCCTTCGGGAGAATGGGAGGATGCCTGCGGCCTACGTAGGTGACGTAAATTCCTTGCTTTGGAATTTTATTAGCTTTCCACGTAAACCAAGTTATTCAGCCTCTTTTCTCCACTGAATTTCCTCACTGAGCTATCCTTATTTAACCACTCTTTATATCTTTAATTCTATCATATTCTGATCGCCGAAGCCGTCTCCCTTTTGAAACCCCTGACTCCACCAGGGCTGGACCCCAGTACACTGGTAGGCAAATTGTTTGCTACTTAGCCACCACAGAAGCCCATTTTGATTACTGGATTGTGATAAATATTTCACAATATGTCATATCATGACATTGTGCATATTACATGTAAATATACCCTTTTCATTAGTCAATTCAATCTCAATAAAACTGGAAAAGTGGGGAGTATGCAGGGCTTGATTTCTTGAGTGGTGCTCATCCAGGCTATAAATTACGGCAGTGAGGCATTTTGCAAATACCTTTGTACCCTGATTAGAGATTTCCCTTCAGAAAGTCTGAGTGGGGCTGATTACCAGTGATTTTTTTTAAGGGCTCCCAGTGCATCTAGCCTTGAGCATCAGGACTTTTGAGTCCTTCACTCCTGAAGGCTGAGGTGCTCGACTCTGCATGAGGATGGACTAGGGCCTGGTCTATGACCTCAAGGGAACTACTGGGTCAGCTGAGGTCCCCAGCACTGCTGTGTGTGTGTGACCTCTTCCGGAGGGAAGTATGGCTGAAAAAAGTATGTGAAAACTCGTTTTTATCAGTGTGGGTGTTTACTGTCCTGAGTCCCTCCTATGACAGTGGGCAGTAGAGCACTGTCTGTTCCACATGGTGAGGTCTTCCCTGTGTGTGTGGTTGGGGCACAGGAAGGTAATGTGTTAATTGTAAGCATTAAACAACATCTTTTCAACTTGCATGTCAGATCTCTAAAGACTCATGATACTGGAGGGAAAAGCTCAAAAGATGAGGAAGAAGAAAGAAAAGAAGTCAGGGATGGCTTTTTTCTCAGGTAAAGTCATATTATGAATTTATTCTCAGTCTATTCTTATTGAAATGCCCTTCTCTGTGCTAACTAATCATTCTGATGCTGAAGTATCCTACCTGACAGCTTTCTATTCACATTCACCTGGGACCTTCTCTTAGTGCTTGTCATCTCCTCTTAGATCCTGTCTTCCCATGAGCCAGTGACCTGGACCTTGTGAGGAGGCTCCCCTGGGCACCATCCTAGGCATGACTTCACACCCATGGGTTGTAGCTGTGGTCTCAGTGCTGTTGGGCAGCAGGGATTGCTGAGAGCCCATCTGGATGCACTGTCTGCACCCTGTCAACCAGGGTAAAGAAACTGTATCTGGAAGTCAGTTATTAACATGCCCAGTACCTGAAAAATCTGGAAAAGCAACTAAATGAGAAATCAGTTCTGCCTTTTATAGTACATTTGAAACTATATGAGGACCTCCTTCAATTTCTTAGTATTTGGGAACGGGATGGAAAATTCAGAAAGCGATCTCAGGACTAGATGGTGTTTCATATCATTGTCTGTTGCATCTTTTTTCTTCTTTTTCAGTTTCTTTTTCTTTTTAAATTCTTTCCATTTTAAAAAAGTTCTTTCCATTGTCTATTTAAACCACGAAATCAAGTTTACTAATACTTTTTGTCTTTACTTCTTGGTTGCAAGTTGCATCTTGCAGCAGGATATTGGTTCCTGAGGAGGAATTGAACCTAAAACCCCTGCAGTGGAAATGCAGGGTCTTGCCACCAGGGAAGTCCCAACTTTACTAATTTTGATTCATTATTTATTTTGGAAACAATATTTAATGTAGGAAATTAGAGACCAAGAATTTGCTCCAAATAGCTTTCCATGGATTTATCAGAATATTATTTCTACTGAAATGATCCTTACCTCTTTTTCCTCTTCTCCTTTTGTGTGAAAATTAAAACTCTGCTCAGGGCCTATTGGTGAAATGTATTTTCATTTCAGGGACCGTTGACCTTCAAGGATGTGGCCATCAAATTAACTCCTGAGGAATGGGAATGCCTGAACCCTGTTCAGAGGGCCTTGTGCAGGGATGTGATGTTGGAGACCCTCAGAAATGTGCTCTCTGTGGGTAAGGATAACTTGCCTCTGAAGTTTGGGATCTGCCCTGGGGGTGTGTCTCTGCATTTTCTCTGTATGCCTCTTGATAGCCCATTTTTCGTGACTGAGGTCAAAGCCCTGTTGACTCAGACATGAAAAGCTTCATGATTGGCATTAGGAATTTAAACTTGTCCTTTCTTCAGGTGATCTGCCCACTACATGATACACAAGGAGTTTTTCCTGAGCTTAAGTATTTATAAAGCTGATTTCAACCTTTTGAAATATCCAATTTCCTATTTTCTATCCCTATGGTCTTGGTTTAGTAGTTCTTTAAAAGTAATAGATATTTTCATATTGTATGCATTATGCATACAATATGCATTATTCCTTATGCATTCAGAAGGAGGCAGAGACGAAATGAATTTGTGAAGTATTTTTCTTTCCATCTTTAATGCTTTAATCAATATTCACACCTTGGAATTCATCAGAGAGTTGATGCTGAAAAGAAACCCTATAAATGTGATGTATGTTGCAAGGCCTTAGTCCAAATGCCAAGCTTGCAATTCATCAGAGAATTCATACTGGAGAGAAACCATATAAATGTGAAATATGTGGCAAGGCCTGTAGTCAGACTGCAAGCCTTCTAGTTCATCGGAGAATTCATGATGGAGTGAAACCGTATAAATGTGATGTTTGTGGCCAGTGCTTTACTCAAAATGTGAGCCTTGGAATTCTTCAGAGAATTCATACTAAAGAGAAAACTTATAAATGTAATGAGTGTGACCAAGATTTCAATGCACGTCCAGCTCTAACCAAGCATCAAGCAGTTCATACAGAAAAGAAATCGTATAAATGTAATTTATGTGGCAAAGACTTCTGTTACAGGTTTTATCTTATGGTTCATTGGAGAATTCATACTGGAGAGAAACCATATAAATGTGATGTGTGTATCTGGTGCTTTACTCAAAATGCACATCTTGGAATTCATCTGGAAATTCATGCTGGAGAGAAACCATATAAATGTGATGTATGTGGCAAAGCCTTTAGTCAAAATGCACACCTTATAGTTCATCAGAGAATTCATACTGGAGAGAAACCATATAAATGTGATATTTGTAGCTGGTGCTTTACTCAAAATGCAAACCTTGGAAGTCATCAGAGAATTAATACTGGAGAGAAACCTTACAAATGTAACATGTGTGACAAAGACTTTAGCCAGATTTCTGGCCTTCTAATTCATCAGAGAACTTATACTAGAGAGAAATCATACAAATATAATTAGTGTGGCAAAGCTTTCATTGCACATTAGGCAAAACCACGTAAGTGTAATTTATATGTCAAAGCCTTCAGTCACAGGAATCATTTTGCAGATAATCAGTGAATCCATACTGGAGTGAAACCTTACAGATGTAATAAATGCATAAAGTATATCATCCTTTTGACCTTCAGAAAAGTCAAACTGTAGGAATACTGCACAAATAATGGTGGGTGTGGCAAAGCTTTGGATTCTGAGTTCAGAACTAACTAACCGTCATGTAATGAATTCTGAGATCTTATCCATGTAGTGATTGTGGCATGTGTTTTAGAAGGCATTCAAACCTTACAAATTGTGAAAACAAATCATACTGAAAAGAAGCCATACATTTAGAGTGCAGTAAATCTTAAGGGGACCATAAGGTAACCTGTACATGAGAGAAAGAATGTAAATGTAATATATGTGACCACTGCTTCAGTACAAGTCTCATTAGTCACATCATCAGGGAATTCATAATGCAGAGAAAGAAAATGTAATGAGTGGGGCAAATGCATCAGGTAACATTCAGGCCTAAAAAGACATCAGGTGATCCATAGGCAAGAGACCTTACAAATGTAATCATTATGGTGAGGTTTTTATCAGGTGTTTCCATTTAGGCTTCATGAGAAAATTGATAGTATAATACTTGGAAGCTATGTGGATGTAATGAGTGTGTCAAGGCTTTTAGACAACAGTCTGAATTTAAGATTCAGTAATGGAGTAGCTATCATGGTCAACAAAAGAGTCCGAAATGCAGTACTTGGATGCAATCTCAAAAATGACAGAATGATCTCTGTTCGTTTCCAAGGCAAACCATTTAATATCACCGTAATCCAAGTCTATGCTCCAACCAGTAACGCTGAAGAAGCTGAAGTTGAACAGTTCTATGAAGACCTACAAGACCTTTTAGAACTAACACCCAAAAAAGATGTCCTTTTCATTATAGGGGACTGGAATGTAAAAGTAGGAAGTCAAGAAACACCTGGAGTAACAGGCAAATTTGGCCTTGGAATACGGAATGAAGCAGGACAAAGCCTAATAGAGTTTTACCAAGAGAATGCACTGGTCATAGCAAACATCCTCTTCCAACAACACAAGAGAAGACTCTACACATGGACATCACTAGATGGTCAACACCGAAATCAGATTGATTGTATTCTTTGCAGCCAAAGATGGAGAAGCTCTATACAGTCCACAAAAACAAGACTGGGAGCTGACTGTGGCTCAGATCACGAGTTCCTTATTGCCAAATTCAGACTTAAATTGAAAAAAGTACAGAAAACCACTAGACCATTCAGATATGACCTAAATCAAATCCCTTATGATTATACAGTGGAAGTGAGAAATAGATTTAAGGGCCTAGATCTGATAGAGTGCCTGATGAACTATGGATGGAGGTTCATGACATTGTACAGGAGACAGGGATCAAGACCATCCCCATGGAAAAGAAATGCAAAAAAGCAAAATGGCTGTCTGGGGAGGCCTTACAAATAGCTGTGAAAAGAAGAGAAGTGAAAAGCAAAGGAAAAAAGAAAAGATATAAGCATCAATGCAGAGTTCCAAAGAATAACAAGGAGAGATAAAAAACCCTCCCTCAGCGATCAATGCAAAGAAATAGAGGAAAACAACAGAATGGGAAAGACTAGAGATCTCTTCAAGAAAATTAGAGATACCAAGGGAACATTTCATGCAAAGATGGGCTCGATAAAGGACAGAAATGGTATGGACCTAACAGAAGTAGAAGTTATTAAGAAGAGGTGGCAAGAATACACAGAAGAACTGTACAAAAAGGATCTTCATGACCAAGATAATCACGATGGTATGATCACTGACCTAGAGCCAGACATCCTGGAATGTGAAGTCAAGTGGGCCTTAGAAAGCATCACTACGAACAAAGCTAGTGGAGGTGATGGAATTCCAGTTGAGCTATTTCAAATCCTGAGAGATGATGCTGTGAAAGTGCTGCACTCAATATGCCAGCAAATATGGAAAACTCAGCAGTGGCCACAGGACTGGAAAAGGTCAGTTTTCATTCCAATCCCAAAGAAAGGCAATGCCAAAGAATGCTCAAACTACCGCACAATTGCAGTCATCTCACACGCTAGTAAAGTAATGCTCAAAATCCTCCAAGCCAGGCTTCAGCAATACATGAACTTCCAGATGTTCAAGCTGGTTTTAGAAAAGGCAGAGGAACCAGAGATCAAATTGCCAACATCCACTGGATCATCAAAAAAGCAAGAGAGTTCCAGAAAAACATCTATTTCTGCTTTATTGACTATGCCAAAGTCTTTGACTATGTGGATCACAATAAAATGTGGAAAATTCTGAAAGGGATGAGAATACCAGAGAACCTGACCTGCCTTTTAGGAAACCTATATGCAGGTCAGGAAGCCACAGTTAGAACTGGTCATGGAACAACAGACTGGTTCCAAATAGGAAAAGCAGTACATCAAGGCTGTATATTGTCACCCTGCTTATTTAACTTATATGCAGAGTACATCATGAGAAACGCTGGGCTGGAAGAAGCACAAACTGAACTCAAGATTGCTGAGATTAATATCAATAATGTTTCTCCCAGATATGCAGATGACATCACTCTTATGGCAGAAAGTGAAAAGAAACTAAAAAGCCTCTTGATGAAAGTGAAAGTGGAGAGTGAAAAGGTTGGCTTAAAGCTCAACATTCCGAAAACAAAGATCATGGCATCTGGTCCTATCACTTCATGGGAAATAGATAGTGAAACAGTGGAAACAGTGTCAGACTTTCTTTTTCTGGGCTCCAAATCACTGCAGATGGTGATTTTAGCCACGAAATTAAAAGGCGCTTGCTCTTTGGAAGGAAAGTTATGACCAACCTAGATAGCATATTGAAAAGCAAAGACATTACTTTGCCAACAAAGTTCCATCTAGTCAAGGTTATGGTTTTTCCAGTGGTCATGTATGGATGGGAGAGTTGGACTGTGAAGAAAGCTGAGCGCTGAAGAATTGATGCTTTTGAACTGTGGTGTTGGAGAAGACTCTTGAGAGTCCCTTGGACTGCAAGAAGATCCAACTACTCCATCCTAAAGGAGATAAGTTCTGGGTGTTCTTTGGAAGGAATGATGCTAAAGCTGAAACTCCAGTACTTTGGCCACCTCATGCGAAGAGCTGACTCATTGGAAAAGACTCTGATGCTGGGAGGGATTGGGGGCAGGAGGAGAAGGGGACGACAGAGGAGGAGATGGATGGATGGCATTACCGACTCGAAGGATGTGAGTTTGAGTGAACTCCAGGAGATGGTGATGAACAAGGAGGCTTGGCGTACTGCAGTTCATGGGGTCTCAAAGAGTCGGACACGGCTGAGTGACTGAACTGAACTGAACTGAAGGAAGTCATTCTGAAGGAAAAGCATACAAGTGATACTGAGTGTGTAAAACCTTTACCTGGGGCTCATATCTCACCAATCATCAGATGATCCATACTAGGGAGAATCTTACAAGTATATGTAATATGGCAAGGCTTTTAGGTGCTGCCTTAAACTCAGTTCAATTCAATTCAGTTCAATTGCTCAGTCGTGTCCGAATCTTTGCGACCCCATGAATTGCACTATGCCAGGACTCCCTGTCCATCACCAACTCCAGGAGTTCACCAAACTCATGTCCATTGAGTCGCTGATGCCATCCAGCCATCTCATCCTCTGTCGTCCCCTTCTCCTCCTGCCCCCAATCCCTCCAGCATCAGAGACTTTTCCAATGAGTCAGCTCTTCTCATGAGGTGGCCAAAATACTGGAGTTTCAGCTTTAACATCAGTCCTTCCAAAGAACACCCAGGACTGATCTCCTTTAGGATGGACTGGTTGGATCTCCTTGCAGTCCAAGGGACTCTCAAGAGTCTTCTCCAACACCACAGTTCAAAAGCATCAATTCTTCAGCGCTCAGCTTTCTTCACAGTCCAACTTTCACATCCATACATGACCACTGGAAAAACCATAGCCTTGACTAGATGGAACTTTTTTGGCAAAGTAATGTCTCTGCTTTTGAATATGCTATCTAGGTTGGTCATAACTTTCCTTCCAAGGAGTAAGCATCTTTTAATTTCATGGCTGCGTTCACCATCTGCAGTGATTTTGGAGCCCTCAAAAATAAAGTCTGACACTGTTTCCACTGTTCCCCCATCTATTTCCCATGAAGTGATGAAACCAGATGCCATGATCTTCGTTTTCTGAATGTTGAGCTTTAAGGCAACTTTTTCACTCTCCACTTTCACTTTCATCAAGAGGTTTTTTAGCCCCTCTTCACTTTCTGCCATAAGGGTGGTATCATCTGCATATCTGAGGTTATTAATATTTCTCCCAGCAATCTTGATTTCAGTTTGTGCTTCTTCCAGCCCAGCGTTTCTCATGATGTACTCTGCATATAAGTTAAATAAGCAGGGTGACAATATACAGCCTTGACGTACTCCTTTTCCTATTTGGAACCAGTCTGTTGTTCCATGTCCAGTTCTAACTTTGGCTTCCTAACCTGCATATAGGTTTCTCAAGAGGTAGGTCAGGTGGTCTGGTATTCCCATCTCTTTCAGAATTTCCAGTTTATTTTGATCCACACAGTCAAAGTCTTTGGCATAGTCAATAAAGCAGAAATAGATGTTTTTCTGGAACTCTCTTGCTTTTTCCATGATCCAGCAGATGTTGGCAATTTGATCTCTGGTTCCTCTCCCTTTTCTAAAACCAGCTTCTACATCCAGAAGTTCACGGTTCATGTATTGCTGAAGCCTTGCTCAGAGAATTTTGAGCATTACTATGCTAATGTGTGAGATGAGTGCAGTTGTGCGGTAGTTTGAACATTCTTTGGCATTTCCTTTCTTTGGGATTGGAATACAGGATTCATCAAATACTTTATACTTAGAAATGCAATGAGTCTGGCAGTTTTTACAATTACTAGTCACTCTCTTGGTATGTAGGAATATATATCCTGGAGACAAGCCGCACAAATATGTTTATAGGAAGGAATTTTCTGAAACAGCAAAGTTTGGGGACGATACTAGAGCAATGCCTTACAGATGCAATTGGAGTCGAAAAGAATTCACCTTGAGTTGAAGTATTATGCAATAAGAGTCCATATTGAAGAGAAGTCATGGAACTGTGTCACCAAGGGCTTTCTCAAGACTTCAGAGTATATTAGCCTTAAAAATATATGTCTTTCAAAGAAACCACACAAAAGTTGTGCATGCTATTTCCTCTAAAATCAGGAACAAGACAAGGTTGCCCACTCTCACCACTACTATTCAACATAGTTTTGGAAGTCCTAGCCACAGCAGTCAGAGAAGTAAAAGAAATAAAAGGAATCCAAATTAGAAAAGAAGTAAAATTCTTACTGTTTGCAGATTACACAATCCTCTACACAGAAAACCCTAAAGATACCACCAGAAAATTACTAGAGCTAATCAATGAATATAGTAAAGTTGCAGGATATAAAATTAATACTCAGAAATCCCTTGCATTCCTATATACTAACAATGAAAAAATAGAAACTATGGAAACAGTCCCATTCACCACTGCAATGAAAAGAATAAAGTGCTTATGAATAAATTCACCTAAACAATTAAAAGACTTATGTATACAAAACTATAAAACACTAGTGAAAGAAAGATGACACAAATAGATAGAGCAATATACAATGTTCATGGATTGGAAGAATCAATATAGTGAAAATGAGTATTCTACCCAAAGCAATCTATAGATTCAATGCAATCCTGATCAAGCTACCAACAGTATTTTTCACAGAACTAGAACAAATAATTTCTCAATTTGTGTGGAAACATAAAAAACCTTGAATAGACAAAGCAATCTTGAGAAAGAATGGAACTGGAAGGTCAACCTTCCTGATTTCAGACTGTACTGCAAAGCTACAGTCATCAAGACATTATGGTACTGGCACAAAGACAGAAATATAGATCATTGGAACAATTTAGAAAGCCCAGAGATAAACTCATGCACCTATGAACACCTAATCTTTGACAAAGGAGGCAAAAATATACAATGGAGAAAAGACAATCTCTTTTACAAGTGGTGCCAGGAAAACTGGTCAACCACCTGTAAAAGAATGAAACGCTTTCTAAAACCATAGACAAAAATAAACTCAAAATGGATTAAAGAGCTAAGTGTAAGGCCAGAAACTACAAAACTCTTAGAGGAAAACATAGGCAGAACATTTTTTGACCTAAATCACAGCAAGATCCACTATGATTCACCTCGCAGAGTAATGGAAATGAAAACAGAAACAGATGGGACCACATTAAACTTAAAAGCTTTTGCATAACAAAGGAAACTATAAGCAAGGTGAAAAGGCAGCCTTCAGAATGGGAGAAAATAATAGCAAACGAAACAACTCACAGTTAATCTCCAAAATATACAAGCAGTTCATGCAACTCAATTCCAGAAAAATAAACAACCCAATTAAAAAGTGGGCCAAAGAGATAAACAGACATTTCTCCAAGAAAGACATATAGATTGCTAACAAATACGTCTAAGATGAAAAGATGCTCACATAAAAAGATGCTCAGCATCACTCATTATCACAGAAATGGAAATCAAAAGCACAATGAAGTACTATCTCACGCCGGTCAGAATGGCTGCTATCAAAAAGTCTAGAAACAGTTGGGAGGGTGGCTCGGGATGGGGGACACAGGTACACCCGTGTCTGATACATGTCAATGTATGGCAAAAACCACCACAATATTGTAAAGTAATTAGCCCCCAATTAAAATTAATTAATTAATTTTTTAAAGTCTACAAACAATAAATGCTGGAGAGGGTGTGGAGAAAAGGGAACCCTTTTACACTGTTGGTGGGAATGCAAACTACTATGGAGAACATAGTGGCTGTACTAGAGACAGAACTGCCATATGACCCAGCAATCCCACTGCTGGGGATACATACCAAGGAAACCAGAACTGAAAGAGACACGTGTACCCCAGTGTTCATTGCAGCACTGTTTACAATAGCTAGGACATGGAAGTAACCTAGATATCCATTGGCAGATGAATGGATAAGGAAGTTGTGGTACATATACACCATGGAATATTATTCAGCTATAAAAAGGAATGCATTTGATTCTGTTCTAATGAGCTGGACGAAACTGGAGCCTATTATAGAAAGTGAAGTAAATCAGAAAGAGAAACACCAATACAGTATATTAACACATGTATATGGAATTTAGAAAGACAATAACAATGCCCCTATATGCAAGACAGCAAAGGAGACAGAGATGTAACGAACAGGCTTTTGGACTATGTGGGAGAAGGCAAGGGTGGGATGAGAGAATAGCATTGAAATATGTATATTACCATATTTAAAATAGATGACCAGTGCAAGTTTGATGCATGAAGCAGGGCACTCAAAGCCTGTGCTCTGGGACAATCCAGAGGGATGGGTTGAGGCAGGATGTGGGAGAGGAGTTCAGGATGGGCAGGACACATGTATACCTGTGGCTGATTCATGTTGATGTATGCCAAAACCCACAATATTGTAAAGTAATTAGCCTCCAATTAAAATAATTGATTTTTTTTTAAAAGTTGTGTATGCTAAAGCTTTAGCTAAAGATCAAAACGTTGGAACCTGAGAGGATTTATATTGGAGAGCAGGCTTGCACAGGTAATAAATGTTGTACTGCTTTTCATCAAATATTCAGACCTTGTGCATAATGAAGTAATTCACACAAGTCAGAAACTGTACAGGTATACTGAATGTCAAAACAACTTTAAGAAACTGTATGTTTTTAAGATTCACCAAGAAATTCGTATTTTGGAGAATCCTTTCAAGTGTCATGAATTTGTCAAACTTTTGGACTAGTTCTTACTGCAGACTACACATAAGACAATTCATATTAGGAACAAGTAGAGCTTTAGTTCTCTGACCTCAGTCTGTGATATTACATAGTGTAGAAAAAATATATTAAATATATTGAAAGTTACAGCATATGTATGTTAAATATGTTGAAACTTAAGACATATGTAGTAATAGTTCATTATCTTCAGTGTGTAAAGTATTTAATCACTTGAGTTTTCTTAAGACTGTGACATTACTATTTGTGACTTTTCCTGCAGAAGTTTCAAAAGCATTTTGTTTTATTTTATAGCTTTCGTACAGGTATTTCATGATGGTCTCTGGAAAGCAATAGTGAGATGAAGGGGTTGACTTCATTAAGTGTAGTTAATTCATATCCATCTTTCCTTGGATAACAGGGACACAGAATTATCAAATTCAGTGGTGTATGAATTAGCATCAGGAATGGGCAGAGAATAATGTAAAACTATGACATAATTTATCACGCTCACTGTATTCAGGGTACCCTTCCATACATAGACCACAGTGTGTTTTTGGACAGGGTGCCATACCATCTGACCATCAAGAGAGCAGTTTTCTGAGTGGATTTTAATCAGAAAAAGTCAAATAGTATGTATATGTGTATAGTTCACATTTAACTTCTGCCATTACCATTTGCTACTGTTTTATTCAGAATGTATCATGGGTCTCCTGTCTTGATTACTAAAATGTAGTCACTTTTGTCACAACCCTGGATGAATTATGTTCCTCCCACTACACAGTTTTATCCCACCTCAGTACTTTGTGAAAGTGGAAAGTAGTTTAGTCGTGTCCAACTCTTTGCGACCCCATGAACTGTAACCCACCAAGCTCCTCTGTCCATGGAATTCTCCAGGGAAGAATACTGGAGTGGGTTGCCATTTCTTGAGGGGATGTCCCCAACCCAGGGATCAAACCTGGGTCTCCTGCATTGCAGGTGGATTCTTTACTGTTTGAGCCATCAGGGAAGCCAGTACTTGGTAACAGAAGCTAAAAATGCAGCATTTGGCTCTTAGGGTTGAAAGAATCTATGATGATTTCTTTCCACGATGGAACCAGACAACATGCAGGTTGGGGATTACATGTTCATAATTTGCACTTGAGTTAATCTCCACACCCTTTTTGAGTTCCTTCTCCATACACTTCAGACGGCTCTAATGAAAATAGCGTAGCAAAGAATTATCGGTGTATTTTGTGCAAAACTTGGGGAAATCCCCAGCGACCCACTGGTTAGAACTTCATGCTTCCCCACAGAGGCCATGGATTTGATTCATGGTCAGGGAGGTAAGATTCCACAAGATGCCAGGCAGGGCCAATGGGAAAAAAACAGTACAAAAATTTAACTTAGTAAATTTAAAGATAATTAAGTATCTTGAATGATTCATGCATCTGGAAACATCCCATCTAGTTAATAGAGGTGGCCGAAGGAGCTATACAAAAGGGAAAGCTTTCACAGGTAGAACTGGATGGGACAAAAAAGTTATTGCCAAACAAAACAAACAAACAACAAAAAACGGGCATCGCTTCAGGTCTGATTTCTTATTTCAGGGTGGGGGGAGAATGCAGCCAGAGTCTTACCCTGCAGATTATTTCACTAGTGTCCATCTGTAAATTCCAGACTCAGTGCCTCCTGGTCATGATTCTAAGAGGGGAGACACTACAGTGAAGTGTGGATTTGGTGTCCTGTCTTGTCTTTTGAACACTGAGTGAACCTTGCCATGCATCAGTGAATGTGTACCTTATAAATAGATCTCTTTACCACTCAGTAAAATTGTTTGAAAAGATCAGTGTTCATGAGTTTTTCTTCATGTCCTTTTTGTGTTCCTTGATTTACAAGAAGAGAAAATAAGAATATAGTAGGCATATAAAATATTTAAGAAATAAAATAATGTCACAAGGACAAAAACACCTTTTTTTGTGCTTGGACCACACAAACCAGGTTCCTCAGGAGACAGGTAAGGTGGTCTGGTACTCCCATCTCTAATACATTCCCATAGTGTGTTGAGATCCACACGGTCAAAGGCTTTAGAATAGTCAGTGAAGGAGTAGTAGATGACATATAATTGAGCCATAAAAAAATGAAGATTTTTGCCACTTAGGATAACCTGGATGAATGTAGAGAACATTATGCTAAGTGAACTAAGGCAGAGAAAGACAGCTATTGTATGATCTCACTTACATGTAGAGTCTACTAGAGTGAAAGTCAGTAACAGCCAATAGGATGGTGGTTTTCTGGATCTGGGAGTTGGGGAAGATGGGGAGATGTTAAGGTATGAACTTTGAGTTGTAAAATGAGTAAGTTCTGGGGCGCTATGTGCAGCATTCTAACTGTAGTAAATTCTTCTGTATTACTACATACTTTAAATTTGCCAGTAGCATAAATCTTAAGTATTGTCACCATACAAAACATGGAAACAGAGTTGATGGATGTGTTGATGACTGGAATGTGATAAATATTTCACAGTGTATATGTCTGTCAAATGGTCACATCATGCATGATAAGTATACTGCTGCTGCTGAGTCACTTCAGTCGTGTCCGACTCTGTGCGACCCCATAGACGGCAGCCCACGAGGCTCCTCTGTCCCTGGGATTCTCCAGGCAAGAATACTGGAGTGGGTTGCCATTTCCTTCTCCAATGCATGAAAGTGAAAAGTGAAAGCGAAGTTGCCCAGTCGTGTCCGACTCATAGCGACCCCATGGACTGGAGCCCACCAGGCTCCTCCGTCCATGGGATTTTCGAGGCAAGAGTACTGGGGTGGGGTGCCGTTGCCTTCCCCTGATAAGTATACACATATCCATTTTATTAGTTCTATCTCAGTAAGGCTGGAAAAGAAGAAAGTATGAGGTGGGCTGGGTTTGGCACCTTTAGTGGTGTTCAACCCATGTTTCCCATGAGATCCATTAAGCATTTTGTGAAACCATGTATGGTACCCCCTGCCATATCAGACATCCTCATATACTTGTGTGGGTCCTAGTCCCCGGTATGTTCACAGTGCAGCAAATCTGATCGGGATCCTGCATTAAGCACCAAGGCTCTTAGCCTCCACTTCTGAGACTGAGATCAGCCCCAGGGATGAGGAGGCCACTCTGTTCTGAGTTGGGATGGACCAGGGCCTGCTCTGTGATCTGAAGGGAATTGTTGGGTCACCTGAGGTCCCCCTGCTGCTGTGTGCATGAGGCTTCACCAGGAGGGGAGTGTGATCTGAAGGAAAGTGTGGGAAAGCTCCCATGTTGGTCTCTGTGCGGGAGTTGCCTTTCCTGAGTCTCTCCTGAGACACTGGCCACAGAGGACTGTCTGTTCCCCATGGTGAGGGTTTCCCTGCATGTGTGGTTGGAGCTCAGGAAGGGGGAATGTTGACTGTAGGCATTAAACAGCATGTTTTCAACTTTTAGTATCAACCTCTGCAGGATGCCTGAGAAGAAACATGGAAGAGGGGATAAAAAGAGTCAGGAATGGCTCTTTCTCAGGTAAGGTCATATTCTCAGCTGATTCTCAGTCTGTCCTTCCTGAAATGCCCTTACTTGAACTTGCTAATTGTGTCTGACTCTGAAGTATCCTGTCTGATTCCTGTATGTGCACACTCACCCGGGGCCTTCCCTCAGGGCCTGTCGTCTCCACTTAGATCATGTCTCTCCATGACCCGGTGACCTGGCCCTTGTGGGGAGGCTCCCCTGGGCACCGTCCTGGGCAGGGCTTCTCACCCACAGGTTGAAGACGGGGTCTCAGTGCTGTTGGGCAGCAGGGATTGCTTAGGGCCCATCTGGATGTACTGTCTGCTCTGTGTCAACCAGGGTAAAGAAGCTGTACGTGGACATCAGGTATTAACACTCAAAATATGTGGTAAAATCTCACCCATGGGTTGGAGATGGGGTCTGAGTGCTGCTGGGCAGCAGGGATTGCTTAGGGCCCATCTGGATGCACTGTCTGCTGTGTCAACCAGGGTAAAGAAGCTGCACGTGGACATCAGGTATTAACACTCAGAATACGTGGTAAAATCTGGAAAAGAGACCAATAAGGGGAAATCAGTCCTGACTATTTATAGTACATTTAAAACTAAATGAGGACCTCCTTGAAAATCTTGGTGTTTGGGAATGGAATGGAAAGTTCAGAAAGAGACCTCAGGGCTAGGGGGCTTTTCATTCCATCATCTATTTCTCACTATGAAATCCAAGTTCACTGTTATTTTTTTGTCTTCTTTGTCACATGGTGCAGCTTGCAGAATCTTAGTTCCCTGAGTATGGATTGAACCTGAAACTCCTGAAATGGAAGCGTGAGGTCTTAATCACAGGACTGCCAGGGAAGTCCCCAACTTTACTAACCTTGGTTCATTGTTTTATTATGGAATTAACAAATAGACTTTGGTTTTTGTTAATAACTACAGAACTAAAATTAACTGCAGATAAAATCATGTTTTTAAGAAAAATTGTTTATTTGGGTGTTCTGGGTCTTTGTTGCTGCTTGGTCTTTTCTCTGGTTGCCAGCAGTGGGGGCTGTTCTCTAGTCGCGGTGCATGGGATTCTCGTGGTGTCTTGTTGCAGAGCATGGGCTGTATGATGCTTGGGCTTCAGTAGTTTCAGCGCGTGGGCCTATAGTTTGGGCTCTTGGGCGTTACAGCACAGGCTCAGTAGTTGTGTCACTTGGTCTTAGTTGCCCCGAGGCTTGTGGCATTATCCTGGAGCAGAACCCGTGTCTTCCACATTTTCACGTGGATTCTTTACCACTGCGCCGGGAGATATGCCCTCATATTATGTTTGAATATAGGTATTTTATAGAGATTGCACTCAAAGTATTCTATATATGTTTTTTATATGTATACTGCCTGCCTGCTGCTAAGTCACTTCAGTCGTGTCCGACTCTGTGCGACCCCATAGACGGCAGCCCACAAGGCTCCCTCGTCCCTGGGATTCTTCAGGCAAGAACACTGGAGTGGTTTGCCATTTCCTTCTCCAATGCATGAAAGTGAAAAGTGAAAATGAAGCTGCTCAGTCGTGTCCGACTCCTAGCAACCCCATGGATTGCAGCCCACCAGGCCCCTCTGTCCATGGGATTTTCCAGGCAAGAGTACTGGAGTGGGGTGCCATATGTATACTGCTGCTTCTGCTGCTAAGTCGCTTCTACTTTTTCTTTTTTTAAAACTAATATAGTATTAGAGTTAAAATGCCCCTGTTGGTACATTGGATAAGAATGTGCCTGCCAATGCAGGGGATATGAGTTTGATCTCCCTGGTCCGAGAAGATTCCGCATGCCCGGGAGGAACTAAGCCCATCCACCACAACTACTGAGCCCATGCTCAAGAGCCTGTGAGCCAAAACTGCAGACCTCATGTGTTGCAACTACAGAAGCCTTGTGCCTGCAGTTCACCTACAACCTGTTCTCTGTAACAAGAGATGCCATTGCAGTGAGAAGCCCACTCACCACAACTACAGAGTATCTCCCGCTCAGTGCAACTAGAAAAAGCCACACAAAGTAACAAAGGCCAGCACAACCTAAATAAATAAACAAGCTCTTAAAAAAATGTAATATTGACAAAATTAAGCACAGTTGATTCATTTTCATGGCCACAGAGATGCTGAAATACATATGACTAAAAGTGACAATAAGAAAATGATTTAAAAATGTGTCAAGAGGCAACTCTTCATTTCAGTCAATTGTGTATTTACATGTGCATGCATGTGTGCATGGATATGCAACTCTGTGGTTTTATTACAAAACATCATCTCATAAATAAGCTTTGTACTTTTTAACAGTTGAAATTATATCTTAAATATATTATGTAGCCTTAAATTTTTTCTACCCCAGCACAGGAATGATTTAAATAGTAATAAGATTACTGATATTGTGTGGGGGGAGGGGTTGAGGAGTGACCCTATACAATGACCTTTTATAGCCTTCCATTGCTCTTCCGGAGAAGGCAACGGCACCCGACTCCAGTTCTCTTGCCTGGAAAATCCCATGGATGGAGGATCCTGGTAGGCTGCAGTCCATGGGGTCGCTAAGAGTAGGACATGACTGAGCGACTTCACTTTCTCTTTTTCACTTTCATGCATTGGAGAAGGAAATGGCAACCCACTCCAGTATTCTTGCCTGGAGAATCCCAAGGATGGGGAAGCCTGGTGGGCTGCCGTCTATGGGGTCACACAGAGTCGGATACAACTAAAGTGACTTAGCATAGCATAGCATAGCATTGCTCTTCAAATTCCTTGATGTTATTTGAGGTTTCTCAGGGAACTCTTATTGATGGACTTTTATGCTCTGTTACTTACTGTTTGATTCCTTAGGTTCAAAGGAATTCAACTTGACTTTACTCCCTCCTCTTTTAGTATAAAAGGGGACTGAGTTCTAACTCGGATAAGATGGTTTTGGGGGTACAGTCCACCATATTTTCGGTTTGCTGACTTTCTGAATAAAGTCGTTATTCGTGCCTCAGCAACGTATCTCTCAATTATTGGCCTGTTGTGTGGACAGCAGTAGAAGCTTAGAATGTGAACTAAAGGAACAATGTGGTTTTCATCAATTTTTAAAGATCTGTTGCTCTTTTTGGCCACATGATGCAAAGAGCGGACTCAATGGAAAAGACCTTGATGCTGGGAAAGATTGTGGGCAGGAGAAGAGGGCGACAGAGGATGAGATGGTTGGATGGCATTACCCACTCAATGAACACAAGTTTGAGAAAACCCTGGGAGATAGTGAAGGACAGGGAAGCCTGGTGTGCTGCAATTCATGGAGCTGGAAAGAGTCAGATTCAACTTAGCAACTGATCAACGAAAATTGCTCTTTTTAAAGCAATGGTTAGTCAACTTTGTCAATTTCAAAATTTTTTTTTAAAAAAAGGTCCTGACCGAAGTTCCCATCACATACCTTAGTCCTCCAGTCTCAGACTGTAGGTTTTGACCTTGTGTCTCTGGAATTGAGCCATGTGGCATTTGGTCTTCCAGCTGAATGAAGAACAAAGAGGAAAAGTTGTTATATGGGATGTCACTGTAAAATAGCACGTTTTCCCCAGGGATAGTTTTGTATTTCTTATTTTAGTTTGCAGTACAGAGAGAAATCCAGAAAAATTTCTTGTTTTCTTCAGATCAGATCAGATCAGTCGCTCAGTCGTGTCCGACTCTTTGCGACCCCATGAACTGCAGCACGCCAGGCCTCCCTATCCATCACCAGCTCCCGGAGGTCACTCAGACTCACATTCATCGAGTCAGTGATGCCATCCAGCCATCTCATCCTCTGTGGTCCCCTTCTCCTCCTGCCCTCAATCCCTCCCAGCATCAGAGTCTTCTCCAATGAGTCAACTCTTCGCATGAGGTGGCCAAAATACTGGAGTTTCAGCTTTAGCATCATTCCTTCCAAAGAAATCCCAGGGCTGATCTCCTTCAGAATGGACTGCTTGGATCTCCTTGCAGTCCAAGGGACTCTCAAGAGTCTTCTCCAACACCACAGTTCAAAAGCATCAATTCTTTGGTGCTCAGCCTTCTTCACAGTCCAGCTCTCACATCCATACGTGACCACAGGAAAGACCATAGCCTTGACTAGACGAACCTTTGTTGGCAAAGTAATGTCTCTGCTTGTGAATATGCTATCTAGGTTGGTCATAACTTTCCTTCCAAGGAGTAAGCGTCTTTTAATTTCATGGCTGCAGTCACCATCCGCAGTGATTTTGGAGCCCAGAAAAATAAAGTCTGACACTGTTTCCATTGTTTCTCCATTTATTTCCCATGTAGTGATGGGACCAGATGCCATGATCTTCATTTTCTGAATGTTGCGCTTTAAGCCAACCTTTTCACTCTCCACTTTCACTTTCATCAAGAGGCTTTTTAGTTCCTCTTCACTTTCTGCCATAAGGGTGGTATCATCTGCATATCTGAGGTTATTGATATTTCTCCCGGCAATCTTGATTCCAGCTTGTGTTTCCTCTAGTCCAGCATTTTTCATGATGTACTCTGCATATAAGTTAAATAAACAGGGTGACAACATACAGCCTTGATGTACCTCTTTTCCTATTTGGAACCAGTCTGTTGTTCCATGTCCAGTTCTAACTGTTGCTACCTGACCTGCATACAGATTTCTCAAGAGGCAGATCAAGTGGTCTGGTATTCCCATCTCTCTCAGAATTTTCCACAGTTTATTGTGATCTACACAGTCAAAGGCTTTGGCATAGTCAATAAAGCAGAAATAGATGTTTTTCTGGAACTCTCTTGCTTTTTCCATGATCCAGCGGATGTTGGCAATTTGATCTCTGGTTCTTCTGCCTTTTCTAAATCCAGCTTCAACATCAGGAAGTTCACGGTTCACATATTGCTGAAGCCTGGCTTGGAGAATTTTGAGCATTACTTTACTAGCGTGTGAGATGAGTACAATTGTGTGGTAGTTTGAGCACTCTTTGGTATTGCCTTTCTTTGGGATTGGCATGAAAACTGACCTTTTCCAATCTTGTGGCCACTGCTGAGTTTTCCAAATTTGCTGGCATATTGAGTGCAGCACTTTCACAGCATCATCTTTCAGGATTTGGAATAGCTCCACTGGAATTCCATCACCTCCACTAGCTTTGTTTGTAGTGATGCTTTCTAAGGCCAACTTGACTTCACATTCCAGGATGTCTGGCTCTAGGTCAGTGATCACGCCATCATGATTATCTGGGTCGTGAAGCTCTTTTTTGTACAGTTCTTCTGTGTATTCTTGCCACCTCTTCTTAATATCTTCTGCTTCTGTTAGGTCCATACCATTTCTGTCCTTTATCGAGCCCATTTTTGCATGAAATGTTCCTTTGGTATCTCTGATTTTCTTGAATAAATCCTTAGTCTTTCCCATTCTGTTGTTTTCCTCTATTTCTTTGCATTGATCGCTGAAGAAGACTTTCTTATCTCTTCTTGCTATTCTTTGGAACTCTGCATTCAGATGTTTATATCTTTCCTTTTCTCCTTTGCTTTTCACTTCTCTTTTTTTCACAGCTATTTGCAAGGCCTCCCCAGACAGCCATTTTGCTTTTTTGCATTTCTTTTCCATGGGGATGGTCTTGATCCCTGTCTCCTGTACAATGTCACGAACCTCATTCCATAGTTCATCAGGCACTCTATCTATCAGATCTAGGCCCTTAAATCTATTTCTCACTTCCACTGTATAATCATAAGGGATTTGATTTAGGTCATACCTGAATGGCCTAGTGATTTTCCCTACTTTCCTCAATTTAAGTCTGAATTTGGCAATAAGGAGTTCATGGTCTGAGCCACAGTCAGCTCCTGGTCTTGTTTTTGCTGACTGTATAGAGCTTCTCCATCTTTGGCTGCAAAGAATATAATCGATCTGATTTCGGTGTTGACCATCTGGTGATGTCCATGTATAGAGTTGTTTTCTTAAGGTGATTCAATTATTCTAATGACAGGAAATGTTCTGCATCTAAATACCGCCCTACAGGAATTCTTTGGAGACCCAGGTTCCCAACCCTGAATTGCCAGGAGCAGGACAGGCAAGAACCTACTGACAAAAACATTTATTTATTTATTGCACTTGAAAATGTGTGAGTTATTTTCAAATACCTTTTGGTATTGATTTCTCACATAGTTTCACAGTAATAAGAGAACAGGCCTTGTTTGATTTCAACACTCCATTTAGACCATGAAACTTTTGCACCTTGTTTTACATCATGCTCCTGTGTCTCCTGGTTAATAGTCTACGGGAACTTGAATAAAATTTGTATCCTGCTGTTGTGTGAAAATTGTAAAAGTCTTAATTATGTTCAATTGGTTCACAGTTCTTTTCAGGTCTAGTATATCCTACTTTCCTGTCCATTCTATTAATTTTTGAGGGTTTAATATTGAAATTCCAAATAAAAATCTTAATTTGTCCACTTAAAAAATTGTAATATATAGTGGAACTGTCTGTAACTATTTTGAAAGCCTCATGTAAATGTGTTGTCATACTTCCATAATTTCAAAAATTTTAAAAAGGAAAATAAGATCTTTATTGAAATTTTTCTACTTGTTAGGAGGAAAGATCCTAGTTTCCAACATAACTGGTCTACAAAGTTATAAGCTTTCGCCTTAAAAGTGTAACAGGGTGACACAGCGACCTGGGAAGGCCGGCCGCCTCTGCCTGCATGGCGTCGGGGAGCCCGCCCCCCCCCCCCGCCCCCGGCAGCAGTGCCTCTGGTCCGCGGAACCTGCCAGCTTCTTCTCCACTGTGCCCAGTGCATGTTTTCCTCGCATCCCGAGGGGGAGCGCAAAGTGACCCAAATCCTCAAAATTTCCAGGAGGCTGTGGGGGAATGTATAAAATTCAAATTAAATCGGAAGAATTTAAGGAGAAGAGAACTGTCTATCAGCCAACAGGCACTAAAAGAAATCAAAGGTAGGCACGGATTGCAGATTTTTAAGTCTGTCCCCAACACTGACCATACCCTGGCTGCTTAGATGTTGTTGCTAAAACACTGGATGAATCTTACTAACAGGGCTTCCCTTGTGGCTCATGTGGTAAAGAATCCGCCTGCAAGGTGGGAGACCTGGGTTAGATCCCTGGTTTGGGAAGATGCCACGCAGAAAGGAAATACTACCCACTCCAGTATTCTGGCCTGGAGAATTCCATGGACTGTATAGACCATGGGGTCGCAGAGTTGGATGCGACTGAGTGACTTTCTTAAGAGGCAGATCAGGTGGTCTGGTATTCCCATCTCTTTCAGAATTTTCCATAGTTTATTGTGATCCACACAGTCAAAGGCTTTGGCATAGTCTATAAAGCAGAAATAGATGTTTTTCTGGAACTCTCTTGCTTTTTCCATGATCCAGCGGATGTTGGCAATTTGATCTCTGGTTCCTCTGCCTTTTCTAAAACCAGCTTGAACATCAGGAAGTTCACGGTTCACATATTGCTGAAGCCTGGCTTGGAGATTTTTGAGCATTACTTTACTAGCCTGTGAGATGAGTGCAATTGTGCGGTAGTTTGAGCACTCCTTGGCATTGCCTTTCTTTGGGATTGGGATGAAAACTGACCTTTTCCAATCTTGTGGCCACTGCTGAGTTTTCCAAATTTGCTGCCATATTGAGTGCAGCACTTTCACAGCATCATCATTCAGGACTTGGAATAGCTCCACTGGAATTCCATCACCTCCACTAGCTTTGTTTGTAGTGATGCTTTCTAAGGCCCATTTGACTTCACATTCCAAGATGTCTGGCTGTAGGTCAGTGATCACATCGTCATGATTATATAGGTCTTGAAGCTCTTTTTTGTACAGTTCTTCTGTGTATTCTTGTCATCTCTTCTTAATATCTTCTGCTTCTGTTAGGTCCACACCATTTCTGTCCTTTATCGTGCCCATCTTTGCATGAAATGTTCCTTTGGTATCTCTGATTTTCTTGAAGAGATCCCTAGTCTTTCCCATTCTGTTGTTTTCTTCTATCTCTTTGCATTGATCACTGAAGAAGGCTTTCTTATCTCTTCTTGCTTTTCTTTGGAACTCTGCATTTAGATGTTTATATCTTTCCTGCATATTGTCACCATGTTTATTTAACTTATATGCAGAGTACATCATGAGAAATGCTGGACTGGAAGAAACACAAGTTGGAATCAAGATTGCCGGGAGAAATATCAATAACCTCAGATATGCAGATGACACCACTCTTATGGCAGAAAGTGAAGAGGGGCTAAAAAGCCTCTTGATGAAAGTGAAAGTGGAGAGTGAAAGGGCTGGCTTAAAGCTCAACATTCAGAAAACGGAGATCATGGCATCTGGTCCCATCACTGCATGGGAAATAGATGGGGAAACAGTGGAAACAGTGTCAGACTTTGTTTTTCTGGGCTCCAAAATCACTGCAGATGGTGACTGCAGCCATGAAATTAAAAGACGCTTACTCCTTGGAAGGAAAGTTATGAGCAACCTAGATAGCATATTCAAAAGCAGAGACATTACTTTACCAACAAAGGTTCGCCTAGTCAAGGCTATGGTCTTTCCTGTGGTCATGTATGGATGTGAGAGCTGGACTATGAAGAAGGCTGAGCGCCGAAGAATTGATGCTTTTGGACTATGGTGTTGGAGAAGACTCTTGAGAGTCCCTTGGACTGCAAGAAGATCCAACCAGTCCATTCTGAAGGAGATCAATCCTGGAATTTCTTTAGAAGGAATGATGCTAAAGCTGAAACTCCAGTATTTTGGCCACCTCATGCGAAGAGTTGACTCATTGGAGAGGACTCTGATGCTGGGAGGGATTGAGGGCAGGAGGAGAAGAGGACGACAGAGGATGAGATGGCTGGATGGCATCACTGACTCGATGGATGCGAGTCTGAGTGACCTCCGGGAGCTGGTGATGGACAGGGAGGCCTGGCGTGCTGCGGTTCATGGGGTCGCAAAGAGTCGGACACGACTGAGCGACTGATCTGATCTGATCTGATCTGAGCGACTTTCACTACTACCACCATTCTTTCCTCAATATATGACAAAAAGTTTATTTAGTCGTAGACATTTCTATATTGTAATTATAGAAGAATATGCTATCTATTTAGATGTTAAAGGCAACAGATTTAAAAAAAACCAGATGTAATTTATGAGGCATGACAGGACTGTTAAGCACCTCCCTGCCCGTTGCCCCGCATTGCTCTCGCCCTGCAGACCTGTACGCTCCTCGCCCCGCCCCTCGCCTGCAGCGATTCGCCCGGCCCCCGACCCGGAAGTTCCGCCTCGTTATCCGCGAGTGCGCAGTTTCCTGCGGAAGCGGAAAGCCGAGAGAGAAGGTCGCCGCTTGAGTTTTTTTTTCCCTAGAGTAACCGTAAGCACCTGCCCTCGCCACGCCCATCTTCAGGGTCTGGCTGGTTCTGCGGCAGTAATATCCCAATACCCCGAACTCCGCCCCAAATAAACCTACAGGCCGCCGTTGGAGGTCGAGTATTCGAAATCGCTGTGAGGCTTGTCCTTGCCGTTTGGTTTTCGCCTTCGGCCCCGGAGACGCCGCCCTCCGGGATATTTTCCTGCTTAAAACAACCGTTAGTACCTGCGCCTGGGCCTTGTAAAGTCCCCGGGCGCGAGGTGTATTCGGGCACGCCCACCTCCACCGCCTCACCCTGGCGGCCCCTGGAGGTCGCGTCGACAGCCGCGTCCTCTCCCGGTCCTGGGATTCTGGAGAGCCCGCCCGACCCCTGAGACCCCCTCGCTCCCAGCCTCTCTGCCCTCGCGTCTCCTCAGGCCGATCGGTCTGCCCCGCAGGCCTCCCTTCCTGGTCAGTCCCTTTTCCTCACCCCTGGGCTGGACGTGTGACACCCAGCGTTTTTCCGTCACGAGTCCATCTCGTTGGAAAATGTGCTCTTTTGATAGGCGGGCGTTTCATTTACTCATCATTTCTGTAGATACGTGGGCGAGGGGGATCAGAAGAAGCAGTGACTGAGAGTGAAAGGCAAAGTCAGAAGTGGAAAACAATGGGAGAACCGACGGGGTCGCCCAGGATGGCTGAGGCAGTTGCAAAGGGATGCTAAAATGAAATAGATTTCGCCCTTAAAGTAGCAGGTGGGTGAAAGAGAAATGGACCACGGCGTGGGATCTCCAGGAGTTGGAGACAAGGAGACAGGGGCCCTGCGTCTGCGGTAGGAGGGCAGACAAGGGGTGATCCTAGGAGAGAAACAGGGATAGATGTTGACAATGGCACCCCACTCCAGTACTCTTGCCTGGAAAATCCCATGGACAGAGGAGCCTGGTAGGCTGCAGTCCATGGGGTCGCTAAGAGTCAGACACAAGTGAGCGACTTCACTTTCACTTTTCACTTTCATGCATTGGAGAAGGAAATGGCAACCCACTCCAGTGTTCTTGCCTGGAGAATCCCAGGGACAGGGGAGCCTGGTGGGCTGCCGTCTATGGGGTCGCACAGAATCAGATACGACTGAAGTGACTTAGCAGCAGTAGCAGAAGAGAAGAGGAGGAAGTAAGCCTAGACACCTGGAGTGCCAGAGAGTGGGAGTGTAACAGGGAGAGAAGGGGTGTGACTAGAAGGCAGAGAGTAAACAGAGTTGGAGAAAGAAAGAGACAGATGTATAGATATTTAGGGCAATTAGAAGGGTGGGGGTGGGGAGAAGAGCAGCAAGAGGAGAACAAGTGCAGAGGTGGGCAGGACAGGTGTGAGGGAAGAAATAGGAGGGCAGAAACAGCATCCCACCGGAGGCAGTGGACACCAAAGGACTGTTTCTCATAGTGAGGTCTTCCTGTTTTTGTGGTTGTGGCAAACGAAGGGGGGATGTTGATTCTAAGCCTTAAGCAGCCTGTTTTCCACTTGCCAGATCAACTTCTAAAAACTTACATTTTCTGAGTAAGAAGCTGGAAAGAGGAGGAAGAAAGGAAAGACAACAGGAATGCCTCTTTCTTAGGTAAAATCATATTCTCAGTTGATTCTCAGTCTATCCTTCCTGAAATGCCCTTCTTTGGACTTACTAGTGATCTCTGACTCTGAAGTATCCTTCCTGACACCTGTACATGCACACTCACCAGGGAACTTCCCTCAGGGCCTGTCGTCTCCACTTGGATCCCATCTCCCCATGACCCAGTGGCCTGGACCTTGTGTGGAGGGCACCATCCTGGGCAGGGCTTCACACCCACAGGCTTGAGAAGGGGTCTCAGTGCTGTTGGAGAAGGCAATGGCACCCCACTCCAGTAATTTTGCCTGGAAAATCCCATGGACGGAGGATCTTGGTAGGCTGCAGTCCATGGGGTCGCTAGAGTCGGGCACAACTGAGCGACTTCACTTTCACTTTTCACTTTCATGCATTGAAGAAGGAAATGGCAACCCACTCCCGTGTTCTTGCCTGGAGAATCCCAGGGACGGGGGAGCCTGGTGGGATGCCATCTATGGGGTCACACAGAGTCAGACACGACTGAAGCAACTTAGCAGCAGCAGCAGCTCAGGGCTCTTGGGCAGCAGGGATTGCCTAGGGCCCTTCTGGATGTGTAGTCTGCTCTGTCAATCAGGATTAAGAAGCTGTGGGTGGAAGTCAGGTAATAGCATGCACAGTACCTGATAAAATCTAGAAGTATACCTAAAAAGGAAAATTTGTTCTAAAGTAATTGAAGCTAAGTGAGTGAGGCACTGACTTCAAAATCTTGATTGGAAATGGGATGGAAAGTTCAGAATCAGGTATCAGGGATAGAGGGTGTGCTATTCCATCATCTGTTTGAAACTGTGGCATGAATCTAAATCTCAGAGCTGGAAATTCACTTTCATTGCCTTCACTCTTCAGATTTTGTCTTTTCACGGTGTTCATTTTGTGGTTTGGCACAGAGATGCTTTTACTTTTGATGCAGGTGAGGTTTCCTCTTCATTGTTTAATCCATAATTTCACCATTTGTTATGGCAACTGTCTTTTTTCCACTGGATTTTCTTAGCATCCTTATCATTAGATTTTAAATATATGCAAATGGTTATTTCTGAGCATTCTCTTCTGTTCCCTTGGTGTATAAATCTGTGTTTATGCCAGTACTATACCATCTGGATTATATTTTGATATGGCTTGAAATTTTAAAAAGGGTGGCCTTCATCTTTCTTCTTTCTACTTATTGAAGAGTATTTTTGCAATTTTTGGGCCCCTAGAGATTATTTATGACTTCTGGCAAGTTTTTTCTATTTCTGCAAGCATTTCTATTGTATGTTTCATAATGAATTCATTAAATCTGTGGAACACTTTGGGTAACTTGCAAATTTAAAGAGTACTGAGATTTCCAGTCCATGACTACTAGATTTATTTGTTTATTTTGGATTTCTTTTAGAAGTGGTTAAGTAGTTTTCAGTGTATATGTCTCACCTCCTTGGTGAATTATTCCTAAATATTTCATCCATTTTTAATATAATAGTAAATAAAATTGTTATGTGATTTTCTTTTGACATTGTTCATTGTGTATAGAAATGCAACTGATTTGCATGTTAACTTTTGTATCCTGCCAGTTTGCTAAAATTGTTATTTGATGTGGCAGGGGTTTTTTTGTGTTTGTGTGGAGTCTTTATAGTTTATACATAAAAGACCTTGTCCTCTAGGAAAGAAGGTAACTTTCTAATTTTTCACTTTGGGAAGCTTTAATTTCTTTTTCTTGTCTAATTGCTCTGGTTAGGGGTTTCAGTGCTTTGTTGAACAGTGGTGCAGAGTGCACGTCCTTGCCTTCTTCCTGATCTCAGAGGAAAAGTTTTCAGTCTTTCACCATTGAGAACAATGTTAGGTGTGCTCTTTTCATACAGGGTGTATTTTACTTTGAGATACTTTATCTTTGCCTTCTTCAGTGATCAATGCAAAGAAATAGAAGAAAACAACAGAATGGGAAAGACTAGGGATCTCTTCAAGAAAATCAGAGATACCAAAGGAACATTTCATGCAAAGATGGGCACGATAAAGGACAGAAATGGTGTGGACCTAACAGAAGCAGAAGATATTAAGAAGAGGTGGCAAGAATACACAGAAGAAATGTACAAAAAAGAGCTTCAAGACCTAGATAATCATGATGATGTGATCACTGACCTACAGCCAGACATCTTGGAATGTGAAGTCAAATGGGCCTTAGAAAGCATCACTACGAACAAAACTAGTGGAGGTGATGGAATTCCAGTGGAGCTATTCCAAGTCCTGAATGATGATGCTGTGAAAGTGCTACACTCAATATGGCAGCAAATTTGGAAAACTCAGCAGTGGCCACAAGATTGGAAAAGGTCAGTTTTCATCCCAATCCCAAAGAAAGGCAATGCCAAGGAGTGCTCAAACTACCGCACAATTGCACTCATCTCACAGGCTAGTAAAGTAATGCTCAAAATTCTCCAAGCCAGGCTTCAGCAATATGTGAACCGTGAACTTCCTGATGTTCAAGCTGGTTTTAGAAAAGGCAGAGGAACCAGAGATCACATTGCCAACATCCGCTGGATCATGGAAAAAGCAAGAGAGTTCCAGAAAAACATCTATTTCTGCTTTATAGACTATGCCAAAGCCTTTGACTGTGTGGATCACAATAAACTATGGAAAATTCTGAAAGAGATGGGAATACCAGACCACCTGATCTGCCTCTTAAGAAATCTGTATGCAGGTCAGGAAGCAACAGTTAGAACTGGTCATGGAACAACAGACTGGTTCCAAATAGGAAAGGGAGTACGTCAAGGCTGCATATTGTCACCATGTTTATTTAACTTGTATGCAGAGTACATCATGAGAAATGCTGGACTGGAAGAAACACAAGTTGGAATCAAGATTGCTGGGAGAAATATCAATAACCTCAGATATGCAGATGACACCACTCTTATGGCAGAAAGTGAAGAGGGGCTAAAAAGCCTCTTGATGAAAGTGAAAGTGGAGAGTGAAAAGGTTGGCTTAAAGCTCAACATTCAGAAAACGAAGATCATGGCATCTGGTCCCATCACTGCATGGGAAATAGATGGGGAAACAGTGGAAACAGTGTCAGACTTTGTTTTTCTGGGCTCCAAAATCACTGCAGATGGTGACTGCAGCCATGAAATTAAAAGACGCTTACTCCCTGGACGGAAAGTTATGACCAACCTAGATAGCATATTCAAAAGCAGAGACATCACTTTGCCAACAAAGGTTCGCCTAGTCAAGGCTATGGTCTTTCCTGTGGTCACGTATGGATGTGAGAGCTGGACTGTGAAGAAGGCTGAGCGCCAAAGAATTGATGCTTTTGAACTGTGGTGTTGGAGAAGACTCTTGAGAGTCCCTTGGACTGCAAGAAGATCCAACTACTCCATCCTAAAGGAGATAAGTCCTGGGTGTTCTTTGGAAGGAATGATGCTAAAGCTGAAACTCCAGTATTTTGGCCACCTCATGCGAAGAGTTGACTCATTGGAGAAGACTCTGATGCTGGGAGGGATTGAGGGCAGGAGGAGAAGGGGACGACAGAGGATGAGATGGCTGGATGGCATCACTGACTTGATGGATGTGAGTCTGAGTGACCTCCGGGAGCTGGTGATGGACAGGGAGGCCTGGCGTGCTGCGGTTCATGGGGTCGCAAAGAGTCGGACACGACTGAGCGACTGATCTGATCTTTTCTAGTTTGTATATATATATTTAAAGGCTGTTGAATTTTGTAAGATGCTTTTTTTTCTGTATCAGTTGAGGTGGTCATCTGTTGTTTTTCCCCTTTATTCTGTTAATGTAACATCTAAGTTGATTTTTGTTTGTTGAGTCCTCTTTGCCTTATATGAGTAAAATTCACTTGGTCATGAATTCAGATCTTTTTAATGTGGTGTTGAAGTTGGTTTGCTGGTGTTTTGTTAAGGATTTTGCATCAATGTTCATCAGGGAGTATTGGATTTTATTTTTTTGTTCTTTGATCTTTTTTGGGTCGATTTCAGAACCATGTTGGCTCTATTCAGTGAGTTTGTCAGTGTTGCATCTTCAACTCTGTAATATTTTTGGCAAGATTAGAGGTACTTCTTTCGTAAAGGTTTAGTATAATTTCAAAGATGGCATCTGATCCTAGGTTTTTCTTAGTTTGAGGATTTTAATTACTGCTTGATTCTTTCTAGTTATAATTTGGTTCACATTTTTATTTGCTTCATGATTAAAGATTAGATAGTATGTTTCTACAAATTTACCTGTTTATTTTATGATATGTAATTTGTAGGTATTATTACTTAGAAATTTTTTATTGAAGTATGTTGATTTACAATGTTCAGTTAATTTGGGGTATAGAGCAAAGTGATTCAGTTTTATTTATATATATTCTTTGACACATCCTTTTCCCTTATAGGCTATTACAAACTATGAAGTATAGTTCCCTGTGCTGTGTAGTAGGTCCATGTTGGGTATCTGTTTTATACATAGGAGTGTGTCTGTATTAATCCCAAATCCTGATTTATCCCTCTCACCTTCTGCTTTGGTCACCTCTGTGTTTGTTTTCCATGTCTCTCAGTCTGTTTGTGTTTCATAAGTTAAGTTGGATCTTTTTTTATTTTAATTTACACATAAGTGATAATTTGTCTTTCTCTGTCTGGCTTATTCACTTAGTATGATAATCTCTCAGTCAGTTCAGTTGCTCAGTCGTGTCCAACTCTTTGCGACCCCATGAACCGCAGCATGCCAGTCCTCCCTGTCCATCATCAACTCCTGGACTCCACCCAAAGCTATGTCCATCAAGTCAATGAAGCCATCCAACCATCCATCCTCTGTCGTCCCCTTCCCCTGCCGTCAATCTTTGCCAACATCAAGGTCTTTTCCAGTGAGTCAGCTCTTCGCATCAGGTGGCCAAAGTACTGGAGTTTCAGCTTCAGCATCAGTCCTTCCAATGAACACCCAGGTCTGATCTCCTTTAGGATGGACTGGTTGGATCTCCTTGCAGTCCAAGGGACTCTCAAGAGTCTTCTCCAACACCACAGTTCAAAAGCATCAATTCTTCAGCGCTCAGCTTTCTTTATAGTCCAACTCTCACTTCCATACATGACCACTGGAAAAACCATAGCCTTGATTAGACGGACCTTTATTGGCAAAGTAATGTCTCTGCTTTTCAGTATGCCCTCTAGGTTGGTCATAACGTGATAATCTCTAGTTCCATACATGTAGCTGCAAATGGCATTCTTTCTTTCTTTCTTTCTTTTTTTGTTTAATGCAGGAGTTAATATTTCATTTGGGCTTCCCTGATAGCTCAGTCGGTAAAGAATTTACCTGCAATGCAGGAGACTTGGGTTTGATCCCTAGGTTGGGAAGATCCCCTGGAGAAGAGAAAGGCTACCCACTCCAGTATTCTGGCCTGGAGAATTTCATGGACTGTATAGTCTATGGGATCGCAAAGAGTTGGACACGACTGATATTCTTGTATATATGTACCACGTCTTCTTTATCCATTCCTCTGTTGCTGGGCATTTAGATTGTTTCCATGCCTTGCCTATTGTAAATAGTGCTGCAGTGAACATTAGGGTGCACTGTTTTTTTGAATTATGGTTTTCTTCAGATAAATGCCCAGGAGTGGGTTTGCAGGATCTGAATCTTTCTTATTTAACTCTTTTGTTCTGTCAAAGCTGGATTTAGTTTGTTCTCTTTCTCCTTCCTTGAGATGTAAAAATAGTTTCCTGATTGGACTTCTTTTTCCCTTTTGTGGTAACCATTTAGCCATGTGTGTGTATGTGTGCTCTGACTTTTTGCATACCATGGACTGTAGCCCATCTGGCTCTCTCTTCATGAGATTTCCCCAGAAAGAATACTTAAGTGAGTCATCATTTCCTTCTCCAGGGATCTTTCCAACCCAGGGATCAAACCTGAATCTCCTGGGTCTCCTGCATTGGCAAGCATGTTGTTTACCACTGGACCACCTGAGAAGTTTCTTAGCCATGTAGACTTCTCTTATTATAGACTTCACTGAATGTTATAAATTCTGGAATGTTGTACTTTCAGTTTCATGTAGATGTTCAAAAATTTTCTTGATTTCTTTGAGCCATAAGTGTCTTCGCTTAGCTTCTTGACTTAAAGTATTCAAACACTTCTCTCATTATCATAATTTCTCTCATTATCATAATTGATGATTTTGATTTTTCTTTAAAGCCATTGCTGGACTTTGTCATCTCTGAAGCCACCACTCAGAGTGTAACTCATTTAGGTATTGAATATCTCTCAATGTGTAGAACATAGTATCTGACACTTCTGCATAGACAACCGTTTGTTATTAGCTGTTTTTCATGAATTCTTCACAAAAAGTGAAAAATACATATTTATTGGAAGATATAGAAATCTTTTATGAAAATGCATAAGAATTTAAGGGACACAATGTGTGTTAGTCTCTCTGCTTAGTTGTGTTCAACTCTTTGTTACCCCATGGACTGTGGCCCACCAGTTTCTGTCCATGGAATTCTCCAGGCAAGAATATTGGAATGGGTAGCCATTCTCTTCTCCAGGAGATCTTCCTGACCCAGGTATTGAACCCAGGTCTCCTGTACTGCAGGTAGTTTCTTTACCTTCTGAGCCACCAGGGAAGCTCTCCAAATACCTTAACACAACTCTTTCAGAACATATCCAAATCAATCCTTACCCCTCTCATCATCTTTTCAGCTTTATGAAGATAAGAACTCTTCTCATGATCCATTGGTAAAATATATTCTCATTTCAGGGATGGTTAACCTTCAAAGATGATCGAATTCTCTCAGGAGAAGTGGGAATGCCTGGAGCCTGTTCAGAGGGCCTTGTACAGGGACATGATGCTGGAGACCTAGAAGAACCTGCTCTCCCTGGGTGAGGATAGCTTCTCTTTGGACGTTGGGATCTCCCCTTGAATATTTTGCATTTTCCCTGTGTGTCTTTTGGGAGGCCTGATTTCATTGCATGATCTTAGAGCCCTGTTGACACAGACATGATGTGGCATCACGAATTTAAAATGACCCTTTCTTCCATTGATCTGCCCATTTCATGTTACATCAGAGGTTTTCCCAGAGCTTAATTATGTACAAAACTGAATGCCAAATTTTAAGATATCCAATTTTCTGTTTTGTGTCCTTTACTTTTGACGCACTATTTCTTGGAAGGGTGTTAGATAAATATATTACATTCTTCCCTGTGTATTTAGAAGGAGGCAAAGCCGTAGAAAAATTTGTGGAATATTTTTCCAGACCCACCTGTACTCTTCTCACTCCTCAGCTGAACAAAGCTGTGATTTTGAAAAAAAAAAAAAATGGCAGGACTTTACATTTCTTTGTTCTGATAAGCAGGATTTTCTATTTCTGATCTAAACATCATCTCCATATTGGAGGAAGAGAAAGAATCTAGTATTGTGATGAGTGGTGTGAAAATAGCAAAACAAAACAAAACAAAAAACCCCCAAATGGACAGGAATGTATCAAAAGTGTGAACAGAGATCAGATCTCAGGACAGAGAGGAAAGCACAACATTAAAAATGGTTGGAAACCTCTTGTAATGGTACATAGAGATGATAGCTTATGGTGAACGATGTCATATTTGTGATATCTGAAGAAGATATAGCTTTGGGACCAGGGACCAGGCTTGATCACTCAAGAGCTTTTGTGTAGAAGAGTTTTATTAAAGTATGAAAGGGGACAGAGAAAGCTTCTGACATAGACATCAGAAGGGGGATGGAGAATGCTCCCCCTCACTAGTCTTAGCAAGGGAGCTATATACTTTTTCAATTAGTTATTACAGTAAGTCAAAAGAATGTCTCAAGGTTGTAAGGGTCTTACCAGGCCCACTCCCACAATTTACATTTTAAGATGACAGGATTAGTCACAAGGTTCTCAAGAAGGAGAAACCTGTCTTCAAGCAGGATACATTGTTGTTATATAATCTTAGTACAGAGTTGTTTTGTTGTGTAATCATCAGCTCTGGACTTAAAGAAGAAAACTTTTCTCCTCCTTGAGAATTCCAGACCCCTATCTATCCTTCTTGAGAGCCCCAGACCCCTTTCTCCTCCTCGGGTACGCTGGACTTATCAACCTACCTAGGAATTGACTCTCTCAGATCTTTGGCAAAAGAGAAGTTTGTTTATTAAACTCTCAGAGGAAACTTTAACTTTTCCCTGAGTTATCAGTCTGTCCTTCAACATGTATCATGTATTCTTTCACCCTCCAGTGGTGTTGCAGCTCCATCAGACACAAAGGCAAGGTATCCACAACACTCGCCATCTCCCTGCTGTGAGCTGGTTGTTCTTGAGTTTGAGGAGCATGACATAGGTTGCCTTACTGGGTAGTCTTGCCCCCTCTTCTGTTTGTGGGCTTGGATCTATTGGCTACGCAATTCTTAATCCACACAGATCAGAGCTGATGGCCCTAGTGTCTAACCCCTGATCCTGTGCTGCTTTCATCAGTTGTCACATTTGGAAGATAGAATTGGAAAATGGGAAAGTACTGGCTGCTCTTTAATTTCATCTGGCACCTCAGAACCTGTATGGAACTGTCTCAGTCCCTGTCTGCCTCTTGAGATCCCTCAGCCATTTCTGCTGTTCTCCTTGTGCTGCCATACATGCCAGGGTGTGTGGAATAGGCTGGTGGATTGGATCTTCTGTGCCTGTTACTTAGGAAAACTGTAAGGACCACAGTCCAACAAAGGGAAAATGTGTAAATCTTTCAGGCTCTTAGCTTGGCATCTCTGGGTAGACCAAATAGTCCCATCTCAAGGTCTTATATGAGACCCCCACATTTTGTAGTTTTTCGCTCTTGTACTGGTCTATCTAGTCTGGCAGTGTAGACTCTTCCTGACTTTGCTTTCTCCTGAGTTTGTGTAATTTTTCCTTTTAAATTTGATTTTGAAGTATGTGGCTCTAGGGTCTGAAGTCATGTCCAGTTTCTTTGCTGTGGTAATCCGCCTGTGTTTAAGGGGCAGCTCCTCATGGACTCTCTGTGGTGTGGATTTACTGGGTAAGAGAAAAGTTTTAAAGGAGACTACTTTCCTTATTGGTTGTAATATTTTCCTGCTGCATACAGAATTACCACTTGAAGCTACTTAATATAGTGGTCAGCGTGTTCTGTGATATGAGAAAGCATCTGAAGACCTTGACCTGTACATCTTTTTCTGGCTTTGAGTGATGTCAGAAAAGCCTGCGTGAAGGGCACTGTGATAGTGTTGTTCACGTGTACTATCACCATGCCCTCTGAGCCTCACCAAGAGGTGTAGGAACTTCTCCTGACAAGGGTATTGTCCAGGTTCACACCCTCATATTTGTGAGGCTGTTGACTAAACTGCTGCTGATGCTGCATGCTTGTCACCTGGGTGCTATTGATCATTCTGCTTCCACACTTAATTTTGTAGCAACTTAATGACAGAGCTTATATAGTGGAGTGATAACTTCAGTGATGAACCATCATTTGTTTTTTTTCAAGGCATTGCTACTTTCCTTTTTTTATATTTTTATGCATTATAAATGAATGTCTTTTATTTTTATCATTAAGTTTCTATTTTATGTTACTCTTTGTGTTTTATTTGCAGTATGTGGGATGGTTGGTTAAGAAAGCTCCCCCACCCCTATGGTGGAATTGGTGATCAGTACTTTTTAGAGTTCTTTATGTATTCTTGATGTTAAGCTATTATTGAATATATGCTTGGCAAATATTTTGTATTATAGTGTACATTGTTTTTATAGTATACAGCATTTTTTCACTTTATGTATTCTTGATGTTAACCTATTATTGAATATATGCTTGGCAAATATTTTGTATTATAGTGTACATTGTTTTTATAGTATACAGCATTTTTTCACTCTGCTGAGGATGGATTAGTGCACAATACTTGATAATTAGGATGTGTCCAGTTGATCTTTTTATTTTGTTGGCATGAGCTTTTGTTGTTGTATCTGATAAATCATTGGTGAGTCCACTGTCAAGAATCATTTTTTGTTCATTTACTTATAGGAGCTTTATACACTAGCAACTGAGGTTTAGGTCTTTGAAGCATTTTGAGTTAATTTTTGTGTATAGTGTATAATAATGCTCCAACTAAATTCTATATGTGAATATCCAGTTTTCACAACACCTTTGTTCCATAGATTGCCCTTGCCCCATTACTTGACACTGGACACTATTGTGGAACATCATGTGACCTTACACACAAAAGTATTTTTCTGAATCTGTTGTGTTCCTCAGGTGTCAGTCTTTATATTGGCACCATACTGCTTTGATTAGTGTAGTGTTGGATTCAGTTTTGAAATAAAGAAATATGAGATGTCTGACTTTGCTTTCTAGTTTGTTTTTGCTGTTCATTGTCTTCTGTGATTCCCTAGGAATTGTAGGATTGATTCATCTGTTTCTTAAGAAAAGCAGAGTTTGGATTTCACTAGGTATTGTTTTGAATCTTTTGTTAACTTTGACTAGTCCTGACATCTTGACAATATCAGCTTCACAATATCTGTGAAGCATGGGGTGTTACATTTATTTGTGTCTTCTCTAATATTTTTCAGAAGTCATTAGTTTGCAGTATAAAAATTCTTCCCTTCTTGTATAATGTTATGATGAAGTATTCTTTTTTAATTTTCTTATTAATTGAATTACTTTGATTGTTCATTTTTTTTTTTTTATTGCTGATCTTCATTTTTTACTTAGTGATTTTTTTTAAAAGAGTAAACCAAAAAAAAACTTTACAGCAAATATTTTGCATAAATATAAACATGCATGTCTACTTCATAATTAAGCAAAATAAAACTTTCAGGCACAAGATTTTAATAATCATTAAAGAACGAGACAATGAATTCAAGACAGAAATAACAGGAGCAACAAAGACATTTCATGACATTTCAATTGGTCTTGTCCAACCTACTGGCTACGTCCTGAGTTTTATGGATCCTACCTTCCTCACCAATGGAAACATACGCTGTGGCTGCACCTAATGCGTATCCACATGAGAGATGATTACTCCTTCAGAATAGTGTGATAAATACTTCACATGCACACCCCCCCACACACACACCCTACTTAACCAGCCTCTCAAATAGGTAAGTAATAAGGATCTTGGAATTTTCAAGTTTTCCCACCACTGAAACACATACATATTAAAACCACACTTTAAAAAAATGATTCTGCTACAGAAATAAAAGAATTAATGAGTGGCGTCACGACACATCTCTGGTCTTTTACGTTTCCCCGAATCACGCCCGTGTGGCGGCTTGGTGCCACGGCTCCTCAGATGCTTCACTGCACCCAGTGACAGATGGTACACAGAACAAGGGAAAGGCCGCTTCAACGCTTCGGTCGGAGTCTCCAGCTGTCCCCAGAGGCCAGGAGCGTCCCCGCCGTTCTGTGCCCTCTTCCCACCAGGCTGCGAGCCTCTCCAGTCTGCTCCTGCGAGCTCCAGGGAAGAGAGAGGAGAACCACAGGGCCCGCTCGGGGCCCACGTTGACCAGTGCTTGAGCAAGGGGAAGGTCCGTGTGGGCTGGCGGCACCCACAGAGCCCCATGAGCGGGGCCGGGGCAGGCGGCTGACAAGGCACAGAGGCAGGAAGAACAGGTCCAGCTTGGCTGGCAGGAGGGCACTCGTGACGGGGAGTCTGTGAGGCTGCAGGCTTCATTTCCAAAAAGAAAGGATTCCTTACTCTGCCGGGCAAAGCTGGAGGGCGTGCGGAGGCAACCAGCACAGACTTGTGAGGAGAACAGAACCGGGGCTGGGCCAGCAGCTGTGACAGGCCTGCAGGGCTGGCATGCAGGGACGGGGCGGGGGCTGCGTGCAGAGCCCCCAAGGCAGGCCACCAGCAGGCACTGCCAAGACACCCACAGACCCCGGAGAGGCCCAGACCCCGGGCTGGCCACGTGCATCAAGCCTCTGAGGGGAGGAAAGGAGGGAGAGAGGCTTAAATAGATCTATCTTTAGTCCAAGTTCCTGGTGCCCGCCCCAGTCTGAGCAAGTGAAGAGTGGTGAAACAATTCCCACGTCCAGAAACAATTCACGTCTCCCAACCATCACCTTTGGGCTTCCCTGGCAGCTCAGACGGGAAGGCATCCACCTGCAGTGCAGGAGACCCAGCTTCGATCCCTCACTCAGGAAGATCCCCTGGAGAAGGCAATGGCAACCCACTCCAGCATTCTTGCCGGAGAACCCTATGGACAGAGGAGCCTGGAGGGTTACGGTCCATGGGGTCGCAAAGAGTTGGACATGAGTGAGTGACTCACACACAAAGCCACGACCTTCAGCTTCCCTGAGCTGTCATTACCAAGAAATTAAATACAATCAATTAATTCTAAGTAAGTTCCTACCTGCCATGAACTCCACGAAGCCGCATGACGGGCAGAGACCCAGCACAGGCGCTGGCGTAAGCCCTGAGCGCAGCTGGTAGAGCAGCGTGAGCAGGCTGCCCGGCCCCCGCTCCAGCTTACTGGGGCCACCGCGCAGTGGACACAGGTGACTTTGTGAGGCTCAACTCAAGGCCCCTGCCACCAATCATATAGCTTCTTCCTGGGTCCAGACTGCTTCCCTCCACTAGCCAAGGAGGGAGAGGTCACCGGAGGGAGAAAGGTCAGTCTTCACGTTCTCAATATGGCTGAATCGAAGCCGACAGACATTTCTCAGGACGTAATCATTCAGATGACAGAAGTGGGCGACTCCATACTAACGCACCAATTGTGGGACGACTTATCACACATCCACGGTGTACTGAACGCTTCCCCGCAATAACAGATTCATCTGGAAACGGCACACCGCAGAAGGCAATCCCGTGATTTTCTTCTGGTTGTGTATAAAAAATGAGCCAGTTTGGGACTCAGGCACAAACAATGGTGCAAAAGCAAGAACTGGGGAGCCCTGCCAACACCTGCTCACTGCACACTGCATGCCTCCCAGCCAGACCGCAGCCTGGACAGCAGCTGCTGGCCCATCTACCCAGAGGCCTCCTCACCTCAGCCCTCCCACTCCAGTCCCCGCTGGCAGCCTTCGAAAGAAGCCCTCTCGTTATGGATCCACGAGGAGCTGAAAGCCCCAGTTTAAGCGAGTCACAGGCATCAGCACTGTGGCTGCTGGCTTCCTCTCCTCCCCGCCAACCCTCACGTGGGACTGATGTATTCAGGGACTGCGTGGATCTAAACTGGAGAGAAGGAGCCCACACTTCTATCTTTTGGAATCCAGGAAAAGCTCTGATGTACAACACAGCTCTTACACAGGCCCATGGACAAGACTCTCTGGTTCTAGTAAGAAATTCAGGGGCAGCAGTGGGAAGGCCTGGTCTGGGGCAAGACGCTGGCCCCACGCCAGCCAGGCACTTCCCTTCCTCGTCTGCAGTCGTGGGGCTGAGCCACGACTCCAAGCTCCACCACGGACACTTCGTACCCCTTCCTGAAGTCCATTTTTACACAGGCCTGCCAGGCCGGGTCAGGCAGAACCTCCTCACCACCGCGGGTCCATAGCTGGAAGTGGCTGGAACACGCGTCCGTGCTGGGTTTGAGGCTGCCTCTCGCTCTACCCCTCCTTTCACTGGGGCAAACCATTTGGCCATGCTGGTGGCTGCTGAGGTTTGACACTGAAGCACTGGCCAGGAGAAGAAGTGGCCTTTGAGGAACCTACACCAGGGCACGTTTGTCTGGTTTCCATTAACAGTGTTAACCAAATACAGATACAGTTCTGTTAGTTCTGCTATAGATCTACTTAAAACTTTGAAACATTGAGATTGTTCAAAAATTACGTGAGAAAATCACCCATCACCACTAAGTTAACGACATGCACGTCTGAGCGCTTCAGAGCCTCCAACTCCTCCTAGAGTCACGATCCCCGAATTCTCCTCTCAGCGTGGACTGCACGCTAAAGCAGCCTGTTCTCGTGGCAGATCTGGGCACCAAAAAGTTGATTTCAAAAGATCCGGCTCTAGTCATCACTGTCACTGCCAGACTCGCTCAACTGCAAGTCATTTCTGAGGGTGCTCATGAGCTGCGTGCTTCCCGGCGGCCGCGTGGCTCCGGTCCCGTTGGCCACGGCCGGCCGGCCGCCGTAGGGCTGCGGGGGCGATGCGGGCCCGCTGTCCTCGCCACCACTGCTGGAGCTATCGTCGTCGCTCCGCGACGAGCTCTCCGAGTCCGAGGAGCTGCTCCCGCTGCTGCTGCTCATCTGCTCAATGATGTCCACCTCGGCCCTCAGTTCTCTTTTGATGTCATCCAGCTGAGGTTCAGGTGAGGGGTTATCTTTTAAGGGAGAGGTTTTAGGTCCAGCCGGAGGCTTCGTTGGCGCTCTGAATGGCATAGGTGGAGGTGGCGGTGGCTGGGATGGCTGTGGGGGTCGAGGGGGCTGCTGCTCCATTCGGGCTTGGATTTTACTGCTCCCCTCAGCTCGCGTCTTCTTGACCTGGATGCTGCTGCTGAGCTTTTCCAGCACATACTCTCCAGTGTCATGATTGATGATCAGTACACAGTCCTTCTGGTAAGGCCGCTTGTTCCCCTTGAACACAGTCATCGGTGGTGTGGATCCAGGGATATGTGGCAGTGTAATTGTGACTTCATCTCCTTTGCCGACCTGAAGCTCTCCTTCACAGGAAGTATCTATAGACGCCGGCTTAAAGTCATAGCGGATGGTGTGGAAGGAGGCCCGCGGCCGCTTCTCGAAGCTCTCCCCGAGCCGTAGGCAGTGCTCCTCGCGGTCCAGCAGCGGGTTGGCCGTCCCGTTCATGGCCCCGCACGGGCCTCGCGCCCGCCCGGGGGCCCTCCTGGCGCGGGCCCGGCCCGAGCCGCCGGCGCCGGCGTCCGAGGGAGCCGCGCTCCCGGAACAGCGCTCGGGGGCGCGCGGGGAGCCGAACCGGCGCCCACCCGCGCTGATTGTTCATTTTTAAAGTTTAGAAACCCAATTGGGTTTGGCTGTTGATATTGTATCTCATAATTGCTTTGAAGTCTTTCATTATTTCTCTCTATATATTTTTTACTTGTTAATGTTGCAAAATGCCTATTATGGCTATGTTATCTTGTAGGACATATTTAGAAAGATATTTTGTTTCATAAAAACTGTAGTATTGAATTTTTTTCTCTGGTATATATATTACAGATCTAAATAGCAACATATTATTAGATAAACTCGTTTTGGATTCTTTAGCATTACAATATATTGTGTGTTCATTAGCATTTATTTGTGTATAGTAAGTGTGGAGAATATATCTATAGTAGAATACATTTTTTTCCTCAATTATGAGACTGCAATATGTTTACTGTTAATTGGTACATGCATGGAAGTCATGGTGCAAAAATAGTGTTTTTGTGTGAGCTTACATGTTTTTCTAGTATGTGTGTTTTTGTCATAGGCTGTTTGCAAGTATTCTTCCCTAAAATCAATTTGAATTATCTTATACAACTCTTATTTTTTTTTTTTTTTGGACAAAGGAAAGGATCAATGAGGGTGGGAGGGAAATGGGAAAAAAGAAGGGGAGTGATGGTGGGGAGGAGTATATGTAATTTCTTAACTAATGGTTTTCTGTTTTTAATCACAAGAACACTTAAAAAAAAAAAACAAAAACATGTTGAATTCATCCTATATTAGGAGGTTAGATCTGGAAATGAAAAGTTCAGGAAACTAAAAGTCCAGTTTGGGTGTCCTCGTCTTAGGCACATCTTGGTCTTTTGTACTGGTAGGTCTATCTTTACCACAATATATTATTTAGGACAGGATCACATTTGTCACTTCTTCCTCCCTACTACCCAAAGTGGTACCAGTTCCATAAAATAGTCAATAAAGCTTTACGGAGTGAACAAATAAGTCAATATTTTTTTTTTTTAACTCTCCTGAGTGAGCTGAATTTTTTGAGGCTCATAAGTGAATATGTTTTCCTCTTTACTTTGTCTATTACAGCCAGATTGTATAAGTGGGGTATTAAAGTCTCCCACTATTATTGTATTGTTGCATATTTCTTCTATCATATTAATTAATGTTTGTCTTAGATATATCAATGCTCCAATGTTGGGTGCATATATATTTATAATTGTTAAAACTTCTTTTTGGATTGTTCCTTTAAGTTGTTATGTATAACCTTGATTGTCTCCTTTTCAGGATCTTTAAAGTCAATTTTATCTGATATGAGTATTGCTAGTCCTGTTCTCTTTTGGTCCATAATTGCATAGAAAATCTTTTTCCAGCCCTTCATTTTCAGTCAGTATTTGAAAGTGAAAGTGGAGAGTGTAAAGGTTGGCTTAAAGCTCAGCATTCAGAAAACGAAGATCATGGCATCTGGTCCCATCACTACATGGGAAATAGATGGAGAAACAGTGGAAACAGTGTCAGACTTTGTTTTTCTGGGCTCCAAAATCACTGCAGATGGTGACTGCAGCCATGAAATTAAAAGACGCTTACTCCCTGGAAGGAAAGTTATGACCAACCTAGATAGCATATTCAAAAGCAGAGACATCACTTTGCCAACAAAGATTCGCCTAGTCAAGGCTATGGTCTTTCCTGTGGTCATGTATGGATGTGAGAGCTGGACTGTGAAGAAGGCTGAGCGCCGAAGAATTGATGCTTTTGAACTGTGGTGTTGGAGAAGACTCTTGAGAGTCCCTTGGACTGCAAGGAGATCCAACCAGTCCATTCTGAAGGAGATCAGCCCTGGGATTTCTTTGGAAGGAATGATGCTAAAGCTGAAACTCCAGTATTTTGGCCACCTCATGCGAAGAGTTGACTCATTGGAGAAGACTCTGATGCTGGGAGGGATTGAGGGCAGGAGGAGAAGGGGACGACAGAGGATGAGATGGCTGGATGGCATCACTGACTCCATGAATGTGAGTCTGAGTGACCTCCGGGGGCTGGTGATGGATAGGGAGGCCTGGCGTGCTGCAGTTCATGGGGTCGCAAAGAGTCGGACACGACTGAGCGACTGATCTGATCTGATCTGATATATCCCCTAATTGAAGGTGGTTCTCTTGTAGACAACATATATAGGGGTCTAGTTTTTGTATCCATTTGACCCGTTTTAGTCTTTTGGTTGTCTCTTGTAGACAAGGTATGTAGGGGTCTTGTTTTTGTATCGATTTGGCCAGTCTTTGTCTGTTGATTAGGGCATTCAGCCTATTAACGTTTAAAGCAATTATTGATAAACAGGCTTTACTTTATTGTTTTGGGTTCGAATTTATACACCCTTTTAGTGATTCCTATCTAGAGAATGTCCTTTAGTTTTTGTTGGAGAAATGGTTTAGTGGTGCTAAATTCTCTCAACTTTTGCTTATCTATGAAGCTTTTGATTTCTCCTTCATATTTGAATGAGATCCTTGCTGGATACAATAATCTAGGCTGTAAGTTATTTTCTTTCATCACTTTAAGTATGTCTTGCCATTCCCTCCTGGCTTGGAGAGTTTCTATTGAAAGATCAGCTGTTATCCTTATGGGAATTCCCTTGTGAGTTATTTGATGTTTTTCCTTTGCTGCTTTTAATATTTGTTCTTTATATTTAATCTTTGTTAATTTGATTAATATGTGTCTTGGGGTGTTTCGCCTTGGGTTTATCCTGTTAGGGACTCTCTGGATTTCTTGAACTTGAGTGGTAATTTCCTTCTCCAATTTAGGGAAGTTTTCAACTATTATCTCCTCAAGTATTTCCTCATGGTCTTTCTTTTTATCTTCTTCTTCTGGAACTCCTATGATTCGAATGTTGTAGCATTTAATGTTATCCTGGAGGTCTCTGAGATTGTCCTCATTTCTTTTGATTCATTTTTCTTTTTTCTCCTCTGATTCATTTATTCGTAAGATTCTATCTTCTAATCCACTAATCCTATCTTCTGCCTCTGTTATTCTACTATTTGTTGCTTCCAGGGTGTTTTGGATCTCATTTATTGCATTATTCATTATGTGTTGACTCTTTTTTATTTCTTCTAGGTCCTTGTTAAACCTTTCTTGCATCTTCTCAATCCTTGTCTCCAGACTCTTTAACTGTGATTCCATTTTGATTTCGAGGTTTTGGATTAATTTCACTATCATTATTCAGAATTCTTTATCAGGTAGATTCCCTATCTCTTCCTCTTTGGTTTGGTTTGGTGGGCATCTATCCTGTTCCTTTAGCTGCTGGGCATTCTTTTGTCTCTTCATTTTGTTAAAATTGCCAAGTTTAAAGTGTCCTTACTATATTCTGGTCTTTTGTTGAATTCTCTTTATTGAGGCGGTTTACTGGTCTTTTCAATATCTGATCTCTGCCCTGTTACAGAGGGGGCAGAGATGAACACCCAAATTTAAGCCGGCCAGGTTCAGGCACTCGGATAATCCTCAGAAGCACAGACTCGGTTGAGTCTGTGTTTTATGCCCTTCCCAGATCGGAGTAGCGCAGGTGACGAAATGTTCAGCGACCGCAGCTGCTGCGACTTATCGCCTCCCTGCTGCTCAGTTTTCTGGGCATACAACCGGTGCACTTTCTCAGGCAGATGTTGACCATCCAGAGCCCCAAGAAGCGTGAGTCAGCACAGAAACCTACCCACAGTTCTATAGACAGTGTCTCTCAAGGGCTGTGATTGCCCGTCTCCTGCCCTGGCTGCCTGTCACCGGAGTGGGACGGCCTGCAGCCGGCTATCTCCGTGCAGTCCTTTGTTTCATACGTAGTCCTGGTGGTGTCTCAAGTTCAGATCAGATCAGATCAGATCAGTCGCTCAGTCGTGTCCGACTCTTTGCGACCCCATGAACCGCAGCACGCCAGGCCTCTCTGTCCATCACCAGCTCCTGGAGGTCACTCAGATTCGCATCCATCGAGTCAGTGATGCCATCCAGCCATCTCATCCTCTGTCGTCCCCTTCTCCTCCTGCCCTCAATCCCTCCCAGCATCAGAGTCTTCTCCAATGAGTCAACTCTTCGCATGAGGTGGCCAAAATACTGGAGTTTCAGCTTTAGCATCATTCCTTCTAAAGAAATTCCAGGATTGATCTCCTTCAGAATGGACTGGTTGGATCTTCTTGCAGTCCAAGGGACTCTCAAGAGTCTTCTCCAACACCACAGTTCAAAAGCATCAATTCTTCGGCGCTCAGCCTTCTTCACAGTCCAGCTCTCACATCCATACATGACCACAGGAAAGACCATAGCCTTGACTAGGCGAACCTTTGTTGGTAAAGTAATGTCTCTGCTTTTGAATATGCTATCTAGGTTGGTCATAACTTTCCTTCCAGGGAGTAAGCGTCTTTTAATTTCATGGCTGCAGTCACCATCTGCAGTGATTTTGGAGCCCAGAAAAACAAAGTCTGACACTGTTTCCACTGTTTCCCCATCTATTTCCCATGCAGTGATGGGACCAGATGCCATGATCTTCGTTTTCTGAATGTTGAGCTTTAAGCCAACCTTTTCACTCTCCACTTTCACTTTCATCAAGAGGCTTTTTAGCCCCTCTTCACTTTCTGCCATAAGAGTGGTGTCATCTGCATATCTGAGGTTATTGATATTTCTCCCAGCAATCTTGATTCCAACTTGTGTTTCTTCCAGTCCAGCATTTCTCATGATGTACTCTGCATATAAGTTAAATAAACATGGTGACAATATGCAGCCTTGACGTAGGCTGACCTTTGATGTAGTAGATAACCGACAGTCTGGCCATTTCGCTCAGATAGCGCTCAAGATAGCCAGGCCAAATCCTTTCTCAAAGCAATGCAGGCCGAGCTGCTCTTCTTAGCCCAGCCCCCGCTTGCTAATAGCAAATGCTGGTGTCCGCGCTGCTTCTCCGCAAAAGGAGTTACCGCAGGGCTCGATTTCTCATTTTGAAGACAATGAATTGTCTTTCTAAGTGCCTGATGACCTCTGCCGGCATTCAGAAGTTGTTTTGTAGAATTTATTCAGCATTCAAATGTTCTTTTAATGGATTTGTGGAGGAGAAAGTATTCTCCCCGTCCTACTCGTCCGCCATCTTAGCTCCTCGCCCAACTCTTATTTTTAATAAACAAGTTTACTGCTCTAGTGTTTCTCAGAATTTTAAGATCATATTTGGAAAGTTTCAAAATTTTTCAAAAATGAAAAATATTACATAGTTGGGAAAAGTTTTATAACTGTGATAAATGTATTATTACTTTTGATGTAATAGACACTGAGACACTTATTGACGAATTTTAGTGAATAGATTCTTTATGTCTTACAGATCTATCTATCTGATACATGTGGTCAACCAATTACAACCTAAAGCAGACAGTGATACAGGGGAAGTAGTCCAAACAGTGATCTTGAGAAGACCTAAAAGTCATGAAATCAAACATTTTTACTTCAGGGAACTCGAGGAAGACATGTATGACTTTGAGTGTCACTGGAGAAGTGGTGGAAGAAATAACAAAGGAACGCCTATAACTCATGATGGAATTCTCACTGATGGCAGAGGTCAACAGTGAAGAAAGGATGTGGAAATCAAGCCCTTTGTAAATAGGCTTGGATTAAACCTGCAGGATAAATTGCAGATATTTCAAACTGATGGGATAATTTCTGAATGTAATGAAGTTACGAGGTCTGTCAACAGTAGTTTGTCACCTTCACCACTTCAAGGAATACCTCCTGGTGTCCAAACTAACCTTTCTAATATATTTGGGAATGATTTTTTGCATCCTTTATTACTGACACAAGATCTAACAGCATACTGGGAAAGAGCTTCCAAGTATATTGAGTGTAGGAAAACCTTTAGTCATGTCTCAGCTCTCAGGAATCATCAGATAATTTATTCAGATGGGATATTACATAAGTGTGACATATGTGTCAAGGTCTTCAGTACAAATTCACACCGTGCAGTTCATCAGAGAATTCATAAGGGAGAGAAACTTTACAACTGTGATGAGTGTGGCAAGGTCTTCAGTCATAGAACAACCCTTGCAAATAATCAAAGAATTCATACTGGAGAGAACCCTTTCAAATGTAATGAGTGTGGCAGAAGCTTTAATTGCTCCTAAAATCTCTCTGCTGCTGCTGCTGCTGCTAAGTCACTTCAGTCGTGTTTGACTCTGTGCGACCCCATAGACGGCAGCCCACCAGGCTCTCCTGTCCCTGGGATTCTCCAGGCAAGAACACTGGAGTGGGTTGCCATATCTTTCTCCAATGCATGAAAGTGAAAAGTGAAAGTGAAGTTGCTCAGTAGAGACCCCATGGACTGCAGCCCACCAGGCTCCTCCATCCATGGGATTTTCCAGGCAAGCGTACTATAGCAAATCTCTCTAGACACCAGATAATTCATATAGAATATAAATTATATAAATGTGATGTATGTGGCAGTGTCTTTAGTCGAAAACCAAACCTCACAGATCAACAGAGAGTTCATAGTCGATAAAAGCGAAGAAAAGTGGGAGAAGGTTATAAATGTATTTTTGTGGTAAGCTGTTTAGTTAGAGTTCACACCTTTTAATTCATCAGAGAATCTGAGAGGGTAACAGGCAGGAAGGACAGGGATCTCCAAATGGACGAAATAGGCTGCAAGTGTCAGGCATTTTTATCTCTCTTAAGTGGCAGGAGGAAACAACTAGTGATATTTTTCACTTTCTCTTTATAAATTTGAAAGGAGGTTTCTCTTAAAATACTGTGTTGCCATAATGACACCTGGTTTCATGTGAAGTTAACTATTCTCAAACCTTGAGTTAACCAATGCATTTTTCTTATGGAAATGTTTGTCTTAAGCTATGTTAATGTACCATGCATTTACCCCAAACTCCGTCTTCAAGTCGGTTCCATCTAATGGCTCAGAGTCTACTTGACAAACCAGTATGTTATACTCAGATATTGTCCCCCTAATCTATGTAAACAAAACTAATGTGTGGTAATCTGCCCTTCTACAAGATTCAAGTCAATCATTTTACGGCCTGGGATGAATCGTCTGATGCCAAGATTATCCCAAAATACATCTTATGGATGAGGGGCCTGGTGCTATTCTGAGTTTTAAGACATTCCTTTCTTTCGTTAACAGACGCTAGTGACTATATAACATCCACCTGAAGACTAGTAGGGGGTACTCTTTCTGTCCCCTTCTGATGCCTATGTCAGAGGCTTTCTCTATCTCCTTTATACTTTAATAAAACTTTATTACACAAATCTCTGAGCGATCAAGCCTCGTGTCTGGCCCCAGATTGAATTCTTCTCCTCCGGAGGCCAAGAATCCTGGTGATTTTTTGGTCAGCAACAACCTTTCTAATCCCTATGAGAGAGAAACCCTACAAATGTAATCAATGTGGGAAGGACTTTAGCGAAAACGCAACCCTTGCAAAGCATCAAAGAATTCATACCGGAGAGAAACCTTACAAATGTAACAAGTGTGGAAAAGCCTTTAGTCAAAAAGCACATCTTCAGCTTCACTGGAGAATACATACAGGAGAGTAACCTTACAAATGGAATGTGTGACATGTGTTTCAGTTGAAAATCACACCTTACAAGTCATCCAAGAGTACATTTTGTAGAGAGATCTTTCAGATGTCTTGAGTGTTAAAAGAGCCTTTACTCAGGTCTCAAACCTCACTAAATATCAGAAAATCCACAAATGAGAGACATCATCCAAGTGTGATATATGTTGATCTTTACCTGTCAGAGTTCAAAAGAAACTATACAAATGTCATGAGTGTGGCAAAACGTTTGTGTGTGGAAGCCTCACGATCAGATAATTCATAGAAGAGTGGAACATTGCAAATGTAGTGAGTGTCTCAGAGTACTTAGTCTGAATGCATACCTTATGATCCATATTGGAAAGAAATATTAGAAATGTAATGAGTGTGGTAAAGTCTTCAGTGTTCTTTCAAGCCTAACTTGCCATCAGATGATGTACAGAGGTGAGAGCCCTTGAAAATATAATTAAGGTTGCAGTGCTTTGGGCAGTGGTTCATATCTTATGCTTGATGAGAATATTCACACTGAATCGAGCGCAGATGATATTGAATGTGGTCAGGCCATTGAATATCTACTCATTCTCAAAAAGTTGATCACCAGTTCAGGAATGCGAGCAACCTTTCCTCACTGGTCCCTCTTGCACCAGTAATCAAGTTGTTTGTAGTGCACCAAACAGTACGAATGAACTGAATTTTGAATAGCTTTTAGGTAGTGCCTTAGACTTACCAAATACTTCATGATTTAAATTGCAGTGAATATGGCAAAGCTTCATGTTATTGTTCATTTATCACTAGATGGCAGAATATTTATCTTGAAGAGAAAGCACACAGATATAAAGTGTGTGGCAAGGCTTTTACCCAATGATCACAGGTTGGGGAACATACTGGAGTAACACCTCCAAAATGCGATGAGTGTGGGAAAACCTTTATGTTGAGTTCAGGCATTAGGACTTGAGGCACCTGATCATGAGAATGTTCAGTTTCTGACCATGAAGCCTAGCCATGATGAAAGCTCAGTTTATAAATCTTTGGGATGGACTGGATATGGATCCCAGGTGCCAAGTCATAGTGATGGGAGCTTCTAATCATGCTATGCCAGCAAATTTGGAAAACTCAGCAGTGGCCACAGGACTGGAAAAGCTCAGTTTTCATTTCAATCCCAAAGAAGTAGTAGCTAGTAGCTCAGTTGTGTCTGACTCTTTGCGATCCCATGGACTGTAGCCTATCAGGCACCTCCATCCATGGGATTTTCCAGGCAAGAGTGCTGGAGTGGATTGCCATTTCCTTCTCCAGGGGATCTTCCCCACCCAGGAATCAAACCTGGGTCTCCTGCATTGCAGGCAGATGCTTTACTGTCTGAGCCACCAGGGAAGCCCAAAGAAAGGCAATGCCAAAGAATGCTCAAACTACCACACAATTGCATTCAGATCACATGCTAGTAAAGTAATGCTCAAAATTCTCCAAGCCAGGCTTCAGCATTATGTGAACCGTGAATTTCCAGATGTTTAAGCTGGTTTTAGAAAAGGCAGAGGAACCAGAGATCACATTGCCAACATCTGCTGGATCATGGAAAAAGCAAGAGAGTTCCAGAAAAACATCTATTTCTGCTTTATTGACTATGCCGAAGCTTTTGACTGTGTGGATCACAAAAAACTGTGCAAAATTCTGAAAGAGATGAGCATACCAGACCACCTGACCTGCCTCTTGAGAAACCTGTATGCAGGTCAGGAAGCAACAGTTAGAACTGGACATGGAACAACAGACTGGTTCCAAATAGGAAAAGGAGTACATCAAGGGTGTATATTGTCACCCTGCTTATTTAACTTATATGCATATACATCATGAAAAATGCTAGGCTGGAAGAAGCACAAGCTGAAGTCAAGATTGCCAGAAGAAATATCAGTAACGTCAGATATGCAGATGACACCACCCTTGTGGCAGAAAGTGAAGAGGAGCTAAAGAGCTTCTTGATGAAAGTGAAAGAGGAGAGTGAAAAGTTGGCTTAAAGCTCAACATTCAGAAAACGAAGATCATGGCATCTGGTCCCATCACTTCATGGCAAATAGATGGCGAAACAGTGGAAACAGTGTCAGACTTTATTTTGGGGGCTCCAAAATCACTGCAGATGGTGAGTGCAGCCAAGAAATTAAAAGACCCTTACCCCTTGGAAGGAAAGTTATGACCTACCTATATAGCATATTAAAAGGTAGAGACATTATTTTGCCAACAAAGGTCTATCTAGGCAAGGCTATGGTTTTTCCTGTGGTCATGTATGGATGTGAGAGTTGGACTGTGAAGAAAGCTGACCGCTGAAGAATTGAAGCTTTTGAACTGTGGTATTGGAAATGACTCTTGAGAGTCCCTTGGACTGCAAGGAGATCCAACCAGTCCATTCTAAAGGAGATCAGTCCTTGGTGTTCATTGGGAGGACTGATGCTAAAGCTGAAACTCCAATACTTTGGCAACCTCATGCAGAGAGTTGACTCATTGGAAAAGACTCTGATGCTGGGAGGCATTGGGGGCAGGAGGAGAAGGGGATGATAGAGGATGAGATGGCTGGATGGCATCACTGACTTGATGGATATGAGTTTGAGTAAACTCCGGGAGTTGGTGATGGACACGGAGGCCTGGCATGCTGCAGTTCATGGGGTCGCAAAACGTTGGACACAACTGAGCAACTGAACTGAAGTAATAATGAAAAGAATGCCTATAATATTTTGAATCAAACAGCCTGCTCTGAAACAAACGTTAAGTGTGGGAGCTGGCTACTAGAAGTGCATCTAAGAAGATATTGCTAAGACTGATATATTTTGACATGTGTTTTTGAAAATAACGTGTAATCTGCCATTTTTCAAAGTTCTGAAAATGTTGATTAGATCCCATGATGATGGGTGTATGGAGTTTATCCATAAATCCCAAATCTTCAAAAGAGTGTATTTTTCAGACTTTGTTACCCACATTTGATAGAATGTTGTTGTTCAATTGCACAGTCATATCCGACTCTAGCAGCCCCATGGACTGCAGCAGGCCAGGCTTCCCTGTCTTTCACCATCTCACAAAGCTTGCTCACTCATGTCCGTTGAGTTGATGACACCATTCAAGCATCTCATTCTCTGTCGTCCCCTTCTTCTTCCGCTTTCAATCTTTCCCAGCATTGGAGTCTTTTCTAAGAGTCAACTCTTCACATCAGGTGACCAAAGTATTGGAGCTTCAACTTCAATATCAACCCTTCCAGTGAATATTCAGGATTGATTTCTTTTAGGATTGATTGGTTTGATCTCCTTGCAGTCCAGGGGACTCTCAAGAGTGTTCTCCAACACCATGATTCAAAAGCATCAATTCTTTACCACTCAGCCTTCTTTATGGTCCAGTTCTCATATCCATACATGACTACTGGCCCATAGCTTTACTATACAGACCTTTATGGGCAAAGTAATGTCTCTCCTTTTTAATATGCTGTAGAGATTTGTCATAGCTTTAGAAAATAAAGACCTAAAATATATTAGAACTTGCAAAAAGCAAGTGAAAGATTCTAACTATGTTCACACTGAACATATAATCAACTTGAAATTACATTATGGATATTATTTAGTGTAATTTCCTAAACAAGTTTTTGGGAAAGATACTTAACAGTTAGGCTTCCCTGGTGGCTCAGACAGTAAAGAATTTGCCTGCAATGCACAAGACCTGGCTTTGATCCCTGGGTTGGGAAGTTCCCCTGGAGGAGGGCATGGCAACCCACTCAAGTATTCTTGCCTGGAGAGTCCGACGGACAGAGGACCTGGCAAGCTATGGTCCATGGGGTCGCAAAGAATCCGACACAGAGGCATGACTAAGAACTTCCTCCAAAGTACAGAATAGAGTATTTTAAAGAATACTGCTGCTGCTGCTGCGTCACTTCAGTCCTGTCCGATTCTGTGCAACCCCATAGACGCAGCCCACCAGGCTCCCCGGTCCCAGGGATTCTCCAGGCAAGAACACTGGAGTGGGTTGCCATTTCCTTCTCCAATGCATGAAAGTGAAAAAATGAAGTGAAGTCGCTCAGTCGTGTCCGACTCCTAGGGACCCCATGGACTGCAGCGATGGGATTTTCCAGGCAAGACTACTGGAGTGGAGTGCCATCGCCTTCTCTGAAAGAATAATGCAGTTCTCATCATGGCACCCCACCCCAGTACTTTTGCCTGGAAAATTCCATGGACAGAGGAGCCTGGTAGGTTCCAGTCCATGGGGTCGCTAAGAGTTGGACACGACTGAGCGACTTCACTTTCACTTTTCACTTTCATGCATTGGAGAAGGAAATGGCAACCCACTCCAGTGTTCTTGCCTGGAGAATCCCAAGGACGGGGGAGCCTGGTGGGCTGCCGTCTATGGGGTCGCACAGAGTCGGACATGACTGAAGCGACTTAGCAGCAGCAGCAGCAGCATCAAAAGAAAAAAAAATGTTTTTTTCTCCTATTTTGCTGTCTCTTTTTAGGTTATCTCTACGAAATTATGGGTGCTAGGTAAACTTATTGTGATAATCGTTTCACAGTATATGTATCAGTTAATTTTTCTCTGTAGCTTAAACTTACACAATGATATTTGTCATTGTAAGAGTTGCTTATACAACGCCCTTTATGTCACTGTTTAAAGAGTTGGGTTTAGAAAGGGAAATAATTAAAACACGTTGGATAAAATAATAACGCGGTTTATAATCATTTAAAGTGTCTTGCTCATTTTAAGGCTGTGGTTAGTGACCCAAATGATGACATCCCTTAAGTCCTCCATCTCAGATACTCAAGTGCTGACCCTCAGTTGGTTGAACTCAGCACTATGCTGAGTTTGCTGTTTTGTAGGGCGTCAGTAGGGAATAGCCCATTTCTACCCAGGGAGAGTTTTGGATTTGTAATATAGAGACTAGTCCCATTCTTGTTTATTAAAACTGCCCAAGTTCCGAGATTCCTGAATTGCTTCAGCCTCACTTGCAGGATCTGAGCACACCATGCTGTGAAAAACAGCTTTTTATTGAGAATAAACCCTTGTAGTCTTAAGAGGAAGTATCTTGGCTTCCGACATAACCTGAAGCTTTTACCTGAGCAGTGTTACAGAAGGTAACTTCGTGCTGTCAAGGTAACAGGCCCCGCCCCCGCCCGCGGCCCGCCCCTCCCACGAACTCTGCGCACAGCAGGTACTCTCCCGGCCCCGGTCGGAAGCCGCGGCTCTAACACCAAAAGCCCTTTCACACAGAGCCGGAAGTTGGAGAGCGCGGAGCCGGGGTTCCCGAGCGGCGCCTAAGCTTCCTTCTAGAGTAAGTTTGCAGAGCTCGCCACCCTCCAGTCCCCACCTCCGCCCCCGCTCACTCGTCCTCACGGTGTGGGAATTGCCAGCGACCTGAAAACCCTGGCACCCGGTGCTCGGCCCCGAATAGGCACTGCCGCTGCCGTTGCGGCCCAGATATCTTTTCGTTTGGGTTTTAAGTGTTTCTGAGGCGGTCTCGGCCTTCTATCCGCGTCGATACCGCCTCTGGCGACATTTTCTTGCTTAAAACCCTTTTTACCTCTGGCCTCGCCAAGTAGAGCCCTCTCTCGCGAGTTGGAGTCGCGGCCCGCCGCGTCGCCTTCTCGACCGCTGGAGGCAGAGCCCGTCGCCCCCGCTCCCGGAGAGGCCGCGCCCTCTCCCTGGTCCCGGGATTCCGGAGAGCCCGCCCCGCTCCTGAGCCCCCTCCCTGCCAGCCCCTCTGTCCTCGCGTCTCCTCAGGCCGGTCCTCTGCCCCGCAGGCCCCCTCTTTCCTGTCAGCCCGTCCTCTCACCCCGCGTAGGGTAGGTGACCTGGTCCAGCCATGTGACAGCCCGTGCTGTTCCATGCCCAATTCAGCTCGGTCGGAAAAGGTGCTCTTCCGGTCCGGGGGCGTCTCGTTCTGTCGCCCATTCAGTAAATTCAGGAGGCAGGAGGATCAGGAGAAGCAGAGTCCGAAGGACTGAGAAAAATAACTGAAACTGAGGAGAAAAGCATCTGGGAGAACCAGTGGGAACCCTGAGAATGGCTGAGGGACTTGCCAAGGGATAGTCAAGTGAAAGAGGTTAAGCCTTGAAAATAGCCAAGTGAGTAAAATAGAGAAGTATTAATAAATTAGAAAGCCAGATCTCCGGGTTTTGGAAAACAGCTTAGGGAGAACTGCCCTGTATCAGTGATGGGAGCGGGGAGACCAAGGGCGATGAGGGACGTCAGAGGTGGAGAGGCCCTAACTGGGTTTTGGCCGGGTTTGAGTCCAGGCCTCTTGGGTTCGAGTCCGGAGTTGTGTTTTCATCCGGTTGGGGTCCCGCCACAAGGGTTCAAGTCTCAATCTGAGGTGGCCGGTTTTATCATGGAGCTGGCAGAGAAAGAGGTAAGGAGCAGAGGAAGAAAGGGCTGGAAGGAAGCGTAGCCACATGGTCTTCCAGAGAGTGGGGAGGAAGGGAGAGTCACAGCGAGAGAAGGGTAGTAATCTGGAGCCCAGAGTTGAGCCGAAATGGGGAAAGAAAGAGGCAGACATAGGTACGGATTCTTGAAAGACTCAGGAACGTTGGAGAGAGAGAGCATTTCTAGGGGGAACGAATTGCAGCAGCCTGGGTTAGGACAGGTGTGAGGGAGGCAATAGGACAGGAACAGCAGGAGAGCAGAGGGGGAGAAAAAGAGACACTGAGACTCAGATGAAACAGGGAGATAGGTGAACAGAGGGGTAAGCTCGATCCAGGTGTGGCCAGTTGTTTGGATACAGATGATTTTTTTAGTTATACAGAGGAGGCTGAGACTTTGAAAACTGTTGTCTATAAGGCTTGTGTCTTTTTTTATTGCTTGTGGCAGAAGATGACTTTTCATTTGCAAACCCTGTTGAAGCTGGGGCAGTGGCTTGATTTCCTGAGTTGTGAGTGAACCCCTTCCCTTGTCCTATCATAAAATAGAGGCCAGGGAAGAAGACACCTAGAGCAAGAAATGACTGACTCTGTCACTCTGTGGTAGCTTTATTTTTTTAAATATTTTTGGGTGTTGTCTTCGGTTCTGTGCCGTGGGCTCAAGAGTTGTGGCTCTAAAGCACAGGCTCAGTAGTTTTGCACAGGCTTAGTTGCTTATACATGTTGGCTCTTCCTTAACCAGGGATAGAACCCATGTCCCCTGCATTTTCAGGCAGATTCTTATCTGCTTTATCACTATTGGGTAGCATTTTTAAACGAACAGTTTTGTGTTTTTGTTTTTTTTTTTTTTGATGGATTCACATTTTCTCCTTTCTATAGGTATGTTGCTTTTTGTGGCTTGGAATAGGTCTTAATTCGTTCAGTTTCTGTAATTTTTAACTTCAGAAATAAGCTCTTTTAGTTTCCAGTATTCTACTCTTATCATCCTTTTCTGAATATGATTATTCTCAGTGTTTTTTTAAACTTTGACACCAAATTTTTAGATTAAAAATAATTCACAATTTTTTCTTTTAAATTGTTTTCAGATTCATTCCTTGCCTGGGTGCTTTCTTCCCTTCGTCTTGTACATTTGAAATTTTCTTTGGTAAATAGTAAATCATTTTAGACTATTTTGTGCCATATTTAGCAAAAATGTCTCCTCGTTTATCAGTTCTTATGAGGTAGATGAACCTAGAGCCTATTATCAGAGTGAAATAAGTCTGGAAGAGAAAGACAAATACTGTACATTAATGCATATATATGGAATTTAGAAAGATGGTACCAACGATCCTACATGCAGAGCAACAAAGGGAGACACAGATGTAAAGAACAGACTTTTGGACTCAGTGGGAGAAGGCGAGGGTGGCATGATTTGAGAGAATAGCACTGAACCATGTATATTACCATATGTAAAATAGAATGATCAGTGCAAGTTTGATGCACGAAGCAGGGCACCCAAAGCCAGTGCTCTGGAACAACCCAGAGAGATCGGGTGAGGAGGGAGGTGGAAGGTGGTTCAGGATGGGGGGACACATGTCCAGTTCATGTTGATGTATGGCAAAAACCATCACAATATTATAAAGTAATTATCCTCCAATTATAATACTTAAAAATGAGGAAACTGAAAAAATTAAAGTTAATAAGCGAAGATCGCCTCGCCTCCCTTTCTCTGAATTCAAAGAGAAATACATCTTGAGGGTTTTATGTATGGGACATCGTGTAATAAAACAGACATATTTTCAACTGTGGTTTTACCAAAGACATGAATTGTGTGTATGTGTTTATGTGTGCACACACAAATGGATATTTCTGGTCTCAGCTCTTTACCAGAGAATAACGGAGGTATGACATTAGATCTTGTGAAATTAAAGGCATTTCTTTGAGAAATGGGAAAATAAAAGAACATTAACATGATAAAACCAACAAAATAAAATGCTTCATCTTTCCTTTCAAAAAAAGAAAAAAAACACCTAGTTTAACTGGTTAGTGTAATGGTCTGTTTTCTGCATTTTCTATGATCAATGAAACAAGTGAGCTGTGAGGTGATATGAAGATGTTTCCCTCAGGTCCCTTTTTTGACTTTTCAGTGCTAATGAGGAAGGACGGGCTAGATTGATCTGGGACCTTCCAATAGAGCCTCTCTATTCATGATGAAAAAGATTGCTCAGATCCTATTTCTAATGTTTTTTGTACCAGTGGATATATATTTGCAATTCTGTATTTTTAAAATATTTTACTGCAATCTTCTAATAAAGAATTACCTGCTTGGTATCAATTTGACCCAATCTTGAAAGAAAAGTTTCTTTTGCTCAGGTACATGACAGATGTTCCTGCTGTTAAATGGGATGGGTATTAAGGACAAACTTGGCCCCCTTGCCCTTCAGCCTCCCATTTCATTATTCAGTTATACCCGGTTCTCTTCACTCAGCTCAGACCTTCTCATAAACGGATTCTCTCTGGGCCCGAGGGAGCCCACTCGTAACATGCAGATGAGAGACTAGACCGGAAACTCTGAGAGTGAGCAACACTGACCCCTGAAATGATTAGCCAAATTGGCTGTGTGTCTGTGTGTGGCAGTTCTGGTTTGGAGGGAGTGTCTCCAGTAATTAAAATTTTAAATAGAAACCAGTCCTCCCTCAATGAAAAACCAAAAGGAAAACTGTAGGATGGAGGCAGGATCACAGGCTCAGAATTAGATGACTCCTATGCTGCTAGTACTGCTAAGTCGCCTCAGTTGTGTCCGACTCTGTGCGACCCCATAGACGTAAGCTCACCAGGCTCCCCCGTCCTTGGAATTCTCCAGGCAAGAATACTGGAGTGGGTTGCCATTTCCTTCTCCAATGCATGAAAGTGAAAGTGAAGTCGCTCAGTCGTGTCCGACTCTTAGCGACCCCATGGACTGGAGCCCACCAGGATCCTCTGTCCATGGGATTTTCCAGGCAAAAGTACTGGGGTGGGGTGCCATTGCCTTCCCCGAGATGACTTCTATGAATAAGGCTAAATCTGAAGGGAGATTTTTTTTACGTCCTGATGTTCAGACCTCCACTGGCTTTGATTTGTTCTTGGGACAAAAGCTTGACTCCTGGCTGTGGCTCCACAGCCCTCTGTCAAGCTCAGGGCCCTGTAAGTCTCCAGCCTCATCCTGGGAGCTGACCGTTTGCTCGTGGTTCATCCTGTCCTGGTCTCATTTATCTTTTTCTGTTTCTAAATACCAAAACCATTTCTGTCTGATTTTGTAGTTACTTTTCTCACCTTCAGGTCACCCTGGCTCAGGCCCTTTGTCACCCTTCAAATCTAGACTCAGAGAGGTCTCCCCATCCCCTCCTAACAATCTCTCTCATGTTACCCAGGTGTGTTGCCTCTGTATCAGTTGCCATCAGCAGAAATTAATGCCCTTCTTCATTGGTTATTTTAAGTCCCTCCTGGTTCTCCTCTTTTTAGGGCTCAAAGTGTTCCTCTTCTTCCCAGCGTGGCTGCAGCACCTGATACTGGAAATGTCTTTAGATGACAGGACTATGGGTTGGGCTGAATAATCCTCAGGGAAGACCAAGAGAACAGGGCAGGTGGTGAAGATGTTTCCCACATTCTGGACATTTCAGCTGTAATTGATCTTTACCCCATGTAGACTACTTAATTACTCAAAAGAAGAGCCAAGAAATATAGGAAATCCTGAAAAGCCCTACAGAACTGGTGTCCTCAAGCAGTGGGCTAAGATGTCCCCATGTTTAGTCTGCTGTGTTTCATCCTCTGCAGCCCCCAGATCTAAGCTCTGTCCATCCAGAGGCCAGTCACCATCATGGACAGCAGCTTTGCCTTCTAGGAGTTCATGTGCTGAGTGTCAGCAATTTTGATTTCAGTGCACTGAGGATGAGCAGAAATGCAAAACCTAACGGGGCAGGAAGGAGACGCTGCGCGCCCTCCCCCTCCCAAGGGCTAGAATATTTTCCAAGTAGGTGTGGGTGGGGAAAATAGGAGAGAGTGAGACCTGGAGACCCTTGCTTTGAGACTTCCTCATCTCAAATGCCTTTGTACCTGGACTCCATAGTATCCCCAGGTGGTGGCAGACTTTCCCAGGAGGGCCAATCTCTTGGTTTCCATACTGCACGTGTAGTGTCCTTTGGATGGTAACTCGTGGGCACTCCTCTTGTGATCCCCTTTGCCAAGAAACCCCGGTGCGCTTTAGTCTTGCTTAGTCCAGTCATGCAAGGAGGAGAGGTAGACAAATGGGGAAAGCGGAGGGAGCCTGGTGGGGTCTGCAGGAGGCTTGTGGCAGTACTTGGGGGCATCAAGGTGAGCCCAGTGAATGGAGCGTGCGCCCATCCCAAGTGTAGTTGCAGGGACAAGGCGGGTGTGGGTCTGTTGGAAAAGAATGTCTCAGTTCAGGCTGGAGAACCTGGGAGTGGGTTTGTTGGAGTGCCCGCATGGAATGGTTTGAGGTTCCAATGCCTTAGCTCGTGTTCCGGGGACAGCAGTGCTGAGGCTGACACTTGCCTGCACAGGTTTGATTTGACAACTCGTGACCACACGTGAGCAGCAATGAAGGACGTGGAATTCAGCCAAGAGAACTCTTTTCCACTGTTAGAACTGTGGCCTGGGCTGAGCCCGCAGCCACCTGTGGGTGCAGGAGGATGGGAGCCTTGGGCTTGAGGGGCTGGTTCTAGCAGGTGCCCCCAGCATGCACTCCACACCCTGGCTTTTGTTGGCTCTTTTAGCAGGCAGGCACCATAGAGTAACAGGGAAAATCTCAGGTTGTTTTTTGCATCAACTTTGGTATCATTGTGTACTTGGGGTTGCTGGTGAAGAAAGGTTCATGTGCATTTGGGAAGATACCAAGAGAATCTGGAGTGTTTCCTTGGAAGATGCTGAGGTCTCAGTGTGCCATGTGCATCATTGGAATTATCCCTCTTTTTCATAGTCTTTGGAGATTTCAGTGTTTGACCTGGATCACTCACTGTAAATGAAAATATGGTGTCTTGTGTCTGTGGATCCTTGGCTGTCCTCTTTTGTATATTGACTCATGTGTGAGTTATCAGGGCTTGGAATGCTTTGTGTTTGTATAAGAGGGTTAGAGGCTCATCATGGGCTCTGTGGACTCTCTGTTGGACACCATTAAAGTTTGCAAGTTTATTGGAGTCCCTCTGGTAGAATAGGAGTACTTATGTTAAGATCACAGAATGCTTGTTATAAGGTGGTCCTGCTCAGTAGGGATCTCTGGGCCCAACCTGCGAAGAGTCATAAAGTCCTGTGATGTAGGGGAGGATGGCTCTGAGAATCAGAAGGCAGCGCTGCCACAGTGATCTGCAGCCCGGAGGCTCGTCCTCTAGAAGGTGCAGCTGCAACTCTCTTGCTGCCAGGCCAGTGCTGGGTTCTCTGTTATCCACTCCTGTCCCTCCCAAAATAAGCACATACACAGGCACAGTACAGAAAACAGGGAATCTTAAGTGCACTGTTGGTGGTAATGTAAATGGTACTGCTATGTTGGAAAATAAAATGGAAGTTCCTTAACAAATTAACATAGAACAGGCCTACAGTCTGTCAAACCCATTTCTGACAGATATCCAAAGGAAAAGCAATCAGTTTTTCAGGGATATGTCCGCAGTCCCATGAGTGTGACTGGATTTGCAGTAGCCAAGGCATAGACACAGCCCAGATGTCCCTTGACAAAAGAATAGGTAACAAAAGTGTGGTATAGAAATGTTTATTATATACTGTGTATTCATGAACTATTTTTTCTCTGTATATAAAAATCAAGGATCTGAACCGAACTGAATGAACCTTGAGAACATTATGCCAAGTTAAAGAAGCCTGACAAAGGAGGACAGACACTGTATGCGGAAACTAGACTTGTCAAACTCATAGAGACATCGAGTGATAAGGCTGTTACCAGGAGCTGGGTGGAGGGGGAAATGGGGCACTGTTAGGCAAAGAGTAGAGATTTTCAGTTGTGGGAATCTGAGGTACTGCATGCTGCCCGTAGTGTTTCTATATACTTGAAATTCGCCCAGAGAGGAGAAATAGAGTGTACTCATAGATGGAAGTGTAACTTACTCCACTATAATAATTATTCAGTGTAGGAATCTATCACATGATCACTTTGTACACAGTATGTTTATACCATTTTTGTTAGTTACACCTTAGTAAGGCTGGGATGAAAAAGAGAGTTGGGAGATGCTTTTCTCCTCTGAATGGTGCTCAGTCCAGGCTTCACCTTTCATTGATGAGGCATTTTGCATACCCATGTTTTGTACCCTCTGACCAGAGATTCCCCTTCAGGTAGCTTGTGTTGGTCCACAGCTCAAGAATGTTTAAGGTGCCCCAGTTGATTCCAGTCTGGTTCCCTCACTGAGCATCAGGACTCTGAGTCCTCCCAGTCCTTAGGGCTGAGATCTGAGCTGAGGAGGGGGAACTCTGCTCTGAGTGGGTCTGGACCAGGGCCTGCTGTGTGGGGGTCGTGGGGTCAGCGGAGGTGGCCCCTGCTGCTGTGGACATGAGGCCTCACCAGGAGGGGAGTGTGATCCGAGAGAAAGTGTGGGAAAGTCCCATGTTGGTCTCTCTGCGGGAGTTGACCGTCCTGAGTCCCTCCGGAGACAGTGGCCACAGAGGACTGTCTGTTCCACACAGTGAGGGCTTCCTTGTGTGTGTCGTTGGGGCTCAGAAAGGGGATGTGTTGACTCTAAGCATTAAGCAGCATGTTTTCAACTTTCATGATAGACCTCTGAAGACTTGTGTTGCCTGAGGAAGCCCTGAAGTTGAGGAAGAGGAAAGAAAAGGAATCAAGCATGGCTCTTTGTCAGGTAAAGTCATATTCAGTGTCCTTCCTGAAATGCCCTTCTCTGGACTTGCTAATCGTGTCTGACTCTGGAGTATCCTGTCTGACTCCTGTATACACACACTCACCCAGGGCCTTCCCTCAGGGCCTGTCGTCTCCACTTAGATCCCGTCTCCCCTGACCCAGTGACTTGGCCCTTGTGGGGAGGCTCCACTGGGCCCCATCCTGGGCAGGGCTTCTCACCCACGGGTTGGAGATGGGGTCTTAGTTCTGTTGGGCAGCAGGCATTGCTTAGGGCCCACCTGGACACTCTGTCTGCTGTCTGTCAACCAGGGTAAGGAAACTGCACTTGGAAGTCATGTATTAATATGCACAATAGCTGGTGAAATCTGGGAATCAGATCAATTAGGGGCAGTTTGTTCTTTTTTAAGGCAGTTCAAGCTAAAGATGTGGGTCAGTCTCCTTAAATCCTTATTGTTAATAGAATGGAAAGTTCAGAAATAGACATCAGTGATACAGGGTTTTTTAGTTTATCATCAGATTTAATCTATGTAATGAATCTAAGTCCCTGGCAAGTGGAAATTTTCATCACCTCCATTCTTCAGAGGTTGTCCTTTCACTCTGTGGATTGAATCCTTTGACACAGAAATGTTTTTACTTTTAGTGCAAGCAAGATTCCAGCTTCATTCTTTTGCTGGTGGATATCTATTTTCTCAGCATCATGGTTATTTAGATTGTCCTTGCCATTTTGTGTATCTTGTGGATACATCCTTATGGATATACCTTACATATACAGAAAGAATTATTTCTGAGTACTGTGTTTTGTTCAGTTAGTTTATTTGTCATCACCTTGATTACCTTGTAATAGGTTTTGGAATAGAAAGACCTCCATCTTCCTTCTTTAGGAGTTTTGCTGTTTGCTCTTTGAATAGTTCTATAACTTTCACCGTGTTTTGTTCTGCTTCTACAAAGATTGCCATGACAGTTTTGATAATGAGTTAATTGGTTGATTGATCCTTTCTGTGATTATTAAAGAATCTTTTTTGATATAGCATGTTTCTTTTGTAATCTTTATGACATTTCACTATGAATCTTTGTCATGTGGGAAAGAAGATAAATTTACTTCTTTTTCAATTTGCTGACCTTTGATTTCTTTTTCTTATCTAATTGCTCTAGGGTTTCAGTGCTTTGTTGAACTGTAGTGTAGAGTGTGCTGCCTTGCCTTCTTCTTGACCTCAGAGGAAAAGGTCTTTCATTCTTTCCCCATTGCTGTGCTCTTTTCATAATGGCATTTATTATGTTGATGTTGGTATAATTTATTGTTTGTAGTTTGTTGAGTGTTCCATCTTGAAAGATTGTCAAATTTTTGTCGAATGGTTTTTTTCTGCATTGAGATGATCCTGTATTTTTTTTTGCCTTAAATTTAAGGCATTTCCCTTAAATCCCTTAATGTAGTGTGTCATATTAATTGATTTTTGTATGTTGACTTCTCCTTGCCTTATATGAATAAACTCTATTTGGTCATGGTGTCAGATCTTTTTATTTATTTATTTTAATTGAAGGATAATTGCTTTACAGAAGTTGTTGTTTTCTGCCAAATACCAACATGAATCAGCCATAGGTATACCTATGTCCCTTCCCTCCCTTCTTCCTCCCTATCCCACCCCTGTAGGTTGTTAGAGAGCCCCTGTTTGAGTTCCCTGAGTCATTCAGCAAATTCGCATTGGCTCTCTGCTTTATATATGGTAATGTAAGTTTCCTTTCCCTGTTACTCTCTCCTTACATCTCACCCTCTCCTTCCTCCCCTCCAGCCTCTGTCTGTTCTCTATGTCTGTTTCTCCAGATCTTTTTAATATGTGTTGAAGTGGGTTTGCAAGTATTTTAATTTTGCATCAGTATTCGTCAGGGGTATTGGTTTCTAGTTTTCCTTTCTTGTGTCTTTGGGAAATCAGCAAACTATTAGAATCAGGCTTGCTCCATAGAATTAGCAGGATTAGTGGTAATTCTTTTGTAAATGTTTGGTAGAATTTGGACCTGTATTTTTCTTAGAGGTTTCTGACTATTTATTAAATCTCTCTAGGTATAATGGGCTTCCCTGGTGACTCAAATCATAAAGAATTTGCTAGCAGTAAGAGAGACCCAGGTTCAGTGCCTGGGTCGGAAGATTCCCTGGAGAAAGGAATGGCTGTCTAGTCCAGTATTCTTGTCTGGAGAAATTCCATGAACAGAGGAGCCTTATGGGCTACAGTCCATGAGGTTACCAAGAGTCAGACACGACTGAGTGGCTAACACTTTCACTTGCAACACTTCTCAATTTTTTTTATTTCCTAATAAGTAAAAGAGTTTGCGTATTTCTGAGAATTTGCCAGTATCTCCTATATTCTGTCATTTATAGGCATTATTGATCATGGTACTTCCTTATCTTTAGAAACTTTCTTTGACCTCAGTTGTAATCACTCCTGTTTCATATCTGTTTTTAGTTATTTGAATCTTTTTTTCTCTTTTCTTTAGTCTAGGTGGGGGTTTTCCTATACAGTTTTTTCAAAGCATCAACTCTTGGTTTGTTGATTTTTATAGTTTTCTTCTTTCTGTTGTATCTCTGGTTTAATCTTTCTTATTTACCTGTTTCCTTCTGCTAAACTTGAGTTTAGTTTGTTTTCTGTTTTCTGCTTCTTAAAGGTCTAAAAACAGATTTCAGATTTAAGATCTTTTCTCTTTTTTACTGTAAGCATTTAACGGTTCAGACTTTCCTTTTAGTACAGTCTTCTCTCTGTGTTATACATTTTCTAATGTTGTCTTTTCATTTTCATCCATGTATTTAAAAATTTCCATGTGATTTTTTACTTAGACCCATTTGTGGTGTAAGAGTGAATTGTTTAATGTCCACATTTGGGGAATTTTTTTTTTTCTTTTGTTTATTTCATTGTTAGGGAAGATCCTGAAAGGTTGTTGTTGAATCACGCAATGACACCAGGATTCTTGGCCCCTGGAGGAGAAGAAGTCAGTCGGGGGCCAGAGACGAGGCTTGATCGCTCAGAGCTTTTGTGTAATAAAGTTTTATTAAAGTATAAAGGAGACAGAGAAATCTTCTGACATAGGCATCAGAAGGGGGCAGAAAGAGTACCCCCCTGCTAGTCTTCATCGGATGTTACATATTCACTATGCTATGCTAAGTCACTTCAGTCGTGTCCGACTCTGTGTGACCCCATAGACGGCAGCCCACCAGGCTTCCCCGTCCCTGGGATTTTCCAGGCAAGAACACTGGAGTGGGTTGCCATTTCCTTCTCCAATGCATGAAAGTGAAAAGAGAGTGAAGTCGCTCAGTCATGTCCTACTCTTAGCGACCCCATGGACTGCAGCCTACCAGGCTCCTTCATCTGTGGGATTTTCCAGGCAAGAGTACTGGAGTGGGGTGCCATTGCCTTCTCCGACATATTCACTAGCAGTCTGTTAATAAAAGAAAGGAATGTCTTAAAACTCAGAATGGCACCAGGGCCCTCACCCATAAGATGCATTTGGGGATAATCTTGGCACCAAATGGTGCATCGTGGGCCATAAAATGATTAACTTGAATCTTGAAGAAGGGCAGATCACCATACAAATAGTTTCGTTTACATAGATTAGGGGAACAATATCGGAATATAACATACTGGTTTGTCAAGTAGGTTCTGAGCCAAGAGGCAGAACCTACTTGAAGACAGAGTTTGGGGTAAATGCATATAGTACATTAGCATAGCTTAAGATAAACATTTCCATAAGAAAAAGGCATTGGTTCACTCAAGGTTTGAGAATAGTTAAGTTCTGTTGAAACCAAGTGTCATTATGACAACACAATATTTTAAGAGAAGCCTCTTTAAATTTGTGTGGAGAAGGAAAAAATACCTCTAGTTTGTTTCCTCCTGCCACTTAAGAGAGATAAAAATGTCTGACACTTGCAGGCTATTTCCTCCATTTGGAGACCCCTGGCCTTCCTGCCTGTTACCCTCTCAATACTTTCATGGTATCAGTCTCTTAAAATTGTTGATTTGGGCCTAACATGTGGTGTCTCATAGAGAATGTTTTATGTGTCCTTGAGATGCATGTGTTTTATGCTTTTGTTGGGCCATGTGATCTGTACATGCCTGTTCAACTTCGATGTTGAAATCTCATACTATTCCTGTGCCACTATTTCTGTCTTCCTTTCCCTTAATGTTTACTTCATTTTCCTGACATATCTACTGTAAGATGTATATATATTTTTACTTGTTACATCTTTTTGGTAAATTGACCATTTTATCATTATACAATATTCATCTCATTGCACTTTTTTTTTCTTCAGTTTATTTTGTTTGATATTACAGTCTCCCCTGCTCTCTTTAGGATGGACTGTGTTTTTCCATCCTTTCACTGTTCACCTTTCTATGTCCTTGGGTTTGTGAGTACTACCTGTTTCAACTCTCTGACAAACTCTGTGTCTCTTGCCCTGTGTTTTTCCTCCTGTTCCTTCTAGTGGACCCTGCTCATGCGCATCGTATGGTGGAGAAAGACAGGCACCCCAGACAGCTCCTTTCATGTCACTGTAATTTCAGAAGGACTATATTGAATGTTTCCTTCCCATCATGAGGTTTCTTGAGATAGTCTTGCTTAATAACTATATATTTTTTATATTCTTTTTTCCCATGATTTTTAATTCTCCAGGAAGTTTTTTTACTTTACTATTGCTATAATTTTTTTGTCATAATCTAATGACTCTTATAATTTCACATCACTGTTTTATTAATGGAAAGAAAAAGCAAAGAAAGTCTTTGGCTTCTGTTAATGCCTTGCTATGTACATTTAAGTGGATAAAATTGTATTTTTATTTTTGTATATGGTAATTTTATTATGAATTAAGTTCACAAGTATTTTTTTTTTAATGTTTTTACCAGTTTTCTTTCGGTAGCCTAGAATAGAATCCTCTTGACAAACTCGGCTGAGTACAAAGGACACATTTGTATCATCTGAAAGATGCTGGAATACATGTGAATAAATGGATGATATAAAATTGTCCAAAAAAATCTGTCAAGAGAACCATCCTCTCATTTCAGTTAATTTTTTATAGATATGTATGCATTCATGTGCAAGTCTGCAGTTTAGATAGAAGACATCATTATTTAAAAACTACATATCACCCTTTTTTTTTTGAGTTGAAATTATGTTATCAGTATAATCTGTGGCCTTGAAATTTTCTAAACAATCCTATTAGTGTTTTAAGTAGTAAATGACTAACAATTGTGTTTCTGTATCCACATCTATAATGACCTTTCATGCCATTCCACGTTGTTCACCTTGAACTTTGTGTTTTTTCATATTAATACAATGTTTATTTGTTTTCCTTCTGTCAAACCATGAGCCCACCACTTTCCCCAGGCTGCCTGGGGAGTTACAGGAAAGGGAACATTCAGGGCAGACACAGGAGAAAGAACTATGGGAGGTGGAAACAGCTCCTTCACATCGTGAAGAAGATGAGCTAGACCACCATCAGGCAAAAGAGCCCCATGGCCTTTGAGAGGGCCAAACCCCTGGCGTAGAAGAGCTACTGTTTCGGGGAAGGGTTCCTAGCATAACAGTGATGAAGGTCCCGAACACAGTCCCACTTCCAGCCCCGGAGCCAGCCACCCCTGCTGTGGCAGCTCCAGCTCCAGGGAGCTTGGCTGCTGTGTCAGAGTCCCTTGAAATGGCACTGGTCTGGAAGCTGTGGCTAGGAATAAGTGAGATGGTGCAGGGACCTGGGGCTCCCAAGCTGCTGTGGCTCTCATCGGTCAGTGTCTCCCGTCCTTCACCACCACTCTGGACAGTGATCAATCAACAGCAGGGAGGTTCTCCTGATCAAGAAGTGGGTGGAGACGAATTTGGCGCAGAGGTCCGTTTTCAGGGGATGAAGGCCCGAGGCCCGAGAGCTGCTCCCCGTGCAGACAAGAGGGGCAGGGAGGAGGCTCACCTTGGACTTCTTTCAAGTTTTCTTTAGGAGCCCTCTGTCAAAGGACTTTTAACATTCTCTGTATTACTTAACTGTTAGATGCTTAAGCTTCAGTTGCTGAGCCCAAGCCTCTGAGTTCAGGTGCTTCGTGTAACGTTTCTTACCTTCTTGATCTGAGTCGAGTTTCTCAGAATGTCTGTTTGTGACACAGTTTTTCTTCAGTAAGGTGGGAACAGTCGTTCTTTAATGAGCTATTATATTGATGACAGGTTCTTGCCTATAAAGTACTTGTTTAATGTTTAGAGTAATACTACAGTAATTTAGAGCAACCGGAAGCCTTCAGACACTTTTGGTCCTTGCTGCTGTTATCAAGTTCATAACTGAAACTTTTGACCTTTCCATTAAAAGTGCCGTGGACTTCGTCATCTCTGAAGACACCACTCATGCTGCCCCTCATCTAGATAATGAATTGTACTCACTGGGTAGAAGATAATATCTGACACTCCTGTATAGCCAATACAGTGTTGAGTTTTATTTTATATATATTTCATGGATTTTGAGCAGTGATGAAAAATCCATATGAAATGGAGGATTTCATAAGGTCTTATGAAAAAGCATAAGAAATTAAAATTAGACGTGCATAATTTCTCCAGATACCCCTGCATGGATCTGTTAGAACACATACTTCAACCAAGTCCATCCTTACCCCTTACTGTCCTTTCTCTTTTGCATGAAAATGAGAACTTTTCATGGCCGTTTTGGTGACATGTGGTTTCATTTTAGAAACGACTGACCTCTGAGGATGTGGTCATCGAATTCACTCAGGAGGAGTGGGAATTCCTGGAGCCAGCTCAGAGGGCCTTGTACAGGGACGTGATGCTGGAGACCTACAGGAACCTGCTGTCTGTGGGTGAGGATGACTTCCTTCCAGAGCTGCCCTTGGGTATCTGCATTTTCCCTGTGTGCCCCTTGGGAAGCCCTGATGTTCTTCATCTGAGAGTGCTGGTGACTCGGGCATGACACAGCTTCACAAGGTTAAACTGACCCTCTTCAGATGCTGTGTCTGTTTCATGTCACTGACTAAGGATCAGACCTGCACCCCCTGCATTGGGAATGCAGAGTCTTAACCACTGGATCACCAGGGGAGTCCCAGAATTTCTCTTTTGGATCTGAATATTATCTCCACATTGGAGCATGAGAAAAAGCTCTGGACATTGGGGAGTGACGTAAAAATAGTCAAAAATACAACGTATAAAGAAAAACGAGTATCTCAAAAGGGCTTTTTTTTCTGTTTCGGATTGGGACAAGCTGGTGGATTGGATCCTCTGTGGTTGTAACTTAGGAAAATGTAAGGAGAGTGGGTAGAGAGATCGTCTTTTTGATCCCAAATCCTGCGAGGGGAGCATATGTGAATCCCACAGGCTCTTAGCTTGCCATCTGTAGGTCGAGCACATGGTCCCATCTCAAGATGCTGTGATGTCTGACCTTGATACTGTATTATTTTTACTCTTGTGCTGTTCTACCCAATCTGGGAATGTCAACCATTCCTGATGTTACATTCTCCTTACTTTGTATCATTTTACCTCTTAAATTTCTTTGAAATATATTCCTGAGGGTCTGAAATTTTGTCTGGTTACCTTGCTGTGATAATCCACCTATGTTTAATTGGCAGCCTCTGCTGAGTTTCTGTGGGGTGGATTTACTAGGTAAGAGAAAACTGTGATGGAGACACTATTCCTAATGTTATTTTCTTGCTCTGTACAAAGTCACCACTTGAAGCTATCTAGTAGAGTGGTCAGCATGTTCTAGGATTATGAGAGAGTATCATGAGAACCTGATACATCTTTCTAGGTTATTTTCTGCCTTTGGAGACTCTGTCAAGGGCATCATGACAGTGTTGTTCATGTATATCAAGGACCATATATTTTAGCCTCTGTAAATGCTATGGAAATTTATCCCAGGACAAGTTTGTCCAAGTTCACATTCTCTATCTCTGAGGCTATTGGCTGCACTGTTGTTCTGTGCATTGTAACTTTTTTTATTTTAGCATTGAGTTCAAATTTCTGTGTTACTCTTAGTGTTTCTGTTTTGTATTTGCAATGCGTTGGCTGGTTCATTGGGGAATGGTCCCTTTGGTGGAACTGGTGATCAGTCCCTCTTAAAATTCTTGATATATTCTTTGTACTCATTTACTATCAGATGTATGATTTCCACATATTTTCTCTTTTACTGTTGATTGTCCTTTCAAACTCACTGCACGTTAATGCACAGTAGTTTATAATTTGGATATAGTTCAATTTATTAATAATAGTTTTATTTTGTGGCCTGTGCTTTTGGTGTTATATCTGGTAAGTCATTTGTGGGTCCAATTTCCAGAAACATTTCCTGCACGTTTACCTCTAGGAGTTTTATACATTTGGGACTTAGGTTTAGGTCTTTGAACCATTTTGAGTTCATTTTTGTCTATAATGTAAGATCATGTTCCAAGTAAATTCTTTTGCTGGTGGGTATTCAGTTTTGTCAACATGTCTTGTTTCATAAACTGCTTCCCCCATTTAGTAGTTTTTACACCCTTGTGAACATCGTTTGAACATCTCCGCAAGAGGTGTTTTTGTTTTTGTTTTAACCATTCTTTTTAGATATGCTGCTGCTGCTACTGCTGTTGCTGCTAAGTCGAGTCAGTTGTGTTCGACTCTGTGCCACCCCTCAGACAGCAGCCCACCAGGCTCCTTGTCCCTGAAATTCTCCAGGCAAGAACACTGGAGTGGGTTGCCATTTCCTTGTCCACTTTTTAGGTGTAGTTAATTTACAATGTGTGTTTCAGGTATACAGCAGTTTACAAGATACTTAATATAGTTCCCTGAGCTATATCGTAGGTTCTTGTTGTTTATCTATTTTATATGTATATTAGTTTGTATATATTCAGACTCCAATTTATCTCTCCCTTTCCTGCCCCCACCACCATCCTGCACTATCCCCTTTGGTAACCATAAGTTTGTTTTTTATGCTGGTGAGTTTATTTTGTGAATAAGTTCATCTGTATCATTTGTTTCAGTTCAACATATAATATCCTATGATGTTTGTCTTTCTCTGTCTGATTTCACTTAGAATAATCCCTAAGTCTGTCTCTATTGCTGCAAAAGGCATTACTTCATTGTGTTTTATGCGATGGAGGTGGCAACCCACTCCAGTGTTCTTTCCTGGAGAATTTCATGGACAGGGGAGTCTGGCAGGCTGCAGGCCATGGGGTCTTAAAGAGTTGGACACGGCTGAGCTACTTTCACTTCACAATATTCCCTTGTATATATGTACCACATATTCTTTATCCCTTTGTCTGTCAGTGAACATTTAGGTTGCTGCCATGTTTTGCTGGTATAAATAGTGCTGCTAACAACATTGGGGTGCATGTGTCATTTTGAAATAGTTTTCATCCTTTCTGGATATATGCCCACGATTAGAATTGCTGGTTCATGTGATAGCTCTATTTTTAGTTCTTCATGGAACTTCCATGCTATTCTCCAAAGTGGCAGTACCAATTTATATTCCTTCCAACAGTGTAGGAGGGTTCTCTTTTCTCCATACCATCTCAAGCCTTTATTGTTTGTAGACTGATGTTGGTCATTCTGACCAGCGTGAGGTGATACATTTTTGTGGTTTTGATTTGCATTTCTCTCATAAGTAGAGACGTCAAATATCTTTTCAGGTGACTGTTGGCCATCTGTTTGTCTTGTTTGGAGAAATACCTGTTTTGATCTTCTGCCCAGTTTTTGATTGGGTTGTTCGTTTGTTTTGATATTAAGCTGTATGAAGTGTTTGTATATTTTGGAAATGCTACCTACCCTTATAGGTAGGATCATTTGCATATATAGTCTCCTAGTCCAAAAGTTGTGTTTTTGTTCTTTGCTTCATTTCCTTTGCTTTGCCAAAAGGTTTTAAATTTAATTAGGTCTTGTTTGTTTGATTTTGCTTCTATTACCATGACTCTAAGATCCAAAAGAATTTTGCTGACATTTATGTCAGTGTTTTGCATTTGTTTTCCCCTATGAATTTTATAGTATCTGGTCTTGTATTTAGATTTTTAATGCATTTTGAGTTTATTTTTGTATGTGGTGTTAGAGAATGTTATAATTTCATTCTTTTAAATGTAACTATCCATTTATCCCAGCATCACTTATTAAAGAGACTTCTTCATTCTGTATTCTTTCCTCCTTTGTTATAGAATAATTGACTCTAAGTAAGTTGATTTATTTCTGGATTTTCTATCCTGTTCTACTGATCTGTGTTTCTGTTTTGTGCAATTATCATACCACTTCCCTAGTGGCTCAGACGGTAAAGCGTCTGCCTACAATGCAGGAGACCCAGGTTCAATCCCTGGGTCAGCAAGATCTCCTGGAGAAGGAAATGGCAACCCACTTCAGTATTCTTGCCTGGAAAATCCCATGGACAGAAGAACCTGGTAGGCTACAGTCCATGGGGTCGCAAAGAGTCGGACACAACTGAGCCACTTCACTTTCACTTTGATGACTGTCAGTTTCTACTATAGTCTGAACTCAGGAAACATGATTCCTCCAGTTTTGTTCTTCCTTCTCAAGATCGATTTAGATATCAGAGTCTTTTGTATTTTGGTACAAATTAAGTGTTTCTTTGTTTTCTGAAATATGTCATTGTTAATTTGATAAGGGTTGCATTGAATATGTCGATTGCCTTGGATAGTATGATCATTTTGACAGTGTTACTTCTTTCAGTCTAAGAACATGGTATATGTTTCTATCTGTTTGTGTCATCTTTGGTATCAGTCTTCAGCATCTTATAGTTTTTTATGAGTACAGTTCTTGTGACTTTTTAGGTAGGGTTATTCCTTAGAGTTTTATTCTTTTCTCTGAAATGGTGAATGGGATTGTTTCATTAATTTCACTTTCTGATATATCATTGTTAGTGTATAGAAATGCAGCAGTTTTCTATATATTTTGTATCCAGCAAGTTTACTCTGTTCATTGATGAGGTCTAGTCGTCATCTGGTGGCATCTTGGGGATTTTCTGTGTGTAGCATCATAGTGAGTTTTACTTCTTTCTTATTTTTTTAACTTGAATTCCTTTTTATGTTTTTCTTTTCTGATTATTGTGGTTAGGACTTCCAGAAATATGTCCAGTAAAAGTGGCAATAGTGAACATTCTTGTCTTATTCATGTTGTTAAGGGGAATGCTTTCAGTGTTTTCTTGTTGAGTATGATGTTAGCTGTGTGTTTGACATATACAGTCTTACTTATGTTGAGGTAGGGTCCATCTTGGAGAAGGCAATGGCACCCCACTCCAGTACTCTTGCCTGGAAAATCCCATGGACGGAGGAGCCTGGGAGGCTGCAGTCCATCTGGTCGCGAAGAGTCAGACATGACTGACTGACTTCACTTTCACTTTTCACTTTCATGCATTGAAGAAGGAAATGGCAACCCACTCCAGCATTCTTGCCTGGAGAATCCCAAGAACAGAGGAGCCTGGTAGGCTGCCGTCTATGGGGTCGAACAGAGTCGGACACGACTGAAGCAACTTAGCAGCAGCAGGGTCCATCTGTGCTGATTTTCTGAAGGGTTTTTATGATAAATGGCACTTGAATTTCGTCAGAACCTTTTCTGAATCTATTGATGATCATATGGTTTTTAGTCTTCAATTGTTTAATGTGGTGTATCATAGTGATTAACTTGTGGATATTGAGATATCTTGCATTCCTGCAATAAATCCCACTTGAACATGGTATGATCCTTTTATGTATTAGTAACTGTTTGAATCTGCTCTTTTGAACTCAGGGAAGGTCTAGGAGAATAATGCTTTTCTACAAAAAGAAGTTGAATGCCTCCAGAAGGCTTTTGTAACTGGGAAGGTCCTCCAGAGTCAATTTCAATCCCTCGTTTTCTTTGATACTCCTCCATCTTGAGATGAACGTGTTTTGAAAAAGAAATGCAATAAGTGTCCAAAAGAGAGGTTAATCATATTTGGCAGAGGAACCCAGGTTTAGATAGCCTTTTCCTGGATTTTCCTTCTGATTTCTGCTGATAAGATTCTTACACAATATCCTGGAATATTGTGTATGTTTCTCTTGAATATTAGCATTCCATCGTAACTTACAAAATTCACGGTTAGATATATTACATTGTAAATAGTATAACAGGTATTATCCTGCTTTCTCCATATATCACAGTCACTTTTTAAAATCTCTTTTGTTTCTGTCCCATACCCATAGTATAATGCCCATAAACTTGCTGAACCAGTTCTTTTCTTTTAAGGTCAGTATATTAGTTTGTGCTCTCAGTTATTTTCACAAAGACATGTGGTCACAAGCTGATATCTGACATAAACCTATGTACCCTATGCTCCACGCAGTCCCTTTTTTAGTCCTGACCATTCCTCACATAGTACCTTGATATGGATGAAACACTGTTCTCAACTACCACATCCCTCCACCTTTTACACACTCTCACTGTAAAGATCTCTGGTCATTTATTGAAGAAGTTTCTCAGGACATGACCTAAATCACTCTGTGCATCCATGATGACTCACAACCCATTTTGAGATGGGATGGTTGAATAATAGTTAAACAGACTACTTCTGTCTTGTATCTTCCTTGATATTTTCTTTCTAAGTTCCTTGATTTTTTTTTAAAAATATTTTCTAATCTATTCTTTCGGTGGGTGGTCATGTTTACAAATAAGTTTTCTCAGTCTGTAGGTTCAGATTCATATCCTGCTTCTCTTACCACTTTGTGCACGATTTGGTGTGTCTCCTGTTCTGATTAGACACAAACATGTTAATTTACCTCAAGCCTTTAAAAGCAAATTAGTGCTGTCAGTTGGCTTACAGTAGTGCATGTTTTATAGTAAATACTCAAAATTTACTTTTGTTTAAAAAAAATAGTATCTATATTCTGTCATGTTCTTTATGATATGACTTTATTTACATTATATCTTTTAAAAACTTTATTAATTTTTTAATTGAAGGATTATTGCTTTACAGAACTTTGTTTTCTGTCAGACCTCAACTACATTATACCTTGTATACTTTTCACTTGCAACATTTTTCAGCAATATTGTGTCTGACCGTAGTCAATAAATACACAAAGCACTCACTTTTTATTTATTATATTTTGGTGCCATTAAACCAGATAATTAAGACTAGTTCATGGCTAAAGAGAAGCCTTCCTTGGTGGCTCAGTGGTAAAGAATTCACCTACCAATGCAGAAGATGCAGGTTTGATCCCTGAGTCAGGAAGATCCCATGGAGAAGGAAATGGCAACCCACTCCATTATTCTTGCCTGGGAAATCCCATGGACAGAAGAGTCCTGTGGGCTACAGTCCACGAGGTCGCAGAGTCAAATATAACTGAGCAACTGAACAACAACATAGGTAGGGATTGCTTTGGTTATTGACTGTTAGAAAACTGGTGAATATTTTAGGTCTTAATGTATAAGTCATGTACAGATGATGGTCTTTTAGTGTGTATTCTGCAATACAGCTGACACATACTACTTGTTAACACTGTAAAATGCTTTTTCTTTTTTTGTACATAGTTCTATAGCAGATTCAGAAAACTGTTTCCAAAGAATTGTTTTAGTCATATTCTTCATTTTCTCATTTGTTTTCAGTTGTAAACAACCAATTATGAATAGTTAATTATTAATTGGGCAAGCTTGGTTTTGGATTATTTAGTGTTCCAATATATAATATATTGTTTAGAATTTATTTATGTACAGTAAGTATGCAGAATACAATGATAGTGTAATATTTTTCTTTTCAATTTGAGACAACTGTTGCTTGATACGTTCCTAGGGGTCCTGGTAGAAAATACTCTGTTTTTGAGAGTTGGCCTAAGATTGTCCAACGTGAGTGTGTTTCACATATGGTTTTTAAAACTAGGCTACCTTAACGGTGAATTTATGTTGTCATGCTTTCTTAAATTAAGAATTCTATTCTTTTAGTGTTTCTAAAAACTTAATGTCATCATTGTGGAGTTTCACAACTTGGTGTAAGTATTACTTTTGGTGTAATATATATTCAACATGAAAGATTTATTTTTGAATTATTGTGAGCAGGATACCTGTGGTTCTTTTTATCTTGTAGATATCTCTCCTACACATGTGATCAAGCATTTACAACCCAAAGCGAACAGTGATAAACAAGAAACATTCCAAACATTGATGCTGGGAAGACCTGAAAGCTGTGAAATCAAACATTTTCATCTTTGGGAAAGTCAGGATAATACATGTGACTTTGAGTGTCAGGGGAGAGATGACAAAAGAAATTACAACAGAACACCTGTAAGCCTTAATGGAAATGTGCCTGATGGAATAGATTCACATGATGGAAAGGATGCAGGAATCAAGCCGTTTGGAAGTAGGCTTGGATTTAACTTTCAGGATAAACTGCAGATATTTCAAAGTGGCGGGATAATTTCTGAATATAATGAAGTAGAGAGGTCTGTCAACAACAGTTTCTCATTTTCACCACTTCAAAGAATTCCTCCTTGTGCCCAAACCAGTGATTCTAATATATATGGGAATGACATTATGAATCCTTCAGTAGTAACACAAGACCTCAAAGCACACAGGAAAAAACCTTACAAATGTGATGAGTGTGGCAAGGCCTTTCGTGTAAAGTCAAGTCTTTTAAGTCATCAGACAGTTCATACTGGACAGAAACCTTACGAATGTGATGAGTGTGGCAAGACCTTTACTAACAGCTCAAACCTAAGGAAACATCAGAAAATTCATACAGGACAGAAATTATTTAAATGTGATATATGTGACAAAGCCTTCAGGCGACGTAATCAGCTTGCTGCTCATAAGAGCGTTCATTCTGGAGCGAAACCTTTCAAATGTGATGAGTGTGGCAAGCCTTTTCATGTAAAGTCAACCCTTTTAAGGCATCAGACAGTTCATACTGGAGAGAAACCTTACAAATGTGATGAGTGTGGCAAGACCTTTCGTGAAAAGTCAACCCTTTTAACTCATCAGACAATTCATACCGGAGAAAAACCTTACAAATGTGATGAGTGTGGCAAGGCCTTTCGTCTAAAGTCAATGATTTTAGGTCATCAGACAATTCATGCTGGAGAGAAACCTTACAAATGTGATGAATGTGGCAAGGCCTTTCATGTAAAGTCAAATCTTTTAAGTCATCTGTCAGTTCATACTGGAGAGAACCCTTACAAATGTGATGAGTGTGGCAAGGCCTTTCGTCTCAAGTCAATCCTTTTAAGGCATCAGAAAGTTCATACTGGAGAGAAACCTTACAAATGTGATGAATGTGGCAAGGTGTTTCGTGCAAAGTCAAACCTTTTCACTCATCAGACAGTTCATACTGGTGAGAAACCTTACAAATGTGATGAGTGTGGAAAAGTCTTCAGTCATAAACCACGTCTTCGACTTCATTGGAGAATTCATACTGGAGAGAAACCTTACAAATGTGATGAGTGTGGCAAGGCCTTTCGTGCAAAGTCAACCCTTTTCACTCATCAGACAGTTCATACTGGTGAGAAACCTTACAAATGTGATGAGTGTGGAAAAGTCTTCGGTCAAAAACCACATCTTCGACTTCACTGGAGAATTCATACTGGAGAGAGACCCTTCAGATGTGATGAGTGTGGCAAGTTCTTCAGTCGGAATTCACACCTTACAAGTCATCGCAGAATACATATAGAGAAACCTTTCAAATGTTTCGAGTGTGGAAAATCCTTTACTCAGGTCTCAGCACTCACTAAACATCAGGAAATGCATACATGAGAGAAACGTATGTGAATGTGGTATATGGTAGAAGTCTTCAAAATTCACACCCTACTGTTGGTCAGAGAATTCATAGTCCTGAGAAAGCATACAAATGTCATGAGTGTGGCAACATCTTAGGCTTCATGAGAAAATTCATTCTGGATAGAAGACAGATATATATGTATTTATTAGGTCTTTAGAATATGAATTCATTCTAGAAAGATTCCTCACCAATTTCACAAGTGTAAAAAAAAAAGAAAAAAAAACCTATCCTCACAGCTCAACATCTCGCCAGAAGTATTAGAGTATTTATCCTGGAGAAAACACACAGCAATGTATTGTGTGTGTGGCAAGGATCTTACCCAAAAGTCACAAGATAGGAACATAGTGGAGCCATACTGCCCAGATTCAGTGGTTGTGGCAAATCCTTTACCTTTTTCACTATATGTATTCTCTGATGACTTTAGTTCAGTACTCAGCAACTGCAGTAAGTCCATATTTGAAAAGAAGCTAGAGATATTTTCATGTAAAATAAACCTGAATTCTAACTCAGCAGAGATGATTCTTTGGGACAGTAGTCCACCATCTTTTTGGTCTCCTGGCTTTCTGAATAAAGTGCCTATTCCTTGCCCAAGAAGTAGTCTCTCAGTTTATTGGCCTGTTGTATAGTGCCGGGAGCCACCACAGGAGATCCCACCCATTACAAGGTCTGCAGAGAAGACCTGACAGGCAAAGGCGGATCAGGACTCGAGGGACCTCCTAGACCTACTCGAGCATCTACCCCCAAACCAGAATCTATCTATTTTATGACTCTCACTAACTCCTCTGACATTAACGGGGGCTATCTATCCCCGACCACCTTTCTCTGAAAGAAATCAGCTTAGAGCTCTAGTTAGTAAGTCTCCTGGGCAGAATAGGATTGTTTCTATCCAGACCCCTCGGATGGCTTTCTATCTTGCCTGACAGGTTTATCCAGACTCTTACAACTACATATGTGATTGTTTATAGCCTCCCAACCACAAGAGGCACAGAAAGCTTAAGACATTCTAACAATATAGAGCTTTACGGGGAATTAAAAATTATTAGAATAGAACTGGTGAAGGATTTCATTGTTGAGCCAATGCTTGCTGCCAAGTTTCCATATCCCTTACCCACTGTGTCCTTGGGAGTATATTAATTAATATAGTTGGTATATAGAAAAAATAAGTAGTAACCTTGATGTTAATTACTTTAGACCGTTGAGTTAATAAATTCTTTCCTTGTTATACGCCACTGCACCTTTGCCCTATAGAAATGCAACTTTAGTGCTTTGGGGGAGTGCCAAACTTTAGGAAAATCACCTTTAGAGAAAATAAGTTTTCTGGTTGACTAACCTTTATCAGAAGAAAAATGTTAACAGGCCTCCTGGCCAGAAGCTGATGTAAATCACCCACAGCCTTTGTATACGGTAAGTTTGCAGAAAGAAACCCTGGTCTCCATAAGGGTCAAGGACTGCTGACCCTGCGTGACTCTGTATTTTCCATTATCTCCTATGTACAACTGAGGGTATAAAAGATCATTTTTGAAAATAAAGTTACGGCCCTTGCTCAGCAAAGCTTGGTCTCCCCGTGTCATTCTTTTTTTTTTTCTCTCTCTCTTTTTCATGATGACTCTTTGGAGCACAGGGGCCCTCTGAGTTCACTTAACTGCCCGGGCTTCTAAGACTCAATCAGGAAAGCGCCTAACGTCTTTGGGGAAGGGGACACCCTGCATCTTCACCCCACCGAGAAGGCCCCTGTGGCCTCCGTGAACAGAGCAAGTCTGGTGTCATGGACTTTATTGACTTTCTGTGTAAACCAAGGAAGATCAAGCGTCTTTTTCTCCCCTTTACCTTTCTCTTTCGCCCACGCCGTTCCTCCTGAGGGTATCCCTGGATCCTGCTGGTGCTGGACCCTGGTAAGGGGCTCCCAGAACAGGCACCCAAAGGTAAGTCTCCCCCATTGTGCAGTTTTTCAGGACAGATAGGACCCCACTCAGGGTGTCGCTGACCCTCCTGCATAAGATAGGTAGGGTGAGATAGAGTGGGAAGTGGAATCTTTTCTCGTAGACAGAAGCGAAAAAGAGAAATTTCTGACATGGGTAACAATGAGCCAAAAGAACGACAACTTTTTATAGGAGTAATCTTGCAACTGTTAAATAAAAGAGGAATTAAGGTTAAGAAAGCTAATGGTCAATCTTTTTTTTGCATTTGTACAAGACCAATGTCCTTGGTTTCCAGAAGAGGGCACTGTTAACCTAAACACCTGGGAAAAAGCAGGGAAACAGTTAAAAACTTATTACACTTAGCATGGCCTAGAAAAGGTCCCTACTGACACCTTTTCTCTATGGAATATGATTAGAGATGCTTTAGATCCAGCTCACGAATCTGAAAAGGTACACGTTAAAGAGGAAAATGAAGATGAACAGGCTGTACCTAGCTATCGACAATTAAGGGCCATGTTAGCTGCCATGGACACCGATCGTCATACTGAAAATAGGGATGAAAAGAAAGATCAGTTTTCCCCTCAAGATGAGGAAGACTTGGAGGAAACAGCAGCTCAATACCATTCTGATGAGGATTGGCCCCTTTTAGCTAAGGATGCTCCTAAGAGCTTAGAAGAAACATCCCCAATCAGACCATCTGTAAGGTTTAAACATCAGACAGTTAAAGGATCTCTGAAACAGGAGAGGAGAAACATGGGACCGTCCCCCCATGCCTCCCCCTCCTTATGGGGGTAAGGGGCTTCCATTAGGAGTTCCCTGAAGGAGGGTTCTTTCAGGCCCCGAGGATGAATTTGATCCCCACCTTGAGGCTTGTTTTCCCATAATGTTTGAGGAATGGGATGGGGGAGAGGTCCCCTCCTGGGAACCCCTTCCAATGAAACTAATTAAAGAACTTAAACAGACTTGTGCCTTATATGGGGCTACAGCCCCGTATACTTTAACTTTGTTAGAAGCCTTGACAGCCAGATGGATGACACCTCATGACTGGAAAACAATTGCTAAGGCTTGTCTATCTGGAGGGCAATATATACTTTGGAGAACTGAATATGAAGATCTTGCCCAAAAGCAGGCTGATGCTAACTGCAGATATGGCCTGAGACATATTGTAAAGGAAATGTTGGTAGGAATTGGTAAATTTGGAACACTTGGAGATCAGATGGGTTTAGACAAAAGGGCTTTAGAACAGGTAACAGCCTGCACCATTGGGGCCTGGCGATTATTGCCTCAAGGAAAAGAATCAACCTCTTCCTTTTCAAACATTAAACAAAAACCAGAAGAGCCATGAGGACTTTATGTCACGACTTATGGAGGGAGTTCACAGAGTAATTTCTAGTAATAAGACAGCTAATGTATTGATAAAACAACTGGCATTTGAAAATGCTCATTCTACCTGCCAGGCCATCCTACGTCCTATGAAAAAATCTGGGGAAATAGGAGATTACATCAGGCAATGTGCAGATGTAGGACCAGCAGTGATGCAGGGCGTTGCCATAGCTGCAGCCATAAAAGGAGATTCTTATCAACAGACAGTTCAATCCTTTTTTACAGGCCAGAATAGCCCATCAAAGAATTATTCCAGTAATCAAGGCTGGAATGCTGGCTTGTCCAAAGCCTGCTTTTCTTGTGGCCGGGAGGGGCACTTTATGCGCGCTTGCCCCCCCAAAACAGCTGGTTCTTCTCTGTCAAATCCTGCCTCCACAGCTGTGACTCCTAATCTCCCTAAGGTTCCTTGCCCTCGTTGTCAGAAGGGATATCACTGGGCAAAGGACTGCAGATCAAAGTTCCATAAAAACAGAACCTTGCTAGTTCCTGACCAGCAGTCGGGAAATGGGTTGAGGGGCCAGCCTCAGGCCCTGACAACGATTGGGACAACAACACTAAACCCATTCAAACCCTTCGTCCCATCACAGAGCTCATCAGAGCAACCCCAGGCAGAGCAGGACTGGACCTCAGTTCCACCACCTCAACAATATTAACACCAGATAGTCCTACTATAAAAATCCCTACAAAAATCCCTACAGGGGTTAAAGGCCCATTACCGACAGGCGTGGTAGGAATTATATTAGGCAGAAGCTCCTCAGCCATGCGAGGGCTTAAAATTATCCCTGGAGTGATCGATTCAGATTATACAGGAGAGATTCAGATAATGATTTCACCCCCAACTAAAACCACAGATTCATCAAGGACAAAGAATAGCTCAACTTTTACTTTTGCCTCATCACACTGCCATAGGGCACACTGGTACTCAAAGTGAGAGGCAAGAGAAAGGATTTGGGTCCAGTGATATGGTTTTTTGGGTGACAGAAATTACTCAGAAACGCCCTATGAAAACTATCTTGGTTAGTGGCAGGTCTATTGTGGGACTCTGAGACATAGGAGCAGATGTTTCTTGTATTGCAGGGAAGGACTGGCCCAGCTCCTGGCCAACACATACTACTGAAAACGAGTTGGTGGGATTAGGGAGAGCCCCTGCAGTAGTTGAGTGCAAAAATGTTAGATTGGCAGATTGAAGACACCCATGGAACTTTTCAACTTTATATAGTTCCCTCACTTCCTTTTACCCTGTGGGGAAGAGATGTTTTGTCTCAAATGGGAGTGCTACTTTACAGCCCCGATGATAAAGTGACCTCCCAAAGGCTCCAAATGGGCCATGATCCATCAAAAGGATTAGGCAAACAACAGACAGGAAAAATTGAGCCAATTTGCCCAACTCCTTGACAGCAACGTACTGGATTGGGGTATCCAAATATATAATGGAGGCCATTGTTTTAGCTGCCGATGCCATTACATGGAAATCTCCAAATCCATTGTGGGTAGAACAATGGCCTCTGCCTAAAGAAAAATTACTGGCAGCTAAGATGTTAATCTTTGAACAACTACAAATGGGACATATTGAACCCTCCAATAGCCCCTGGAACACTCCCATTTTTGTCATTAAGAAAAAATCTGGCAAGTGGCGACTTTTACAAGATCTGAGAGCTATCAATACCACTATGGAAGACATGGGGGCCTTACAACCTGGGCTCGCTTCCCCAGTAGCCGTTCCAGAGGGATATAATATAATTGTAATTGATTTACAAGACTGCTTTTTCACCATTCCCTTAAGTGCTGAAGACAAAAAGTGATTTGCCTTTAGTCTGCCATCAGAAAATTTTAAACAACCTTATTTAAGGTTTCACTGGAAGATGTTGCCCCAGGGGATGAAAAATAGCCCTACCTTATGTCAAAAATTTGTCAGTGCCTCTCCAGAAGATACTTGGGCTAAATATGAACAAGTATATATGATTCCTTGCATGGATGATATTTTAATATCTCATCCCAAGAGAGCTCATTTGCAAAACGTCCTCCAAGATTTGACTCAGGCACTGTCAGCTAGAGGCTTAAAAATTGACCTGGAAAAAATTCAAACCAATCCACCCATAACTTATTTGGGAAGGGTTATAAATTCTGAAACAGTGACTCATGCCCCACTACAATTAAGAAAGGACCATCTTGTTACTTTGAATGATTATCAAAAACTTTTAAGTGATATTAATTGGATAAGGCCCTATTTAAAATTAACAACTGCTGAGCTGAAGCCTGTTTTTAACATTCTGAGTGGGAATCTTGATCCAGCTTCAAAAAGGCAATTAACTGCTGAGGCTCAGGAGGCCCTACACAAAGTAGAAAAGGCTTTATCTGATAGTTATGAGAAAAGAATTGAATTGGCAGCTGCCTGGCAATTCCTTTGCCTGGCTACCCCAACTGCACCTACAGGGGTTTTATGGCTAAATGGCCACTATTCATCACAACCCTGGATGAATAGTGTTTATTCCATCAACAGAGTTTTCTCTCACTTTAGTACTTATAACAGCAGCTAAGAAGGCACCATTCAGCTCTCAGGTTTAAATAATCTAGAACAATTTCTTGTCACCATGGAATCAAACAACATAAAATTTGGGGGTTACATAGTCATAATTTGTAACTAAAGTTACTTTCTCTACACTCTATGCCAGAACATTCATATGACTGTAATCCAAATAGCACAGCAGTGCATTTTAGACTGACTTCCATTAATGTATAAAAATTGCATCAAATAAACTTAAAGGTCTCATCTGCTTTATTTTTATTTTTGGCTGTGCTGGGTCTTAGTTGCTGCATGCAAGGTTTGCTGTGTGTGTTGGCTTTTCTTGTTGGGGAGCACAGCCTCTAGATGTGAGGGCTCAGTAGTTGCATCTCACAGGCTCTAAAGCATGGACTCAGTAGCTTCAGCGCACACTGTTCATTGTCCTGTGGCATGTGGGATCTTCTCAGACCAAGGATGGAACCTGTATGCTCTGCATTGACAAGAGGATTCCTAACCACTGAACCACTGGAAAAGTCCCTCATTAGCTTTATTGAATGTTTCATGCATTAGACAGAATTCAACCTGGTAAGTGGGTGCTCCAAGGAGCCTGACACAGTGGACAGACAGTCTCAGGATGTTGAGGGTATTTTCATGTGTATTTTGATTATGTGTCTGTTACAGATTTTTGGCTTCTCCTTACTATGAAGTTTTTATTTAGATATGGGCTGTTAGTGTTTCTTAGACTTGGGTGACTGTTTCCTTTCCCAGATTATTGTGGTTTCAGCTGTTTTCTCCTCCAAAGATCTTTCCTGTCCTCTTCTGGGACCCCTACAAGGCAAATATTAGGACAATAAGGCCTCTGGCTTATTGTCCCTGAGGTCTCTTAAAATCTCCTCCTTTTGTTCTTTTTTATTCTGTTCAGTAGTGGTGATTTTCAGTACTCTTTCTTCTGGCTCACTGATGTGTTTTCTGCCTCATTTCGCCTGTTCTAATTCATTTTAGTTTCTTTTTTTTTTTTTTTTTTTTAATTTCATTTACTATATTCCTCCGTTCTGTTTGATTGGTTATTACATTTTCTAGTCTTCGTTAAATACTTCTCAGGTCTCAGGTCATGCATTCTTCTCCCGGGTTCATTGATTGTGTTTACTACCATTACTCTGAACTCTTTCGGGTAGATTGTCTATCTCACGTTACTTAGTTCTTCTGGGGTTTTGTCTTGTTCCTCCCTCTGAAACATATTCCTCTGTCACTTTGTTTTGTGTAAATTACTATTTGTATTTTAATCCATCTGGTAGTGTAGTTACGTTTCCTGACCTTGGAGAAGTGGCCCTCTGCAGGATATAGCCCAGGCACCCTTCTCCTGATCCAAGGGACAGAGGACATCTGATCGCAGGGTGGTGTCCCACGGGTATTTGTGGATTTGGTTTGCAAGCTGTGGGACTCTACTTTTCTTGCTTTTGGTGTCTGCCCCCTGATGTGAAGAGCCAACTCGTTGGAAAAGACCCTGATGCTGGGAAAAATTGAGGACAGGAGGAAAAGGGGGTGACAGAGGACTAGAGGGTTGGATAACATCACTGATTCAATGGATATGATTTTGAGCAAACTCCAGGAGATGGTGAAAGACAGGGAAGCCTGCCTTGCTGCAATCCAACGGGTCCCAAAGAGTCGGACACGGCTGAGCAGCTGACCAACAACCCTGCTGGGTGAGGCTGGTCTGGAGGCTTGTGCCTGCACAGTGATGGTTAGAACTGGGTCTTGACCCTTTTGTGGGTAGAGTTACATTGAAAGGCATGTGTACAGGAAGCCTTTGGACAGCCTGTCTGCTGATGGTTAGGGCTGCATCCTGGCCCTTTCATCCTTTGGCCTTAGGGGCCCCATTACTATAGCCTCCAGGTTCTGAGTGGATCCAGTGTTGGGCCAAGATGGAGACCTCACGCAGATGAGTGCTCTCTCATAGTTCTGCCCTCAGGATCTGTGTCCCCACAGTGAGCCACAGCCCACGCCCCACCCTCCAGAGATCCTTCAAAAGCAGCAGTCAGGTCTCACCATCCAGGATCCTAGCAAACGATTGTGCTTTGCCCTTCATCTCAGCTTTGTCTCAGGTTGCATGAGGCTTCGTCTGCACCTCTTAAGAGTGAAGTCTCTGTTTTCCCCATTCCTGTGGAGCTCGTGCAGTCAGGGCCCGCTGGTCTTCAGAAGTAAATGTTAAAGATGTCTATGGCCTTATTCATTGATTCATGGGTTGGTCAGCATCCCACCTGGTAAATAACAGGTGCTCCCAGAAGCTGTCCGTTGTCTTTACACCAAGGTATATATGAATCAGGGAGTTGTTTTCAAACTTTTGTGACCTGAATATACTCATAAATGCTATGACGTGTACAAAGTAGGTGCAGCATAAACTGGAAGAAGCTGAGTTCTTTAGGGGTGGGGTTCAGTCCATGAAAAAACTGAAATGGCAAAATGGTGAAATGAAATGTTTAATTTGGGAGTTGGCTATGATCAGGTGCTTGAAAGTCAAGTGAGTAGAGTTGCACAAGCACACAGTGAAGGGAATGACTATGGATTCCAACTGTATTTTGTGACAGGAAACTAGACTCTAGCGCCAAATGCCTGCAAGTCATCCTGCCATTTCTCAGTGTTGTGTTCACATTCAGAGCCTGAAAATCTTGCAGAGAAACTGAGATGTGTTCTTTGTTCCCAACCGAAAATACTTTCCTTGATAACTGATGTTAAATTGGACTCAAATTCACTTTTATATCACAGTGTGCGAGTCCTTGTCTTAATGCTTTATGCATACTGTCTTTTTGAATTTGAACTCCAAAATAAGTACTGATGTTCTTTCTCATTTCCCAGTTGAAGGAACTTGAATGGAACAAAAATCACCCCTTCCCAGGAAGTGACTGAATGGGAGCTTGAAACCACATTGTCTCGCCTCAAAGATCTCGTCACCATGTTGCTACACTGAGGCCCAGGTTGTTGGCATGGCTACAATAATTCTTGCTGGCATGGCTACAATAATACCTGCCGAGGTGCAGGCAGGCACGAAGCATGGGACAAGTCACCTTGTCCCAGTTGTCTTTCTGGGGGAACAGCTGAGGGGAGGCTCCCTGCGGTGGCACCTCAGGCAGCAGACAAAGTGCAGGTGGACTCTGCATATAGTAATTCTGAGAGAGTAGGGCCATCCACCAGCTCTGTGCCCACAAAAATCAAATGCTGCTGGTCAGTTAGGATGACCTCAATGTGTTTACAAAGATCTGTTGGAAGAATTTAACAGAAAAACCTGAACAAAACTGTTTGGCCAATCCAATAAATATCTGTGGTCATTGGGCCGCCTCCCAGAAGAAAAAGACAGGAATAAACATTTCATTAATGTATTTAGACTGTTTTTTTAAGACACAATTCTGTTGCACAGTTTAGTCTGTAGAATAGTGAAAATGTAACTTTTATACGCACCATGTGTGTGTGCTAAGGCTCTATGGCTTTTCCAGTGGTCATGTATGGATATGAGAGTTGTATTATAAAGAAAGTTGAGCGCCAAAGAATTGATGCTTTTGAATTGTATTGGAGAAGACTCTTGAGAGTCCCTTGGACTGCAAGGAGATCCAACCAGTCCATCCTAAAGGAGATCAGTCCTGGGTGTTCATTGGAAGGCCTGATGCTGAAGCTGAAACTCCAATACATTGGCTGCCTCATGCAAAGTGTTGACTCATTGAAAAAGACTCTGATGCTGGGAGGGACTGGGGACAGGAGAAGAAGGGGATGACACAGGATGAGATGGCTGGATGGCATCAACAACTCAATGGACGTGAATTTGAGTGAACTCCGAGAGTCCGTGATGGACAGGGAGGCCTGGCGTGTGGCAATTCATGGGGTTGCAAAGAGTCAGACTCGACTGAGCTACTGAACTGAACTGACATAATTGGACAAGATTGTGGTTGCTGAGGTTTAGAAGATAAACATGAGTAAGAGATGAAACACTTTAGAGTAACAATAATGTATTTTCTATTAGAAATCATATCATTTTAATGGAAAACTAAAACAGAAACTCTTGGCAGAACTCTATTCGCTTTGCCCTGCTTCATTCTGTACTCCAAGGCCAAATTTGCCTCTTACTCCAGGTGTTTCTTGACTTCCTACTTTTGCATTCCAGTCCCCTATGATGAAAAGGACATCTTTTTTGGGCGTTAGTTCTAGAAGGTCTTGTAGGTCTTCATAGACCTGTTCAACTTCAGCTTCTTCAGCGTTATTCTTGGGGCATAGACTTGGATTACCATGATATTGAATGGTTTGCCTTGGAAACGAACAGAGATCATTCTGTCGTTTTTGAGATAGCATCCAAGTACTGCATTTTGGAGTCTTGTTGACTATGATGGCTACTCCATTTCTTCTAAGGGATTCCTGCCCACAGTAGTAGATATAATGGTTGCTGCTGCTGCTAAGTCACTTCAGTCGTGTCCGACTCTGTGTGACCCCATAGACGGCAGCCCACCAGGCTCCCCTGTCCCTGGGATTCTCCAGGCAAGAACACTGGAGTGGGTTGCCATTTCCTTCTCCAATGCATGAAAGTGAAAAGTGAAAGTGAAGTCGCTCAGTCGTGTCCGACCCTCAGCGTCCCCATGGACTGCAGCCTACCAGGCTCTTCCATCCATGGGATTTTCCAGGCAGAAGTACTGGAGTGGGGTGCCAGATATAATGGTGATCTGAGTTAAATTCACCCATTACAGTCCATCGTAGTTTGCTGATTCCTTGCATGTCGACATTCACTCTTGCCATCTCCTGTTTGACCACTTCCAATTTGCCTTGATTCATGAAACTAGCATTCCAGGTTCCTATGCAATATTGCTCTTTGTAGCATTGAACCTTGCTTCTATCACCAGTCCCATCCACAACTGGGTGTTGTTTTTTTCTTTGGCTCCATCCCTTCGTTCTTTCTGGAGTTATTTCTCCACGTACCAACCTGGGGAGTTCATCTTTCAGTGTCCTATCTTTTTGCCTTTTCATACGGTTCATGGGGTTCTGAAGGCAAGAATACTGAAGTGGTTTGCCATTCCTTTCTGCAGTGGACCAGATTCTGTCAGAACTCTCCACTATGACCCATCCGTCTTGGGTGGCCCCACAGAGCATGGCTTAGTTTCATTGAGTTAAACAAGGCTGTGGTCCCTGTGATAACATTGGCTAGTTGTCTGTGATTGTGGTTTCAGTCTGTCTGCCCTCTGATGCCCTCTCTCAGTGCCTACCGTCTTACTTGGGTTTCTCTTACCATGGACGAGGGGTATCTCTTCACGGCTGCTCCAACAAGGTGCAGCTGCTGCTCCTTACCTTGGACGTGGGGTAGCTCGTCGGCCACCCCCGTGACCTTGGACATGGGGTAGCTCCTCTCAGCTGCCACCCCTGACCTTGGACATGGGGTAGCTCCTCTTGGCCGCCACCCCTGACCTTGGACATGGGGTAGCTCCTCTAAGTTGGCACCCTGACCTTGGACATAGAGTAGCTCATCTTGGTCGGGCTTGTTAAAGGCCACAAAAAACAAGCTGAATTCTCAGTTAGTGGTACACTGGTGTGTGGCATTTTCAGATCCAATAAGTTATAAAAGTGTTTAGCTTGTGAAGGCAGAAATAGAAAAACATCTATTTATGTTCTATTGACTATGCCAACGCCTTTGACTGTGTGGATCACAATAAACTGTGGAAAATTCTAAAAGGGATGGGAACACCAGGGCACCTGGCCTGCCTCTTAAGAAACCTGTATGCAGGTCAAGAAGCAACAGTGACTTCTGGACATGGAACAACATACTGGTTCCAAATACGAAAAGGAGTACGTCAAGACTGTATATTGTCACCCTGCTTATTTAACTTATATGCAGAGTACATCATGAGAAATGCTGTGCTGGAGGAAGCACAAGCTGTAATCAAGATTGCTGGGAGAAATATCAATAACCTCAGATATGCAGAGGACACAACCCTTATGGCAGAAAGTGAAGAGGAACTAAAGAGCCTCTTCATGAAAGTGAAAGACGAGAGTGAAAAAGTTGGCTTAAAGTTCAACATTCAGAAAACAAAGATCATGGCATCCAGTCCCATCACTTCATGGGGAAACTGGAAATAGTGGCTGGCTTTATTTTTCTGGGCTCCAAAATCACTGCAGATGGTGATTGCAGCCATGAAATTAAAAAACCCTTACTTCTTGGCAGGAAAGTTATGACCAATCTAGACAGCATATTAAAAAGCAGACATTACTTTGTCAACAAACTTCTGCCTAGTCAAGGCTATGGTTTTTCCAGTGGTCATGTATGGATGTGAGAGTTGGTCTATAAAGAAAGCTGAAAAAACAAACAAACAAAAGACATCTGAGCGCTTAATAATTGATGTTTTTGAACTGTGGTGCTGAAGAAGACTCTTGAGAGTCCCTTGGACTGCAAGGAGATCCAACCAGTTCATCCTAAAGGAGATTAGTTCTGGGTGTCCATTGGACAGCCTGATGATGAATCTGAAACTCCTATACATTGGCCACCTGATGAGAAGAACTGATGCATTGCAAAAGACCCTGATGCTGGGAAAGATTGAGGGCAAGAGGACAAGGGCACAACAGAGGATGAGATGGTTGGATGGCATCACTGACTCAATGGACATGGGTTTAGGTGGAGTCCGGGAGTTGGTGATAGACACGAAGGCCTGTGCTGTGGTTCATGGGGTCTCAAAGTGTCAGACATGACTGAGCGAGTGAACTGAACTGAAAAGAGAAACTATTAGAAAGTTACCATAATCACAACTATATGAGAGGTTATGTCAATTAACGATGGAAAGAGAGGACTTCCTTTGGTCCAGTGGTTAAGAATCCACCTTGCAATGCAGGGGACACAAGTTCCATCTCTGGTCAGAAAACTATGATCTCACATGCAGAGTGACTAAGCCCGAGTGCTGCAACTAGAGAGTCTGTGCTGCAGCTAATACCCAACACAAATATTAAAAAAAAAAAAAAAAAAAAGTATTTTTTGAGTATCTGTACTCAAAAATTACAGATACATCGCTAATGTGTAAAATTGCAGTAGTTTTTTGTATGTTTTTCTTGTATCCTGACACCTAATATGTTTACTAGAAATTCCTGTAAATCCTTTTGCCTTTCACATATTCCATTTCATTAAATTTCCTAATGATGTAACAGGCACTCTATCTATCAGATCTAGGCCATTAAATCTATTTCTCACTTCCACTGTATAGATAGAGTGCCTGATGAACTATGGAATGAGGTTCATGACACTCTACAGGAGACAGGGATCAAGACCATCCCCATGGAAAAGAAATGCAAAAGAGCAAAGTGGCTGTCTGGGGAGGCCTTACAAATAGCTGTGAAAAGAAGAGAAGAGAAAAGCAAAGGAGAAAAGGAAAGATATAAGCATCTGAATGCAGAATTCCAAAGAATAGCAAGAAGAGATAAGAAAACCTTCTTCAGTGATCAAGGCAAAGAAATAGAGGAAAACAACAGAATGGGAAAGACTAGGGATCTCTTCAAGAAAATCAGAGATACCAAAGGAACATTTCATGCAAAGATGGGCTCGATAAAGGACAGAAATGGTATGGACCTAACAGAAGCAGAGGATATTAAGAAGAGGTGGCAAGAATACATAGAAGAACTGTACAAAAAAGAGCTTCACGACCCAGATAATCATGAAGGCGTGATCACTGACCTAGAACCAGACATCCTGGGATATGAAGTCAAGTGAGCCTTAGAAAGCATCACTACGAACAAAGCTAGTGGAGGTGATGGAATTCCAGTTGAGCTATTCCAAATCCTGAAAGATGATGCTGTGAAAGTGCTGCACTCAATATGCCAGCAAATTTGGAAAACTCAGCAGTGGCCACAAGATTGGAAAAGGTCAGTTTTCATCCCAATCCCAAAGAAAGGCAATGCCAAAGAATGCTCAAACTAACGCACAATTGCACTCATCTCACACGCTAGTAAAGTAATGCTCAAAATTCTCCAAGCCAGGCTTCAGCAATATGTGAACCGTGAACTTCCTGATGTTCAAGCTGGTTTTAGAAAAGGCAGAGGAACCAGAGATCAAATTGCCAACATCTGCTGGATCATGGAAAAAGCAAGAGAGTTCCAGAAAAACATCTATTTCTGCTTTATTGACTATGCCAAAGCCTTTGACTGTGTAGATCACAATAAACTGTGGACAATTCTGAAAGAGATGGGAATACCAGACCACCTGATCTGCCTCTTGAGAAAATCTGTATGCAGGTCAGGAAGCAACAGTTAGAACTGGTCATGGAACAACAGACTGGTTCCAAATAGGAAAAGAAGTACGTCAAGGCTGCATATTGTCACCCTGTTTATTTAACTTCTATGTAGAGTACATCATGAGAAATGCTGGACTGGAAGAAACACAAGTTGGAATCAAGATTGCTGGGAGAAATATTAATAACCTCAGATATGCAGATGACATCACCCTTATGGCAGAAAGTGAAGAGGGGCTAAAAAGTCTCTTGATGAAAGTGAAAGTGGAGAGTGAAAAGGTTGGCTTAAGCCTCAACATTCCGAAAACGAAGATCAGAAGACTGATTTGATCTGATCTGATCTGATTGATGTAACAAATCACCACCAACTGAGTGGATTAAAACAACAAATTTTTTTCTCTTGCAGTTCTGGGCCCCAGGATTGTAAAATGAGCCCACAGCCCTGTGGTGCATCTGGATTCTCCAGGTCAGAATGCTTTTCCTTGCCTTTCCTGTTTCTAGATATTATTTTCTTCCTTTGACTCATTGTTTCCTTACTCTACCTTTGAAGCCAGCAAGGTAGCATTAAAATTTTCTTTTTAGTATTTATTTTTTGACCAGTTCTTTTAAGCATGTGGGATCTTTAGTTGTAGCATTCAAGCTCTTAGTTGTGTCATATGATATCTAGTTCCCTGACCAGGGATTGAACCAGGGTCCCCTACGTTGGGAGTGTGGAGTCTTAGCCACTGGACCACCAGGGGAGTCCTAAGGTATCTTAAAATCTCTTTACCTTCCATGATATACCAACTTCAAGATGATTCTATTTCCATCTGTATTTTTCTTAGAAGGACTTTTGGAATTATATTTCATTTACCAGTTCATCCAATCTAATCCCCTGTGTCCAGATTTTACCTAGATCTCATTTGCAAACTCCCCTTGGACATTTAAAGTAGTACTCAACATGTTCTAGATAAGAGGATGTGGGTGATATTGGGGCAGGGGGAGTGCATTATTCAGCCTACCACAGCCAGACCGTCTTCTTCTGATGGGTGTACAATTTTAACATCCTTTCCTCTCCATATAGCTTTTATCACTTTTTGTTAAAACATTGATTTGTATTAAATTTTTTGGCTATGTCGGGCTTTGGTTGTGGCACCTGGGATCTTCAGTCTTCCTTGTAGCATCTTTTCCTTGCAGCATGTGAGGTCTTAGTTGTGGCATGTGGAATCTAGTTCCCCGACCAGTGATCAAAACCAGACCCTCTGCATTGGGAGCACAGAGTCTTATCCACTGGATGGACCAACAGGAAGTCCTTATAGCTTTTATTTACTTCACTCCCTTAATTTACTGGCTAAAATGTCTGAAACAATGTCAATAGCAGTGCTGAGAATAGACATATTGGTCTGCTTCCTAATCTCTGGGGAAAAGCATCCAGTCTTTCACCATTGAGTATGGTGTTTGCTGTAAGTTTTGCAAGTGTGCTTTCTTGAGTTGAGGGAGGTTCCCACTCTTCTTTGTTTTCTGAAGTTTATATTATAAGTGGTTGTTTTCTTTTGTTAAATGCAGTTTCTAAATCAATTGATAAGACAGTTTGATTTTCCTTCTTTTGTCTGTCAACAGTCTGGATGACATTGATTGAAATTCGAGATAGCCTTCTATCCCTCATTCTATACTCCCATTGGATCACGGCATACAATTATTTTTGTCTCTTGCTGATTTCTATTGCTAATATTTTGTTAACAATGTTTGCTTCTTCATGTGGGATTTAGTTGGAGAGTGAAAAGGTTGGCTTAAAGCTCAACATTCAGAAAACGAAGATCATGGCATCTGGTCCCATCACTACATGGGAAATAGATGGAGAAACAGTGGAAACAGTGTCAGAATTTATTTCTCTGGGCTCCAAAATCACTGCAGATGGTGACTGCAGCCATGAAATTAAAAGACGCTTACTCCCTGGAAGGAAAGTTATGACCAACCTAGATAGCATATTCAAAAGCAGAGACATCACTTTGCCAACAAAGGTTCGCCTAGTCAAGGCTATGGTCTTTCCTGTGGTCATGTATGGATGTGAGAGCTGGACTGTGAAGAAGGCTGAGGGCCGAAGAATTGATGCTTTTGAACTGTGGTGTTGGAGAAGACTCTTGAGAGTCCCTTGGACTGCAAGGAGATCCAACCAGTCCATTCTGAAGGAGATCAGCCCTGGAATTTCTTTGGAAGGAATGATGCTAAAGCTGAAACTCCAGTATTTTGGCCACCTCATGCGAAGAGTTGACTCATTGGAGAAGACTCTGATTCTGGGAGGGATTGAGGGCAGGAGGAGAAGGGGACGACAGAGGATGAGATGGCTGGATGGCATCACTGACTCAATGGATGTGAGTCTGAGTGAACTCCGGGAGCTAGTGATGGACAGGGAGGCCTGGCGTGCTGCAGTTCGTGGGGTTGCAAAGAATCGGACATGACTGAGCAACTGATCTGATCTGATCTGATCTGTCTTTATCTTTTCTTTTCTTCTGATACCTTTGTCTCGTATTGTCTCACAGTAATACTGGCCTCATAAATTGAGTTGGGAAGTGTTCCCTCCTTTTCTTTGGTCTAAAAGAAATCATGTCAAGTTGCTGCTAAATCTTCTTTGTATGTTTGTTCAGTTAATCAGTTCAGTCTCTCAGTCATGTCTGACTCTTTGCCACCCCCATGGACTGCAGTACTGCAGGCTTCCCTGTCCATCACAAATTCCAGGAGCTTATTCAAACTCATGTCCATTGAGTTGGTGATGCCATCCAACCATCTCATCCTCTGTTGTCCCCTTCTCCTCCCGCCTTCAGTCATTCCCAGCATCAGGGTCTTTTCCAATGAGGCAATGCTCTGCATCAGGTGGCCGAGGTATTGGAGTTTCAGCTTTAGCATCAGTCCTCCCAGTGAATATTCAGGACTGATTTCCTTTAAGAATGACTTGTTGGATCTTCTTGCAGTCCAAAGGACTCTCAAGAGTCTCCTCCAATGCCAGAGTTCAATTCTTTGTCTCTCAGCTTTCTTTATACTTCAACTCTCCCATCCATACATGACTACTGAAAAGCCAAAGCTTGGACTAGATGGGCCTTTGTTGGCAAAGTAGTGTCTCTGCTTTTTAATATGCTGTCTAGGCTGGTCATAACTTTGCTTCCAAGGAGCAAGCATCTTTTAATTTCATGGCTGCAGTCACCATCTGCAGTGATTTTGGAGCCCCAAAAAGTAAAGGTTGTCACCATTTCCATTGTTTCCCCATCTATTTACCATGAAGTGGTGGGACCAGATGCCATGATCTTAGTTTGCTGAATGTTGAGTTTTAAGCCAGGTTTGTCACTCTTTCACTTTCAGCAAGCAGCTCTTTAGTTCTTCTTCGTATGTTTATTAGATGTGTCTAATACCACTGTTGTGACTTTGTTACACTAACGTTTGTTAAGTCAAGGTCCTCAGTGATGGACGTTATGTCACAACTCAATAGAAGACTGCAAGGGAAAGCGAAATGGAAGTGTGTTTTACTCACACATCCTGGAGGAGCTGCAAGGCAAACATCAAGGGCTCAAGTGGGAAGTCAGGGCAAGGTGCAGAGAGCCGGGCAGGGACGGCCTGAGGCTTGTACCTTCCTTAGGCTCTGTAGGACTGTGGAGAAAGATGAGCGCCAAAGAACTGATGTTTTTTGAACAGTCTGTTGGAGAAGACTCTTGAGAGTTCCTTGGCTGCAAGGAGGTCCAACCAGTCCATTCTGAAGGAGATCAGCCCTGGGGTTTTTTTTGAAGGAATGATGTTAAAGCTGAAACTCCAATACTTTGGCCACCTCATACGAAATGTTGACTCATTGGAAAAGACTCTGATGCTGGGAGGGATTGGGGGCAGGAGGAGAAGGGGACGACAGAGGATGAGATGGCTGGATGGCATCACTGACTCGATGGACATGAGTCTGAGTGACCTCTGGGAGTTGGTGATGGACAGGGAGTCCTGGCATGCTGCGATTCATGGGGTCAAAAAGAGTTGGACACGACTGAGCAACTGAACTAACTAACTAGGCTCTGTAGATGGAGTTCTCTGGGGTCCAGGGTTAAGGCTGTATCGAAATTTGTTCTTTATCCTGAGAATGTAATGTTCCATGAAACACAGGGCCACTCTGCTACGTGTGTCCAGTGACAGGCAAAAATTATTAGAGCACTTAGTGTTTTCTAATTGACCAATTTGTTTCCTTTCTGCTCTGTGTGAATCTAAACACACTAAAATATTTCTCTAATTTAATACAGATATTCTGATTCTACTATCAAGGTGGGTAATAAAAGAACTCATCTTGAAATGTTTTCTGTTCATTGCATCCTACTTAAAAGTGAGAGGGAGGCATGGTGACAGATGTCATTTCTGGCTCCAACAGTCTCTCCATCCTCTCCTTCACACCAGGAAACGGAAGGGGTGACCCACAGCTATCTGAGTCAAGTCACTGTCCCCTGGGCTGAACAGGATGGCAAATGGAAGCTCTATTATGATACAAATAATTACAAAATGCACACATACAGACAGGAAATTTTCAATTCGCATCCTTATCAAAATAATTTTATTTATTTATTTTTTTCTGCATCAATGCTGCTATGCCAGGCTGTCATTCTTTTTTTTTTTTTTTTTTAATATTTCTACTTATTTGTGCATTTATTTTATTTTATTTTTTTGCAGGGGAAAATGGACAAAGGAGAGGATCAATGAGGGTGGAAGGGAAATGGGAAGGAAGAAAGGGAGTGATGGTGGGGTGGAGGATATGTAATTTCTTAACTAATGGCTTTCTGTTTTTAATCACAAAGAACATTTAAAAAAATCATATGAAATTCATCTTATATTAGGAGGTTTGATCTGGAAATGAAAAGTTTAGGAGACTAAAAGTCCAGTTTGGGTGTCCTCATCTTAGGCACATCTTGGTATTTTGTATTGGTAGGTGTATCTTTACAACAATATATTATTTAGGACAGGATCAGATTTGTCACTTCTTCCTCCCTAATACACAAAGTGGTACCAGACCCATAAAATAGTCAATTAACATTTACAGATTGAACAAATAAGTCTATTTTCTAATTTTTTTTAAACTCTTCTGAGTGAATTGAATTTTTTGAGGCTCATAAGTGAATATGTTTTCCTATTTGTCTATTACAGCCAGATTGTATGAGTGGGGTATTAAAGTCTCCCACTATTATTGTGTTGTTGTATATTTCTTCTATCATACTAATTAGTGTTTGTCTTAGATATATCAATGCTCCAATGTTGGGTGCATATATATTTATAATTGTTATAAATTCTTTTTGGATTGTTCCTTTAAGTCATTATATGTAACCTTCATTGTCTCCTTTTCAGGATCTTTATTTTAAAGTCAATTTTATCTGATATGAGTATTGCTACTCCTGTTTTCTTTTGGTCCGTATTTGTATAGAAAATCTTTTTCCAGTCCTTCATTTTCAGTCAGTGTATATCCCCTATTTTAAGGTGGTTCTCTTGTAGACAACATATATAGGGGTCTAGTTTTTGTATCCATTCGACCCGTTTTAATCTTTTGGTTATCTCTTGTAGACAAGGTATGTAGGGGTCTTGTTTTTGTATCGATTCAGCCAGTCTTTGTTTGTTGGTTAGGGCATTCAGCCCATTAATGTTTAAAGTAATTATTGATAAGTGAGATTTACTTTATTGTTTTGGGTTCGAATTTATACACCCTTTTAGTGATTCCTATCTAGAGAATGTCCTTTAGTTTTTGTTGGAGAAATGGTTTAGTGGTGCAAAATTCTCTCAACTTTTGCTTATCTGTGAAGCTTTTGATTTCTCCTTCATATTTGAATGAGATCCTTGCTGGATACAATAATCTGGGCTGTAAGTTATTTTCTTTCATCACTTTAATTATGTCTTGCCATTCCCTCCTGGCTTGGAGAGTTTCTATTGAAAGATCAGCTGTTATCCTTATGGGAATTCCCTTCTGAGTTATTTGATGTTTTTCCCTTGCTGCTTTTAATATTTGTTCTTTATATTTAATCTTTGTTAATTTGATTAATATGTGTCTTGGGGTGTTTCGCCTTGGGTTTACCCTGTTAGGGACTCTCAGGATTTCTTGAACTTGAGTGGTTATTTCCTTCTCCATTTTAGGGAAGTTTTCAACTATTATCTCAAGTATTTTCTCATGGTCTTTCTTTTTATCTTCTTCTTCTGGAACTCCTATGATTCGAATGTTGTAGTGTTTAATGTTATCCTGGAGGTTTCTGAAATTGTCCTCATTTCTTTTGATACGTTTTTCTTTTTTCTCCTCTGATTCATTTATTTCTAGGATTCTATCTTCTAATTCACTAATCCTATCTTCTGCCTCTGTTATTCTACTATTTGTTGCCTCCAGGGTGTTTTGGATCTCATTTATTGCATTATTCATTATGTGTTGACTCTTTTTTATTTCTTCTAGGTCCTTGTTAAACCTTGCTTGCATCTTCTCAATCCTTGTCTCCAGACTCTTAAACTGTGATTCCATTTTGATTTCGAGGTTTTGGGTTAATTTCACTATCATTATTCGGAATTCTTTATCAGGTAGATTCCCTATCTCTTCATCTTTGGTTTGGTTTGGTGGGCATTTATCCTGTTCCTTTAGCTGCTGGGTATTCCTCTGTCTCCTCATCTTGTTAAAATTGCCAGGTTTAGAATGTCCTTACTATATTTTCGTAGTTTGTTGAATTCTCTTTCTTGAGGCAGTTTACTGATCTTTTCAATATCTGATCTCTGCCCTATTACAGAGAGGGTGGAGATGAATACCCAAATCTAAGCCAGCCAGGTTCATGCACTTGGATAGTCCTCAGAAGCACAGACTCAGTTGAGTCTGTGTTTTGTGCCCTTCCCAGGTCTGAGTAGTGCAGGTGATGAAGTGCTTAGCGAGCGAAGCTGCTGCGACTTATCGCCTCCCCGCTGCTCAGTTTTCTGGGTATACAACCGGCGACCTTCTCAGGCAGATGTTCACCGTCCAGAGCCCCAAGAAGCGTTAGTTAACACAGAAACCTGCTTACAGTTTTGTAGATAATGTGTCTCTAGGGTTGTGATTGCTCGCTTCGGCTCTGGCTGCCTGTCACCGAAGTAGGACGGTCTGCAGCTGGCTATCTCTGTGCAGTCCTTTGTTCCATACGTAGTCCTGGTGGTGTCTTAGGTTAGGGCTGGCTTTTGATGTAGTAGATATTTGACAGTCTGGTTATTTTGCTTAGGTAGCGCTCGGGATAGCCAGGCCAAATCCTTATTCAAAGCAATGCAGGCCGCGCTGTTCCTCCTAGCCCAGCCCCCGCTTGCTAATAGCAAATGCTGGTGTCTGCGCTGCTTCTCCGCAAAAGGAATTACCACAGGGCTTGTAATTTCCTTTCAAAGACAATGAATTGTCTTTCTAAGTGCCTGATGTCCTCTGCTGGCATTCAGAAGTTGTTTTATAGAATTTACACAGTGTTCAAATGTTCTTTTAACGAATTTGTGGAGGAGAAAGTATTCTCCCCATCCTACTCGTCCGCCATCTTAGCTCCTCCCCCTCAAAATAATTTTAAACGTTATTTTTGGAGTCCAAAGCCACAAATCAAATACATCACAACTTAATCCTGCATAAGCAAACAGCTCAGCTCTCATCTGGGTCCAGATCTCCACCCCTTCACTTCCGTTTTCCCTTTCATTTTGTTTGTCTATTTGTCCCTCTTTGCTGTCCTGCCTCTCTGCACATTGTTCCCCCTCAACCTTTCTGACCTGTTTCCTTGTGTCCCTCTCTTTCAGTCCTCCAGGTTACCACCATTGAATCCATGCCACGCACTTAATCCCCACTCTGCCCCACCTCTGGTGGCCAAACTACCTTTCCACCCTCTCTTCCTCTGCTCACTTTGTCCCCACTCCAGCCCTTCTCCTCTCCCAGCATTAAGTCTCTCCCTAGGCCATGTCTTCCACCCTTTTATACTCTCATTATACTGATCAGCCCTGGAGCAGGAAATGGCAACTCACTCCAGTATTCTCACCTGGAGAATTCCATGGACAGAAGAGCCTAGTGGACTACAGTCCATGGGAATCACAAAAAGTCAGACACGACTGACTAACCTTCCCTTTTCATACTGATCAGGGGCTCCTCTCCTATGCTGTCTTTACTCCTTCATGTCCCAAGAGACCCAACTTTCTTTCAGTTTGTTTTTTTACCATCTGCTGCTTTCACTGTTTATTCTTTCATTCTTACCATTACTTTGCAAAACACCCATCCCCCACACTGTCCTCTGACCTCACCCACTCTTCTGTTTCCTCATGTTTCTATTCCTCTCAGTCACTCTGTCTCCTGACCCCTCTTGCCCACACATTCAGAGTAGGTGGGATGCAGTAAGATGTCTGTCTCGTGAGAGAGCACTGATGAAATAAAAACTCAACAGTTTAAGGCAAGACAGGAAAATTAAATGCAAACTTTCCCTCTGCCCATTTTGGCCCCCTCCCTCCTCTCCCGCGAGCCCTCTGTTAACCAGACCTCGATGGAAGAACCTGCTCAAACATAAAGATCAAGTTTTCTTCCTCTAGCACCAAGCCACATCACTCCTTAGAAGACAACATTCTCAATATTCTAAAGGATCACAATGAGACAGAAGGAAGGGGGCAGGGCACAACCTTTAAAAGAAGTTGGGGGAGGGATGACACAGTCATTGAGAAAAAAAGGATATGATAAAAAGTAGTTAGAACCCTAATGAGGCCCAAGATGGCAGAAGAGTCTACTTCCAGTTGACCTTAAGCCTCATTACACTCTCACTCTAACACATCTCCTAAACAACACAAGCACAGGCACAATGATGGTTCACAGGATAACCATAAAAGATCAAAAAGAAGGCAGAGGCCCAATTCCCAGAAACCCTGCCCCTTCCTTAAATAGAATCTTCCTCCCATCTACTTTTGCTTCATTGAATAGTCTTTGTGTGGATCACAACAAACTATGGAAAATTCTTCAAGAGATGGGAATACCAAACCACCTGCCATGCCTCCTGAGAAATCAGGAAGCAACAGTTAGAACTGGACATGGAACAACAGACTGGTTCCAAATAGAGAAAGGAGTACGTCAACGCTGTATATTGTCACCCTGCTTATCTAACTTATATACAGAGTGCATCATTCAAAATGCTGGGCTGGATGAAACACAAACTGAAATCAAGATTGCTAGGAGAAATATCAATAACCTCAGATAGGCAGATGACACCACCCTTATGGCATAAAGTGAAGAACTAAAGAGCCTCTGGATGAAAGTGAAACAGGAGAGTGAAAAAGCTGGCTTAAGCTCATCATTCAGAAAACTAAAATCACAGCATTCTGTCCCATCACTTCATGGCAAATAGTTGGGGAAACAATGGAACTGACACTATTTGGGGGCTCCAAAATCACTGCAGATGGTGACTGCAGCCATGAAATTAAAAGACACTTGCTTCTTGGAAGAAAAGTTATGACCAACCTACACAACATATTAAAAAAGCAGAGACATTCATTACTTTGCCGACAAAGGTCCATCTAGTCAAAGATATAGTTGTTGAAGTAGTCATGTATGGATGTGAGTGTTGGACTATAAAGAAAGCTGAGTGCTGAAGAATTGATGCTTTTGAACTGTGATGTCGGAGATGACTCTTGAGAGTACCTTGGGCTGCAAGGAGATCCAACCAGTCAATCTTAAAGGAAATCAGTGCTGAATATTCATTGGAAGGACTGATGCTGATGCTGAAACTCTAATACTTTAGCCACCTCAACTGACTCATTGGAAAAGACCCTGATGCTGGGAAAGATTGAAGGCGACAGGAAAAGGGGATGACAGAGGATGAGATGGTTGGATGGCATCACTGACTCAATGGACGTGAGTTTGAGTAAGCTCTGGGAGTTTGTAATGGACTGGGAAGCCTGGTTTGCTGCAGTCCATGGAGTCACAGACAGTCGGACATGATTGAGTGACTGAACTGAACTGAGAGCATTACAGTAAGTATATCTTAGCAGGTCTTTGAAAAGGGGTACCCAGGCAAAAGAACTTAGATAAATTGAAGAGATATACCAAAAACCCAAAGAGGATCCATCAGAGTTTCTAGAAAGAGTTTATCATACGTATAGGCACTACTCTGATGCAAACCCTGAGGCCTCTGAAAATAATGAGAATAGTAAACATAATCTTTATTTGACAAAGATCCCCAGACATCAGAAATTCCCAAAGTTAGATGGTCCATTTAGAATGACCACTCCTCAACTGGCAGATGTTGCTTTAAGAGTGTTCAACAACAGGGAACAACAGCAAAAGAAGCAAGAAGTTGCAAGACTGAAAGCCACATTACCTGGTGGCAGCAGTGGACTCCCAGAGCACGAGTAACCTGAGGAGAGGTGAGCCACCGCAAGGGAGGGAACAACACGCTTAGTGCAAGGAGGGCACTGGAAAACAGACTGTTCTTGGCTAAGGAGTGAGAAGGAAAACAGTAACAGACAGGAGCCTGTCGTTGCAGTAGAAAGAGATGAACACTCTGATGATGCCCCAGGAGCCCCGGGTACCTGTGACAGTGGGGACAAGCTGACTGACCTTCTCATAGCTACAGTGCAGCATACTTGGTAGATACCAAGATGGCGCAGAGAACAACTCAGTCAATCCCAGTCACAAGAGTTTCTGGAGAAGTGCAAAGCTGTTCTTTCTTAGAACCTCTGCAATGCCGATTAGGGGACCTCAGTCTGAAACACAGTTTCTTATATATACCAACGTGTCCAATCTCTCTTTTGTAAATTAAATGTGCAAATAATTTTTTCTCCAGAAGAGCTTGACATCAGCATCCTGTCAGGGCTCCCGGTAAGCAGGCAGATGACACTTGTGGACACTCTGGAGAAGGTGACTGATTGCCCCTCCCCAAGCATACAAAAAGGTACGGCAGGAAGTGTGCACTGAGAGCACTCCAGGGAAGGCCGACAAACACGTGGCCAATACAAATCCTGTTATTAGGGACACTGGAGGGATTCCCTGGTGGTTCAGTGGTTACAGGTTGGCACTTTCGCTGCAGTGGTCCGGGTTCAATTCCTGGTGAGCGAACTTAGGATCCTGCAAACTGTGCAGGACAGCCAGAAAAAAATAAAGGACACTGGGACACCTAATTTAAAACAGTACCATCCGAGGCAAGAGACCCTAAGATAATTCAAAGAATTCTTGAAAAGTTGGCTTAACTGGGACAAATTAAACCTTGTAGATTCCTATATAAAACTCCTATCCTCCCAAAGAGATGAACTCCGCAGTGTACAAATCACTGCCCAAGACGTGAGGGCCATTAGTGCGACAGCCCAAGGTTTGCAGCCTGTAACAGTAATCCATATATGATCTGCTCACAACTACTGTGGGGCAATACTGCTGGTTCTCAGTTCTGGGCTTGAAGGACACTTTCCCCTGCATTCCTACTGCAGAAGAACCACTGAAGCTGTCTGCTTTCTGGTGGCAGGACCCAGAAACACAGGGAGTCCAACAGTAGTGCTGGACAGTGTTGCCTCAAGGACTGAAGATTTCCCCTACCTTGTTTGGGGAAATGTTGGCTCGGGCTCTTACACCAATGTTTGTATGTCTACATGTCTACAAGCTAAATGTCTACAAAATACCATAGGAACCCCAAACTTGGCTGATTGTGAATGGAACGGCTGCGGAAAGAAGGCAACAAGCAACAAGTCATGTACCTGGGTATCATCCTCTGCCTGACAGAAAATAGGCAACTGCTGGCTTGAGAACACCCAAGACACACAGAGCTGAGGGGCTTCTGGGAAAGGCAGGATTCTTTCGAATTAGGATCTCGAACTCAGGCTTTAAAAGGACATATCTTGAGCTCTTTACTTTGACAAAAGAGCACCAAACAGCCTGTAAAATGATAAAAACAAGGTTAGTCTCAGCTCCAGCTTTGGAACTCGCAGACTTAAACCTTTCACACTGTAGGTCCATGAGAGACAAGTCATGAGTCTCAGATATTAATTCAAGCTCCAGGGAACATCCCTCGGCCAACTACTTACTTCTTAACTAAAACAGACTGTTCAAGGTGGCCCCCTAGCCTTCGAGGTGTAGCTGCTCCTGCCAGACTTAAGGAAATTGTGCAGTTCACTCTGGGGTGACCCACCACTGTGTACATCTCTCACCATGTCCTTTCTTCGGGCTTCCCTGGTAGCTCAGTTGGTTAAGAATTTGCCTGCAATGCAAGAGACCACGGTTCGATTCCTGGGTCAGGAATATCTCCTGGAGAAGGAATAGGCTGCCCACTGCAGTATTCTGGCCTGGAGAATTCCACGGACTGTATAGTCCATGCAGTTGCAAAGAGTCAGACATGACTGAGTGACTTTCACTTCATTTCATGTCCTTTCTTCACTGGAACAAAAAGGGGACTATTGGCTGACTTCTGGGAGAATGGGGAAGTACCAAGCCGTTCTCTCAGGCAATTCCACTCTAAAACCTCAGGTCACTTTGGCGCTCAATCCAGTGCCACTGCTCCCGATAGCTGCTGCACAACCCCCTGAGGACGACTGCCTCAAACAGACTGGGCTCAACACACAACCCTTGGCTGAGCCGGATGTGGACCTGTTCACGGATGGAAGCAGCTTCATGGACCAAGGCAGGGGACGTGTTCAGTATGTAGTGAAAACACTTTGTGTTTTTTGCCACACAGCCTACAAGATCTTAGTTCCCCAACCAGGGATCAAACCCGCACTCCCTGCAATGGAAGTGCAGTCTTAGCCACTGGACCGCCAGGGAAGTCCTGTGGTGCTAACCCTTGAAAAGGTGGTAGAAGCAAAAACCCTGCCCCTAGGGAGCTCAGCTCAGGAGGCAGAAGTCACTGCTCTGACAAGAGCCCTACGGCTCACTGAAGGCACGTGAGTGATACATACAGAAGCTCCTCCTCTGCGTTCCCTGTGGTGCCTGCTCACAGCACCATCTGGAGAGAAGGGGGCTCCTCGCTTCAGACAATAAAGACAGAAAACATGCTTTGAGATCCTGTCACTATGAGAAGCCATCCACAAGCCCTCACTGGTGGCCGGAGTGCACTGTCCAGGCCACTAGAAGGGTGAAATTCATATAATCCCAAGCAACCAGTTAGGTGACCAAGCTGCAAAGGCAGGTGATTCTCAAGCCATGAGAGTTTCACTACAGATCAACTTGTCAAAATACCAGGTGGTGTATCCAGAAAAGGAATGGGGATTCACTCTGGACCACACCACACCTGGGGGAGATGTGTGCATGTGGAACTGTCTGGTCTCCTGAGGCCCTCTTGCACACCGTGCCACAGCACACTGTAACAGCACCCACACCGGGAGAGATGCCACAACGGATTCACAAGTTCATAATGGAGCCTAACCTGCGGAAGATCATCCAGCGATCCCCTCAGACTTGTATGATTCGTGCTAAAAATAAAGACTGCTGTCAGACCTCCCCAGATGGGGACCCAACAGAGGGACCTGGGTCGCCCACAACTGGCAAGCAGACTAAAGTAAATCAAGTTGGTAAGGATAGAGAAAAGAGACAGAGTAGGTGACTAAATAGTGAATCCCACTAGGGGATTATAAGTAAAGAAAAAAGTATGGGAGACTCTGTAAGTTAAAGGATCAGTCAAGAAAGCAGGTTTTCTCAGCCACAAAACCATGTGGGAAAGGCACAGGACCTGCCCCCAAAGAATAAAACAATGGTGGCAGGAGCCCCACATCCTGCCCGGTGGGCTCAGTAAGTTAATGACCCCCTAGGACATGCTTCTTTCTGTGCACTAAAAGCAAAAATATAAGGAAAAGGTGACATTATGCTGAAACCTGAGATGATTTACCGAATTTTTGTGCATTTCCATTGAGCCGTTCGAGTTCAAGCTTGACCCTGTAAGGACAAGAAAATTCCCCCGCCCAATGAGGAGGAGGACCTGATGATGAAAGCTGACTTCTAATCAAGAAGTTTGGGCATAATTCTGCTAGCGGGTGAAATGAGTGCAGTTGTGCAGTAGTTTTAACATTCTTTGGCATTGCCTTTCTTGGGGATTGGAAGGAAAACTCACCTTTTCCAGTCTTGTGGCCACTGCTAAGTTTTCCAGATTTGCTGGCATACTGAGTGCAGCACTTTCACAGCATCATCTTTTAGGATTTGAAATAGCTCAGCTGGAATTCTCTCACCTCCACTAGCTTTGTTCATAGTAATGCTTCCTAAAGCCCACTTGACTTCACATTCCAGGATGTCAGGCTCTAGGTGTGTGATCACACCATCATGGTGACCTGGGTCATTAAGATGCTTTTTGTATAGTTCTTCTGTGTATTCTTGCCACCTTTTCTTAATCTCTTCTGCCTCTGTTAGGTCCATACCATTTCTGTCCTTCATTGTGCCCATCTTTGCATGAAATGCTCCCTTCGTAGCTCTAATTTTCTTGAAGAGGTCTCTAGTCTTTCCCATTCTATTGTTTTCCTCTATTTCTTTGCATTGTCCACTTAAGAAGGCTTTCTTATTTCTCCTGGCTATTCTTTGGAACATTTCATTCAAATGGGTTTATCTTTCCTTTTCTCTTTTGCCTTTCACTTCTCTTCTTTTCTCAGCTATTTGTAAGGCGTCTTCAGACAACCATTTTGCCTTTTTGCCTTTCTTTTTCCTTGTGATGGTCTTGATCACTGCCTCCTGTACAATGTCATGAACCTCTGTCCATGGTTCTCGGGCTTTCTGTCTATCAGATCTACTCCCTTGAATCTATTTGTCACTTCCACTGTGTAATCATAAGAGATTTGATTTAGGTCATACCTGAATGGTGTCTCGTGGTTTTCCCTACTTTCTTCAATTTAAGTCCGAATTTGGCAGTAAGGAGTTCATGATCTGAGTCAGAGTCAGCTCCTGGTCTTGTTTTGCTGACTATGTAGATGTTCCCCATCTTCAGCTGCAAAGAACATAATCCATCTGATTTCGGTATTGACCATCTGGTGATGATGTCCTTGTGTAGAGTCATCTCGTGTTGTTGTAAGAGGGTGTGTCAACTAAAAGAGATGTACAACTTGACAGTTGTCGGTTACATTGTATTTGGGGAAAATGAGGACAGAAGCCAGGAAGACAGCATCTCAGATAGCTCTGACAGGTGTCCAGAGATCTTTGACTTTTAAGACCTAGTCTAGTAATAGCACATTGAGCAGCATATCAGCAAAAACCTTCCTCAGAACAGGGAATGATCCTTCCCAGCACTGTGGGACCAAATGGTCATGAAATGCCCTGCAAAGTATGGTAATATTTGCTAAATGGTCATATCAGTAGAATAGTCTGAGCAGTCTGAGAGACTGCTGCAAAGCAGCAGTGGGGGAAGTTCAATATATAAGGTTTGGTGAAAGGGAAGTTCAATACCATGAAGCACTCATTTCACAAAAGGTATTTTGTTGGTCATGAGGATCTGATGTCACCATGAAGGGATTTAGTGCTTCTCTGGATAGGAGGAGATGCAAGGATTGAGATCATAAAGCCTGTTCCTAAAAACATCCAACTCTGTACAGACCAGTCCTACCAGAGTCCCTGGAGCCGAGTGCCTCGCTCCACTCTGAAGTCCCTCTGAGGCTGTTGAAATTCAATAGCTTTAGCAGAATGGGGTTCAATCTCCGTGGAGGCAGAGGGTAAATGCCTTTGCCGTTCACTCGTTGGCAATGCCCTTGATAAGTGACAATTTGTAGTTGACATGGCCCTCTTGTGGTCTTACATCCAATCATGTTTTGGGGTGCATTTTATGAACATTTTGTCTCGAGTTGCTGGGAAGGCTCGTTCCCAGTTCTGAAGAAGGCTTTTGCTGACAGATCACTCAGTGTGCTATTGGTGGATTAGGTCTCCATAGTCAAAGATCTTTGCAAACCTGTCTTCTAGTTATGGTCCAGGAAAGTATTCCTTCTTGTTGCATCTTCCCATATCTCAGTTCAATTCAGTCACTCAGTCGTGTCTGACTCTTTGCGACCCCATGGACTGCAGGACGCTAGGGCTCCCTGTCCATCACCAACTCCCAGAGCTTACTCAAACTCATGTTTATTGTGTTGGTGATGCGATCCAACCATCTCATGCTCTGTCGTCCCCTTCTCCTCCTGCCTTCAGTCATTCCCAGCATCAGGGTCTTTCCCAATGAGTTAATTCTTCACATCAAGTGGCCAAAGTATTGGAGTTTCAGCTTTAGCATCAGTCCTTCCAAAGAATATTCAGGACTGATTTCTTTAGGATTGACTAATTTGATCTCCTTGCAGCCCAAGGGACTCTCAAGAGTCTTGTCCAACATGACAGTTCAAAAGCATCAATTCTTTAGCACTCAGCTTTCTTTATAGTCCAACTCTCACATCCATATATGACTACTGGAAAAACCTAGCTTTGACTACATGGACCTTTTTTTGATAAAGTCTCTGCTTTCTAATATGTTGCATAGGTTGGTCACAGCATTTCTTCCAAGGAGCAAGTGTCTTTTAATTTCATGGCTGCAGTCACTATCTGCAGTGATTTTGGAACCCCCCATCCTTAAAAAAAAAGTCTCTCACTGTTTCCATTGTTTCCCCAACTATTTGCCATGGAGTGATGGGACCAGCTCATGCGAAGAGTTGACTCATTGGAAAAGTCTCTGATGCTGGGAGGGATTGGGGACAGGAGGAGAAGGGGATGACAGAGGATGAGATGGCTGGATGGCATCACTGACTGGATGGATGTGAGTCTGAGTGATGTCCGGGAGTTGGTGATGGACAGGGAGGCCTGGCGTGCTGTGATTCATGGGGTTGCAAAGAGTCAGACATGACTGAGCGACTGATCTGATCTGATCTGATCTGATCTGATGGGACCAGACGACATGACTTTGTTTTCTGAACGTTGAGTTTTAAGCCAGTCTTTTCACTCTCCTCTTTCATTTTCATCAAGAGGTTCTTTAGTTCTTCTTCACTTTCTACCATAAGGCTGGTGTCATCTGCATATCTGAAGTTATTGATATTTCTCCTAGCAATCTTAATTCCAGCTGGTGCTTCATCCAACCCGGCATTTGGCATGATGTACTCTGCATATAAGTTAAACAAGCAGGGTGACAATACACAGCCTTGACGTACTCCTTTCCTGATTTGGAACCAGTCTGTTGTTCCATGTCTGGTTCTAAGTTGCTTCTTGACCTGCATACAGATTTCTTAGGTGGCAGGTCAGGTAGTCTAGTATTCCCTTATCTTTAAGAATTTTCCAGTCTGTTGTGATCCACACAGTCACAGGCTTTGGTGTAGTCAATAAAGCAGCAGTAGATATTTTCTGGAACGCTTGCTTTTTTAATGCTCCAGCAGATGTTGGCAATTTGATCTCTGGTTCCTCTGCCTTTTCTAAATCCAGCTTGAACATCTGGAAGTGGAAGTTACTCCCATATCTAGAGTAACATTATTACAATCACTGACCACATATTGAGCTATACACTTGATAAACTGCTTCAAGTCCAGCCATTATTTTTGTTGGAGGCTCACACACTTGGTTTGGAGACGACAATGGCAATGCACTCCAGTATTCTTGCCTGGAAAGTCCCAGGGACAGAGGAGCCTAGTGGGCTGCCGTCTATGGGGTTGCCCAGAGTCGGACACGACTGAAGCGACTAAGCGGCAGCAGCAGTGATTGAAGGAGCTGAGAAAAAGAGCGAGCTGAAAGGAAGCATAGCCACTTGGGAGCGCCAGAGAGTTGGGAGGGATGGAGGGCAGAGATGGAAGAGGAAAGGCAGAAATACAGGGAGATTGAGGAACACCAGGGATGTTGGAGAGAAAGCACCTTGAAGGCGAACAGATGGCAGAGAGAGGCGGGATGGGAGGCAGGGAAGAAGTAGAGAGGAGGACGGGCACAGCAGGAGAGCAGAGAAAGGGAGACACAGAGAGAAGTAGGGAAACAGATCAGCCAAATGGAGTGGAAACAGCTAGTGTGCAGGTGATGGTGGGGGCTAGATCCAGAAAAGTGCTGTATCAGTTGGGTAAGAATTATTAAGTTGTTATACATTGATTTTTGTCTTTAAAATCTAATGCAAATCTTGCTTCTTTAAATTATATAGATAAGAATGAGAATTGCAAAATTTCTGTCTGTGATGCATGTGTATTTTGTAATTATTTGTATTAAAAGAGCATACATGTGTAGAGCCTGTTGAGGTGCGGGCTGCGGCAGTAACTTGATTCTCTCAGGTGTGGGTCACCCCCTTCCCTATTCCTGGTGAGGAGTAAAGGTTATGTGAGAGAAGAACTGGGGCAAGAACTGACTGACTCTTACTACATGATGCCTTTTCAAGGAAATTTACACATGTTCTTTGTGATGGTTTTACTTTTGGCTTTCTGCTTTCTTTACATTTAATTATTTTTTTACCTTTGATAAAGATTTGTTCATTCAATAGCGACTTTCTTGTAAACAATTCTGGAAATTTGTCTCACTTGGGACAACTTGAATAAATGTAGAGAATATTATAGTAAGTGAATTAAGACAGACAGGGAAAGACTGGTATTATATGTCCTTCCATTATATGGAATGTAAAAAAAAATGAAACTCACTAGTACCAGAGGATAGGATGGTGGTCATGTGGGGCTGGGAGGTGGGGAAGATGGGGAGATGTTGGACAAGAGGTACAGACTTTGAGTTGTGAAATGAGTGTCTCCTGGGGAGGTATGCGCAGCATACTGACTGTAGTTCATCCTGTTCTGTTACTGCATGCTGGGAATTTGTCAGGAGAGTACGTCATCAGTGTTGTCACCACACACAGATCATGGCAATTTGGAGGTGATGGATATGTTGGTTCGTGGATTGTGATAAATGTTTCACAGTGTACACGTGTCACAGGCTCACAGGGTGTATGGTGTGTATATACATACTCCTTTGGTTAGTCAGTTCTCCCCCATCAGACACGCTCCTGAGGATCTCATGTGGGGCCTTGCCCCAGGAATATGCACAGGCCACAGATGATTCTGATCTGGATCCTGCATTGCGCACCAGGGCTCTTAGCCTCCACTTCTGAGACTGATATCAGGCCCTGGGGAAAGGGAGGGCGCTCTGCTCCAAGTGGGGCTGGACCAGGGCCTGCTGTGTGACCTGAAGGGGATCGTGGGGTCAGCAGAGGTGCCCCCTGCTGCTGGTGCATGAGGCCTCACCAGGAGGGGTGTGTGGCCAAGGACAGTGTGGGAAAGGCCCCTGTTGGTCTCTCTGTGGCACTTGACTGTCCTGAATCCCTCCTGAGACAGTGGCCACAGAGGACTGTCTGTTCAACAGGGTGAGGACTTCCCTGTGTGTGTGGTTGGGGCTCAGGAAAGGGAGGTGTTGACTCTAAGCATTAAGCAGCATGTTTTCAACTTTCATGGTAGAACTGTGAAGACTCATGGACGAAGAGGCCCAGAAGAGGAAAGAACAGGCTCTTTCTCAAGTAGGTTCATAGTCTCCATAGATACTCACACTGCCTTCCTGAAATGCCCTTCTCAGGATCGCTAATCGTGTCTGACTCTCGAGTGTCCTCTCTGACTCCTGTACACGCACACTCACCCGGGGCCTTCCTTCAGGGCCTGTCGTCTCCACTTAGATCCTGTCTCCCCATGACCCGGTGACTCGGAGCTTGTGAGGAGGCTCCTCTGAGCACCATCCTGGATTGGGCTTCTCATGCACGGGTTGCAGACATGGTCTCGGTGCTGTTGGGCAGCAGGGACTGTATAGGGCCCATCTGGATGTGCTGTCTGCTCTCAGTCAACGAGGGTAAAGAAGCTGTACGTGGACCTCAGGTATTAACATGTACAGATCAGATCAGATCAGTCGCTCAGTCGTGTCCGACTCTTTGCGACCCCATGAACCGCAGCTTGCCAGGCCTCCCTATCCATCACCAGCTCTCGGAGGTCACTCAGACTCACATTCATCGAGTCAGTGATGCCATCCAGCCATCTCATCCTCTGTCGTCCCCTTTTCCTCTTGCCCTCAATCCCTCCCAGCATCACAGTCTTCTCCAACGAGTCAACTCTTCGCATCAGGTGGCTGAAATACTGGAGTTTCAGTTTTAGCATCATTACTTCCAAAGAAATCCCAGGGCTGATCTCCTTCAGAATGGACTGGTTGGATCTCTTTGCAGTCCAAGGGACTCTCAAGAGTCTTCTCCAACACCACAGTTCAAAAGCATCAATTCTTCGGCGCTCAGCCTTCTTCACAGTCCAGCTCTCACATCCATACATGACCAGAGGAAAGACCATAGCCTTGACTAGGCGAACCTTTGTTGGCAAAGTGATGTCTCTGCTTTTGAATATGCTATCTAGGTTGGTCATAACTTTCCTTCCAAGGAGTAAGCGTCTTTTAATTTCATGGCTGCAGTCACCATCTGCAGTGATTTTGGAGCCCAGAAAAAGAAAGTCTGACACTGTTTCCACTGTTTCTCCATCTATTTCCCATGTAGTGATGGGACCAGATGCCATGATCTTCGTTTTCTGAATGTTGAGCTTTAAGCCAACCTTTTCACTCTCCACTTTCACTTTCATCAAGAGGCTTTTTAGTTCGTCTTCACTTTCTGCCATAAGGGTGGTATCATCTACATATCTGAGGTTATTGATATTTCTCCCGGTAATCTTGATTCCAGCTTGTGTTTCTTCCAGTCCAGCATTTCTCATGATGTACTCTGCATATAAGTTAAATAAACATGGTGACAATATACAGCCTTGACGTACTCCTTTTCCTATTTGGAACCAGTCTGTTGTTCCATGACCAGTTCTAACTGTTGCTTCCTGACCTGCATACAGATTTGTCAAGAGGCAGATCAGGTGGTCTGGTATTCCCATCTCTCTCAGAATTTTCCACAGTTTATTGTGATCAACACAGTAAAAGGCTTTGGCATAGTCAATAAAGCAGAAATAGATGTTTTTCGGGAACTCTCTTGCTTTTTCGATGATCCAGCGGATGTTGGCAATTTGATCTCTGGTTCCCCTGCCTTTTCTAAATCCAGCTTCAACATCAGGAAGTTCACGGTTCACATATTGCTGAAGCCTGGCTTGGAGAATTTTGAGCATTACTTTACTAGCGTATGAGATGAGTGCAATTGTGCCGTAGTTTGAGCAGTCTTTGGCATTGCCTTTCTTTGAGATTGGAATGAAAACTGACCTTTTCCAATCTTGTGGCCACTGCTGAGTTTTCCAAATTTGCTGGCATATTGAGTGCATCGCTTTCACAGCATCATCTTTCAGGATTTGGAATAGCTCCACTGGAATTCCATCACCTCCACTAGCTTTGTTCGTAGTGATGCTTTCTAAGGCCCACTTGACTTCACATTCCAGGATGTCTGGCTCTAGGTCAGTGATCACACCATCATGATTATCTGGGTCGTGAAGCTCTTTTTTGTACAGTTCTTCTGTGTATTCTTGCCACCTCTTCTTAATATCCTCTGCTTCCGTTAGGTCCATACCATTTCTGCCCTTTATCGAGCCCATCTTTGCATGAAATGTTCCTTTGGTATCTCTGATTTTCTTGAAGAGATCCCTAGTCTTTCCCATTCTGTTGTTTTCCTCTATTTCTTTGCATTGATCGCTGAAGAAGGCTTTCTTATCTCTTCTTGCTGTTCTTTGAAACTCTGCATTCAGATGTTTATATCTTTCCTTTTCTCCTTTGCTTTTCTCTTCTCTTCTTTTCACAGCTATTTGCAAGGCCTCCCCAGACAGCCATTTTGCTTTTTTGCATTTGTTTTCCATGGGGATGGTTTTGATCCCTGTCTCCTGTACAATGTCACGAACCTCATTCCATAGTTCATCAGGCACTCTATCTATCAGATCTAGGCCCTCAAATCTATTTCTCACTTCCACTGTATAATCATAAGGGATTTGATTTAGGTCATACCTGAATGGTCTAGTGGTTTTCCTTACTTTCTTCAATTTAAGTCTGAATTTGGCAATAAGGAGTTCATGGTCCGAGCCACAGTCAGCTCCTGGTCTTGTTTTTGCTGACTGTATAGAGCTTCTCCATGTTGGCTACAAAGAATATAATCGATCTGATTTCGGTATTGACCATCTGGTGATGTCCAGATGTTGACATTCTAGGAATTAGCAAACTAAAATGGACTGGAATGGGTGAATTTAACTTAGAGGACCATTATATCTACTACTGTGGGCAGGAATCCCTCAGAAGAAACGGAGTGGCCATCATGGTCAACAAAAGAGTCCGAAGTGCAGTACTTGGATGCAATCTCAAAAACGACAGAATGATCTCTGTTCGTTTCCAAGGCAAACCATTCAATGTCACAGTAATCCAAGTCTATGCCCCAACCAGTAACACTGAAGAAGCTGAAGTTGAACGGTTCTATGAAGACCTACAAGGCCTTTTAGAAGTAACACCCCCAAAAGATGTCCTTTTCATTATAGGGGACTGGAATGCAAAAGTAGGAAGTCAAGAAACACCTGGAGTAACAGGCAAATTTGGCCTTGGAATACGGAATGAAGCAGGGCAAAGACTAACAGAGTTTTGCCAAGAAAATGCACTGGTCATAGCAAATTAACATGTACAGTACACGGTAAAATCTGCAAAGGAGGCCAATGAGTGGAAATCAGTTGTCACTTTTTATAGTACATTTAAAACTACATGAGCACTGCTGAAGTCCAGCCCCGGCTGATCCAGGGAGTTCGAGGTGTAGACGGCGTCGGTGAGGATCAGGAAACATTTGCTTAAGTAAATATTAATTATAGATATGAGGATAGCTCAGTGAGGAAATTCAGTGAAGAAAAGTGGCTGAAATAAGGATAGCTCAGTGAGAACATTTAGTGGAGAAAAAAGGCTGAATAATTCAGCCAGAGGTAAGAGAAAAAACGACATGAGGAGACCAAGTTTCGGTGAACAAGGCCCGCACTTTATTTTCCAAAGTAGTTTTTATGCGTTAAGTTATGCATAGAGGATAATAGGGAAGGGGTGGAGTCATGCACGGGGAAGGCGATGGCACCCCACCCCAGTACTTTTGCCTGGAAAATCCCATGGACGGAGGAGCCTGGTAGGCTCCAGTCCATGGGGTCGCTAGGTCGGACACGACTGAGCGACTTCACTTTCGCTTTCCACTTTCATACGGTGGAGAAGGAAATGGCAACCCACTCCAGTATTCTTGCCTGAGAATCCCAGGGACAGGGAGCCTGGTGGGCTTCTGTCTGTGGGGTCGCACAGAGTCGGACACGACTGAAGCGACTTAGCAGTAGCAGCAGCAGGAGTCATGCAAGGACAGCAGTCCCTGAGCCAGGCTTTCAAACTTATCATATGCAAAAGTTTAGGTGATTTACATCATCTTCTGGCCCGGAGGCCTGCCAATATCTTAAGACCCTTTCAAACATCTCAACATCTTAAGACCCTGCCAAACTTAAGACCCTTAAGTTTAAGAAGAACACTTATCCTTCTCTAAGGGTGCTGCTAAGTCACTTCAGTCGTGTCCATGACCCATAGACATAAGCCCACCAGGCTCTCCTGCCCCTGGGATTCTCCAGGCAAGAAAACTGGAGTGGGTTGCCATTTCCTTCTCCAATGCATGAAAGCAAAAAGTGAAAGTGAAGTCGCTCAGTTGTGTCCGACTCTTAGCGACCCCATGGACTGCAGCCCACCAGGCTCCTCCATCCATGGGATTTTCCAGGCAAGAGTACTGGAGTGGGGTGCCATTGCCTTCTTCTTCTTCTTCTCTAAGGGTGATTAGTCTTAAAACAGACTCCACCAGATAAATTTACATTCCTATAGGGTAAGGTTGTAGTAGGATTTAGTTAAAGAAAGAACTTAGCCTAAGGTCTAACGTGATTAATATCAAAGGTTAATACCTATTTCTTCTATATATTCATTAATGTGTGTAAGCGCAGGTGATGTGGAGACTTAGCAGCAAACATTGGCTCAACAAATGAAAAACCCTTCACCAATACAATTTCTAATCAGCCCACTAATAATTTTCTAACTTCTCTAAAGAACCTGTTTTTAGAAGGTTAAAAGTGTCTCGTGCCTCCCACTGTTGGGAGGCTGTGAGTAATCACATGTGGCCGGACAAACCTGTCAGATAGGCTAGAGAACCTTCAGAGGAGTTTGTAGGTTAAAACACTCCTGTCACGCCCAGGAATTTTTATTAGCTGGAGCTGTAAGTTAACTCTTTTTTCAGAGAGAGGTAGTGGGGGACAGCCCCCCTGTAAAGTCAGAGGTGTAGGTGAGAGCACAGAGTAGTAAAGTAGGCAGGCTCTGGTTATGGGGGTAGATGCTTGAGGATTTCCAGGGGGACTCCTGAGGCTAGATCCCGCATTTGCATATGTCAAGCCTCCTTCCTCAAGACCTTTGCTATGGGCAGAGGGCCTCTCGCCAGCTCCTGGCATCTCACCCTTTTTTATTTCTTAAAATAGCTAGATGTAGCTCAGTCGCGAGCTTCTGAATGCTCTGCCGAAGAATCCTGACAATACTAGGAAGAATGATTATGAGAATTAGGATTAGAGCACCGACGAGAACATAACCAGGGATATTAGACAGAATATTTTTTCCAGAAATAAAGTTAGAGAAGGTATGAAAAAAGTCATTAGCTGCTCCAGCGGAGGTAAAATCCAGTTGAGAGTTTTCCAAGGTTTGTATCTGATTATGAAGTTTCCCTAAGTCCAGGCCAATATCAGAACTGTTCCAAACACCTGAGATATGATTTTTAATCTTTTCCCACTCATAATCTATTTCGTTTACCTTCAAAGATGTCACGCATATCCACCTGTAATCAGCATGGCCTATCAAAGCCATTTTCACTTTTAAAGCCTGTAACTCAGTCCCAATATGCATTATTGCCTCTTCCAAGGCATTTCCTTTCATCTCTAACTTTCTGTCTATAGCTTTCTGTGTTGCTAGAGTTAAAGAAACATTTTCAGACATAGTATCAACATATTGGGCAGTATGCACTTGTTGAGTCAATGATATTGCTGCCGCAGTAACAGAACTAATTGCTCCTATTAAAGCTGATATTCCTAAGATAAGTAAACCCACAAACCATCACGATCACATTAAATCCTGCAGTTGTTGTAACACAGCAAGACCATAGCTATCATATAGGCACCATAAGATAGGGTGGGCGTTGTAACACCACAAAGGAGCAAACATTACATTGAGGGTTTAAACAAGATGAGAGCATACATTGTTCACAAGTCACTACATTGGGTCCACCAGTGAAAGTCATATGTACGTTAAGTTTTTTGGAGTCATTAGTCAAGGCGAGGGTAGACAAGCTAAAACAGAATAAGTAGAATTATTCTCTGGTTGGAGTTCGCGCTGCAGCAGCCCTGTCAGTCTCGCTGGGATCTCGGTGTTTATCAATGCTCCCTCGCTGAACCAGCCTCGGGCTCAGCTGCGGTCAAGCGAGCGCAGACAGATTCTGGTGGGGCTACCGCCTGTGAGCGTTGTGCGCTGGGCCCTGGCAGCCAGGCTGGTCTGGCCCTCGGCCCTGACGCGCAGTTGTTCTGTGCAGAGGACTGTACCTCTTCTCTTGTGATCGAAGCAATGGGGGAACCGGATGTCTAGGGGACTGCAACAGGGCGAATCAGCCTGTCCGGGATCTAAATTGGAGAATCTGAGTCCTGTGGAAAAATACAAGCACATCCTCAACCGCTAGTTCATAATGGGTCAGAACCCTTCCATCGTCCGGAGAGGAGGTCCTTCCATTTGACTAATGGTTTTGCATTCAATTGCTCCGGGCACCAATGGCGAAGCACTGCAGTAGTTTCAGCTGAATCAGTATTTAAAATATTTATTACGAAAAGAGCATGTTGCAAGATTTGATGGGGAGAGCTATACTTAAACTCCCCTTCTTTTAGTTTTTGAATTTGGATTTTTAATGTTTGATTCGCGCTTTCAACAATGGCCTGTCCCTGGGGAATATAAGGAATGCCTGTATTATGTTTAATTTGAAACTTTATACAAAATTCCTGAAAAGACTTAGAAGTGTAAGCAGGAGCATTGTCAGTTTTCAGAGCTTTTGGCAGGTCCAAATATGAAAAACAAGTAAAGAGATGCTGTATCACATCTTTAACCACCTCTCCGGTATGAGCAGTTGCAATAATGTGAGAAAAGGTATCTACAGTTACATGAACAAAGGACAGTTTTCCAAATGAAGAGATATGAGTTACATCCATTTGCCAGAGTACGTTAGGTTTGAGACTGCGAGGGTTAACTCCCATAGGTAGACTATTATAAACAGTGAGGCAGTGTAAGCAAGAGCGCACAATCTCCCTAGCAGTCTCTCTGGGAATTTGGAATTGATATCTTAAAGCAGTAGCATTTTGATGATGAAGTAGGTGAGAGGCTCTGGCTTCCTCAATCACCGTAGCCACTGTATTTCTGGTTAACAAGTCAGCCAAATCATGAAAGGCATTTAAAGGGCCGGGCAATCCAGAATGAGCCCGAATGTGTCCAATGAAAAATATTTTATTTCTTTTTCAAATTTGTTGCTGTAATTTAGTTAACAAATGAAATATGGTAGTTTTATTTTCAGGCAAAATTGCAGTTTCAATGTGTGGGAATAATCTGACAATATACTGAGAATCAGAATAAAGGTTAAATTCCTCATCTGCAAACATAGCAAAAGCCTCTATAACAGCTGTTATTTCTAAAATCTTTTGGTGGTTTGTAGTAACTATGGAGGCTTTACCATTTGCCGACCCATCAGTAAAAACTATTTGAGCATTTGGAATAGGAGATTGTTTACATCTGATAGAAAAAATAACTGGATGTCTGGATATAAAATTTAGCAAAACATGTGAAGGTATTTGATGTAAAAATTTTGACCAAAATAGTCTCCTATAGCAATTTGCCAATTTTCAAACATTAGAAGAGCATCAAGTTGTTCCTTATTATATGGAATTACAATTTCTGATGGCTCTTTACCAAATAATTCAATGCTCTGCTTTTTCCCTTTAATATCAAAGTAGTTATCAGTCCTGGATAAGAAGCCACTACTCTTTTAGCTTGAGCGGGAAAATGGATCCACTGTAGGGGGCCGATTTTGTCGTCAAACCAATTTTTTGTCTGGCTACCCCAATTACACCTGTGAGGGTTTTATGGCAAAGGAATTGTCAAGCAGTTGTCAACTTAATTTTTTGAATTTTTAAAATTTACATTTTAACAACATGAATTTCTCCTTGAAAACTTAAGTGTTTGGGAATGGAATGGAATGTTCGGAAAGGTTTGTCAGGGCTAGGGAGTTTTTCATTACACCATCTAATTTAAACTGTGAAATCAGGCTTACTAAGATTTTTTTCTTTCTTTTTTGACCACATGATGCATTCTCCAGGGTCTAGGTTTGCTGAGTAGGGATTGAACCTGAAACCCTGCAGTGGAAGTGAGGGATCTTAACCACTGGACCATGAGGGAATTCTCCAACTTTACTAATCTTGATTCAGTATTTTCTTAATTGAATAAAATAATAAATTGTGGAGTTTACTAATAAGTACATACCTAACATTAATGATAAAAATCACATTATGGTTTTTAAAATATATTTATTTCCTATACTGTATCTTTATTGCTTCAGTGTCTTTTCCCTAGTTCTGGCGAGTGGTGGCCACTCTCTGGTAGCAGTGCGCACACTTCTCATTGTGGTGGCCTCTCTTGTCTTGCAGCCCAGGCTCTAGAGCACAGCAGCATCAGTAGTTTCACCTCCTGGGCTCTAGATCTCTGGCCCAGGAATTGAGACTCATGGGCTTAATTGCCTCCCAACATGTGGGAACTCAGACCAGGCAACAACCCACATCTCTTGCATTGCCCAGTGGATTCTTTACCACTTACCCGTAGGGAGGGCCACATATTTTTTTTTTCCACATATTTTTAAATACAGGTATTTTATAAAGATTGGAAGAAATCTTCCGTGTGCTATTTTCTGCTTGTATTACTTTTTATTTTTTTTTTTGAACTAGAGTAAGATAATGTTGAGGACTTCCTGGTAGTACAGTGACTAAGAATGTGCCTGCCAATGTAGGGTGCACGGGTTCCATCCCAGGTCCGGGAAGATGCCTCAGAGCAACTAAGCCCATGGGCTACAACTACTGAGCCTGTGCTCTAGAGCCCGGGAGCTCACACACTCCAGAGTGTGTCCTCCGAAACAAGAGAAGCCACTGCAATGAGAAGCCCCTGCACTGCGGCTGTAACTAGAGAAAGCCCACTCACAGCAACAAAGACCCAACATAAGCAAAATAAATAAGCTTTGAAAAAGAAATAGAATGTTGACATAGTTTCTGCATGAAGAAGTAAAATGAAAGAAGAGAATGGGAACCCACTCAAGGATTCTTGCCTGGAGAATTCCATGGATAGAGGAACTGTCGGGGCTGTCATCAGAGGTGTTGCAAAGAGTCTGGCATGAGTAAGCAGGTAAACAACAACTTCTGCCAACAGCAGATTGAACTCTGAAAAACAAATCTAAGCGTCTAACTTTTCTCTTGCTGATTCTTCAGTGACTTCCTGTAGCTTTTGGAATCAAGTCCTGAATCCATAGATCTTGCATAAATTAGCCTCTGCCTGGCATCACCCCATGTACATTCGCTGTGTGCCAGTCACACTGGCTGATTTTCTGTTCAGTAAATATCTTCCTGCCTCAGAGCTGGCACTCAGGCTGTTCCGTCTGCTTGCAACACTCTTCCATTTCCCGGCTTAGCAATCCTAAGTGTTTCTTCCTCACAGAGACCTTGTCTGATTTCTCAGTGTATTGGATCTTCAGCTGCAACATCAACCCTTCTAGTGAATATTCAGGATTGATCTCCTTTAGCATTGATTGGTTTGATCTTGCAGTCCATGGGACTCTCAAGAGTCTTCTCCAACACCACGGTTCAAAAGCATCAATTCTTTACCACTCAGCCTTCTTTATGGTCCAGCTCTCATATCCATACATGACTACTGGCCCATAGCTTTTCTATACAGACCTTTGTGGGCAAAGTAATGTCTTTCCTTTTTAATATGCTATAGAGATTTGTCATAGCTTTAGAAAATAAAGACCTAAAATATATTGGAACTTGCAAATAGCAAGTGAAAGATTCTAATTATGTTCACACTGAATATATAATCAACTTGAAATTATATTATGGGTATTATTTAGTGTAATTTCCTAAACAAGTTTTTGGGAAAGATACTTAACGGTTTAGGCTTCCCTGGTGGCTCAGACAGTAAAGAATTCACCTGCAATGCACAAGACATGGGTTCGATCCCTGGGTTGGGAAGATCCCCTGGAGGAGGTCATGGCAACCCACTCAAGTGTTCTTGCCTGGAGAGTCCCACGGACAGAGGAGCCTGGCAGGCTATGGTCCATGGTGTCGCAAAGAATCCAGCACAGCTGCCTGACTAAGCACTTCCTCCAAAGTACAGAATAGAGTATTTTAATGCAGTTCTCATCAAAAGAAAAAAAAATGTTTTTTTTCTCCTATTCTGCTGTCTCTTTTTAGGTTATCTATTCGGACACGACTGAGCGACTGATCTGATCTGATCTGATCTGATACGAAATTATGGATGCTAGGTAAACGTATTGTGATAATCGTTTCACAGTATATGTATCAGTTAATTTTTCTCTGTAGCTTAAACTTACTCAATGATATTTGTCATTGTAAGAGTTGCTTATACACCCCCCTTTATGTCACTGTTTAAAGAGTTGGGTTTAGAAAGGGAAATAATTAAAATACGTTGGATTAAATAAATACGAACACAGTTTATAATCATTTAAAGTGTCTTGCCTGGCAAATCCCATGGATGGAGGAGCCTGGTGGGCTGCAGTCCATGGGATCGCTAAAAGTCAGACATGACTGAGCGACTTCACTTTCACTTTTCCCTTTCATGTGTTGGAGAAGGAAATGGCAACCCACTCCAGTGTTCCTGGAGAATCCCAGGGACGGGGGAGCCTGGTGGGCTGCCGTCTATGGGTTCGCACAGAGTTGGATACGACTGAAGCGACTTAGCAGCAGCAGCAGCAGCTCATTTTAAGGCTGTGGTTAGTGACCCAAATGAACACATCCCTGAAGTCCTCCATCTCAAACACCCAAGTGATGACCCTCAGTTGGTTGACCTCAGCACTATGCTGAGTTTGCTGTTTTGTAGGGCGTCAGTAGGGAATAGCCTATTTCTACCCAGGGAGAGTTTTGGATTTGTAATATAGGGACTAGTCCCATTCTTGTTTATTAAAACTGCCCAAGTTCCGAGATCCCTGAATTGCTTCAGCCTCACTTGCAGGATCTGAGCACACCATTCTGTGAAAAACAGCTTTTTATTGAGAATAAACCCTTGTAGTCTGAAGAGGAAGTATCTTGGCTTCCGACATAACTTGAAGCTTTTACCTAGCAGTGTTACAGAAGGTAACTTAGTGCTGTCAAGGTAACAGGCCCCGCCCCCGGTCGGAAGCCGCGGCTCTAACACCGAAAGCCCTTTCTCACAGAGCCGGAAGTTGGAGAGCGCGGAGCCGAGGTCCCCGAGAGGCGCCTAAGCTTCCTTCTAGTAAGTTTGCAGAGCTCGCCACCCTCCAATCCCCACCTCCGCTCCCGGCCACTCGTCCTCATGGTGTGGGAATTGCCAGCGACCTGAAAACCCTGGCACCAGGTTCTCGGCCCCGAATAGACGCTGCCGTTGCCATTGCGGCCCAGTTATCTTTTCGTTTGGGTTTTGAGTGTTTTTGAGTCGGTTTCGGCCCTCTGACCGCGTAGACACCGCCTCTGGCGACATTTTCCTGCTCAAAACCCTTTTTTAGCTCTGGCCTCGCCAAGTAGAGCCCTCTCTCGCGAGTTGGAGTCGCGGCCCGCCGCGTCGCCTTCTCGACCGCTGGAGGCAGAGCCCGTCGCCCCCGCTCCCGGAGAGGCCGCGCCCTCTCCCTGGTCCCGGCATTCCGGAGAGCCCGCTCCACTCCTGAGTCCCCTCCCTGCCAGCCCCTCTGTCCTCGCGTCTCCTCAGGCCGGTCCTTCTGCCCCGCAGGCCCCCTCTTTCCTGTCAGCCCGTCCTCTCACCCCGCGTAGGGTAGGTGACCTGGTCCAGCCTTGTGACAGCCAGTGCTGTTCCATGCCCAATTCAGCTCGGTCGGAAAAGGTGCTCTTCCGGTCCCGGTGCGCCTCGTTCTGTCGCCGACTCAGTAAATTCAGGAGGCAGGAGGATCAGGAGAAGCAGAGTCCGAAGGACTGAGAGAAATAACTGAAACTGAGGAGAAAAGCATCTGGGAGAACCAGTGGGAACCCTGAGAATGGCTGAGGCACTTGCAAAGGGATAGTCAAGTGAAAGAGGTTAAGCCTTGAAAATAGCCAAGTGAGTAAAATAGAGAAGTATTAATAAATTAAAAAGCCAGATCTCCAGGTTTTGGAAAACAGCTTAGGGAGAACTGCCCTGTATCAGTGATGGGAGCGGGGAGACCAAGGGCGATGAGGGACGTCAGAGGTGGAGAGTCCCTAACTGGGTTTTGGCCGGGTTTGAGTCCAGTCCTCTTGGGTTAGAGTCCCGTTTTGTGTTTTCATCCGGTTGGGGTCCCGCCACAAGGGTTCAAGTCTCAATCTGAGGTGTCCGGTTTTATCATGGAGCTGGCAGAGAAAGAGGTAAGGAGCAGAGGAAGAAAGGGCTGGGAGCAAGCGTAGCCACATGGCCTGCTAGAGAGTGGGGAGGAAGGGAGAGTCACAGCGAGAGAAGGGGAGTAATCTGGAGCGCAGAGAGGGAGCCGAAATGGGGGAAGAAAGAGGCAGACATAGGTATGGATTTCTGAAAGACTCAGGAAGGTTGGAGAGAGAGCATTTCGAGAGGGAACAAATTGCAGCAGCCTGGGACAGGACAGGTGTGAGGGAGGCAATAGGACAGGAACAGCAGGAGAGCAGAGGGGGAGAAAAAGAGACACCTAGACCCAGATGAAATAGGGACATAGGTGAACAGAGGGGTAAGCTCGATTCAGGTGCAGCCAGTTGTTTGGATACAGATTATTTTTTTAGTTATACAGAGGAGGCTGAGAATTTCAAAACTGTTGTCTATAAGGCTTGTGTCTTTTTTTATTACTTGTGGCAGAAGATGACTTTTCATTTGCAAACCCTGTTGAGGCTGGGGCAGTGGCTTGATTTCCTGAGTTGTGAGTGAACCACTTCCCTTGTCCTATCATAAAATAGAGGCCAGGGAAGAAGACACCTGGAGCAAGAAATGACTGACTCTGTCGCGCTGTGGTAGTTTTGTTTTTTGTTTTATTTTTTTGGGTGTGTTGTCTTCGGTTCTGTGCCGTGGGCTCAAGAGTTGTGGCTCCCAGGTTCTAAAGCACAGGCTCAGTAGTTGTGCACAGGCTTGGTTGCTTATGCTTGTGGGCTCTTCCTGAACCAGGGATAGAACCCATGTCCCCTGCATTGTTGGGCAGATTCTTATCCCGCTTTATCACTATTGGGTAGCATTTTTAAAGGAACAGTTTTGTTGTGTTTTTTTTTTTTTGATGGATTCACATATTCTCCTTTCTGTATGTATGGTGCTTTTTGTGGCTTGGAACAGATCTTAATTCATTCAGTTTCTATAATCATTTTTAACTTCAGAAATAAGCTTTTTTAGTTTCCACTATTCTACTCTTATCATCCTTTTCTGAATATGATTATTCTCAGTGTTTTTTTAAAATTTGACACCAGATTTTTAGATTAAAAATAATTCACAATTTTTTCTTTTAAAGTTTTTTCAGATTCATTCCTTGCCTGGGTGTTTTCTTCCCTTCGTCTTGTACATTTGAAATTTTCTTTGGTAAGTAGTAAATCATCTTACACTATTTTGTGCCATACTTAGCAAAAATGTCACCTTGTTTATCAGTTCTTATGAGGTAGATGAACCTAGAGCCTATTATGAGAGTGAAATAAGTCTGGAAGAGAAAGACAAATACTGTATATTAATGCATATATATGGAATTTAGAAAGATGGTACCAACGATCCTACATGCAGGGCAACAAAGGGAGACACAGATGTAAAGAACAGACTTTTGGACTCAGTGGGAGAAAGCGAGGGTGGCATGATTTGAGAGAATAGCACTGAACCATGTATATTACCATATGTAAAATAGAATGATCAGTGCAAGTTTGATGCAGGAAGCAGGGCACCCAAAGTAAGTGCTCTGGAACAACCCAGAGAGATTGGGTGAGGAGGGAGGTGGAAGGTGGTTCAGGATGGGGGGGACACATGTCCAATTCATGTTGATATATGGCAGAAACCATGACAATATTATAAAGTAATTGTCCTCCAATTATAATACTTAAAAATGAGGAAACTGAAAAAATTAAAGTTAATAACAAAGATTACCTCGCCTCCCTTTCTCTGAATTCAAAGAGTAATACATCTTGGAGGGTTTTATGTATGGGACATCGTGTAATAAAACGGACATATTTTCAACTGTGGTTTTACCAAAGACATGGATTATGTGTATGTGTTTATGTGTGCACACACAAATGGATATTTCTGGTCTCAGCTCTTTACCAGAGAATAACAGAGGCATAACATTAGATCTTGTGAAATTAAAGGCATTTCTTTGAGAAATGGGAAAATAAAAGAACATTTAACATGATAAAACCAACAAAATAAATGCTTCATTCTTTTCTTTCAAAAAAACCGAAAAAAAACACCTAGTTTAACTGGTTAGTGTAATGGTCTGCTTTCTGCATTTTCTATGATCAGTGAAACAAGTGAGCTGTGAGATGATATGAAGATGTTTCCCTCAGGTCCCTTTTTGACTTTTCTGTGCGAATGAGGAAGGATGGGCTGGATTGATCTGGGACCTTCCAACAGAGCCTCTCTATTCATGATGAAAAAGATTGCTCAGATCCTATTTCTAATGTTTTTTGTACCTCTGGATATATATTTGCAATTCTGTGTTTTTAAAATATTTTACTGCAATCTTCTAATAAAGAATTACCTGCTTGGTATCAGTTTGAGCCAATCTTGAAAGAAAAGTTTCTTTTGCTCAGATACATGACAGATGTTCCTGGTGTTAAATGGGATGGGCATTAAGGACTAACTTGGCCTCCTTGCCCTTCAGTCTCCCATTTCATTATTCAGTTATACCCGGTTCTCTTCACTCAGCTCAGACCTTCTCATAAACGGCTTCTCTCTGGGCCCGAGGGAGCCCACTCGTAACGTGGAGATGAGAGACTAGACCGGAAACTCTGAGCCTGAGCAACACTGACCCCTGAAATGATTAGCCAAATTGGCTGTGTGTCTGTGTGTGGCAGTTCTGGTTTGGAGGGAGTGTCTGGCGGTAATTAGAATTTTAAATAGATCCCAATCCTCCCTTAATGAAAAACCAAAAGGAAGACTGTAGGATGGAGGCAGGATCACAGGCTCAGAATTAGATGACTTTTATGAATAAGGCTAAATCTGAAGGGAGATTTTTTTACGTCCTGACATGCAGACCTCCACTGGCTTTCATTTGTTCTTGGGACAAAAGCTTGACTCCTGGCTGTGGCTCCACAGCCCTCTGAGGAGCTGTAAGCTCAGGGCCCTGTAAGAGTCTCCAGCCTCATCCTGGGAGCTGACCGTTTGCTCGTGGTTCAGCCTGTCCTGGTCTCATTTACCTTTTCTCTGTTTCCGAATACCAAAACCATTTCTGTCTGACATTGCATTCCTTTCTCACCTTCAGGTCATCCTGGCTCAGGCCCTTTGTCACCCTTCAAGTCTAGACTCAGAGAGGTCTCCCCATCCCCTCTTAACAGTCTCTCTCATGTTACCAAGGTGTGTTGCCTCTGTGTCAGTTGCCATCAGCAGAAATTAATGCCCTTCTTCATGGGTTATTTTGAGTCCTTCCTGGTTCCCCTCTTTTGAGGGCTCACAGTGTTCCTCTCAGAGAAGGCAATGGCACCCCACTCCAGTATTCTTGCCTGGAAAATCCCATGGACGGAGGAGCCTAGTAGGCTGCAGTCCATGGGGTCGCTAAGAGTCGGACACGACTGAGCGACTTCACTTTCACTTTTCTCTTTCATGCATTGGAGAGGTAAATGGCAACCCACTCCAGTGTTCTTGCCTGGAGAATCCCGGGGACGGTAGCCAGGTGAGCTTCTGTCTGTGAGCTTCCGTTTATGGGATCACACTGAGTCGGACAAGACTGAAGCAACTTAGCAGCAGTAGCAGTGTTCCTCTTCTTCCCAACGTGGCTGCAGCACCTGATACTGGAAATGTCTTTAGATGACAGGACTATGGGTTGGGCTGAATCATCATTAGGGAAGAACAAGAGAATAGGACAGGTGATAAAAGATGTTTCCCACATTCTGGATGTTTCAGCTGTAATTGATCTTTACCCCATGTAGACTACTTAATTACTTAAAAGAAGAACCAAGAAATATAGGAAATCCTGAAAAGCCCTACAGAGCTGGTGTCCTCAAGCAGTGGGCTAAGATGTCCCCATGTTTAGTCTGCTGTGTTTCGTCCTCTGCAGCCCCCAGATCTAAGCTCTGTCCATGCAGGGGCCAGTCGCCATCATGGACAGCAGCTTTGCTTTCTAGGAGTTCACGTGCTCAGTGTCAGCGATTTTGATTTTAGTGTGCTGAGGATAAACAGAAATGCAAAACCTAATGGAGCACGAAGGAGACGCTGCCCGCCTTCCCCCTTCCCAAGGGCTAGAATATTTTCCAAGTAGGTGTGGGTGGGGAAAACAGGAGTGAGTGAGACCTGGAGACCCTTGCTTTGAGACTTCCTCATCTCAAATGCCTTTGTACCTGGACTCCATAGTGTCCCCAGGTGGTGGCAGACTTTCCCAGGAGGGCCAGTCTCTTGATTTTCATACTGCACATACAGTGTCCTGTGGGTGGTAGCTCGTGGACACTCCTCTTGTGATCCCCTTTGCCAAGAAACCCCAGTGCGCTTTAGTCTTGCTTAGTCCAGTCATGCAGGGAGGAGAGGTAGACAAATGGGGAAAGCAGAGGGAGCCTGGTGGGGTCTGCAGGAGGCTTGTGGCAGTACTTGGGGGCATCAAGGTGAGCCCAGTGAATGGAGTGTGTGCCCATCCCAAGTGTAGTTGCAGGGACAAGGCGGGTGTGGATCTGTAGGAAAAGAATGTCTCAGTTCAGGGTGGAGAACCTGGGAGTGGGTTTGTTGGAGAGCCCGCATGGAATGGTTTGAGGTTCCAGTGCCTTAGCTCATGTTCCGGGGACAGCAGTGCTGAGGCTGACACTTGCCTGCGCAGGTTTGGTTTGACAACTCGTGACCACACGTGAGCAGCAATGAAGGACGTGGAATTCAGCCAAGAGAACTCTTTTCCACTGTTAGAACTGTGGCCTGGGCTGAGCCTGCAGGCACCTGTGGGTGCAGGAGGATGGGAGCCTTGGGCTTGAGAGGCTGCTTCTAGCAGGTGCCCCCAGCATGCACTCCACACGCTGGCTTTTGTTTGCTCTTTTAGCAGGCAGGCACCATAGAGTAACAGGGAAAATCTCAGGTCATTTTTTGCATCAACTTTAGTATCATTGTGTACTTGGGGTTGCTGGTGAAGAAAGGTCCATGTGCATTTGGGAAGATACCAAGAGAATCTGGAGTGTTTCCTTGGAAGATGCTGAGGTCTCGGTGGGCCATGTGCATCATTGGAATTATCCCTCTTTTTCATAGTCTTTGGAGATTTTGGTGTTTGACCTGGATCACTCACTTTAAATGAAAATATGGTGTCTTGTGTCTGTGGATCCTTGGCTGTCCTCTTTTGTATTTTGCTTCATGTGTGAGTTATCTGGGCTTGGAATGCTTTGTGTTTGTATAGGAGGGTTAGAAGCTCTATGGACTCTGGGGACACTCTGTTGGACAGCATTAAAGTTTGTAAGTTTGTTTGAGTCCCTCTGGGAAAATAGGAGTACTAAGGTTAAGATCACAGAATGCTTGTTATAAGGTGGTCCTGCTCAGTAGGGATCTCTGGGCCCAACCTGCGAAGAGTCAAAGTCCTGTGACGTAGGGGAAGATGGTTCCGAGAATCAGAGGGCAATGATACCACAGTGATTTGCAGCCCCGAGGCTCGTCCTCTAGAAGGTGCAGCTGCAACTCTCTTGCTGCCAGGCCAGTGCTGGGTTCTCTGTTATCCACTCCTGTCCCTCCCAAAATAAGCACATACACAGGCACAGTACAGAAAACGGAATCTTAACTGCACTGTTGGTGGTAATGCAAATGGTACTGCTATGTTGGAAAATAAAATGGAAGTTCCTTAACAAATTAACATAGAACATGCCTACAGTCCGTCAAACCCATTTCTGACAGATATCCAAAGGAAAAGCAATCAGTTTTTCAGGGATATGTCCGCAGTCCCATGAGTGTGACTGGATTTGCAGTAGCCAAGGCATAGACACAGCCCAGATGTCTCTTGACAAAAGAATAGGTAACAAAAGTATGGTATAGAAATATTTATTATATACTGTGTATCCATGAACTATTTTTTCTCTGTATATAAAAACCACGGATCTGAACTTAACTGAATGAACCTCCAGAACATTATGCCAAGTTAACGAAGCCTGACAAAGGAGGACAGACACTGTATGTGGAAACTAGACTTGTGAAACTCATAGAGCCACCGAGTGATAAGGCTGTTACCAGGAGCTGGGTGGAGGGGGAAATGGGGTACTGTTAGGCAAAGAGTAGAGATTTTCAGTTGTGGGAATCTGAGGTACTGCATGCTGTCGGTAGTGTTTCTATATACTTGAAATTCGCCCAAAGAGGAGAAATAGAGTGTACTCATAGATGGAAGTGTAACTTACTCCACTATAATAATTATTCAGTGTAGGAATCTATCACATGATCACTTTGTACACAGTACATTTATACCATTTTTGTTAGTTACACCCTAGTAAGGCTGGGATGGAATAGAGAGTTGGGAGGTGCTTTTCTCAGAATGGTGCTCAGTCTAGGCTTCACGTTTCATTGATGAGGCATTTTGCATACCCGTGTTTTATACCCTCTGACCAGAGAGTCCGCTTCAGTAGCTTGTGTTGGTCCACAGCTTGAGAATGTTTAAGGTGCCCCAGTTGATTCCAGTCTGGTTCACTCACTGAGCATCAGGACTCTGAGTCCTCCCAGTCCTGAGGGCTGAGATCTGAGCTGAGGATGGGGCACTCTGCTCTGAGTGGGTCTGGACCAGGGCCTGCTGTGTGACCTGAAGTGGGTCGTGGGGTCAGCAGAGGTGGCCCCGCTGCTGTGTACATGAGGCCTCACCAGGAGGGGAGTGCAATCCGAGGGAAAGTGTAGGAAAGTCCCATGTTAGTCTCTCTGCGGGAGTTGACCGTCCTGAGTCCCTCCGGAGACAGTGGCCACAGAGGACTGTCTGTTCCACACAGTGAGGGCTTCCCTGTGTGTGTCATTGGGGCTCAGAAAGGGGATGTGCTGACTCTAAGCATTAAGCAGCATGTTTTCAACTTTCATGATAGACCTCTGAAGACCTGTGTTGCCTGAGGAAGCCCTGAAGTTGAGGAAGAGGAACGAAAAGGAGTCAGGCATGGCTCCTTCTCAGGTAAGGTCATATTCAGTGTGTCCTTCCTGAAATGCCCTTCTCTGGACTTGCTAATTGTGTCTGACTCTGGAGTATCCTGTCTGACTCCTGCATACACACACTCACCCAGAGCCTTCCCTCGGGGCCTATCGTCACTGTCCTGGGCAGGGCTTCTCACCCATGGGTTAGAGATGAGGTCTTAGTGCTGTTGGGCAGCAGGGATTGCTTAGGGCCCACCTGGATGCTCTGTCTGCTCTCTGTCAACCAGGGTAAGGAAACTGCACTTTGAAGTCAGGTATTAATATGCACAGTAGTGGTGAAATCTGGGAATCAGATCAATTAGGGGCAGTTTGATCTTTTTAAAGGCAGTTCAAACTAAAGATGTGTGTCAGTCTCCTTAAATCCTTATTGTTAATAGAATGGAAAGTTTAAAAATAGACATCCGTGATACAGGGTTTTTTAGTTTATCCTCAGATTTAATCTATGAAATGAATCTAAGTCTCTGGCAAGTGGAAATTTTCATCACCTCCATTCTTTAGAGATTGTCCTTTCACTCTGTGGATTGAATCCTTTGACACAGAAATGTTTTAACTTTTAATGCAAGGAGGATTCCAGTTTCATTCTTTTGCTGGTGGATATCTATTTTCTCAGCATCATGGTTATTTAGATTGTCCTTGCCGCTTTCTGTAGCTTGTGGATACATCCTTGTGGATATACCTTACATGTACAGAAAGAATTATGTCTGAGTACTGTGTTCTGCTCGGTTGGTTTATTTGTCTGTTTTTGTACCAGTACCACATTACCTTGATTACCTTGTAATAGGTGTTGAAATAGAAAGACCTCTATCTTCCTTCTTCAGGAGTTTTGCTGTTTGCTCTTTGAATAGTTCTATATCTTTCACCATGTTTTATTCTGCTTCTACAAAGATTGCCATGGCAGTTTTGATAATGAGTTAATTGGTTGATTGATCCTTTGTGTGGTTATTAAAGAATCTTTTTTGATATAGCATGTTTCTTTTGTAATCTTTATGACTTTTACCTATGAAACTTTGTCACGTGGGAAAGACGATAAATTTACTTCTCTTTCAATTTGCTGACCTTTGATTTCTTTTTCTCATGTAATTGCTCTAAGGGTTTCAGTGCTTTGTTGAATTGTAGTGCAGAGTGTGCGTCCTTGCCTTCTTCTTGACCTCAGAGGAAAAGCTTTCATTCTTTCCCCATTGCTGTGCTCTTTTCATAATGGCATTTATTATGTTGATGTTGGTATAATTTATTGTTTGTAGTTTGTTGAGTGTTCCATCTTGAAAGATTGTCAAATTTTTGTCAAATGGTTTTTTCTGCATTGAGATGATCCTGTATTTTTTTTTCCTTAAATTTAAGAGGATTCCCTTAAATCCCTTAATGTAGTGTGTTGTATTAATTGATTTTTGTATGTTGACTTCTCCTTGCCTTATATGAATAAACTCCATTTGGTCATAGTGTCAGATCTTTTTATTTATTTATTTTAATTGAAGGATAATTGCTTTACATAAGTTTTTGTTTCCTGCCAAATACCAACATGAATCAGCCATAGGTATACCTAAGTCCCTTCCCTCCCTTCTTCCTCCCTATCCCACCCCTGTAGGTTGTTAGAGAGCCCCTGTTTGAGTTCCCTGAGTCATTCAGCAAATTCGCATTGGTCTCTACTTTACATATGGTAATATAAGTTTCCATGTTACTCTCTCCATACATCTCACCCGCTCCTCCTCCCCTCCCGCCTCTGTCTGTTGTCTGTCTGTTTCTCCAGATCTTTTTAATATGTGTTGAAGTGGGTTTGCAAATATTTTAATTTTGCATCAGTATTCGTCAGGGGTATGGGTTTCTAGTTTTCCTTTCTTGTGTCTTTGGGAAATCAGCAAACTATTAGAATCATGCTTGCTCCATAGAATTAGCAGGATTAGTGGTAATTCTTTTGTAAATGTTTGGTAGAATTTGGTCCTGTATTTTTCTTAGAGGTTTCTGACTATTTATTAAATCTCTCTAGGTATAGTGGGCTTCCCTGGTGACTCAAATCATAAAGAATTTGCCAGCAGTGAGGTAGGCCCAGGTTTTGCGCCTGGGTAGGAAGATTACCTCGAGAAAGGAATGGCTGTCTAGTCCAGTATTCTTGTCTGGAGAAATTCCATGAACAGAGGAGCCTTGTGGGCTACAGTCCATGAGGTCACAGTCAGACACGACTGAGTGGCTAACACTTTCACTTGCAACACTTCTCAATTTTTTTATTTTTTAATAAGTAAAAGAGTTTGCATGTTTCTTAGAGTTTGCTAGTGTCTCCTATATTCTGTCATTTATAGGCATTATCGGTCATAGGACTTCCTTATCTTTATAAACTTTCTTTGACCTCAATTGTAATCACTCCTGTTTCATATCTGTTTTTAGTTTTTTGAATCTTTTTTTCTCTTTTCCTTAGTCTAGCTGGGGGTTTTCCTATACAGTTTTTTCAAAACATCAACTCTTGGTTTGTTGATTTTTATATTTTTCTTCTTTCTGTTGTATCTCTGGTTTAATCTTTCTTATTTACCTGTTTCCTTCTGCTAAACTTGAATTTAGTTTGTTTTCTGTTTTCTGCTTCCTAAACGTCTAAAAACAGATTTCAGATTTAAGATCTTTTCTCTTTTTTGTGGTGTAATAGTGATCTTTTCTCTTTTTCTCTTTTTTTGTGGTGTAATAGTGAACTGTTTAATGTCCACATTTGAGGAATTTTCTTTTTTTCTTGTGTTTATTTCATTGTTAGGGAAGATCCTGAAAGGTTGTTGTTGAATCACGCAAAGACGCCAGTATTCTTGGCCCCTGGAGGAGAAAAATTCAATCTGGGGCCATAGACGAGGCTTGATCGCTCAGAGCTTTTGTGTAATAAAGTTTTATTAAAGTATAAAGGAGATAGAAAAAGCTTCTGACATAGGCTTCAGAAGGGGGCAGAAAGAGTACCCCCCTGCTAGTCTTCAGCTGGATGTTATATAGTCACTAGCAGTCTGTTAATGAAAGAAAGGAATGTCTTAAAACTCAGAATGGCACCAGTCCCCTCACCCATAAGATGTATTTGGGGATAATCTTGGCACCAAATGGTTCATCCTGGGCCATAAAATGATTAACTTGAATCTTGAAGAAGGGCAGATCTCCATACAAATAGTTTCGTTTACATAGATTAGGGGAGCAGTATCGGAATATAACATACTGGTTTGTCAAGTAGGTTCTGAGCCAAAAGGCGGAACCTACTTGAAGACAGAGTTTGGGGTAAATGCATATAGTACATTAGCATAGCTTAAGACAAACATTTCCATAAGAAAAAGGCATTGGTTCACTCAAGGTTTGAGAATAGTTAAATTCAGCTGAAACCAAGTGTTATTATGACAACATATATTTTAAGAGAAACCTCTTTTTAAATTTGTGTGGAAAAAGAAAAATACCGCTAGTTTGTTTCCTCCTGCCGCTTACGAGAGATAAAAGTGCCTGACACTTGCAGTCTATTTCCTCCATTTGGAGACCCCTGGCCTTCCTGCCTGTTATTCTCTCAATACTTTCATGGTATCAGTCTCTTAAAATTATTGATTTTGGCCTAACATGTGGTGTCTCATAGAGAATGTTTTATGTGTCCTTGAGATGCATGTGTTTTATGCTTTTGTTGGGCCGTGTGATCTGTACATGCCTGTTCAACTTGAACATTGAAATCTCATACTGTTCCTGTGCCAGTATTTCTGTCTTCCTTTCCCTTAAAGTTTGCTTCATTTTTCTGACATATCTACTGTAAGATGTATATATATTTTTACTTCTTACAGCTTTTTGGTAAATTGACCATTTTATCATTATACAATATTTATCTCATTGCACTTTTTTTTTTCTTCAGTTTATTTTGTCTGATATAACAATCTCCCCTGCTCTCTTTAGGATGGACTTTTTCAATCCTTTCACTGTTCACTTTTCCACGTCCTTAGGTTTGTGAGTACTACCTGTTTCAGCTCTCTGACAAACTCTATGTCTCTTGCCCTGTGTTTTTCCTCCTGTTTGCTCATGCGCATCATATGGTGGAGAAAGACAGGCATGCTGGACAGCTCCTTTCATGCCACTGTAATTTCAGAAGGAATGTATTGAATGTTTCCTTCCCATCATGATGTTTCTTGAGATAGTCTTGCTTAATAACTATATATTTTTTAAATTCTTTTTTGCTAAGATTTTTAATTCTGCAAGAAGTTTTTTTACTATTGCTATAATTTTTTTTTGTCATAATCTAATGACTCTTCTAATTTCATATCTCTGTTTTATTAATGGAAAAAAAAAGAAAGAAATATTTGGCTTCTGTTAATGCCTTGCTATGTAAATTTAAGTGGATAAAATTGTATTTTTATTTTTGTATATGATAATTTTATTATGAATTAAGTTCACAAGTATTTTTTTTAATGTTTTTACCAGTTTTCTTTTGGTAGCCTAGTATAGAATCCTGTTGACAAACTAGGCTGAGTACAAAGTATACATTTTTCTCGTCTGAAAGATGCTGGAATACATGTGAATAAATGGATGATTAAAATTGTCCAAAAAAATCTGTCAAGAGACACATCCTCTCATTTCAGTTAATTTTGTATAGATATGTATGCATTCATGTGCAAGTCTGCAGTTTAGATAGAAGACATCATTATTTAAAAACTACATATCACCCTTTTTTTTTTTTTTTGAGTTGAAATTATGTTATCAGTATAATCTGTGGCCTTGAAATTTTCTAAACAATCCTATTAGTGTTTTAAGTAGTAAATGACTAACAATTGTGTTTCTATATCCACATCTATAATGACCTTTCATGCCATTCCACGTTGTTCACCTTGAACTTTGTGTTTTTTCATATTAATACAATATTTATTTGTTTTCCTTCTGTCAAACCGTGAGCCCACCACTTTCCCCAGGCTGCCTGGGGAGTTACAGGAAAGGGAACATACAGGGCAGACACAGGAGAAAGAACTATGGGAGGTGGAAATAGCTCCTTCACGTCATGAAGAAGATGAGCTAGACCACCATCAGGCAAAAGAGCCCCATGGCCTTTGAGAGGGCCAAGCCCCTGGCGTAGAAGAGCTACTGTTTCAGAGAAGGGTTCCTGGCATAACAGTGATGAAGCTCCCGAACACAGTCCCACTTCCAGCCCCGGAGCCAGCCACCCCTGCTGTGGCAGCTCCAGCTCCAGGGAGCTTGGCTGCTGTGTCAGGGTCCCTTGAAATGGCACTGGTCTGGAAGCTGTGGCTAGGAATAAGTGAGATGCTCCGGCGACCTGGGGCTGCCAAGCTGCTGTGGCTCTCATCGGTCAGTGTCTCTCGTTCTTCACCGCCACTCTGGACAGTGATCAATCAACAGCAGGGAGGTTCTCCTGATCAAGAAGTGGGTGGAGACGAATTTGGCGCAGAGGTCCATTTTCAGGGGATGAAGGCCCGAGGCCGGAGAGGTGCTCCCCGTGCAGACGAGAGGGGCAGGGAGGAGGCTCACCTTGGACTTCTTTCAAGTTTTCTTTAGGAGCCCTCTGTCAAAGAACTTTTAATATTCTCTGTATTACTTAACTGTTAGATGCTTAAGCTTCAGTTGCTGAGCCCAAGCCTCTGAGTTCAGGTGCTTCGTGTAACGTTTCTTACCTTCTTGATCTGAGTCGAGTTTCTCAGAGTGTCTGTCTGTGACACAGTTTTTCTTCTGTAAGGTGGGAACAGGTCGTTCTTTAATGAGCTATTATATTGATGACAGGTATTGCCTCTAAAGTACTTGTTTAATGTTTAGAGTAATACTACAGTAATTTAGGACAAGCAGAAGTCTTCAGACACTTTTGGTCCTTGCTGCTATTATCAAGTTCATAACTGAAGCTTTTGACCTTTCCATTAAAAGTGCCATGGACTTTGTCATCTCTGAAGGCACCACTCATGCTGCCCCTCATCTAGATCATGAATTGGGTAGAAGATAATATCTGACACTCCTGTAATAGCCAATACAGTGTTGAGTTTTATTTATATATATTTCATGGATTTTGAGCAGTGATGAAAAATCCATATGAAATGGAGGATCTCATAAGGTCTTATGAAAAAGCATAAGAAATTAAAATTAAAGATGCATAATTTCTCCAGATACCCCTACATGGACCTGTTAGAACACATACTTCAACCAAGTAGATCCTTATTCCTTACTACTCTTTCTCTTTTGCATGAAAATGAGAACTTTTCATGGCCGTTTTGGTGACATGTGGTTTCATTTCAGAAACGACTGACCTGTGAGGATGTGGCCATCGAATTCACTCAGGAGGAGTGGGAATTCCTGGAGCCTGCTCAGAGGGCCTTGTACAGGGACGTGATGCTGGAGACCTACAGGAACCTGCTGTCTGTGGGTGAGGATGACTTCCTTCCAGAGCTGCCCTTGGGTATCTGCATTTTCCCTCGGGAAAGCCCTGTGTGTGCCCCTCGGGAAGCCCTGATGTTCTTCATCTGAGAGTTCTGGTGACTCGGGCATGACATAGCTTCACAAGGTTAAACTGACCCTCTTCAGATGCTGTGTCTGTTTCACGTCACTGACTAAGGATCAGACCTGCACCCCCTGCATTGGGAATGCAGAGTCTTAACCACTGGATCACCAGGGGAGTCCCAGAATTTCTCTTTTGGATCTGAATATTATCTCCACATTGGAGCATGAGAAAAAGCTCTGGTCAGTGGGAAGTGACGTAAAAATAGTCAAATATACAACATATAAAGAAAAACGAGTATCTCAAAAGGGCTTTTTTTTTCTGTTTCAGATTGGGACAAGCTGGTGGATTGGGTCCTCTGTGGTTGTAACTTAGGAAAATGTAAGGAGAGTGGGTAGAGAGATCATCTTTTTGATCCCACATCCTACAAGGGGAGCATATGTGAATCCCACACGCTCTTAGCTTGCCATCTGAAGGTCAAGCACATGGTCCCATCTCAAGATGCTGTAATATCTGACCCTCATTCTGTATTATTTTTTCTCTTGTGCTGATCTACCCAGTCTGGGAATGTCAGCTGTTCCTGATGGTACGTTCTCCTTCCTTTGTATCATTTTTCCTCTTAAATTTCTTTGAAATATATTCCTGAGGGTCTCAAATTTTATCTGCTTTCCTTGCTGTGATAATCCACCTATGCGTAATTGGCAGCTTCTGCTGAGTTTCTGTGGTGTGGATTTACTAGGTAAGAGAAAACTGTGATGGAGACACTATTCCTAATGTTATTTTCTTGTACAAAGTCAAGAAAATAACTTTCTGTGACTTTCTGTACAAAGTCACCACTTGAAGCTATCCAGTAGAGTGGTCATCATGTTCTAGGATTATGAGAGAAAGAGTATCATGAGAACCTGATACATCTTTCTAGGTTATTTTCTGCCTTTGGAGATTCTGTCAATGGCACCATGACAGTGTTGTTCATGTATATCAAGGACCATATATTTTAGCCTCTGTAAATGGTATGGGAATTTATCCCAGGACAAGTTTGTCCAAGTTCACATTCTCTATCTATGAGGCTGCTGGCTGCACTGTTGTTCTGTGCATTGTAATTTTTTTTTTATTTTAGCATTGAGTTCAATTTTCTGTGTTACTCTTAGTATTTCTGTTTTGTATTTGAAATGCATTGGAATGTTGATTGGAGAATGGTCCCTATGGTGGAACTGGTGATCAGTCCCTCTTAAAATTCTTAATATATTATTTGTACTCATTTACTATCAGATGTATGATTTCCACATATTTTCTCTTTTACTGTTGATTATCTTTTCAAACTCACTGTGCGTTAATGCACAGTAGTTTATAATTTGGATATAGTTCAACTTATTAATAATGGTTTTATTTTGTGGCCTGTGCTTTTGGTGTTATATCTGGTAAATCATTGTGGGTCCAATTTCCAGAAGCATTTCCTACACATTTACCTCTAGGAGTTTTATACATTTGGGACTTAGGTTTAGGTCTTTGAACCATTTTGAGTTCATTTTTGTCTATAGTGTAAGATCATGTTCCAAGTAAATTCTTTTGCTGGTGGGTATTCAGTTTTGTCAACATGTCTTGTTTCATAGACTGCTTCCCCCATTTAGTAGTTTTTACACCCTTGTGAACATCGTTTGAACATCTCCGCAAGAGGTGTTTTTGTTTTTACCATTCTTTTTAGGTATGCTGCTGCTGGTAAGTCGCGTCAGTTGTGTCCGACTCTGTGCAACCCTATAGATGGCAGCCCACCAGGCTCCTTGTCCCTGGGTTTCTCCAGGCGAGAATACTGGAGTGGGTTGCCATTTCCTTCTCCACTTTTTAGGTATAGTTAATTTACAATGTGTTTCAGGTATAGAGCAGTTTACAAGATACTTAATATAGTTCCTTGAGCTATATTGTAGATTCTTGTTTATCTATTTTATATGTATATTAGTTTGTATATATTCAGACTCCAATTTATCTCTCCCTTTCCTGCCCCCACCACCATCCTGCACTATCCCCTTTGGTAACCATAAATTTGTTTTTTATGCTGGTGAGTTTATTTTGTGAATAAGTTCGTTTGTATCATTTGTTTCAGTTCAACATATAATATCCTATGATGTTTGTCTTTCTCTGTCTGATTTCACTTAGAATAATCTCTAAGTCTGTCTATATTGCTGCAAAAGGCATTACTTCATTGTGTTCTATGCTGCGGAGGTGGCAACCCACTCCAGTGTTCTTGCCTGGAGAATTTCATGGACAGGGGAGTCTGGCAGGCTGAAGGCCATGGGGTCTTAAAGAGTTGGACACGGCTGAGCTACTTTCACTTCACAATATTCCCTTGTATATATGTACCACACATTCTTTATCCCTTTGTCTGTCAGTGAACATTTAGGTTGCTGCCATGTTTTGCCTGGTATAAACAGTGCTGCTAACAACATTGGGGTGCATGTGTCATTTTGAATTAGTTTTCATCCTTTCTGGATATATGCCCACGATTGGAATTGCTGGTTCATGTGATAGCTCTATTTTTAGTTCTTTATGGAACCTCCATGCTATTCTCCAAAGTGACAGTACCAATTTATGTTCCTACCAACAGTGTAGAAGGGTTCTCTTTTCTCCATACCCTCTCAAGCCTTTATTGTTTGTTGACTGTTTGATGGTGATCATTCTGACCAGCGTGAGGTGATACACTTTTGTGGCTTTGATTTGCATTTCTCTCATAAGTAGAGATGTCAAATATCTTTTCAGGTGACTGTCGGCCATCTGTTTGTGTCCTTTGGAGAAATACCTGTTTTGATCTTCTGCCCAGTTTTTGATTGGGTTGTTTGTTTGTTTTGATATTAAGCTGTATGAAGTGTTTGTATATTTTGGAAATAAATCCCTTATAGGTAGCATCATTTGCATATATAGTCTCCTAGTCCAAAAGTTGTGTTTTTGTTCTTTGCTTGGTTTCCTTTGCTTTGCAAAAAGTTTTTAAATTTAATTAGGTCTCGTTTGTTTGATTTTGCTTCTATTACCATGACTCTAAGATCCAAAAAAATTTTGTTGACATTTATGTCAGTGTTTTGCATTTGTTTTTCACTATGAATTTTATAGTATCTGGTCTTGCATTTAGATGTTTAATGCATTTTGAGTTTATTTTTGTATGTGGTATTAGAGAATGTTGTTATTTCATTCTTTTTCATGTAATTATCCATTTATCCCAGCATCACTTATTAAAGAGACTTCTTCATTCTGTATTCTTTCCTCCTTTGTTATAGAATAATTGACTCGAAGTTAATTGGTTTATTTCTGGGTTTTCTATCCTGTTCTACTGATCTGTGTTTCTGTTCTGTGCCATCATCCCTGGTGGCTTAGACGGTAAAGCGTCTGCCTACAATGCAGGAGAGCCAGGTTCAACCCCTGGGTCAGGAAGATGTCCTGGAGAAGGAAATGGCAACCCACTTCAGTATTCTTGCCTGGAAAATCCCATGGACAGAAGAACCTGGTAGGCTACAGTCCATGGGGTCGCAAAGAGTCGGACACAACTGAGCCACTTCACTTTCACTTTGATGACTGTCAGTTTGTGCTATAGTCTGAACTCAGGGAACATGATTCCTCTAGATCTGTTCTTCCTTCTCCAGATCAATTTAGATATCAGAGTCTTTTGTATTTTGGTACAAATTAAGTGTTTCTTCATTTTCTGCAATGTGTCATTGTTAATTTGATAAGTGTTGCATTGAATATGTAGATTGCCTTGGATAGTTATGGTCATTTTGACAGTGTTACTTCTTTCAGTCTAAGAACATGGTATATGTTTCCATCTATGTTTGTGTCATCTTTGGTATCAGTCGTCAGCATCTTATAGTTTTTTATGAGTACAGTTCTTATGACTTTTTAGGTAGGGTTATTCCTTAGAGTTTTATTCTTTTCTCTGGGATCGTGAATGGGATTGTTTCATTAATTTCACTTTCTGATATATCATTGTTAGTGTATAGAAATGTAGCAGTTTTGTATGTATTTTGTATCCAGCAAGTTTACTCTGTTCATTGATGAGGTCTAGTAGTCATCTGGTGGCATCTTGGGATTTTCTGTGTGTAGCATCATAGTGACAGTTTTACTTCTTTCTTATTTTTTTTAACTTGAATTCTTTTTTATTTCTTTTCCTTTTCTGATTATTGTGGTTAGGACTTCCAGAAATATGTCCAGTAAAAGTGGCAATGGTGAACATTCTTGTCTTATTCATGTTGTTAAGGGGAATGCTTTCAGTTTTTCCTTGTTGAGTATGATGTTGGCTGTGTGTTTGACATATTCAGTCTTACTTATGTTGAGGTAGGGTCCATCTCGGAGAAGGCAATGGCACCCCACTCCAGGACTCTTGTCTGGAAAATCCCATGGATGGAGGAGCCTGGGAGTTTGCCGTCCATGGGGTCGTGAAGAGTCAGACACGACTGAGTGACTTCACTTTCACTTTTCACTTTCATGCATTGAGAAGGAAATGGCAACCCACTCCAGCATTCTTGCCTGGAGAATCCCAAGGACAGAGGAGCCTGGTGGGCTGCCGTCTATGGGGTCGAACAGAGTCGGACACGACTGAAGCGACTTAGCAGCAGCAGGGTCCATCTGTTTTGACTTTCTGAAGGGTTTTTATCATGAATGGCACTTGAATTTTGTCAGAACCTTTTCTGAATCTATTGATGATCATATGGTTTTTAGTCTTGAACTATTACTGTGGTGTATCATAGTGATTAACTTGTGGATATTGAGAAATCTTGCATTTCTGCAATAAATCCCAGTTGAACATGGTATGATCCTTTTATGTATTAGTAACTGTTTGAATCTGCTCTTTTGATCTCAGGGAAGGTCTAGGAGAATAATACCTTTTTCTACAAAAAGAAGTTGAATGCCTGCAGAAGGCTTTTGTAACTGGGAAGGTCCTCCAGAGTCAATTTCAATCCCTCGTTTTCTTTGATACTCCTCCATCTTGAGATGAACGTGTTTCGGAAAAGAAACGAAATAAATGTCCAAAAGAGAGGTTAATCATATTTGGCAGAGGAACCCAGGTTTAGATAGCCTTTTCCTGGATTTTCCTTCTGATTTCTGCTGATAAGATTCTTACACAATATCCTGGAATATTGTGTATGTTTCTCTTGAATATTAGCATTCCATTGTAACTTACAAAATTCACGGTTGGATACATTACATTGTAAATAGTATAACAGGTGTTATCCTGCTTTGTCCATATATCACAGTCACTTTTTAAAATCTCTTTTGTTTCTGTCCCATACCCATAGTATAGTGCCCATAAACTTGCTGAACCGTTTCTTTTCTTTTAAGGTCAGTATATTAGTTTGCGCTCTCATCTTCACAAAAACATGTGGTCACAAGCTGATATGTGACATAAACGTATGTACCCTATGCTCCACGCAGTCCCTTTCTTAGTCCTGACCATTCCTCACATAGTACCTTGATATGGATGGAAACACTGTTCTCACCTACCACATCTCGCCACCTTTTACATACTCTCACTGGAAAGATCTGGTCATTTATTGAACAAGTTTCTCAGGACATGACCTAAATCACTCTGTGCATCCATGATGATACACAACCCATTTCGAGATGGGCTGGTTGAATAATAGTTAAACAGACTACTTCTGTCTTGTATCTTCCTTGATATTTTCTTTTTAAGTTCCTTGAATTTTTTTTTTTTTTAATATTTTCTAATCTATTCTTTCAGTGGGTGGTCATGTTTACAAATAAGTTTTCTCAGTCTGTAGGTTCAGATTCATGTCTTGCTTTTCTTACCACTTTGTGTGCCATTCGGTATGTCTCCTGCTTTGATTAGAGAAAAACATGTTAATTTACCTCAAGCCTTTTAAAGCAAATCAGTGCTGTCTGTTGGCTTACAGTAGTGCATGTTTTATAGTAAATACTCAAAATTTACTTTTGTGTAAAAGTAATATCTATTATCTGTCATGTTCTTCATGATATGACTTTATCTACATTATATCTTTTTAAAACTTTATTAATTTTTTAATTGAAGGATTATTGCTTTACAGAATTTTGTTTTCTGTCAGACCTCAACTACATTATATCTTGTATGCTTTTCACTTGCAGCATTTTTCAGCAATATTGTGTTTGACCCTAGTCAATAAATACACAAAGCACTCGCTCTTTTTTTATTATATTTTGGTGCCATTAAACCAGGTAATTAAGACTAGTTCATGGCTAAAGAGAAGCCTTCCTTGGTGGCTCAGTGGTAAAGAATTCACCTACCAATGCAGAAGATGCAGGTTTGATCCCTGAGTCAGGAAGATCCCATGAAGAAGAAAATGGCAACCCACTCCATTATTCTTGCCTAGGAAATCCCATGGACAGAAGAGTCCTGTGGGCTACAGTCCACGGGGTCACAGAGTCAAATACGACTGAGCGACTGAACAACAACATAGGTAGGGATTGCTTTGGTTATTGACTGTTAGAAAACTGGTGAATATTTTACGTCTTAATGTATGTGTCATGTACAGATGATGGTCTTTTAGTGTGTATTCTGCAATACAGCTCACACATACTACTTGTTAACATTGTAAAATGCTTTTTCATTTCTTGTACATAGTTCTATAGCAGATTTAGAAAACTGCTGTTTCCAAAGAATTGTTTTAGTCATATTCTTCATTTTCTCATTTGTTTTCAGTTGTAAACAACCAATTATGAAGAGTTAATTATTAATTGGGCAAGCTTGGTTTTGGATTATTTAGTGTTACAATATATAATATATTGTTTAGAATTTATTTATGTACAGTAAGTATGCAGAATACAATGATAGTGTAATATTTTTCTTTTCAATTTGAGACAATTGTTATTTGATACGTTCCTAGGGGTCCTGGTTGAAAAATACTCTGTTTTTGAGAGTTGGCTTAAGATTGTCCAACGTGAGTGTGTTTCACATATGGTTTTTAAAACTAGGCTACCTTAATGGTGAATTTATGTTGTCATGCTTTCTTAAATTAAGAATTCTATTCTTTCAGTGTTTCTAAACACTTAATATCATCATTGTGGTGTTTCACAACTTGGTGTAAGTATTACTTTTGGTGTAATATATATTCAACATGAAAGATTTATTTTTGAATTATTGTGAGCAGGATACCTGTGGTTCTTTTTATCTTGTAGATATCTCTCCTACACATGTGATCAAGCATTTACAACCCAAAGCGAACAGTGATAAACGAGAAACATTCCAAACACTGATGCTGGGAAGACCTGAAAGCTGTGAAATCAAACATATTCATCTTTGGGAAAGTCAGGAAAATACCTGTGACTTTGAGTGTCAGGGGAGAGATGACAGAAGAAATTACAAAGGAACACCTGTAAGCCTTAATGGGAATGTGCCTGATGGAATAGATTCACATGATGGAAAGGATGCAGGAATCAAGCCGTTTGGAAGTAGGCTTGGATTTAACTTTCAGGATAAAATGCAGATATTTCAAACTGATGGGATAATTTCTGAAAATAATGAAGTTGAGAGGTCTGTAAACAACAGTTTCTCATTTTCACCACTTCAAAGAATTCCTCCTTTTGCCCAAACCAGTGATTCTAATATATATGGGAATGACATTATGAATCCTTCAGTAGTAACACAAGACCTCAAAGCAAACAGGGAAAAACCTTACAAATGTGATGAGTGTGGCAAGGCCTTTCGTGTAAAGTCAATCCTTTTAAGTCATCAGACAGTTCATACTGGAGAGAAACCTTACAAATGTGATGAGTGTGGCAAGGCCTTTCGTTTAAAGTCAATCCTTTTAAGTCATCAGACAGTTCATACTGGAGAGAAACCTTACAAATGTGATGAGTGTGGCAAGGCCTTTCGTTTAAAGTCATTCCTTTTAAGTCATCAGACAGTTCATACTGGAGAGAAACCTTACAATTGTGATGAGTGTGGCAAGGCCTTTCGTGCAAAGTCAACCCTTTTATCTCATCAGACAGTTCATAGTGGAGAGAAACCTTACAAATGTAATGAGTGTGGCAAGGGCTTTACTCACAGCTCAAATCTCAGGAGACATCAGAAAATTCATACAGGACAGAAATTATTTAAATGTAATATATGTGACAAAGTCTTCAGTCGAAGTGAACACCTTGCCGGTCATCAGAGCGTTCATTCTGGAGAGAAACCTTACAAATGTAATGAGTGTGGCAAGCACTTTAATCAACCTTCAAAGTTCGTAAGTCATAAGAGATTACATACTGGAGAGAAACCTTACAAATGTGATGAATGTGGCAAGGACTTTAGTCAACCTTCACAGTTCATAAGTCATAAGAGATTACATACTGGAGAGAAACCTTACAAATGTGATGAGTGTGGCAAGGACTTTCATGTAAAGTCAATCCTTTTAAGGCATCAGACAGTTCATACTGGAGAGAAACCTTACAAATGTGATCAGTGTGGCAAGGCCTTTCGTGTAAAGTCAATCCTTTTAAGTCATCAGACAGTTCATACTGGAGAGAAACCTTACAAATGTGATGAGTGTGGCAAGGCCTTTACTGACAGCTCAAACCTCAGGAGACATCAGAAAATTCATACAGGATAAAAATTATTTAAATGTGATATATGTTACAAAGTCTTCAGCCAAAGGGAACAGCTTGCTGGTCATCAGAGGGTTCATTCTGGAGAGAAACCTTACAAATGTAATGAGTATGGCAAGCACTTTAGTCAACCTTCACAGTTCATAAGTCATTAGAGATTACATACTGGAGAGAAACCTTATCAATGTGATGTGTGTGGCAAGGCCTTTCGTGAAAAGTCAATCCTTTTAAGTCATCAGACAGTTCATACCAGAGAGAAACCTTACAAATGTGATGAGTGTGGCAAGGCCTTTCGTGTAAAGGCAGTCCTTTTAAGGCATCATACAGTTTATAGGGGAGAGAAACCTTACAAATGTGATGAGTGTGGCAAGGCCTTTCATGTAAAGTCAATGCTTTTAAGTCATCAGACAGTTCATCCTGGAGAGAAACCTTACAAATGTGATGTGTGTGGCAAGGCCTTTTATGTAAAGTCAATGCTTTTAAGTCATCAGACAGTTCATAGTGGAGAGAAACCTTATAAATGTGATGAGTGTGTCAAGGCCTTTCGTGTAAAGTCAACCCTTTTAAGGCATCAGACAGTTCATACTGGAGAGAAACCTTACAAATGTGATGAGTGTGGCAAGGCGTTTCGTACAAAGTCAACCCTTTTAAGTCATCAGACAGTTCATACTGGAGAGAAACCTTACAAATGTGATGAGTGTGGCAAGGACTTTCGTATAAAGTCAACCCTTTTAAGGCATCAGACAGTTCATACTGGAGAGAAACCTTACAAATGTGATGAGTGTGGCAAGGCCTGTTCTGCAAAGGCAACCCTTTTAAGCCATCAGACAGTTCATACTGGAGAGAAACCTTACAAATGTCAGGAGTGTGGAAAAGTCTTCCAAAACCACATCTTCAACTTCACTGGAGAATTCATACTGGAGAAAGACCTTTCAGATGTGATGAGTGTGGCAAGTTCTTCAGTCGGAATTCACACCTTACAAGTCATCGCAGTATACATATAGAGAAACCTTTCAAATGTTTCGAGTGTGGAAAATCCTTTACTCATGTCTCAGTACTCACTAAACATCAGAACATCCATACATGAGAGAAATGTAAGTGAATGTGGTATATGGTAGAAGTCTTCAGAATTCAAAGTTCAAAATTCACACCCTACTATTGGTCAGAGAATTCATAGTCCTGAGAAAGCATACCAATATCATGAGTGTGTCAACATCTTAGGCATTATGAGGAAATTCATACTGGATAGAAGCCAGATATATATGTATTTATTAGGTCTTTAAAACATGACTTCATTCTAGAAAGATTCCTCACCAATTTCACAAGTGTAAAAAAAAGAAAAAAACCTATCCTCACAGCTCAACATCTCGCCAGAAGTATTAGAGTATTTATCCTGGAGAAAACACACAGCAATGTATTGTATGTGGCAAGGATCTTACCCAAAAGTCGCAAGATAGGAACATAGTGAAGCCATACTTCCCAGACACAGTGGTTGTAGAAAATCCTTTACTTTTTTCACTATATGTATTCTTTGATGACTTTAGTTCAGGTACTCAGCAACTGCAGTAAGTCCATATTTGAAAAGAAGCTGTAGAGATCTTTTCGTGTAAAATAAACCTGAATTCTAACTCAGCAGAGATGATTCTTTGGGACAGTAGTCCACCATCTTTTTGGTCTCCTGGCTTTCTGAATAAAGTCCATATTCCTTGCCCAACAAGTAGTCTCTCAGTTTATTGACCTGTTGTATGGTGAGCTCTTAAGAGCTTGGCTTTCGTAATACATTGATCAAATGCATTTGCTACGTGCATTTCCTGATGGTCTCTGGGAAGGAATCAGTGAGATGAAGGGGCCAACTTTATTAGATATGATTCATCCCCGTCCGTGTTTCCTGGAAACACGCACAGTCTGAATTACGAGATTCAACTGTGTGTGTGAATTACCAACAAGGAGGGCGGAAAATAATGTAAAACTAGGACATGACTCATCATGGTCAGTAGGATCAGGAAGCCCTTCTGTACATAGTCCAGCCTATTATAAAACATAAAACATATAATAATAATAGAAAACATATTATAATAGAAACACTATAATAATAGTTATAAAACATAACTATTTCTTTTGTTGTAATCTGTTTCATAGAAGCTTGTGTTCCCCTTTTTTCATAGCTATAGGGAACTTGCAGTTTAATAAGACTTTAAATTGGATACTTGTCTTAATTCCTCTGTTTCTTTGAAAAATGAATCCCTTTTGATTCTTGAATCTCAATGTAATACATGGTTAGCAGTAGATCTTTAACAACACTGGGAAGAGGGTCCCATACAGGACTTGCCTCCCGGCTACGTACTCAATTACTTTGATGATCTAAATGATTCATTGGATGGTTAATTCTTGGCATTTTGGGATTAATAGCCATTTGCAGTACTGCTGCTGTCGCAGGCATTGCTTTACAAACCTCAATTCAAACACACAACTTTATTCAAAATTGAACCAAAAATGCTCATACTATGCGGACCACTCAGGCTCAGGTAAATGACAAAGTTCAAGAGGAAATACACGACGTAAAAGCAACCATGCAATGGGTCAGAGATCAATTAATAGATTTACAAAAACAAGTTATGCTAAAATGTGACTGGAATTTTTAGTCAATTTTGTATTACCCCTGTTCAGTTCAACTATACTGCCTACTATTGGGAACAAATAAAATTTCACTTGTAAAACATATGTCATAATGCTTCCTTAAATGTACAATTATTACAAAAGGAAATCTTTGAAACCTTCTCTAAGAGTCTACTCTCTTCCAACAATTTGTAAACCTTAGCTGAACAGCTAGCTGATCAATTATTTGGGCTAGACCCTCGAGGATGGTTTCAAAGCATTACACATAGTAATGGATCTGGAGCTATAACACTGATAATTATCCTGGTGATTATATTTGTAGTATACTGATGCCTTTCAACTAAAATTGTTCAAACTGAACAAACTCAATTGGTCCGGGCCTTTTTCACAAAAAGTATCTACAGTCACCCCCAATTATGAAAAAATAAAAAAGGGGGAATTGTCAGGGGACGTTCAACTTTAAGGGATCCAATATGTTGCATTTTCTTCCTTTGTGTGCCATTTCTCAGAGACTCTGTTCCTTATCAGTTCCTGGAAAACAGGAATGAGCATAGTTGCACGCAGTTCCCAGGACTCAGATCATGGGAAAGGGCACCTGCTTGGATTCCCTTCAGTGACTCCCTTCAGTGACCTTTTACTTATGCTATGCTATGCTAAGTCACTTCAGTCGTGTCCGACTCTGTGTGACCCCATAGACGGCAGCCCACCAGGCTTCCCTGTCCCTGGGATTCTCCAGGCAAGAACACTGGAGTGGGTTGCCATTTCCTTCTCCAATGCATGAAAGTGAAAAGAGAAAGTGAATAGGACTATCCATTTTGTTCCAACTCATGGAATTTCATTTTTAATGGCTGAGTAATGATTTTATTGAAGGTATAAAAGCATCTGTCTACAATGCGGAGACCTGGGTTTGATCGCTGGGTCGGGAAGATCCCCTGGAGAAGGAAATGGCAATCCACTCCAATACTAGTGCCTGGAAAATCCTGTGGACAGAGGAGCCTAGAAGGCTACAGTCCATGGCAAAGAGTCAGACATGCCTGAGTGACTTCACTTTCACTTTCAAGCATGCGTTTAGAAGTTCTTTAGTAAAAGGTGAATGAGGGCCGTACACAGTTACAGCCTTTTTCATCTGTTGCATGTGATAAAAATCAATGCGTTCATTTTGCAGTATTAGGTGCCCTTCAGCGTAAACATTTCTTAACACAAGAAAGGCAAGAAGATCGTCAGCCTCAGAGACTCGCGATTGCAAAGCCAGTAAATCAAAAAGGCTTTGTCATGACGAACAATGAGTGGATCGTCTGTGTTCATAAATATGAGTGTGTGTTAGGGGCTTATTGTCAGCAAAAATGTATTGTTGGCTTTAGTGTCAAAGAGAGCATGAGAAGATCATCATCAGATTAATTTTGTCCTCTAATTGAGGGGACCTTTGATTTTCTGCCCATTACAAGAGGAGGGGGAGGAGCACTTGGGAGCAGGGATGGTGGGAAAGTTTTGAAACATTTTATGTTGCTGTAATCAGGCCTTCTGTAAAGTCTTATCATCTAATTTATATTCATATAATGAGCATCCTGCTTGTTGACGAATATCAGGGGGGCTAGAATGGCCTTGAAATAGCAAGATCACGGCTTAAATGAAGGCCCACAAGGGCCAGAAATTTATTCGAATATTTTGTCCCCGTTTTGCGGCTTGTTCAACATTTTCTTTAACCTGGCTCCAAATTTCTAAATCAAAACTGCTTTCATCAGGGAACCAGGGATTATATTTAACCACTGTTTGGAGACAAGCCTCTATCCATTGACTCAAAACCAACAGTCCTTGAACCTTAAATAAATGATGAAGTAAAGTAGAAAAGTGGTGGGGCTTCCCAGCCGTTTGTCGTATAACCCTGCACTTACTGACCTCCATAGGTCCTAACAGTCAACAGTCGACTCTGGCCGTTTGCCAAGGGCATTCACCAGGTCCTTGTTGGGCACCACTTGTCACAGTCTTTGTATACTAGGACCCAGGGACTGGAGTCGACCAGAAGAAGGAAGCAGGGGACCCACATCTCGAAATGAGGGTGCTTTATTTGCAGAAACGCATGTTTATGTATCTTCATACAAGGTAGCTTTAGGCAGTAAAAAATTGAGGAAAAACAAAGCCAAGCAAATAACAATCTTCAAAGGGCCAGAAAGCATTCCATATACTGAGGAAGAGGGGCATAACTGAAGAATTACCTTTAAGTAAAAGGTCACTGAAGGGAGTCACTGAAAGGAATCCAAACAGGTGCCCTTTCTCATGGTCTCAGTCCTGAGAACTGCGTGCAGCTCTGCTCGTTCCTGTTTTCCAGGAACTGGTAAAGAATACAGATTCCTTGAGAAACAGCACACTAAAGAAGAAAATGCAACATATTGGATCCCTTAAAGTTGAACGTCCCCTGACACAGATCAATTAATTTGAGCATCAGTTTGATCTGAACCAGGATATTATGTGTATGTGTATGAATCACATTTAACAGCTGTCATTACCATTTGCTACTCTTATATTCAAAGAACTACATTCTGAAGGTATCAAGGTTTCCTGTTTCCATGAATAAAATAGAAACCCTTGTGTCACAACCCTGGATGAATTGTGTTTATTCCATCAACACAGTTTTCTCTCACTTCAGTACTTGTAACAGCAGCTAAGAAGGCACCATTTGGCTCTCGGGTTTAAATAATCTAGAACAATTTCTTGTCACCCTGGAATCAAGCAACATAAAATTTGGGGGTTACATAGTCACAATTTGTAACTAAAGTTACTCTCTCTACACTCTATGCCAGAACATTCATATGACTGTAATCCAAATAGCACAGCAGTGCATTTTAGACTGACTTCCATTTATGTACAAAAATTGCATCAGATAAACCTAAAGGTCTCCTCTGCTTTATTTTTATTTTTGGCTGTGCTGGGTCTTCATTTCTGCATGCAAGGTTTGTCTAGTTGCTGGGTGTGTTGGCTTTTCTTGTTGGGGAACACAGCCTCTAGATGCAAGGGCTCAGTAGCTGCATCTCACAGGCTCTAAAGTATGGAATCAGTAGCTGTAGCACACACTGTTCATTGTCCTGTGGCATGTGGGATCTTCTCAGACCAAGGATGGAACCTGTATGCTCTGCATTGACAGGGAGATTCTTAACCACTGAACCATTGGAGAAGTCCCTCATTAGCTTTATTGAATGATTCAGGCACTGGGCAGAATTCAACCTGGTAAGTGGGTGCTCCAAGGAGCCTGACACAGTGGACAGTCTCAGGATGTTGAGGGTATTTTGATGTGTATTTTGATTATGTATCTGTTACACATTTGGCTTCTCCTTACTATGAAGTTTTTATTTAGATATGGGCTCTTGGTGTTTTTTAGACTTGGGTAACTGTTTCCGTTCCTAGATTATTGTGGTTTCAGCTGTTTTCTCCTCCGAAGATCTTTCCTGTCTTCTTCTGGGATTCCTACAGGGCAAATATTAGTGGCTTATTGTCCTAGAGGTCTCTTAAAATCTCCTCCTTTTGTTCTTTTTTATTCTGTTCAGTAGTGGTGATTTTCAGTACTCTTTCTTCTGGCTCACTGATGTGTTTTCTGCCTCATTTAGCCTGTTCTGATTCATTTTAGTTTCTTTCTTTTTTTTTTTATTTCATTTACTATATTCCTCCATTCTGTTTGGTTGATTGTTGCATTTTCTAAGTCTTTGTTAAATACTTCTCAGTTCTCAGGTCGTGCATTCTTCTCCCGGGTTCATTGATCGTGTTTACTACCATTATTCTGAACTCTTTCGGGTAGATTGTCTATCTCCACATTACTTAGTTCTTCTGGGATATTGTCTTGTTCCTTCCTCTGAAACATATTCCTCTGTCACTTTGTTTTGTGTAAATTACTATTTGTATTTTAATCTATCTGGTAGTGTAGTTACGTTTCTTGACCTTGGAGAAGTGGCCCTCTGAAGGAGATATCTCAGGCACCCTTCTTCTGATCCAAGGGCCAGAGGACATCTGATCGCAGGGTGGTGTCCCACGGGTATTTGTGGACTCAGTTTGCAAGCTGTGGGACTCTACTTTTCTTGCCTTTGGTGTCTGCCCCCTGATGTGAAGAGCCAACTCGTTGGAAAAGACCCTGATGCTGGGAAAGTTGAGGACAGGAGGAAAAGGGGGCGACAGAGGACTAGAGGGTTGGATGACATCACTGATTCAATGGATACGAGTTTGAGCAAACTCCAGGAGATGGTGAAAGACAGGGAAGCCTGCCTTGCTGCAGTCCGAGGGGTCGCAAAGAGCTGGACACGGCTGAGCGGCTGACCAACAACCCTGCTGGGTGAGGCTGGTCTGGAGGCTTGTGCCTGCACAGTGATGGTTAGAACTGTGTCTTGACCCTTTTGTGGGTAGAGTTACATCGAAAGGCATGTGTACAGGAAGCCTTTGGACAGCCTGTCTGCTGATGGTTCGGGCTGCATCCTGGCCCTTTCATCCTTTGGCCTTAGGGGCCTCATTGCTGTAGCCTCCAGGTTCTGAGTGGATCCAGTGTTGGGCCAAGATGGAGACCTCACACAGATGAGTGCTCTCTCATAGTTCTGCCCTCAGGATCTGTGTCCCCACAGTGAGCCACAGCCCACCCCCCACCCTCCAGAGATCCTTCAAGAGCAGCAGGCAGGTCTCACCATCCGGATCCTAGCAAACGATTGTGCTTTGCCCTTCATCTCAGCTTTGTCTCCGGGTGCGTGAGGCGTTGTCTGCACCTGTTAAGAGTGAAGTCTCTGTTTTCCCCATTCCTGTGGAGCTCCTGGAGTCAGGGCCCGCTGGTCTTCAGAAGTACATGTTAAAGATCTCTATGGCCTTAGGTTGGTCAGGGTAAATAACAGGTGCTGGTAATAATAACAGGTGCTGGTAAATAACAGGTGCTCCCAGAAGCTGTTTGTCATCTTTACACCAAGGTATATATGAAAGTTATGACCAACCTAGATAACATATTCAAAAGCAGAGACATCACTTTGCCAACAAAGGTTTGCCTAGTCAAGGCTACGGTCTTTCCTGTGGTCATGTATGGATGTGAGAGCTGGACTGTGAAGAAGGCTGAGTGCCGAAGAATTGATGCTTTTGAACTGTGGTGTTGGAGAAGACTCTTGAGAGTCCCTTGGACTGCAAGGAGATCCAAGCAGTCCATTCTGAAGGAGATCAGCCCTGGGATTTCTTAGGAAGGAATGATGCTAAAGCTGAAACTCCAGTATTTTGGCCATCTCATGCGAAGAGTTGACTCATTGGAGAAGACTCTGATGCTGGGAGGGATTGAGGACAGGAGGAGAAGGGGACGACAGAGGATGAGATGGCTGGATGGCATCACTGACTCAATGGATGTGAGTCCGAGTGACCTCCGAGAGTTGGTGATGGATAGGGAGGCCTGGCGTGCTGCAGTTCATGGGGTTGCAAAGAGTCGGATGTGACTGAACGACTGATCTGATCTGATATATGAATCAGTAGGTTGTTTTCAAACTTTTGTTACCTGAATATATTCATAAATGCCATGACGTGTACAAAGTAGGTGTAGCATAAACATGAAAAAGCTGAGTTTTTGAGGGGTGGGGTTCACTTCTGTGAAAAAACTGAAATGGAAAAATGGTGAAATTAAATGTTTAATTTGGGTGTTGGCTGTGATCAGGTGCTTGAAACTCAAGTGAGTAGAGTTGAACAAGCAACAGTGAAGGGAATGACTGTATTTCGTGACAGGAAACTAGTCTGCGGTGCCAAATGCCTACAAGTCACTCTGCCATTTCTCAGTGTTGTGTTCACATTCAGAGCCCAAGATCTTGCAAAAAACTGAGATGTGTTCTTTGTTCCCAACCGAAAATACTTTCCTTGATAACTGATGTTAAATTTCACTCAAATTCACTTTTATATCACAGTGTGCGAGTCCTTGTCTTAATGCTTTATGCATGCTATCATTTTGAATTTGAACGGCAAAATAAGTACTGATGTTCTTTCTTGTTTCCCAGATGAAGGAACTTGAATGGAACAAAAATCACCCCATCCTAGGAAGTGACTGAATGGGAGCTTGAGTCCACGTTGTCTTGCCTAAAAGATCTCGTCACCATGTTGATACACTGAGGCCCAGGTTCTTGGCATGGCTACAGTAATTCCTGCCAAGGTGCAGGCAGGCACAAAGCGTGGGACAAGTCACCTTGTCCCAGTTGTATTTCTGGGGAACAGCTGAGGGGAGGCTCCCTGCGGTGGAATCTCAGGCATCAGACCAAGTGCAGGTGGGCTCTCTGCATATAGTAATTCTGAGAGAGTAGGGCCATCCACCAGCTCTGTGCCCACAAAAATCAAATGCTGCTGGTCAGTTAGGATGACCTCAGTGTGTTTACAAAGATCTGTTGGAAGAATTTAACAGAAAAACCTGAACAAAACTGTTTGGCCAATCCAATAAATATGTGTCCACGGGGCCACCTCCCGGAAGAAAAAGACAGGAATAAACATTTCATTAATGTATTTAGACTATTTTTTTAAGACACAATTCTGTTGCATAGTTTAGTCTGTAGAATAGTGAAAATGTAACTTTTATACGCACCATGTGTGTGTGCTAAGGCTCTATGGCTTTTCCAGTAGTCGTGTATCGATATGAGAGTTGGATTATAAAGAAAGATGAGGGCCGAAGAACTGATGCTTTTGAATTGTGTTGGAGAAGACTCTTGAGAGTCCCTTGGACTGCAAGGAGATCCAACTAGTCCATCCTAAAGGAGATCAGTCCTGGGTGTTCATTGGAAGGACTGATGCTGAAGCTGAAACTCCAATACATTGGCAGCCTCATGCAAAGTGTTGACTCATTGGAAAAGACTCTGATGCTGGGAGGAACTGGGGGCAGAAGGAGAAGGGGACGACAGAGGATGAGATGGCTGGATGGCATCACCAACTCGATGGACGTGAATTTGAGTGAACTCCGGGAGTTGGTGATGGACAGGGAGGCCTGGCGTGCGGCAATTCATGGGGTTGCAAAGATCGGACTCGACTGATCTCCTGAAGTGAACTGACATAATTGGACAAGATTGTGGTTGCTGAGGTTTAGAAGATAAACATGAGTAAGACATGAAACACTTTAGAGTAACAATAATTTATTTTCTATTAGAAATCAATATGCCAGCAAATTTGGAAAACTGAGCAGTGGCCACAAGATTGGAAAAGGTCAGTTTTCATCCCAATCCTAAAGAAAGGCAATGCCAAAGAATGCTCAAACTACGGCACAATTGCACTCATCTCATACGCTAGTAAAGTAATGCTCAAAATACTCCAAGCCAGGCTTCAGCAATATGTGAACCGTGAACTTCCTGATGTTCAAGCTGGTTTTAGAAAAGGCAGAGGAACCAGAGATCAAATTGCCAACATCCGCTGGATCATGGAAAAAGCAAGAGAGTTCCAGAAAAACATTTATTTATGCTTTATTCACTATGCCAAAGCCTTTGACTGTGTAGATCATAATAAACTGTGGAAAATTCTGAAAGAGATGGGAATACCAGACCACCAGATCTGCCTCTTGAGAAATCTGTATGCAGGTCAGGAAGCAACAGTTAGAACTGGTCATGGAACAACAGACTGGTTACAAATAGGAAAAGGAGTACGTCAAAGCTGTATATTGTAACCGTGTTTATTTAACTTATATGCACAGTACATCATGAGAAATCCTGGACTGGAAGAAACACAAGTTGGAATCAAGATTGCTGGGAGAAATATCAATAACCTCAGATATGCAGATGACACCACCCTTATGGCAGAAAGTGAAGAGGAACTAAAAAGCCTCTTGATGAAAGTGAAAGTGGAGAGTGAAAAGGTTGGCTTAAAGCTCAACATTCAGAAAACAAAGATCATCGCATCTGGTCCTATCACTTCATGGGAACTAGATGGGGAAACAGTGGAAACAGTGTCAGACTTTCTTTTTCTGGGCTCCAAAATCACTGCAGATGGTGACTGCAGCCATGAAATTAAAAGACGCTTACTCCTTGGAAGGAAAGTTATGACCAACCTAGATAGCATATTCAAAAGCAGAGACATTACTTTACCAACAAAGGTTCGCCTAGTCAAGGCTATGGTCTTTCCTGTGGTCATGTATGGATGTGAGAGCTGGATTGTGAAGAAGGCTGAGGGCCGAAGAATTGATTCTTTTGAACTGTGGTGTTGGAGAAGACTCTTGAGAGTCCCTTGGACTGCAAGGAGATCCAAGCAGTCCATTCTGAAGGAGATCAGCCCTGGAATTTCTTTTGAAGGAATGATGCTAAAGCTGAAACTCCAGTATTTTGGCCACCTCAAGGGAAGAGTTGAGTCATTGGAGAAGACTCTGATGCTGGGAGGGATTGAGGGCAGGAGGAGAAGGGGACGAGAGAGGATGAGATGGCTGGATGGCATCACTGACTCGATGGATGTGAGTCTGAGTGACCTCCGGGAGTTGGTGATGGACAGGGAGGCCTGGCGTGCTGCAGTTCATGGGGTAGCAAAGAGTCGGACACGGCTAAGCTACTGATCTGATCTGATTAGAAATCATATCATTTTAATCGAGGATAAAAGAGAAACTCTTGGCAGAACTCTATTAGCCTTTGCCCCGCTTCATTCTGTACTCCAAGGTCAAATTTGTCTCTTATTCCAGGTGTTTCTTGACTTCCTACTTTTGCATTCCAGTCCTCTATGATGAAAATGACATCTTTTTTGGGTGTTAGTTCTAGAAGGTCTTGTAGGTCTTCATAGACCTGTTCAACTTCAGCTTCTTCAGCATTACTCTTGGGGCATAGACTTGGATTACCACGATATTGAATGGTTTGCCTTGGAAACGAACAGAGATCATTCTGTCGTTTTTGAGATAGCATCCAAGTACGGCTTTTGTAGTCTTGTTGAATATGATGGCTACTCCATTTTTTCTAAGGGATTTCTGCCCACAGTAGTAGATATAATGGTGATCTGAGTTTAATTCACCCATTACAGTCCACCGTAGTTTGCTGATTCCTTGAATGTCGACGTTCACTCTTGCCATCTCCTGTTTGACCACTTCCAATTTGCCTTGATTCATGAACCTAACATTCCAGGTTCCTATGCAATATTGCTCTTTACAGCATTGAACCTTGCTTCTATCACCAGTCCTATCCATAACTGTGTGTTGTATTTTCTTTGGCTCCATTCCTTCCTTCTTTCTGAAGTTATTTCTCCACTGATCTCCAGTAGCATTTTGGGCACCTACCAACCTGGGGAGGTCATCTTTCAGTGTCCTATCTTTTTGCCTTTTCATACGGTTCATGGGGTTCTGAAGGCAAGAATACTGAAGTGGTTTTCCATTCCCTTCTCCAGTGGGCACATTCTGTCAGACCACTCCCCCATGACCCATCCGTCTTGGATGGCTTCTCAGAGCGTGGCTTAGTTTCATTGAGTTAAGCAAGGCTGTGGTCCCTGTGATAACATTGGCTAGTTGTTGGTGATTGTGGTTTCAGTCTGTCTGCCCTCTGATGCCCTCTCTCAGTGCCTACCCTCTTACTTGGGTTTCTCTTACCTTGGATGTGGGGTATCTCTTCACGGCTGGTCCAGCCTGGTGCAGACGCTGCTCCTTACCTTGGACATGGGGTAGCTCGTCGGCCACCGCCCCTGACCTTGGACATGGGGTAGCTCCTCTAAGCTGCCACCCCTGACCTTGGACGTGGGATAGCTTTTCTCAGCTGCTGCCCCTGACCTTGAATATAGGGTAGTTCCTCTCGCCCGCCACCCGGGACCATGGACATGGGGTAGCTCCTCTCAGCCGCCGCCCCTGACTTTGGACATGGGGTAGCTCCTCTCAGCTTACCACCCCTGACCTTGGACGTGGGATAGCTCCTCTCAGCTGCTGCCCCTGACCTTGGACGTGGGGTAGTTCCTCTCGCACACCACCCAGGACCCTGGACGTGGGGTAGCTCCCCTCATCTGGCGCCCTGACCTTGAACATAGAGTAGCTCCTCTCGGTCGGGCTTGTTAAAGGCCACAAAAAACAAGCTGAATTCTCAGTTAGTGGTACACTGGTGTGTGGCATTTTCAGATCCAGTAAGTGATAAAAGTGTTTAGCTTGTGAAGGCAGAAATAGAAAAACATCTATTTCTGCTTTATTGACTATGCCAAAGCCTTTGACTGTGTGGATCACAATAAACTGTCGAAAATTCTAAAAGGGATGGGAATACCAGGGCACCTGGCCTGCCTCTTGAGAAACCTGTATGCAGGTCAAGAAGCAACAGTGAGATCAGGACATGGAACAACAAACTGGTTCCAAATAGGAAAACGAGTACGTCAAGGCTGTATAGTGTCACCCTGTTTATTTAACTTATGTGCCGAGTACATCATGAGAAATGCTGTGCTGGAGGAAGCACAAGGTATAATCAAAATTGCTGGGAGAAATATCAATAACCTCAGTTATGCAGAGGACACCACCCTTATGGCAGAAAGTGAAGAACTAAATAGCCTATTGATGAAAGTGAAAGACGAGAGTGAAAAAGTTGGCTTAAAGTTCAACATTCAGAAAACGAAGATCATGGCATCCAGTCCCATCACTTAATTGGGAAACTGCAAATAGTGGCTGGCTTTATTTTTCTGTGCTCCAAAATCACTGCAGATGTTGATTTAAGCAATGAAATTAAAATATGCTTACTCCTTGTCAGGAAAGTTATGACCAACCTAGACAGCATATCGGAGAAGGTAATGGCAACCCACTCCAGTACTCTTGCTTTGAAAATCCTATCAACAGAGGACCCTAGTGGGCCACAGTCCACAGGGTCGCTAGGAGTTGCACATGACTGAGTGACTTCACTTTTACTTTTCATTTTCATGCATTGGAGAAGGAAATGGCAACCCACTCCAGTGTTCCTGCCTGGAGAATCCCAGGGATGGCAGAGCCTGGTGGGCTGCCATCTATGGGGTCACACAGAGTCAGAGACGACTGAAGTGACTTAGCAGCAGCAGCAGCAAACAGCATGTTAAAAAGCACACATTATTTTGTGAACAAAGGTCTGTCTAGTCAAAACTATGGTTTTTCCACTGGTCATGTATGGATATGAGAGTTGAACTATAAAGAAAGCTGAAAAAAAAAGCTGAGCGCAGAAGAATTGATGCTTTTGAACTGTGGTGTTGAAGAAGACTCTTGAGAGTCCCTTGGACAGCAAGTAAATCCAAACAGTCCATCCTAAAGGAGATTAGTCCTGGGTATTCATTGGACGGCTTGATGAATCTGAAACTCTGATACTTTGGCCACCTGATGCGAAGAACTAACTCATTGCAAAAGATTCTGATGCTGGGAAAGATTGAGGACAGGAGGAGAAGGGGACAACAGAGGATTAGATGGTTGGATGGCATCACTGACTCAATGGACATGGGTTTAGGTGGACTCCGGGAGTTGGTGATAGACACGGAGGCCTGTGCTGAGGTTCATGCAGTCTCAAAGTGTCAGACGTGACTGCGTGACTGAACTGAACTGAAAAGAGAAATTATTAGAAAGTTACCATAATCACAACTATATGAGAGTTTATGTCAATTAACAATGGAAAGAGAGGACTTCCTTTGGTCCAGTGGTTAAGAATCCACCTTGCAATTGCAGGGGACACAAGTTCTGTCTCTGGTCAGGAAACTATGATCTCACATGCAGAGTAACTAAGCCCGAGTGCTGCAAGTAGAGAGTCTGTGCTGCAGCTAATACACAACACAAATATTAAAAAAAAAAAAAAAAAAAAAAGGAAAGAGTACTCAAAAATTACAGATATATCGATAATGTGTAAAATTGCAGTAATTTTTTGTATGTTTTTCTTGTATCCTGACACCTAATATGTTTACTAGAAATTCCTGTAAATCCTTTTGCCTTTCACATATTCCATTTCATTAAATTTCCTATTGATGTAACAAATCACCACCAACTGAGTGGATTAAAACAACAAATTTGTTCTCTTGCAGTTCTGGACGCCAGGATTGTAAAATGAACACACAGCCCTGTGCTGCATCTGAATTCTCCACGTCAGAATACTTTTCCTTGCCTTTCCTGTTTCTAGATGTTATTTTCTTCCTTTGACTCATTGTTTCCTTACTCTCCCTTTGAAGGCAGCAAGGTAGCATTAACATTCTTTTTTTAGTATTTATTTTTTTGACCAGTTCTTGTTTTAAGCACGTGGGGTCTTTAGTTGTAGCATTCAAGCTCTTCGTTGTGTCATATGATATCTTGTTCCCTGACCAGGGATTGAACCAGGGTCCCCTACCTTGGGAGTGTGGAGTCTTAGCCACTGGACCACCAGGGGAGTCCCAAGGTATCTTAAAATCTCTTTTCCTTCCATGATATCACCGGCTTTATATTATAAGTGGTTGTTTACTTTTGTTAAATGCACTTTCTTAATCAATTGATAAGACAGTTTGATTTTCCTTCTTTTGTCTGTCAACATTCTGGATGACATTGATTGAAATTCGAGATAGCCTTCTATCCCTCATTCTATACCCCCATTGGATCACAGCATACAATTATTTTTTCTCTTGCTGATTTCTATTGCTAATATTTTGTTAACAATGTTTGCTTCTTCATGTGGATTTAGTTGGTAGTTGTCTTTATCTTTTCTTTCCTTCTGATACCTTTGTGAAGACTCTTGAGAGTCCCTTGGACTGCAAGAAGATCCAAGCAGTCCATTCTGAAGGAGATCAATCCTGGAATTTCTTTGGAAGGAATGATGCTAAAGCTGAAACTCCAGTATTTTGGCCACCTCATGCGAAGAGTTGACTCATTGGAGAAGACTCTGATGCTGGGAGGGATTGAGGGCAGGAGGAGAAGGGGACGACAGAGGATGAGATGGCTGGATGGCATCACTGACTTGATGGGTGTGAGTCTGAGTGACCTCCGGTAGCTGGTGATGGACAGGGAGGCCTGGCGTGCTGCGGTTCATGGGGTCGCAAAGAGTCGGACACGACTGAGCGACTGATCTGATCTGATCTGATACCTTTTTCTCATATTGTCTCACAGTAATACTGGCCTCATAAATTGAGTTGGGAAGTGTTCCCTCCTTTTCTTTGGTCTAAAAGAAATCATGTCAAGTTGCTGCTAAATCTTCTTTGTATGTTTGTTCAGTTAGTCACTTCAGTTGCTCAGTAATGTCCGACTCTTTGCCACCCCATGGACTGCAGTACTCCAGGCCTCCCTGTCCATCACCAACTCCCAGAGCTTACTCAAACTCATGTTTATTGTGTTGGTGATGCGATCCAACCATCTCATGCTCTGTCGTCCCCTTCTCCTCCCACCTTCAGTCATTCCCAGCATCAGGGTCTTTTCCAATGAGGCAATGCTTTGCATCAGGTGGCCGAGGTATTGGAGTTTCAGCTTTAGCATCAGTCCTCCCAATGAATATTCAGGACTGATTTCCTTTAGGATGGACTGGTTGGATCTTCCTTAAGTCCAAAGGACTCTCAAGAGTCTCCTCCAATGCCAGAGTTCAATTCTTTGTCTCTCAGCTTTCTTTATAGTACAACTCTCACATCCATACATGACTATTGAAAAGCCAAAGCTTTGACTAGATGGGCCTTTGTTGGCAAAGTAATGTCTCTTCTTTTTAATATGCTGTCTAGGTTGGTCATAACTTTGTTTCCAAGGAGCAAGCATCTTTTAATTTCATGGCTGCAGTCACCATCTGCAGTGATTTTGGAGCCCAAAAAGTAAAGGTTGTCACCATTTCCATTGTTTCCCCACCTATTTGCCATGAAGTGGTGGGACCAGATGCCATGATCTTAGTTTTCTGAATGTTGAGTTGTAAGCCAGGTTTGTCACTCTTTCACTTTCAGCAAGCAGCTCTTTATTTCTTCTTAGTATGTTTATTAGATGTGTCTAATACCACTGTTGTGACTTTGTTACACTAACGTTTGTTAAGTCAAGGTCCTCAGTGATGGACGTTATGTCACAACTCAATAGAAGACTGCAAGGGAAAGTGAAATGGAAATGTGTTTTACTCACACATCCTGGAGGAGCTGCAAGGCACAGATCAAGGGCTCAAGTGGGAAGTAAGGGCAAGGTGCAGAGAGCCGGGCAGGGACGGCCTGAGGCTTGTACCTTCCTTAGGCTCTGTAGGACTGTGAAGAAAGCTGAGCACCGAAGAATTGATGCGTTTGAACTGTGCTGTTGGAGAAGACTCTTGAGAGTTCCTTGGACTGCAAGGAGAACCAACCAATCCATTCTGAAGGAGATCAGCCCTGGGATTTCTTTGGAAGGAATGATGCTAAAGCTGAAACTCCAGTACTCTGGCCACCTCATGCGAAGAGTTGACTCATTGGAAAAGACTCTGATGCTGGGAGGGATTGGGGGCAGGAAGAAAAGGGGACGACAGAGGATGAGATGGCTGGATGGCAACACTGACTCAATGGACATGTGTCTGAGTGAACTCTGCGTGTTGTTGATGGTCAGGGAGTCCTGGCATGCTGCGATTCATGGGGTCGAAAAGAGTTGGACACGACTGAGCGACTGAACTAACTAACTAACTAGGCTCTGTAGATGGAGTTCTCTGGGGTCCAGGGTGAAGGCTGGATCGAACTTTGTTCTTTATCCTAAGAGTGTAATGTTCCATGAAACACAGGGCCACTCTGCTACGTGTGTCCAGTGACAGGCAAAAATTATTAGAGCACTTAGTGTTTTCTAATTGACCAATTTGTTTCCTTTCTGCTGTGTGTGAATCTAAACACACTAAAATATTTCTCTAATTCAATACAGATATTCTGATTCTACTATCAAGGTGGGTAATAAAAGAACTCATCTTGAAATGTTCTCTATTCATTGCATCCTACTTAAAAGTGAGAGAGAGGCATGGTGACAGATGTCATTTCTGGCTCCAACAGTCTCCCCATCCTCTCCTCCACACTAGGAAACGGAAGGGGTGACCCACAGCTGTCTGAGTCAAGTCACTGTCCCCTGGGCTGAACAGGATGGCAAATGGAAGCTCTATTATGATACAAATAATTACAAAATGCACACGTACACACAGGAAGTTTTAAATTCGCATCCTTATCAGAATAATTTTAAACGGTATTTTTTGGAGTCCAAAGCCACAAATCAAATACATCACAACTTAATCATGCATAAGCAAACAGCTCAGCACTCATCTGGGTCCAGATCTGCACCCCGTCACTGCGTGTTTCCCTTTCATTTTGTTTGTCTAATCGTCCCTTTCTGCCGTCCTACCTCTCTGCACATTGTTCCCCCTCAACCTTTCTGACCTGTTTCCTTGTGTCCCTCTCTTTCAGTCCTCCAGGTTACCACCACTGAATCCGTGACACGCCCTTCATCCCTACTCTGCCCCGCCTCTGGTGGCCAAACTACCTTTCCACCCTCTGTTCCTCTACTCACTTTGTCCCCACTCCAGCCCTTCTCCTCTCCCAGCATTAAGTCTCTCCCTAGGCCATGTCTTCCACCCCTTTATACCCTCACTATACTGATCAGCCCTGGAGCAGGAAACGGCAACTCACTCCAGCATTCTCACCTGGAGAATTCCATGGACAGAAGAGCCTAGTGGACTACAGTCCATGGGAATCACAAAAAGTCAGACACGACTGACTAACCTTCCCTTTTCATACTGATCAGGGGCTCCTCTCCTATGCTGTCTTTACTCCTTCATGTCCCAAGAGACCCAACTTTCTTTCAGTTTGTTTTTTTACCATCTGCTGCTTTCACTGTTTATTCTTTCATTCTTAGCATCTCTTTGCCTAACCTGTGGAAGACCATCCAGCGATCCCCTCAGACTTGCATGATTCGTGCTAAAAATAAAGACTGCTGTCAGACCTCCCCAGATGGGGACCCAACACAAGAACCTGGGTCACTCAGGACTGGCAAGCAGACTAAAGTAAATCCAGTTGGTAAGGATAGAGAAAAGAGACAGAGTAGGTGACTAAATAGTGAATTCCACTACGGGATTGTAAGTAAAGAAAAAAGCATGGGAGACTCTGTCATGAAAGCAGGTTTTCTCAGCCACAAAACCATGGGGAAAGGCACAGGACCTGCCCCCAAAGAATAAAACAATGGTGGCATGAGCCCCACATACTGCCTGGTGACCTCAGTGTTAATGACCCCCTAGGACATTCTAGCAAACTCAAATGGACTGGAATGGGTGAATTTAACTCAGATGACCAGTATATCTACTACTGCAGGCAGGAATCCCTCAGAAGAAATGGAGTGGTCATCATGGTCTTCAAAATAGTCCTAAATGCAGTACTTGGATGCAATCTCAAAAACGACAGAATGATCTCTGTTCATTTCCAAGGCAAACCATTCAATATCACAGTAATCCAAGTCTATGCCCCAACCAGTAATGCGGAAGAAGCTGAAGTTGAACGGTTCTATGAAGACCTACAAGACCTTTTAAAACTAAAACCCAAAAAAGATGTACCTGTAATGCGGAAGAAGCTGAAGTTGAACGGTTGTATGAAGACCTACAAGACCTTTTAAAACTAACACCCAAAAAAGATGTCCTTTTCATTATATGGAACTGGAATGCCAAAGCAGGAAGTCAAGAAACACCTAGAGTAACCAGGAAATTTGGCCTTGGAATACGGAATGAAGCACGGCCAAGACTAATAGAGTTTTGCCAAGAAAATGCACTGGTCATAGCAAACACCCTCTTCCAACAACACAAGAGAAGACTCTATACACAGACATCACCAGATGGTCGACACAGAAATCAGATCGATTATATTCTTTGCAGCCAAAGATGGAGAAGCTCTATACAATCAGCAAAAACAAGACCAGGAGCTGACTGTGGCTCAGACCATGAACTCCTTATTGCCAAATTCAGACTGAAATTGAAGAAAGTAGGGAAAACCACGAGACCATTCACGTATGACCTAAATCAAATCCCTTATGATTATACAGTGGAAGTGAGAAATAGATTTAAGGGCCTAGATCTGATAGATAGAGTGCCTGATGAACTATGGAATGAGGTTCATGACATTGTACATGAGACAGCTATCAAGACCATCCCCATGGAAAAGAAATGCACAAAAGCAAAATGGCTGTCTGGGGAGGCCTTACAAATAGCTGTGAAAAGAAGAGAAGTGAAAAGCAAAGGAGATAAGGAAAGATATAAACATCTGAATGCACAGTTCCAAAGAATAGCAAGAAGAGATAAGAAAGCCTTCTTTAGTGATCAATGCAAAGAAATAGAGGAAAACAACAGAATGGGATAGACTAGGGATCTCTTCAAGAAAATTAGAGATACCAAAGGAACATTTCATGCAAAGATGGGCTCGATAAAGGACAGAAATGGTATGGACCTAACAGAAGCAGAAGATATTAAGAGGGGGTGGCAAGAATACACAGAAGATACAAAAATATCTTCACGACCCAGATAATCACAATGGTGTGATCGCTCACCTAGAGCCAGACATCCTGGAATGTGAGGTCAAGTGGGCCTTAGAAAGCATCACTACGAACAAAGCTAGTGGAGGTGATGGAATTCCAGTTGAGCTATTCCAAATCCTGAAAGATGATGCTGTGAAAGTGCTGCACTCAATATGCCAGCAAATTTGGAAAACTCAGCAGTGGCCACAGGACTGGCAATGCCAAACAATGCTCAAACTACTGCACAATTGCACTCATCTCACACGCTAGTAAAGTAATGCTCAAAATTCTCCAAGCCAGGCTTCAGCAATATGTGAACCGTGAACTTCCTGATGTTCAAGCTGGTTTTAGAAAAGGCACAGGAACCAGAGATCAAATTGCCAACATCCGCTGGATCATGGAAAAAGCAAGAGAGTTCCAGAAAAACATCTATTTCTGCTTTATTGACTATGCCAAAGCCTTTGACTGTGTGGATCACAAACAACTGTGGAAAATTCTGAAAGAGATGGGAATACCAGACCACCTGATCTGCTTCTTGAGAAATTTGTATGCACATCAGGAAGCAACAGTTATAACTGGACATGGAACAACAGAGTGTTTCCAAATAGGAAAAGGAGCACGTCAAGGCTGTATATTGTCACCCTGGTTATTTAACTTCTATGCAGAGTACATCATGAGAAACACTGGACTGGAAGAAACACAAGTTGGAATCAAGATTGCTGGGAGAAATTTCAATAACCTCAGATATGCAGATGACACTACCTTTATGGCAGAAAGTGAAGAGGAACTAAAAAGCCTCTTGATGAAAGTGAAAGTGGAGAGTGAAAAGGTTGGCTTAAAGCTCAACATTCATAAATCGAAGATCATGGCATCCGGTCCCATCACTTCATCAGAAGTAGATGGGGAAACAGTGGAAACAGTGTCAGACTTTATTTTTCTGGGGTCCAAAATCACTACAGATGGTGACTGTAGCCATGAAATTAAAAGACGCTTACTCCTTGGAAGGAAAGTTATGACCAACCTAGATAGCATATTCAAAGCAGAGACATTACTTTGCCAACAATGATTCGTCTAGTCAAGGCTATGATTTTTCCTGTGGTCATGTATGGATGTGAGAGCTGGACTGTGAAGAAGGCTGAGCGCCAAAGAATTGATGCTTTTGAACTGTGGTGTTGGAGAAGACTCTTGAGAGTCCCTTGGACTGCAAGGAGATCCAACCAGTCCATTCTGAAGATCAGCCCTGGGATTTCTTTGGAAGAAATGATGCTAAAGCTGAAGCTCCAGTATTTTGGCCAACTCATGGGAAGAGTTGACTCATTGGAGAAGACTCTGATGCTGATTGGGGGCAGGAGGAGAAGGGGACGACAGAGGATGAGATGGCTGGATGGCACCACTGACTCTTTGAATGTCAATCTGAGTGAACTCCGGAAGTTGGTGATGGACAGGGAGGCCTTGCGTGCTGCAACTCATGGGGTTACAAAGAATTGGACACGACTGAGCGACTGATCTGATCTGAGGACATGCTTCTTTGTGTGCACTAAAAACAAAAATATAAGGAAAAGGTGACATTATGCTGAAACCTGAGATAACTTACTGAATTTTTGTGCATTTCCATTGAGCCGTTCAAGTCCAAGCTTGCCCCTGTAAGGACAAGAAAATTCCCCCACCCAATGAGGAGGAGGAGCTGACAATGAAAACTGACTTCTAATCAAGAAGTTTGAGCATAACTCTGCTATCGGGTGAGATGAGTGCAGTTGTGTGGTAGTTTGAACATTCATTGGCATTGCCTTTCTTGGGGATTGGAATGAAAACTCACCTTTTCCAGTCTTGTGGCCACTGCTAAATTTTCCAGATTTGCTGGCATATTGAGTGCAGCACTTTCACAGCATCATCTTTGAGGATTTGAAATAGCTCAGCTGGAATTCTCTTACCTCCACTAGCTTTGTTTATAGTAATGCTTCCTAAAGCCCACTTGACTTCACATTCCAGGATGTCAGGCTCTAGGTGTGTGATCACACCATCATGGTGACCTGGGTCATTAAGATGCTTTTTGAATAGTTTTTCTGTGTATTCTTGCCACCTTTTCTTAATCTCTTCTGCCTCTGTTAGGTCCATACCATTTCTGTCCTTTATTGTGCCCATCTTTGCATGAAATGCTCCCTTCGTAGCTCTAATTTTCTTGAAGAGGTCTCTAGTCTTTCCCCGTTCTATTGTTTTCCTCTATTTCTTTGCATTGTCCACTTAAGAAGGCGTTCTTATTTCTCCTGGCTATTCTTTGGAACATTTCATTCAAATGGGTTGATCTTTCGTTTTCTCTTTTGCCTTTCACTTCTCTTCTTTTCTCAGCTATTTGTAATGCTTCCTCAGACAACCATTTTGCCTTTTTGCCTTTCTTTTTCTTTGTGATGGTCTTGATCACTGCCTCCTGTACAATGTCATGAACCTCTGTCCATAGTTCTCGGGCATTCTGTCTATCATATCTACTCCCTTGAATCTATTTGTCACTTCCACTGTGTAATCATAAGAGATTTGATTTAGGTCATACCTGAATGGTGTCTTGTGGTTTTCCCTACTTTCTTTAATTTAAGTCTGAATTTGGCAGTAAGGAGTTCATGATCTGAGCCAGAGTCAGCTCCTGGTCTTGTTTTTGCTGACTCTATAGAGGTTCCCCATCTTCAGGTGCAAAGAACATAATCCATCTGATTTTGGTATTCACCATCTGGTGATGTCCTTGTATAGAGTCATCATCTCGTGTTGTTGTAAGAGGGTGTGTCAACTAAAAGAGATGTACAACTTGAGAGTGGCAAGTTACACTTTATTTGGGGAAAATGAGGACAGAAGCCAGGAAGACAGCATCTCAGATAGCTCTGACAGGTGTCCAGAGATCTTTGACTTTTAAGACCTAGTCTAGTAATAGCACATTGAGCAGCATATCAGCAAAAACCTTCCTCAGAACAGGGAATGATCCTTCCCAGCACTGTGGGACCAAATGGTCATGAAATGCCCTGCAAAGTATGGTAATATTTGCTAAATGGTCATATCAGTAGAATAGTCTGAGCAGTCTGAGAGACTGCTGCAAAGCAGCAGTGGGGGAAGTTCAATATATAAGGTTTGGTGAAAGGGAAGTTCAATACCATGAAGCACTCATTTCACAAAAGGTATTTTGTTGGTCATGAGGATCTGATGTCACCATGAAGGGATTTAGTGCTTCTCTGGATAGGAGGAGATGCAAGGATTGAGATCATAAAGTCTGTTCCTAAAAACATCCAACTCTGTACAGACCAGTCCTACCAGAGTCCCTGGAGCCGAGTGCCTCGCTCCACTCTGAAGTCCCTCTGAGGCTGTTGAAAGTCAATAGCTTTAGCAGAATGGGGTTCAATCTCCGTGGAGGCAGAGGGTAAATGCTTTTGCCGTTCACTCTGGCGATGACCTTTATAAATGACAATTTGTAGTTGACACGGCCCTCTTGTGGTCTTACATCCAATCATGTTTTGGGGGGCATTTCATGAACATTTTGTCTCGCGTTGTTGCGAAGGCTCTTTCCTAGTTCTGAAGAAGGCTTTTGCTGACAGGTCACTCGATGTGCTATTAGTGGATTATGTCTCCATGGTGAAAGATCTCTGCAGACCTGTCTTCTAGTTATGGTCCAGGAAAGTATTCCTTCTTGTTGCATCTTCCCATATCTCAGTTCAGTTCAGTCACTCAGTCGTGTCCGACTCTTTGCGACCCCATGGACTGCAGGACGCTAGGGCTCCCTGTCCATCACCAACTCCCAGAGCTTACTCAAACTCATGTCTATCGTGTTGGTGACATGGTCCAACCATCTCATCCTCTGTCATCCCCTTCTCCTCCTGCCTTCAGTCATTCCCAGCATCAGGGTCTTTCCCAATGAGTTAGTTCTTCACATCAAGTGGCCAAAGTATTGGAGTTTCAGCTTTAGCATCAGTCCTTCCAAAGAATATTCAGGACTGATTTCTTTAGGATTGACTAATTTGATCTCCTGGAACTCTCTTGCTTTTTCCATATTCCAGCGGATATTGGCAATTTGATCTCTGGTTCCTCTGCCTTTTCTAAAACCAGCTTGAACATCAGGAAGTTCACGGTTCACATATTGCTGAAGCCTGGCTTGAAGAATTTTGAGCATTACTTTACTAGCGTGTGAGATGAGTGCAATTGTGTGGTAGTTTGAACATTCTTTGGCATTGCCTTTCTTTGGGATTGGGATGAAAACTGACCTTTTCCAATCTTGTGGCCACTGCTGAGTTTTCCAAATTTGGTGGCATATTGAGTGCATCACTTTCACAGCATTATCTTTCAGGATTTGGAATAGCTCAACTGGAATTCCCTCACCTCCACTAGCTTTGTTCGTAGTGATGCTTTCTAAGGCCCACTTGACTTCACATTCCAGGATGTCTGGCTCTAGGTCAGTCAGTGATCACACCATCGTGATTATCTGGGTCGTGAAAATCTTTTTTGTACAGTTCTTTTGTGTATTCTTGCCACCTCTTCTTAATATCTTCTGCTTCTGTTAGGCCCATACCATTTCTGTCCTTTATCGAGCCCATCTTTGCATGACATCTTCCCTTGGTATCTCTGATTTTCTTGAAGAGATCCCTAGTCTTTCCCATTCTGTTGTTTTCCTCTATTTCTTTGCATTGATCGCTGAAGAAGGCTTTCTTATCTCTTCTTGCTATTCTTTGGAACTCTGCATTCAGATGTTTATATCTTTCCTTATCTCCTTTGCTTTTCACTTCTCTTCTTTTCACAGCTATTTGTAAGGCCTCCCCAGACAGCCATTTTGCTTTTTTGCCTTTCTTTTCCATGGGGATGGTCTTGATCCGTGTCTCCTGTACAATGTCACGAACCTCATTCCATAGTTCATCAGGCACTCTATCTATCAGATCTAGGCCCTTAAATCTATTTCTCACTTCCACTGTATAACCATAAGGGATTTGATTTAGGTCATACCTGAATGGTCTAGTGGTTTTCCCTACTTTCTTCAATTTAAGTCTGAATTTGGCAAAAGGAGTTCATGGTCCGAGCCACAGTCAGCTCCTGGTCTTGTTTTTGCTGATTGTATAGAGCTTCTTCATCTTGGATAGAGGAGCTGGTGGGGCTGCCATCAGAGGTGTTGCAAAGAGTCTGGCATGAGTAAACAGGTAAACAACAACTTCTGCCCACAGCAGATTGAGCTCTGAAAAACAAATCTAAGCGTCTAACTTTCCTCTTGCTGATTCTTCAGTGACTTCCTGTAGCTTTTGGAATCAAGTCCTGAATCCATAGATGTTGCATAAATTAGCCTCTGCCTGGCATCACCCCATGTACATTCGCTCTGTGCCAGTCTCACTGGTTGATTTTCTGTTCAGTAAATATCTTCCTGCCTCAGAGCTGGCACTCAGGCTGTTCTGTCTGCTTGCAACACTCTTCCATTTCCCGGCTTCGCAATCCTAAGTGTTTCTTCCTCACAGAGACCTTGTCTGATTTCTCAGTGTATTGAAGGTTCAGCTTCAACATCAACCCTTCTAGTGAATATTCAGGTTTGATCTCCTTTAGCATTGATTGGTTTGATGTTGCAGTCCAAAGGACTCCAAGAGTCTTCTCCAACACCACGGTTCAAAAGCATCAATTCTTTACCACTCAGCTTTCTTTATGTTCCAGTTCTCATATCCATACATGACTACTGGCCCATAGCTTTATTATACACACCTTTGTGGGCAAAGTAATGTCTCTCCTTTTTAATATGCTGTAGAGATTTGTCATAGCTTAGGAAATAAAGACCTAAAATATATTGGAACTTGCAAATAGCAAGTGAAAGATTCTAATTATGTTCACACTGAATATATAATCAACTTGAAATTATATTATGGGTATTATTTAGTGTAATTTCCTAAACAAGTTTTTGGGAAAGATACTTAACGGTTTAGGCTTCCCTGGTGGCTCAGACAGTAAAGAATTCACCTGCAATGCACAAGACATGGGTTCGATCCCTGGGTTGGGAAGATCCCCTGGAGGAGGTCATGGCAACCCACTCAAGTGTTCTTGCCTGGAGAGTCCCACGGACAGAGGAGCCTGGCAGGCTATGGTCCATGGTGTCCCAAAGAATCCAGCACAGCTGCCTGACTAAGCACTTCCTCCAAAGTACAGAATAGAGTATTTTAATGCAGTTCTCATCAAAAGAAAAAAAAATGTTTTTTCTCTCCTATTTTGCTGTCTCTTTTTAGGTTATCTATACGAAATTATGGATGCTAGGTAAACGTATTGTGATAATCGTTTCACAGTATATGTATCAGTTAATTTTTCTCTGTAGCTTAAATTTACACAATGATATTTGTCATTGTAAGAGTTGCTTATACACCCCCCTTTATGTCACTGTTTAAAGAGTTGGGTTTAGAAAGGGAAATAATTATAACACGTTGGATAAAATAATAACGCGGTTTATAATCATTTAATGTGTCTTGCTCATTTTAAGGCTGTGGTTAGTGACCCAAATGATCACATCCCTTAAGTCCTCCATCTCAGACACCTAAGTGCTGACCCTCAGTTGGTTGAACTCAGCACTATGCTGAGTTTGCTGTTTTGTAGGGCGTCAGTAGGGAATAGCCCATTTCCCAGGGAGAGTTTTGGATTTGTAATATAGAGACTAGTCCCATTCTTGTTTATTAAAACTGCCCAAGTCCCGAGATACCTGAATTGCTTCAGCTTCTCTAGTAGGATCTGAGCACACCATGCTGTGAAAAACAGCTTTTTATTGAGAATAAACCCTTGTAGTCTTAAGACGAAGTATCTAGGCTTCCGACATAACTTGAAGCTTTTACCTAGCAGTGTTACAGAAGGTAACTTAGTGCTGTCACGGTAACAGGCCCCGCCCCCGCCCGCGGCCCGCCCCTCCCACCAACTCTGCGCACAGCCGGTGCTCGCCCCGCCCCCGGTCGGAAGCCGCGGCTCTAACACCAAAAGCCCTTTCACACAGAGCCGGAAGTTGGAGAGCGCGGAGCCGGGGTTCCCGAGCGGCGCCTAAGCTTCCTTCTAGAGTAAGTTTGCAGAGCTCGCCACCCTCCAGTCCCCACCTCCGCCCCCGCTCACTCGTCCTCACGGTGTGGGAATTGCCAGCGACCTGAAAACCCTGGCACCCGGTGCTCGGCCCCGAATAGACGCTGCCGCTGCCGTTGCGGCCCAGTTATCTTTTCGTTTGAGTTTTAAGTGTTTCTGAGTCGGTTTCGGCCCTCTTTCCGCGTCGACACCGCCTCTGGCGACATTTTCCTGCTCAAAACCCGTTTTTACCTCTACCTTCGCCAAGTATAGGCTTCTTTCGCGAGTTGGAGTCGCTCCTGCCGCGTCGCCTTCTCGACTGCTGGAGGCAGAGCCCAGATAGGCCGCGCGCCATCTCCCCGGTCCCGGGATTCCGGAGAGCCCGCCCCGCTCCTGAGCCCCCTCCCTGCCAGCCCCTCTGTCCTCGCGTCTCCTCAGGCCGGTCCTTCTGCCCCGCAGGCCCCCTCTTTCCTGTCAGCCCGTCCCCTCACCCCGCGTACGGTAGGTGACCTGGTCCAGCCTTGTGACAGCCAGTGCTGTTCATGCCCAATTCAGCTCGGTCGGAAAAGGTGCTCTTCCGGTCGGGGGGCGTCTCGTTCTGTCGCCGACTCAGTAAATTCAGGAGGCAGGAGGATCAGGAGAAGCAGAGTCCGAAGGACTGAGAGAAATAACTGAAAGTGAGGAGAAGAGCATCCGGGGGAACCAATGGGAACCCTGAGAATGGCTGAGGGACTTGCAAAGGGATAGTCAAGTGAAAGAGGTTAAGCCTTGAAAATAGCCAAGTGAGTAAAATAGAGAAGTATTAATAAATTAAAAAGCCAGATCTCCAGGTTTTGGAAAACAGCTTAGGGAGAACTGCCCTGTATCAGTGATGGGAGCGGGGAGACCAAGGGCGATGAGGGACGTCAGAGGTGGAGAGTCCCTAACTGGGTTTTGGCCGGGTTTGAGTCCAGGCCTCTTGGGTTAGAGTCCCGAGTTGTGTTTTCATCCGGTTTGGGTCCCGCCACAAGGGTTCAAGTCTCAATCTGAGGTGTCCGGTTTTATCATGGTGCTGGCAGAGAAAGAGGTAAGGAGCAGAGGAAGAAAGGGCTGGGAGCAAGCATAGCCACATGGCCTGCTAGAGAGTGGGGAGGAAGGGAGAGTCACAGCGAGAGAAGGGGAGTAATCTGGAGCGCAGAGAGGGAGCCGAAATGGGGGAAGAAAGAGGCAGACATAGGTATGGATTTCTGAAAGACTCAGGAAGGTTGGAGAGAGAGAGCATTTCAAGGGGGAACGAATTGCAGCAGCCTGGGACAGGACAGGTGTGAGGGAGGCAATAGGACAGGAACAGCAGGAGAGCAGAGGGGGAGAAAAAGAGACACTGAGACTCAGATGAAACAGGGAGATAGGTGAACAGTGGGGTAAGCTGGATCCAGGTGTGGCCAGTTGTTTGGATGCAGATTATTTTTTTAGTTATACAGAGGAGGCTGAGACTTTGAAAACTGTTGTCTATAAGGCTTGTGTCTTTTTTTATTGCTTGTGGCAGAAGATGACTTTTCTTATGCAAACCCTGTTGAGGCTGGGGCAGTGGCTTGATTCCCTGAGTTGTGAGTGAACCCTTTTCCTTGTCCTATCACAAGATAGAAATCAGGAAAGAAGACACTTGGAGCAAGAAATGACTGACTCTGTCACTCTGTGGTAGCTTTTTTTTTTTTTTTTTTTAATTTTTTTGGGTGTGTTGTCTTTGGTTCTGTGCTGTGGGTTCGAGTTGTGGCTCCCAAAGTTCTAAAGCACAGGCTTAGTAGTTGTGCACAGGCTTAGTTGCTTGTACTTGTGAGATCTTCCTGAACCAGGGATAGAACCCATGTCCCCTGCATTGTCAGGCAGATTCTTATCCACTTTAGTCACTATTGGGTAGCATTTTTAAAGGAACAGTTTTTTGTTTTTTTTTTTTTTAATGGATTCACATTTTCTCCTTTGTATATGTATGGTGCTTTTTGTGGCTTGGAACAGTTCTTAATTCATTCAGTTTCTGTAATCATTTTTAACTTCAGAAATAAGCTTTTTTAGATTCCAGTATTCTACTCTTATCATCCTTTTCTGAATATGATTATTCTCAGAGTGTTTTTAAACTTTGACACCAGATTTTTAGATTAAAAATAATTCACAATTTTTTCTTTTAAAGTTTTTTCAGATTCATTCCTTGCCTGGGTGCTTTCTTCCCTTCATCTTGTACATTTGAAATTTTCTTTGGTAAGTAGTAAATCATCTTAGACTATTTTGTGCCATACTTAGCAAAAATGTCACCTCGTTTATCAGTTCTTATGAGGTAGATGAACCTAGAGCCTATTATACAGACTGAAATAAGTCAGGGAGAGAAAGACAAATACTGTATTTTAATGCATATATATGGAATTTAGAAAGATGGTACCAACGATCCTACATGCAGGGCAACAAAGGGAGACACAGATGTAAAGAACAGACTTTTGGACTCAGTGAGAGAAGGCGAGGGTGGCATGATTTGAGAGAATAGCGCTGAAACATGTATATTACCATATGTAAAATAGAATGATCAGTGCAAGTTTGATGCATGAAGCAGGGCACCCAAAGCCAGTGCTCTGGAACAACCCAGAGAGATCAGGTGAGGAGGGAGGTGGAAGGTGGTTCAGGATGGGGGGGACACATGTCCAGTTCATGTTGATGTATGGCAGAAACCATCACAATATTATAAAGTAATTATCCTCCAATTATAATACTTAAAAATGAGGTAACTGAAAAAATTAAAGTTAATAGCAAAGATCGCCTCGCCTCCCTTTCTCTGAATTCAAAGAGAAATACATCTTGGAGGGTTTTATGTATGGGACATCGTGTAATAAAACAGACATATTTTCAACTGTGGTTTTACCAAAGACATGAATTGTGTGTATGTGTTTATGTGTGCACACACAAATGGATATTTCTGGTCTCAGCTCTTTACCAGAGAATAACGGAGGCATGACATTAGATCTTGTGAAATTAAAGAAATTTTTTGAGAAATGGGAAAATAAAAGAACATTTAACATGATAAAACCAACAAAATAAATGCTTCATTCTTTCCTTTCAAAAAATGAAAAAAAAACACCTAGTTTAACTGGTTAGTGTAATGGTCTGTTTTCTCCATTTTCTATGATCAGTGAAACAAGTGAGCTGTGAGGTGATATGAAGATGTTTCCCTCAGGTCCCTTTTTGACTTTTCTGTGTGAATGAGGAAGGATGGGCTGGATTGATCTGGGACCTTCCAACAGAGCCTCTCTATTCATGATGAAAAAGATTGCTCAGATCCTATTTCTAATGTTTTTTGTACCAGTGGATATATATTTGCAATTCTGTATTTTTAAAATATTTTACTGCAATCTTCTAATAAAGAATTACCTGCTTGGTATCAGTTTGAGCCAATCTTGAAAGAAAAGTTTCTTTTGCTCAGGTACATGACAGATGTTCCTGGTGTTAAATGGGATGGGCATTAAGGACAAACTTGGCCCCCTTGCCCTTCACCCTCCCATTTCATTATTCAGTTATACCCAGTTCTCTGACTCAGCTCAGACCTTCTCATAAACGGCTTCTCTCTGGGCCCGAGGGAGCCAACTCGAAACATGGAGATGAGAGACTAGACCGGAAACTCTGAGCCTGAGCAACACTGACCCCTGAAATGATTAGCCAAATTGGCTGTGTGTCTGTGTGTGGCAGTTCTGGTTGGAGGGAGTGTCTGCTGTAATTAGAATTTTAAAAAGATCCCAGTACTCCCTCAATGAAAAATGAAAAAGAAAGCTATAGGATGGAGGCAGGAACACAGGCTCAGAATTAGATGACTTCTATGAATAAGGCTAAATCTGAAGGGAGATTTTTTTTACGTCTTGACGTTCAGACCTCCACTGGCTTTCATTTGTTCTTGGGACAAAAGCTTGACTCCTGGCTGTGGCTCCACAGCCCTCTGTCAAGCTCAGGGCCCTGTAAGAGTCTCCAGCCTCATCCTGGGAGCTGACCGTTTGCTCGTGGTTCAGCCTGTCCTGGTCTCATTTACCTTTTCTCTGTTTCCAAATACGAAAACCATTTCTGTCTGACATTGTGTTCCTTTCTCACCTTCAGGTCATCCTGGCTCAGGCCCTTTGTCACCCTTCAAGTCTAGGCTCAGAGAGGTCTCCCCATCCCTTCCTAACAGTCTCTCTCATGTTACCCAGGTGTGTTGCCTCTGTATCACTTGCCATCGGCAGAAATTAATGCCCTTCTTCATGGGTTATTTTGAGTCCTTCCTGGTTCCCCTCTTTTTAGGGCTCATAGTGTTCCTCTTCTTCCCGACGTGGCTGTAGTACCTGATACTGGAAATACTTTAGATGACAGGACTATGGGTTGGGTTGAATAATCCTCAGGGAAGACCAAGAGCACAGGACAGGTGATGAAGATGTTTCCCACGTTCTTGACGTTTCACCTGTAATGGATCTTTACCCCATGTAGACTACTTAATTACTCAAAAGAAGAGCCAAAAAATATAGGAAATCCCGAAAAGCCCTACAGAGCTGGTGTCCTCAAGCAGTGGGCTAAGATGTCCCCATGTTTAGTCTGCTGTGTTTCGTCCTCTGCAGCCCCCAGATCTAAGCTCTGTCCATCCACGGGCCAGTCACCATCATGGAGAACAGCTTTGCCTTCTAGGAGTTCATGTGCTCAGTGTCAGAGATTTTGATTTCAATGAGCTGAGGATGAGCAGAAATGCAAAACCTAATGGGGCACAAATGAGACGCTGCCTGTCCTCCCCCCGCCCCCAAGGGGTAGAATATTTTCCAAGTAGGTGTGAGTGGGGAAAACAGGAGAGAGTGAGACCTGGAGACCCTTGCTTTGAGAATTCCTCATCTCAAGTGCCTTTGTACCTGGACTCCATAGTGTCCCCAGGTAGTGGCAGACTTTCCCAAGAGGGCCAGTCTCTTGATTCTCATACTGCACGTGTCCTTTGGGTGGTAGCTCGTGGGCACTCTTCTTGTGATCCCCTTTGCCAAGAAACCCCAGTGCGCTTTAGTCTTGCTTAGTCCAATCATGCAGGGAGGAGAGGTAGACAAATGGGGAAAGCGGAGGGAGCCTGGTGGGGTCTGCAGGAGGCTTGTGGCAGTACTTGGGGGCATCAAGGTGAGCCCAGTGAATGGAGCGTGCGCCCATCCCAAGTGTAGTTGCAGGGACAAGGCGGGTGTGGATCTGTTGCAAAAGAATATCTCAGTTCAGGCTGGAGAACCTGGGAGTGGGTTTGTTGGAGAGCCCGCATGGAATGGTTTGAGGTTCCAATGCCTTAGCTCGTGTTCCTGGGACAGCAGTGCTGAGGCTGACACTTGCCTGCGCAGGTTTGGTTTGACAACTCGTGACCACACGTGAGCAGCAATGAAGGATTCAGCCAAGAGAAGCCTTTTCCACTGTAGCACCGTGTCCTGTGCTGAGCCCACAGGCACCTGTGGGTGCAAGAGGATGGGAGCCTTGGGCTTGAGGCGCTGGTTCTAGCAGGTGCCCCTAGCATCCACTCCACACCCTGGCTTTTGTTGGCTCTTTTAGCAGGCAGGCACCATAGAGTAACGGAAAATCTCAGGTCGTTTTTTGCATCAACTTTGGTATCATTGTGTACTTGGGGTTGTCGGTGACTAAAGGTTCTTGTGCATTTGGGAAGATACTAAAAGAATTTGGAGTGTTTCCTTTGAACATGCTGAGGTCTCAGTGGGCCATATGCATCATTGGAATTATCCCTGTTTTTCATAGTCTTTGGACATTTCAGTGTTTGATCTGGATCACTCACTGTACATGAAGATATGGTGTCTTGTGTCTGTGGATCCTTGGCTATCCTCTTGTATTTTGCCTCATGAGTGAGTCATCAGAGCTTGGAATATGTTGTGTTTGTATAAGAGGGTTAGAGGTTCATCATGGGCTCTGTGACCACTCTGTTGGACAGCATTAAAGTTTGTAAGTTTGTTTGAGTCCCTCTGGGAAAATAGGAGTACTAAGGTTAAGATCACAGAATGCTTGTTATAAGGTGGTCCTGCTCAGTAGGGATCTCTGGGCCCAACCTGCGAAGAGTCATGAAGTCCTGTGACGTAGGGGAAGATGGTTGCAAGAATCAGAGGGCAATGACACCACAGTGATCTGCAGCCCAGAGGTTCGTCCTCTAGAAAGTGCAGCTGCAACTCTCTTGCTGCTAGGCCAGTGCTGGGTTTTCTGTTATCCACTCCTGTCTCTCCCAAAATAAGCACATATACAGGCACAGTACAGAAAACAGGGAATCTTAAGTGCACTGTTGGTGGTAATGTAAATGGTACTGCTATATTGGAAAATAAAATGGAAGTTCCTTAACAAATTAACATAGAACAGGCCTACAGTCTGTCAAACCCATTTCTGACAGATATCCAAAGGAAAAGCAATCAGTTTTTCAGGGATATGTCCGCAGTCCCATCAGTGTGACTGGATTTGCAGTAGCCAAGGCATAGACATAGCCCAGATGTCTCTTGACAAAAGAACAGGTAACAAAAGTGTGGTTTAGAAATATTTATTATATAGTGTATATTCATGAACTATTTTTTCTCTGTGTATAAAAATCAAGGATCTGAACCGAACTGAATGAACCTCGAGAACATTATGCCAAGTTAATGAAGCCTGACAAAGGAGGACAGACACTGTATGTGGAAACTAGACTTGTCAAACTCATAGAGCCACCGAGTGATAAGGCTGTTACCAGGAGCTGGATGGAGGGGGAAATGCGGTACTGTTAGGCAAAGAGTAGAGATTTTCAGTTGTGGGACTCTGAGGTACTGCATGCTGTCGGTAGTGTTTCTATATACTTGAAATTCTCCCAGAGAGGAGCAATAGAGTGTACTCATAGATGGAAGTGTAACTTACACCAGTATAATAATTATTCAGTGTATGAATCTATCACATGATCACTTTGTACACAGTATGTTTATACCATTTTTGTTAGTTACACCCTAGTAAGGCTGGGATGAAAAAGAGAGTTGGGAAATGCTTTTCTCCTCTGAATGGTGCTCAGTCCAGGCTTCACGTTTCATTGATGAGGCATTTTGCATACCCGTGTTTTATACCCTCTGTCCAGAGATTCCCCTTCAGGTAACTTGTGTTGGTCCACAGTTCGAGAATGTTTAAGTGCCCCAGTTGATTCCAGTCTGGTTCCCTCACTGAGCATCAGGACTCTGAGTCCTCCCAGTCCTGAGGGCTGAGATCTGAGCTGAAGAGGGGGATCTCTGGTCTCAGTGGGTCTGGACCAGGACCTGCTGTGTGACCTGAAGGGGGTCGTGGGGTCAGCAGAGGTGGCCCCTGCTGCTGTGGACATGAGGCCTCACCAGGAGGGGAGTGCGATCCGAGAGAAAGTGTGGGAAAGTCCCATGTTGGTCTCTCTGCGGGAGTTGACCGTCCTGAGTCCCTCCGGAGACAGTGGCCACAGAGGACTGTCTGTTCCACACAGTGAGGGCTTCCCTGTGTGTGTCGTTGGGGCTCAGAAAGGGGATGTGTTGACTCTAAGCATTAAGCAGCATGTTTTCAACTTTCATGATAGACCTCTGAAGACTTGTGTTGCCTGAGGAAGCCCTGAAGTTGAGGAAGAGGAACGAAAAGGAGTCAGGCATGGCTCTTTGTCAGGTAAGGTCATATTCAGTGTGTCCTTCCTGAAATGCCCTTCTCTGGACTTGCTAATCGTGTCTGACTCTGGAGTATCCTGTCTGACTCCTATATACACACACTCACCCAAGGCCTTCCCTCAGGGCCTATCGGCTCCACTTAGATCCCATCTCCCCAAGACCCGGTGATCTGGCCCTTTTGGGGAGGCTCCCCTGGGCACCATCCTGGGCAGGGCTGGATGACCATTGGTCATCCATTGGTTGGAGATGGGGTCTTAGTGCTGTTGGGCAGCAGGCATTGCTTAGGGCCCACCTGGATGCTCTATCTGCTCTCTGTCAACCAGGGTAAGGAAACTGCACTTTGAAGTCAGGTATTAATATGCACAGTAGTGGTGAAATCTGGGAATCAGATCCATTAGGGGCAGTTTGTTCTTTTTTAAGGCAGTTCAAGCTAAAGATGTGTGTCAGTCTCCTTAAATCCTTATTGATAATAGAATGGAAAGTTCAGAAATAGACATCAGTGATACAGGGTTTTTTAGTTTATCATCAGATTTAATCTATGAAATGAATCTAAGTCTCTGGCAAGTGGAAATTTTCATCACCTCCATTCTTCAGAGGTTGTCCTTTCACTGTGTGGATTGAATCCTTTGACTCAGAAATGTTTTAACTTTTAGTGCAAGCAAGATTCCAGCTTTATTCTTTTGCTGGTGAATATCTATTTTCTCAGCATCATGGTTATTGAGATTGTCCGTGCCATTTTGTGTATCTTGTGGATACATCCTTGTGGCTATACCTTACATATACAGACAGAATTATTTCTGAGTACTGTGTTCTGTCCTCTTGGTTTATTTGTCTGTTTTTATACCAGTACCACATCACCTTGATTACCTTGTAATAGGTTTTGGAATAGAAAGACCTCCATCTTCCTTTTTCAGGAGTTTTGCTGTTTACTCTTTGAATTGTTCTATAACTTTCAACCATGTTTTGTTCTGCTTCTACAAAGATTGCCATGGCAGTTTTGATAATGAGTTAATTGGTTGATTGATCCTTTGTGTGGTTATTAAAGAATCTTTTTTGATATAGCATGTTTCGTTTGTAATCTTTATGACTTTTTACCTATGAAACTTTGTCACGTGGGAAAGAAGTTAAATTTACTTATTTTTCAATTTGCTGACCTTTGATTTCTTTTTCTCATGTAATTGCTCTAAGGTTTTCAGTGCTTTGTTGAACTGTAGTGCAGAGTGTGCGTCCTTGCCTTCTTCTTGACCTCAGAGGAAAAGATCTTTCATTCTTTCCCCATTGCTGTGCTCTTTTCATAATGGCATTTATTATGTTGATGTTGGTATAATTTATTGTTTGTAGTTTGTTGAGTGTTCCGTCTTGAAAGATTGCCAAATTTTTGTCGAATGGTTTTTTTTCTGCATCGCGATGATCCTGTATTTTTTTTCCTTAAACCCCTTAATGTAGTGTGTCATATTAATTCATTTTTGTATGTTGACTTCTCCTTGCCTTATATGAATAAACTCCACTTGGTCATGGTGTGAGATGTTTTTATTTATTTGTTTTAATTGAAGGATAATTGCTTTACAGAAGTTGTTGTTTTCTGCCAAATACCAACATGAATCAGCTATAGGTATACCTATGTCCCCTCCCTCCCATCTTCCTCCCTATCCCACCCCTGTAGGTTGTTAGAGAGCCCCTGTTTGAGTTCCCTGAGTCATTCAGCAAATTCGAATTGGCTCTCTGCTTTATATATGATAATGTAAGTTTCCATGTTACTCTCTCCATACATCTCACCCTCTCCTTCCTCCCCTCCCGCCTCTGTCTGTTCTTTATGTCTGTTTCTCCAGATCTTTTTAATATGTGTTAAAGTGGGTTTGCAAGTATTTTAATTTTGCATCAGTATTCGTCAGGGGTATTGGTTTCTAGTTTTCCTTTCTTGTGTCTTTGGGAAATCAGCAAACTATTAGAATCATGCTTGCTCCATAGAATTAGCAGGATTAGTGGTAATTCTTTTGTAAATGTTTGGTAGAATTTGGTCCTGTATTTTTCTTAGAGGTTTCTGACTATTTATTAAATCTCTCTAGGTATAATGGGCTTCCCTGATGACTCAAATCATAAAGAATCTGCCTGCAGTGAGGTAGACCCAGGTTCTATCCCTGGGTTGGAAGATTCCCGGGAGAAAGGAATTACTGTCTAGTCCAGTGTTCTTGTCTGGAGAAATTCCATGAACAGAGGAGCCTTGTGGGCTACAGTCCATGACGTCACAAAGAATCAGACACAACTGAGTGGCTAACACTTTCACTTCCAACACTTCTCAATTTTTTAAATTTCTTAATAAGTAAAAGAGTTTGTGTGTTTCTGAGAATTTGCCAGTATCTTCTATATTCTGTCATTTATATGCATTATTGGTCATAGTACTTCCTTATCTTTAGAAACTTTCTTTGACCTCAGTTGTAATCGCTCCTGTTTCATATATGTTTTTAGTTATTTGAATCTTTTTTCTCTTTTCCTTAGTCTAGGTGGGGGTTTGCCTATACAGCTTTTTCAAAACATCAACTCTTGGTTTGTTGATTTTTATAGTTTTCTTCTTTCTGTTGTATCTCTGGTTTAATCTTTCTTATTTGCCTGTTTCTTTCTGCAAAACTTGAGTGTAGTTTGTTTTCTATTTTCTGCTTCCTAAAGGTGTAAAAATAGATTTCAGAATTAAGATCTTTTCTTTTTTACTGTAAGCATTTAACGGTTCAGACGTTGCTTTTAGTACAGTCTTCTCTGTGTGTTATAAATTCTCTAATGGTGTATTTTTGTTTTCATCCATGTATTTAAAAATTTCCGTATCATTTTTTATTAGACCTATTTGTGGTGTAAGAGTGAGTTGTTTAATGTCCACCATTTGGGGAATTTTCTTTTTTTCTTGTGTTTATTTCATTGTTAGGAAAGATCCTGAAAGGTTGTTGTTGAATCACGCGAAGACACCAGGATTCTTGGCCCCTGGAGGAGAAGAATTCAGTCGGGGGCCAGAGACGAGGCTTGATCGCTCAGAGCTTTTGTGTAATAAAGTTTTATTATGGTATAAGGGAGATAGGGAAAGCTTCTGACATAGGCTTCAGAAGGGGGCAGAAAGAGTACCCCCCTGCTAGTCTTCAGCTGGATGTTATATAGTCACTAGCAGTCTGTTAATGAAAGAAAAGAATGTCTTAAAACTCAGAATGGCACCAGGCCCCTCACCCATAAGATGCATTTGGGGATAACCTTGGCACCAAATGGTTCATCCTGGGCCATAAAATGATTAACTTGAATCTTGAAGAAGGACAGATCACCATACAAATAGTTTCGTTTACATAGATTAGGGGAGCAATAGGCTTCCCTGGTGGCTTAGAGGTTAAAGCATCTGCCTCCAATGCGGGAGACCTGGGTTCGATCCCTGGGTCGGGAAGATCCCCTGGAGAAGGAAATGGTAACCCACTCCAGTATTCTTGCCTGGAGAATCCCATGGACAGAGGAGCCTGGCAGGCTACAGTCCCCGGGGTCGCAAAGAGTCGGACACGACTGAGCAACTTCACTTCACTTCTTCATCGGAATATAACATACTGGTTTGTCAAGTAGGTTCTGAGCCAAAAGGCGGAACCTACTTGAAGACAGAGTTTGGGGTAAATGCATATAGTACATTAGCATAGCTTAAGACAAACATTTCCATAAGAAAAAGGCATTGGTTCACTCAAGGCTTGAGAATAGTTAAGTTCAGGTGAAACCAAGTGTCATTATGACAACACAGTATTTTAAGAGAAACCTCTTTTTAAGTTTGTGTGCAGAAGGAAAAAATATCGCTAGTTTGTTTCCTCCTGCCGCTTAAGAGAGATAAAAATGTCTGACGCTTGCAGGCTATTTCCTCCTTTTGGAGACCCCTGGCCTTCTTGCCTGTTACCCTCTCAATACTTTCATGGTATCAGTCTCTTAAAATTGTTAATTTTGGCCTAACATGTGGTGTCTCATCGAGAATGTTTTATGTGTCCTTGCGATGCATGTATTTTATGGTTTTGTTGGGCCGTGTGATATGTACATGCCTGTTCAACTTGGACATTGAAATCTCATACTATTTCTGTGGCACTATTTCTGTCTTCCTTTCCCTTAAAGTTTGCTTCATTTTTCTGACATATCTACTATAAGATGTATATATATTTTTACTTGTTGAAGCTTTTTGGTAAATTGACCATTTTACAATATTTATCTTATTGAACTTTTTTTTCTTCAATTTATTTTGTCTGATATAACAGTCTCCCCTGCTCGCTTTAGGATGGACCGTGTTTTTCCATCCTTTCATGTTGACCTTTCCATGTTCTTAGGATTGTGAGTACTACCTGTTTCGACTCTCTGACAAACTCTGCGTCTCTTGCCCTGTGTTTTTCCTCCTGTTACTTCTTCTAGTGGCCCCTGCTCATGCGCATCGTATGGTGGTGAAAGACAGGCACCCTGGACAGCTCCTTTCATGCCACTGTAATTTCAGAAGGAATGTATTGAGTGTTTCCTTCCTATCATGAAGTTCCTTGAGATAGTCTTGTTTAATAACTATATTTTTTTCATATTCTTTTTTGCCATGATTTTTAATTCTCCAAGTAGTTTTTTTACTTTACTATTGCTATAATTTTTTTTGTCATAATCTAATGACTCTAATTAAGTCATTAATTTCAAATCACTGTTTTATTAATGGAAAGAAAAAGCAAAGAAATTCTTTGGCTTCTGTTAAGGCCTTGCTATGTAAATTTAAGTGGATAAAATTGTATTTGTACTTTTGTATATGGTAATTTTATTATGAATTTAGTTCAGATTTTTTTTTAATGTTTTTACCAGTTTTCTTTTGGTAGCCTTGTACAGAATCATCTTGACAAACTCAGCTGAGTATAAAGGGATACATTTTTATTGTTTGAAAGATGCTGGAATATATGTGAATAAATGGATGATATAAAATTGTCCAAAAAAATCTCTCAAGAGATGAATCCTGTCATGTCAGTCAATTTTTTGTAGATATGTATGCATGCATGTGCAAGTCTGTGGTTTAGATAAGACATCATTATTTAAAAACTACATATCACCCTTTTTTTTTTTTGAGTTGAAATTATGTTATCAGTATAATCTGTGGCCTTGAAATTTTCTAAACAATCCTATTAGTGTTTTAAGTAGTAAATGACTAACAATTGTGTTTCTGTATCCACATCTATAATGACCTTTCATGCCATTCCACATTGTTCACCTTGAACTTTGTTGTTTTTTCATATTAATACAATATTTATTTGTTTTCCTTCTGTCAAACCCTGAGCCCACCACTTTCCCCAGGCTGCTTGGGGAGTTACAGGAAAGGGAACATACAGGGTAGACACAGGAGAAAGAACTATGGGAGGTGGAAACAGCTCCTTCACATCGTGAAGAAGATGAGCTAGACCACCATCAGGCAAAAGAGCCCCATGGCCTTTGAGAGGGCCAAGCCCCTGGCGTAGAAGAGCTACTGTTTCAGAGAAGGGTTCCTGGCATAACGGTGATGAAGCTCCCGAACACAGTCCCACTTCCAGCCCCGGAGCCAGCCACCCCTGCTGTGGCAGCTCCAGCTCCAGGGAACTGGGCTGCTGTGTCAGAGTCCCTTGAAATGGCACTGGTCTGGAAGCTGTGGCTAGGAATAAGTGAGATGGTGCAGGGACCTGGGGCTCCCAAGCTGCTGTGTCTCTCATCGGTCAGTGTCTCCCATCCTTCACCGCCACTCTGGACAGTGATCAATCAACAGCAGGGAGGTTCTCCTGATCAAGAAGTGGGTGGAGACGAATTTGGCGCAGAGGTCCATTTTCAGGGGATGAAGGCCCGAGGCCCGAGAGCTGCTCCCCGTGCAGACAAGAGGGGCAGGGAGGAGGCTCACCTTGGACTTCTTTCAAGTTTTCTTTAGGAGCCCTCTGTCAAAGGATGTTTAATGTTCTCTGTATTACTTAACTGTTAGATGCTTAAGCTTCAGTTGCTGAGCCCAAGCCTCTGAGTTCAGGTGCTTCGTGTAACGTTTCTTACCTTCTTGATCTAGTTGAGTTTCTCAGAGTGTCTGTCTGTGACACAGTTTTTCTTCTGTTAAGTGGGAAAAGGTCGTTCTTTAATGAGCTATTATATTGATGACAGGTTCTTGCCTGTAAAGTACTTGTTTAATGTTTAGAGTAATACTAGAGTAGTTTAGAGCAACCGGAAGCCTTCAGACACTTTTGGTCCTTGCTGCTGTTATCAATGTCATAACTGAAACTTTTGACCTTCCCATTAAAAGTGCCGTGGACTTCGTCATCTCTGAAGACACCACTCATGCTATACCTCATCTAGATCATGAATTGCACTCACTGGGTAGAAGATAATATCTGACACTTTTGTAATAGCCAATACAGTGTTGAGTTTTATTTATATATATTTCATGGATTTTGAGCAGTGATGAAAAATCCATATGAATTGGAGGATCTCATAAGGTCTTATGAAAAAGCATAAGAAATTAAAATTAGAGATGCATAATTTCTCCAGATACCCTTGCATGGACCTGTTAGAACACATACTTCAACCAAGTTGATCCTTTCCCCTTACTACCCTTTCTCTTTTGCATGAAAAAGAACTTTTCATGGCCGTTTTGGTGACATGTGGTTTCATTTCAGAAACGACTGACCTGTGAGGATGTGGCCATCGAATTCACTCAGGAGGAGTGGGAATTCCTGGAGCCTGCTCAGAGGGCCTTGTACAGGGACGTGATGCTGGAGACCTACAGGAACCTGCTGTCTGTGGGTGAGGATGACTTCCTTCCAGAGCTGCTCTTGGGTATCTGCATTTTCCCTGTGTGCCCCTCGAGAGGCCCTGATGTTCTTCATCTGATAGTTCTGGTGACTGGGGCATGACACAGCTTCACAAGGTTAAACTGACCCTCTTCAGATGCTGTGTCTATTTCACATCACTGACTAAGGATCAAATCTGCACCCCCTGAATTGGGAATGCAGAGTCTTAACCTCTGGATCACCAGGGGAGTCCCAGAATTTCTCTTTTGGATCTGAATATTATCTCCACATTGGAGCATGAGAAAAACCTCTGGACAACGGGGAGTGATGTAAAAATAGTCAAAAATACAACATAAAAATAGTCAAAAAAAAGAAAAACGAGTATCTCAAAAGGGCTTTTTTTTCTGTTTCAGATTGGGACAAGCTGGTGGATTGGGTCCTCTGTGGTTGTTACTTAGGAAAATGTAAGGAGAGTGGGTAGAGACATCGTCTTTTTGATCCCAGATCCTACGAGGGGAGCATATGTGAATCCCACAGGCTCTTAGCTTGCCATCTGTAGGTCAAGCGCATGGTCCCATCTCAAGATGCTATAATGTCTGACCTTGATGCGGTATTATTTTTACTCTTGTGCTGCTCTACCCAGTCTGGGAATGTCAACTGTTCCTGATTGTACATTCTCCTTACTTTGTATCATTTTACCTCTTAAATTTCTTTGAAATATATTCCTGAGGGTATAAAATTTTATCTGCTTTCCTTGCTGTGATAATCCACCTATGTTTAATTGGCAGCCTCTACTAAGTCTCTGTGGGGTGGATTTACTAGGTAAGAGAAAACTGTGATGGAGACACTATTCCTAATGTTATTTTCTTGCTCTGTACAAAGTCACCACTTGAAGCTATCTAGTAGAGTGGTAAGCATGTTCTAGGATTATGAGAGAGAAAGTATCATGAGAACCTGATAATCTTTCCATGTTATTTTCTGCCTTTGGAGACTCTGTCAAGGACACCATGACAGTGTTGTTCATGTGTATCAAGGACCATATATTTTAGCCTCTGTAAATGGCATGGGAATTTATCCCAGGAGAAGTTTGTCTAAGTTTACATTCTCTATCTATGAGGCTGTTGGCTACACTGTTGTTCTGTGCATCGTAAGTATTTTTTTATTTTAGCATTGAGTTCAAATTTCTGTGTTACTCTTAGTGTTTCTGTTTTGTATTTGCAATGCATTGGGTGGTTGATTGGGGAATGGTCCCTATGGTGGAACTGGTGATCAGTCCCTCTTAAAATTCTGGACATATTATTTGTGCTCATTTACTATCAGATGTGCTGGTCTCCTGGTGGCTCAGACGGTAAAGCGTCTGCCTACAGTGCGGGAGACCCGGGTACAATCTCTGGGTCAAGAACATCCTCTGGAGAAGGAAATGGCACCCCACTCCAGTACTCTTCCCTGGAAAATCCCATGGATGGAGAAGCCTGGTAGGCTACACTCTATGGGGTCACAAAGAGTCAGACACGACTGAGCGACTTCATTTCGTTTTCATTCACTATCAGATGTATGATTTCCACATATTTTCTCTTTTACTGCTGATTATTTTTTCAAACTCACTGCACATTAATGCACAGTAGTTTATAATTTGGATATAGTTCAATGTATTAATAATTGTTTTATTTTGTGGCCTATACTTTTGGTGTTATATCTGGTAAATCATTTGTGGGTCCAATTTCCAGAAACATTTTCTGCACGTTTGCCTCTTGGAGTTTTATACATTTGGGACTTAGGTTTAGGTCTTTGAACCATTTTGAGTTCATTTTTGTCTATAGTGTAAGATCATGTTCCAAGTAAATTCTTTTGCTGGTGGGTATTCAGTTTTGTCAACATGTCTTGTTTCATAGACTGCTTCCCCCATTTAGTAGTTTTTATACCCTTGTGAACATTGTTTGAACATCTCCACAAGAGGTGTTTTTGTTTTTGTTTTAATCATTCTTTTTAGGCATGTTGCTGCTGCTGCTGCTGCTAAGTCTCGTCAGTTGTGTACGACTCTGTGCCACCCCCCAGACGGCAGCCCACCAGGCTCCTTGTCCCTGGGATTCTCCAAGCAAGAACACTGGAGTGGGTTTCCATTTCCTTCTCCAATGCATGCATGCATGCTAAGTCGCTTCAGCTGTGTCTGACTCTGTGCCACCCCATAGACGGCAGCCCACCAGGTTCCTCTGTCCCTGGGTTTCTCCAGGCGAGAATACTGGAGTGGGTTGCCATTTCCTTGTCCACTTTTTAGGTATAGTTTATTTACAATGTGTGTTTCAGGTATACAGCAGTTTACAAGATACTTAATATAGTTGCCTGAGCTATGTCGTAGATTCTTGTTGTTTATCTATTTTATATATATATATTAGTTTGTATATATTCAGACTCCAATTTATCTCTCCCTTTCCTGCCCCCACCACCATCCTACACTATCCCCTTTGGTAACCATAAGTTTGTTTTTTATGCTGGTGAGTTTATTTTGTGAATAAGTCCATTTGTATCATTTGTTTCAGTTCAATGTATAATATCCTATGATATTTGTCTTTCTCTGTCTGATTTCACTTAGAATAATCCCTAAGTCTGTCTATATTGCTGCAAAAGACATTACTCCATTGTGTTTTATGAGGTGGAGGTGGCAACCCACTCCAGTGTTCTTTCCTGGAGAATTTCATGGACAGGGGAGTCTGGCAGGCTGCAGGCCATGGGGTCTTAAAGAGTTGGACACGGCTGAGCTACTTTCACTTCACAATATTCCCTTGTATATATGTACCACATATTCTTTATCCCTTTGTCTGTCAGTGAACATTTAGGTTGCTGCCATGTTTTGCTGGTATAAATAGTGCAGCTAACAACATTGGGGTGCATGTGTCATTTTGAATTAGTTTTCATCCTTTCTGGATATATGCCCAGGTTTGGAATTGCTGGTTCATGTGTAGCTCTATTTTTAGTTCTTCATGGAACTTCCATGCTATTCTCCAAAGTGGCAGTACCAATTTATGTTCCTTCAAACAGTGTAGGAGGGTTCTCTTTTCTCCATACCATCTCAAGTCTTTATTGTTTGTAGACTGATGTTGGTCATTCTGACCAGCGTGAGGTGATACATTTTTGTGGTTTTGATTTGCATTTCTCTCATAAGTAGAGACGTCAAATATCTTTTCAGGTGACTGTCGGCCGTCTGTTTGTCTCCTTTGGAGAAATACCTGTTTTGATCTTCTACCCAGTTTTTGATTGGGTTGTTTGTTTGTTTTGATATTAAGCTGTATGAAGTGTTTGTATATTTTGGAAATAAAAATCCCTTATAGGTAGCATCATTTGCATATATAGTCTCCTAGTCCAAAAGTTGTGTTTTTGTTCTTTGCTTGGTTTCCTTTGCTTTGCAAAAAGGTTTTAAATTAGGGCTCATTTGTTTGATTTTGCTTCTATTACCATGACTCTAAGATCCAAAAAAATTTTGTTGACATTTTTGTCAGTGTTTTGCATTTGTTTTCCACTATGAATTTTATAGTATCTGGTCTTGCATTTAGATGTTTAATGCATTTGAGTTTATTTTTGTATGTGGTGTTAGAGAATGTTGTAATTTCATTCTTTTTCATGTAACTATCCATTTATCCCAGCATCACTTATTAAAGAGACTTCTTCATTCTGTATTCTTTCCTCCTTTTTTATAGAATAACTGACTCGAAATAAATTGGTTTATTTCCGGATTTTCTATCCTGTTCTACTGATCTGTGTTTCTGTTCTGTGCCATTATCATACCACTTCTCTGGTGGCTCAGACAGTAAAGCGTGTGCCTACAATGCAGGAGACCCAGGTTCAACCCCTGGGTCAGGAAGATCTCCTGGAGAAGAAAATGGCAACCCACTTCAGTATTCTTGCCTGGAAAATCCCATGGACAGAAGAACCTGGTAGGCTACAGTCCATGAAGTCACAAACAGTCGGACACAACTGAGCCACTTCACTTTCACTTTGATGACTGTCAGTTTCTACTATAGTCTGAACTCAGGGAACATGATTCCTCCAGCTCTCTTCTTCCTTCTCAAGATCATTTTAGATATCAGAGTCTTTTCTATTTTGGTAAAAATTAAGTTTTTCTTTGTTTTATAAAATATGTCATTGTTAATTTGATAAGGGTTGCATTGACTATGTCGATTGCCTTGGATAGTTATGGTCATTTTGACAGTGTTACTTCTTTCAATCGAAGAACATGGTATATGTTTCCATCTGTTGGTGTCATCTTTGGTGTCAGTCATCAGCATCTTATAGTTTTATGAGTACAGTTCTTATGACTTTTTAGGTAGGTTTATACCTTAAGAGTTTTATTCTTTTCTCTGGGATGGTGAATGGGATTGTTTCATTAATTTCACTTTCTGATATATCATTGTTAGTGTATAGAAATGCTGCAGTTTTCTATATATTTTGTATCCAGCAAGTTTACTCTGTTCACTGATGAGGTCTAGTAGTCATCTGGTGGCATCTTGGGATTTTCTGTGTGTAGCATCATAGTGACAGTTTTACTTCTTTCTTATTTTTTTTAACTTGAATTCCTTTTTATTTCTTTTTCTTTTCTGATTATTGTTGTTAGGACTTCCAGAAATATGTCCAGTAAAAGTGGCAACATGGTGAACATTCTTGTCTTATTCATGTTGTTAAGGGGAATGCTTTCAGTTTTTCCTTGTTGAGTATGATGTTGGCTGTGTGTTTGACATATACAGTCTTACTTATGTTGAGGTAGGGTCCATCTCGGAGAAGGCAATGGCACCCCACTCCAGTACTCTTGCCTGGAAAATCCCATGGACGGAGGAGCCTGGGAGATTGCAGTCCATGGGGTCGCGAAGAGTCAGACACGACTGACTGACTTCATTTTCACTTTTCACTTTCATGCATTGGAGAAGGAAATGGCATCCCACTCCAGCTTTCTTGCCTGGGGAATCCCAAGGACAGAGGAACCTGATAGGCTGCCATCTATGGGGTCGAACAGAGTTGGACATGACTGAAGCAACTTAGCAGCAGCAGCAACATGGGCCATCTATGCTGACTTTCTGAAGGGTTTTTATCATAAATGGCACTTGAATTTTTTCAGAACCTTTTCTGAATCTATTGATGATCATATGGTTTTTAGTCTTCAATTGTTTAATGTGGTATATCATAGTGATTAACTTGTGGATATTGAGATATGTTGCATTCCTGCAATAAATCCCACTTGAACATGGTAAGGTCCTTTTGTGTATTAGTAACTGTTTGATTCTGCTCTTTTGAACTCAGGGAAGGTCTAGGAGAATAATGCCTTTTTCTACAAAAGGAGTTGGATGCCTCAGGAAGGCTTTTGTAATTGGGAAGGTCCTCCAGAGTCAATTTCAGCCCTCGTTTTCTTTGATACTGCTCGATCTTGAGATGAACATGTGTGGAAGAAGAAATGAAATAAATGTCCTAAAGAGAGGTTAATCATATTTGGCAGAGGAACCGAGGTTTAGATAGTCTTTTCCTGGATTTTCCTTCTGATTTCTGCTGATAAAATTCTTACACAATATCCTGGAATATTGTGTATGTTTTTCTTGAATATTAGCATTCCATTGTAACTTACAAAATTCACGGTTGGATACATTACATTGTAAATAGTATAACAGGTATTATCCTGCTTTATCCATATATCACAGTCACTATTAAAATCTCTTTTGTTTCTGTCCCATACCCATAGTATAATGCCCATAAACTTGCTGAACCAGTTCTTTTCTTTTAAGGCCAGTATATTAGTTTGCACTCTCAGTTACCTTCTCAAAGACATGCGGTCACAAGCTGATATCTGACATAAACCTATGTACCCTATGCTCCACGCAGGCCCTTTCTTAGTCCTGACCATTCCTCACATAATACCTTGATATGGATGGAATCACTGTTCTCACCTACCACATCCCTCCACCTTTTACATACTCTCACTGTAAAGATCTCTGGTCATTTATTGAACAAGTTTCTTAGGACATGACCTAAATCACTCTGTGCATCCATGATGACTCACAACCCATTTCAAGATGGGATGGTTGAATAATAGTTAAACGGACTACTTCTGTCATGTATCTTCCTTGATATTTTCTTTCTAAGTTCCTTGTATTTTTTTTTTAATATTTTCTAATCTATTCATTTGGTGGGTGGTCATGTTTACAAATAAGTTTTCTCAGTCTGTAGGTTCAGATTCATATCCTGCTTTTCTTACCACTTTGTGTGCCATTTGGTGTGTCTCCTGTTCCGATTAGAGAAAAACATGTTAATTTACCTCAAGCCTTTTAAAGCATATTAGTGCTGTCAGTTGGCTTACAGTAGTGCATGTTTTATAGTAAATACTCAAAATTTACTTTTGTTTAAAAAAGATAATATCTATATTCTGTCATCGGAGAAGGCAATGGCACCCCACTCCAGTAGTATTGCCTGGAAAATCCCACGGACGGACGAGTCTGGTAGGCTGCAGTCCATGGGATCGCTAAGCGTCGGACATGACTGAGCGCCTTCCCTATCTCTTTTCACTTTCATGCACTGGAGAAGGAAATGACAACCCACTCCCGTGTTTTTGCCTGGAGAATCCCAGGGACGGGGAGGCCTGGTGGGCTGCCGTCTATGGGGTCACAACAGAGTCGGACTCGACTGAAGTGACTTAGCATAGCATAGCATATTCTGTCATGTTCTTTATGATATGACTTTATCTACATTATATCCTTTAAAAATTTTATTAATTTTTTTAATTGAAGGATTATTGCTTTACAGAATTTTGTTTTCTGTCAGACCTCAACTACATTATATCTTGTATGCTTTTCACTTGCAACATCTTTCAGCAATATTGTGTCTTCAGATCAGATCAGTCGCTCAGTCGTGTCCGACTCTTTGCGACCCCATGAACTGCAGCACGCCAGGCCTCCCTATCCATCACCAGCTCTCGGAGGTCACCCAGACTCACATTCATCAAGTCAGTGATGCCATCCAGCCATCTCATCCTCTGTCGTCCCCTTCTCCTCCTGCCCTCAATCCCTCCCAGCATCAGAGTCTTCTCCAATGAGTCAACTCTTTGCATGAGGTGGCCAAAATACCGGAGTTTCAGCTTGAGCATCATTCCTTCCAAAGAAATCCCAGGTCTGATCTCCAGAATGGACCGGTTGGATCTCCTTGCAGTCCAAGGAACTCTCAAGAGTCTTCTCCAACACCACAGTTCAAAAGCATCAATTCTTCGGCACTCAGCCTTCTTCACAGTCCAGCTCTCACATCCATACATGACCACAGGAAAGACCATAGCCTTGACTAGGCGAACCTTTGTTGGCAAAGTGATGTCTCTGCTTTTCAATATGCTATCTAGGTTGGCCATAACCTTCCTTCCAAGGAGTAAGCGTCTTTTAATTTCATGGCTGCAGTCACCATCTGCAGTGATTTTGGAGCCCAGAAAAAGAAAGTCTGACACTGTTGCCATTGTTTCTCCATCTATTTCCCATGTAGTGATGGGACCAGATGCCATGATCTTCGTTTTCTGAATGTTGAGCTTTAAGCCAACCTTTTCACTCTCCACTTTCACTTTCATCAAGAGGCTTTTTAGTTCCTCTTCACTTTCTGCCATAAGGGTGGTATCATCTGCATATCTGAGGTTATTGATATTTCTCCCAGCAATCTTGATTCCAGCTTGTGTTTCCTCCAGTCCAGCATTTCTCATGATGTACTCTGCATATAAGTTAAATAAACATGGTGACAATATACAGCCTTGACGTACTCCTTTTCCTATTTGGAACCAGTCTGTTGTTCCATGACCAGTTCTAACTGTTGCTTCCTGACCTGCATACAGATTTCTCAAGAGGCAGATCAGGTGGTCTGGTATTCCCATCTCTCTCAGAATTTTCCACAGTTTACTGTGATCTACACAGTCAAAGGCTTTGGCATAGTCAATAAAGCAGAAATAGATGTTTTTCGGGAACTCTCTTGCTTTTTCCATGATCCAGCAGATGTTGGCAATTTGATCTCTGGTTCCTCTGCCTTTTCTAAAACCAGCTTGAACATCAGGAAGTTCACGGTTCACATATTGCTGAAGCCGGGCTTGGAGAATTTTGAGCATTACTTTACTAGCGTGTGAGATGAGTGCAATTGTGCGGTAGTTTGAGCACTCTTTGGCATTGCCTTTCTTTGGGATTGGGATGAAAACTGACCTTTTCCAATCTTGTGGCCACTGCTGAGTTTTCCAAATTTGGTGGCATATTGAGTGCAGCACTTTCACAGCATCATCTTTCAGGATTTGGAATAGCTCCACTGGAATTCCGTCAACTCCACTAGCTTTGTTCGTAGTGATGCTTTCTAAGGCCCACTTGACTTCACATTCCAGGATGTCTGGCTCTAGGTCAGTGATCACACCATCATGATTATCTGGGTCGTGAAGCTCTTTTTTGTACAGTTCTTCTGTGTATTCTTGCCACCTCTTCTTAATATCTTCTGCTTCTGTTAGGTCCACACCATTTCTGTCCTTTATCGAGCCCATCTTTGCATGAAATGTTCCTTTGGTATCTCTGATTTTCTTGAAGAGATCCCTAGTCTTTCCCATTCTGTTGTTTTCCTCTATTTCTTTGCATTGATCGCTGAAGAAGGCTTTCTTATCTCTTCTTGCTATTCTTTGGAACTCTGCATTCAGATGTTTATATCTTTCCTTTTCTCCTTTGCTTTTCGCTTCTCTTCTTTTTGCAGCTATTTGCAAGGCCTCCCCAGACAGCCATTTTGCTTTTGTGCATTTCTTTTCCATGGGGATGGTCTTGATCCCTGTCTCCTGTACAATGTCACGAACCTCATTCCATAGTTCATCAGGCACTCTATCTATCAGATCTACGTCCTTAAATATATTTCTCACTTCCACTGTATAATCATAAGGGATTTGATTTAGGTCATACCTGAATGGTCTAGTAGTTTTCTCTACTTTCTTCAATTTCAGTCTGAATTTGGCAATAAGGAGTTCATGGTCTGAGCCACAGTCAGCTCCTGGTCTTGTTTTTGCTGATTGGATAGAGCTTCTCCATCTCTGGCTGCAAAGAATATAATCGATCTGATTTCGGTGTTGACCATCTGGTGATGTCCATGTATAAAGTCAGTCAATAAATACACAAAGCACTCGCTTTTTTTTTTTTTTATTTTGGTGCCATTAAACCAGGTAATTAAGAATAGCGCATGGCTAGAGAGAAGCCTTCCTTGGTGGCTCAGTGGTAAAGAATTCACCTACCAATGCAGAAGATCCAGGTTTGGTCCCTGAGTCAGGAAGATCTCATGGAGAAGGAAATGGCAACCCATTCCATTATTCTTGCCTGGGAAATCCCATGGACAGAAGAGTCCTGTGGGCTACAGTCCACGGGGTCGCAAATTGTCAAATATGACTGAGTGACTGAACAACAACATAGGGATTGCTTTGGTTATTGACTGTGAGAAAACTGGTGAATATTTTATGTCTTAATGTATATGTCATGTATAGATGATGGTTTTTTAGTCTGTGTTCTGCAATACAGCTGACATATACTACTTGTTAACATTGAAAAATGCTTTTTCTTTTTTGCATGTAGTTCTATAGCAAATTTAGAAAACTGCTGTTTCCAAAGAATTGTTTTAGTCATATTCTTCATTTTCCCATTGGTTTTCAATTGTAAACAACCAATTATGAATAGTTAATTATTAATTGGGTAAGCTTGGTTTTGGATTATTTACTGTTACAATATATAATATATTGTTTAGAATTTATTTATGTACAGTAAGTATGCAGAATACAATGATAGTGTAATATTTTTCTTTTCAATTTGAGACAACTGTTATTTGATACGTTCCTAGGGGTCCTGGTTGAAAAATACTCTATTTTTGAGAGTTGGCCTAAGATTGTCCAATGTCAGTTTCACATATTGTTTTTAAAACAAGGCTACCTTAACAGTGAATTTATGTTATCATGCTTTCTTAAATTAACAATTCTATTCTTTCAGTGTTTCTAAACACTTAATATCATCATTGTGGTGTTTCACAACTTGGTGTAAGTATTACTTTTGGTGTAATATATATTCAACATGAAAGATTTATTTTTGAATTATTGTGAGCAGGATACCTGTGGTTCTTTTTATCTTGTAGATATCTCTCCTACACATGTGATCAAGCATTTACAACCCAAAGCGAACAATGATAAACGAGAAACATTCCAAACACTGATGCTGGGAAGACCTGAAAGCTGTGAAATCAAACATATTCATCTTTGGGAAAGTCAGGAAAATACCTGTGACTTTGAGTGTCAGGGGAGAGATGACAGAAGAAATTACAAAGGAACACCTGTAAGCCTTAATGGGAATGTGCCTGATGGAATAGATTCACATGATGGAAAGGATGCAGGAATCAAGCCGTTTGGAAGTAGGCTTGGATTTAACTTTCAGGATAAAATGCAGATATTTCAAACTGATGGGATAATATCTGAATATAATGAAGTTGAGAGGTCTGTGAACAACAGTTTCTCATTTTCACCACTTCAAAGAATTCCTCCTTGTGCCCAAACCAGTGTTTTTAATACATATGGGAATGACATTATGAATCCTTCAGTAGTAACACAAGACCTCAAAGCACACAGGGAAAAACCTTACAAATGTGATGAGTGTGGCAAGGCCTTTCGTGTAACGTCAATGCTTTTAAGGCATCAGACAGTTCATACTGGAGAGAAACCTTACAAATGTGATGAGTGTGGCAAGGCCTTTCGTTTAAAGTCAATCCTTTTAAGTCATCAGACAGTTCATACTGGAGAGAAACCTTACAAATGTGATGAGTGTGGCAAGGCCTTTCGTTTAAAGTCAACCCTTTTAAGTCATCAGACAGTTCATACTGGAGAGAAACCTTACAAATGTGATGAGTGTGGAAAGGCCTTTCGTGCAAAGTCAACCCTTCTATCTCATCAGACAATTCATACTGGAGAGAAACCTTACAAATGTGATGAGTGTGGCAAGGCCTTTACTCACAGCTCAAATCTCAGGAAACATCGGAAAATTCATACACGACAGGACTTATTTAAATGTGATAAATGTGACAAAGTCTTCAGCCGAAGTGAACACCTTGCTGGTCATCAGAGCGTTCATTCTGGAGAGAAGCCTTACAAATGCAATGAGTGTGGCAAGCACTTTAATCAACCTTCAAAGTTCGTAAGTCATAAGAGATTACATACTGGAGAGAAACCTTACAAATGTGATGAGTGTGGCAAGGACTTTAGTAAACCTTCACAGTTCATAAGTCATAAGAGATTACATACTGGAGAGAAACCTTACAAATGTGATCAGTGTGGCAAGGACTTTCATGTAAAGTCAATCCTTTTAAGTCATCAGACAGTTCATACTGGAGAGAAACCTTACAAATGTGATCAGTGTGGCAAGGCCTTTCGTGTAAAGTCAATCCTTTTAAGTCATCAGAGGGTTCATTCTGGAGAGAAACCTTACAAATGTGATGAGTGTGGCAAGGCCTTTGCTGATAGCTCAAACCTCAGGAGACATCAGAAAATTCATACAGGACAGAAATTATTTAAATGTGATATATGTTACAAAGTCTTCAGCCGAAGGGAACAGCTTGCTGGTCATCAGAGCGTTCATTCTGGAGAGAAACCTTACAAATGTGATGAGTGTGGCAAGGCCTTTCGTGTAAAGGCAATGCTTTTAAGTCATCAGACAGTTCATACTGGAGAGAAACAGTACAAATGTGATGAGTGTGGCAAGGCTTTTCATGTAAAGTCAATGCTTTTAAGTCATCAGACAGTTCATACTGGAGAGAAGCCTTACAAATGTGATGAGTGTAGCACGGCCTTTCGTCTAATGTCAACCCTTTTAAGGCATCACACAGTTCATACTGGTGAGAAACCTTACAAATGTGATGACTGTGGCAAGGCGTTTCGTATAAAGTCAATCCTTTTAAGTCATCAGACAGTTCATACTGGAGAGAAACCTTACAAATGTGATGCCTGTGGCAAGGCGTTTCGTATAAAGTCAATCCTTTTAAGTCATCAGACAGTTCATACTGGAGAGAAACCTTACAAATGTGATGAGTGTGGCAAGGCCTTTCGTGTAAAATCAACCCTTTTAAGGCATCAGACAGTTCATACTGGTGAGAAACCTTACAAATGTGATGAGTGTGGAAAAGTGTTCAGTCAAAAACCACATCTTTACCTTCACTGGAGAATTCATACTGGAGAAAGACCTTTCAGATGTGATGAGTGTGGCAAGTTCTTCAGTCGGAATTCATACCTTAAAAGTCATCGCAGAATACATATAGAGAAACCTTTCAAATGTTTCGAGTGTGGAAAATCCTTTACTCACGTCTCAGCACTCACTAAACATCAGAACATCCATACATGAGAGAAATGTATGTGAATGTGGTATATGGTAGAAGTCTTCAGAATTCAAAGTTCAAAATTCACACCCTACTGTTAGTCAGAGAATTCATAGTCCTGAGAAAGCATACCAATATCATGAGTGTGGCAACATCTTAGGCTTTATGAGAAAATTCATACTGGATAGAAGACAGATATATATGTATTTATTAGGTCTTTAAAACATGAATTCATTCTAGAAAGATTCCTCACCAATTTCACAAGTGTAAAAAAAAACCCTATCCTCACAGCTCAACATCTCGCCAGTAGTATTAGAGTATTTATCCTGGAGAAAACACACAGCAATGTATTGTGTGTGGCAAGGATCTTACCCAAAAGTCACAAGATGGGAACATAGTGGAGCCATACTTCCCAGACTCAGTGGTTGTGGCAAATCCTTTATCTTTTTCACTATATATATTCTCTGATGACTTTTAGTTCAGGTACTCAGCAACTGCAGTAAGTCCATATTTGAAAAGAAGCTGTAGAGATCTTTTCGTGTAAAATAAACCTGAATTCTAACTCAGCAGAGATGATTCTTTGGGACAGTAGTCCACCATCTTTTTGGTCTCCTGGCTTTCTGAATAAAGTCCCTATTCCTTGCCCAACAAGTAAGTCTCTTAGTTTATTGGCCTGTTGTATGGTGAGCTCTAACAGCTTGGCTTTGGTAATACATTGATCAAATGCATTTGCTACATGCATTTCCTGATGGTCTCTGGGAAGGAATCAGTGAGATGAAGGGGCCAACTTTATCAGATATGATTCATTCACGTCCGTGTTTCCTGGTAACACACACAGCCTGAATTACGAGATTCAACCGTGTGTGTGAATTAGCAACAGGGAGGACAGAGAGTAACGTAAAACTAGGACATGACTCATCATGGTCAGTAGAATCAGGAAGCCCTTCTGTACATAGTCCAGCCTATTATAAAACATAAAACATATAATAATAATAGAAAACATTATAATAGAAAACACTAATAGTTATAAAACATAACTATTCCTTTTGTTATAATTTGTTTCATACAAGCTTGTGTTCCCCTTCCTTTTTTTATAGCTATAGGGAACTTGCAGTTTAATAAGACTTTAAAGTGTATACTTGTCTTAATTCCTCTGTTTCTTTGAAAAACGAATCCCTTTTGATTCTTGAATCTGGATGTAATCCATGGTTGCCAGTAGATCTTTAACGACACTAGGAAGAGGGTCACATGGAGGACTTTGCTCCCGGCTACGTACTCAATTACTTTGATGATCTAAATGATTCATTGGATGGTTAATTCTTGGCATTTTGGGATTAATAGCTATTTACAGTACTGCCGCTGTCGGAGGTATTGCTTTACAAACCTCAATTCAAACACACAACTTTATTTAAAATTGGACCAAAAATGCTCATACTATGTGGACCACTCAGGCTCAGGTAAATGAGGAAGTTCAAGATGAAATACAGTCATCCAATGAATCAGAGATCAATAAATAGATTTACAAAAACAAGTGATAGTAAAATGTGACTGGACTTCTCCTCATTTTTGTATTACTGTTGTTCGGTTCAACTATAGTGCCTACTATTGGGAACAAATAAAATTTCACTTGTAAAACATACATGATAATGCTTCCTTGTTGCTGCTGCTGCTAAGTTGCTTCAGTCCTGTCTGACTCTTTGCGACCCCACAGACGGCAGCCCACCAGGCTCCCCTGTCCCTGAGATTCTCCAGGCAAGAACACTGGAGTGGGTTGCCATTTCCTTCTCCAATGCATGAAAGTGAAGTCGCAGAGTCGTGTCCAACTCTAGTGACCGCATGGACTGCAGCCTACCAGGCTCCTCCATCCATGGGATTTTCCAGGCGAGAGTACTGGAGTGGGGTGCCATTGCCTTCTCCAAAAATGTACAATTATTACAAAAGGAAATCTTTGAAACCTTTTCTAAGAGTCTACTCTCTTCCTAAATTTGTAAACCTTAGCTGATCAGCTAGCTGATCAATTATCTGGGCTAGACCCTCGAGGATGGTTTCAAAGCATTACACGTAGTAATGGATCTGGAGCTATAACACTGATAATTATCCTGGTGATTATATTTGTAGTATACCAATGCCTTTCAACTAAAATTGTTCAAACTGAACAAACTCAATTGGTCCGGGCCTTTTTCACAAAAAGTATCTACAGTCACCCCCAATTATGAAAAAATAAAAAAGGGGGAATTGTCAGGGGACGTTCAACTTTAAGGGATCCAATATGTTGCATTTTCTTCCTTTGTGTGCCATTTCTCAGAGACTCTGTTCCTTATCAGTCCCTGGAAAACAGGAACGAGCATAGTTGGACGCAGTTCCCAGGACTTACATCATGGGAAAGTGCACCTGCTTGGATTCCCTTCAGTGACTCCCTTCAGTGACCTTTTACTTATAGGACTATCCATTTTGTTGCAACTCATGGAATTTCATTTTTAATGGCTGAGTAATGATTTTATTGAAGGTATAAAAGCATCTGTCTACAATACGGGAGACCCGGGTTTGATCCCTGAGTCGAGAAGTTCCCCTGGAGAGGGAAATGGCAATCCACTCCAATACTACTGCCTGGAAAATCTTGTGGACAGAGGAGCCTGGAAGGCTATAGTCCATGGGGTGGGAAAGAACCTGAGTGACTTCACTTTCACTTTGAAGCATGTGTTTAGAAGTTCTTTAGTAAAAGATGAATGAGGGCCGTACACAGTTACAGCCTTTTTCATCTGTTGCATGTAAGAAAAACCAATGCGTTCATTTTGCAGTATTAGTTGCCCTTCAGCGTAAACATTTCCTAGGGCAAGAAAGGCAAGAAGATCATCAGCCTCAGAGACTCGCGATTGCAAAGCCAGTAAATCAGAAAGGCTTTGTCGTGACGGACAATGAGTGGACCGTCTGTTTTCATAAATATGAGTGTGTGTTAGGGGCTTATTGTCAGCAAAAATGTATTGTTGGCTTTAGTGTCAAAGAGAGCATGAGAAGATCATCATCAGATTAATTTTGTCCTAATTGAGGGGACCTTTGGTTTTGTGCCTGTTATAAGAGGAGGGGGAGGAGCACTTGGGACAGACAGAGCAGGGACGGTGGGAAAGTTTTGAAACATTTTATGTTGCTGTAATTGGGCCTTCTGTAAGGTCTTCTCATCTAATTTTTATTCATATAATGAGCATCCTGCTTGTTGACAAATATCAGGGAAGCTAGAATGGCCTTGAAATAGCAAGATCACGGCTGAAATGAAGGCCCACCAGGGCCAGAAATTTATTCGAATATTTTGTCCCCGTTTTGCAGCTTCTTCAACCCGGTTCCAAATTTCTAAGTCGAAACTGCTTTCATCAGGGAACCAGGGATTATATTTAACCATTGTTTGGAGACAAGCCTCTATTCATTGACGCAAAACCAACAGTCCTTGAACCTTAAATAAATGATGAAGTAAAGTAGAAAAGTGGTGGGGCTTTCCAGCCGTTTGTCATATAACCCCGCACTTACCGACCTCCGTAGGTCCTAACAGTCAACAGTCGACTCTTGCTGCTTGCCAAGGTCCTTGTTCGGGCGCCCCTTGTCACAGTCTTTGTAGACTGGGGCCCGGGGACTGGAGTCAACAAGAAGAAGGAAGCAGGGGACCCACGTCTCGAAACGAGGGTGCTTTATTTGCAGAAACACATGTTTATGTATTTTCATACAAGACAGCTTTAGGCAGTAAAAAATTGAGCAAAAACAAAACCAAGCAAATAACAATCTTCAAAGGGCCAGAAAGCATTCCATATACTAAGGAAGAGGGGCATAATGAATAATTGCCTTTAAGTAAAAGGTCACTGAAGGGAGTCACTGAAAGGAATCCAAGCAGGTGCCCTTTCTCATGGTCTCAGTCCTGAGAACTGTGTGCAGGTCTCCTCGTTCCTGTTCTCCAGGAACTGGTAAGGAATACAGACTCCTTGAGAAACAGCACTCTAAAAAAAGAAAATGCAACATATTGGATCCCTTAAAGTTGAACGTCCCCTGACACATAGCAGTTATTTGAGCATCAATTTGATCTGAACCACGATATTATGTGTATGTGTATGAATCACATTTAACAGCTGTCATTACCATTTGCTACTCTTGTATTCAAAGAACTACATTCTGAAGGTATCAAGGTTTCCTGTTTCCATGAATAAAATAGAAACCCTTGTGTCACAACCCTGGTTGAATTGTGTTTATTCCATCAACACAGTTTTCTCTCACTTCAGTACTTGTAACAGCAGCTAAGAAGGCACCATTCAGCTCTCAGGTTTAAATAATCTGGAACAATTTCTAGTCACCATGGAACCAAACAACATAAAATTTGGGGGTTACATAGTCACAATTTGTAACTAAAGTTACTCTCTCTACACTCTATGCCAGAACATTCATATGACTGTAATCCAAATAGCACAGCAATGCATTTTAGACTGACTTCCATTAATGTACAAAAATTGCATCAAATAAACTTAAAGGTCTTCGTTGCTGCATGCAAGGTTTGTCTAGTTGCTGGGTGTGTTGGCTTTTCTTGTTGGGTAGCACAGCCTCTAGATGCGAGGGCTCAGTAGTTGCATCTCACAGGCTCTAAAGCATGGACTCAGTAGCTGTAGCACACACTGTTCATTGTCCTGTGGCATGTGGGATCTTCTCAGACCAAGGATGAAACCTGTGTGCTCTGCATTGACAGGTGGATTCTTAACCACTGAACCATTGGAGAAGTCCCTCATTAGCTTTATTGAATGATTCATGCATTGTGCAGAATTCAACCTGGTAAGTGGGTGCTCCAAGGAGCCTGACACAGTGGACAGTCTCAGGATGTTGAGGGTATTTTCATGTGTATTTTGATTATGTATCCATTACAGATTTTTGGCTTCTCCTTACTATGAAGTTTTTATTTAGATATGGGCTCTTGGTGTTTCTTATACTTCATTGACTGTTTCCTTTCCCAGATTATTGTGGTTTCAGCTGTTTTCTCCTCCGAAGATCTTTCCTGTCTTCTTCTGGGACTCCTGCAGGGCAAATATTAGTGGCTTTTTGTCCTAGAGGTCTCTTAAAATCTCCTCCTTTTGTTCTTTTTTATTCTGTTTAGTAATGGTGATTTTCAGTACTCTTTCTTCTGGCTCACTGATATGTTTTCTGCCTCATTTAGCCTGTTCTGATTCATTTTAGATTCTCGCCTTTTTTTTTTTTTTAAATTTCATTTACTATATTCCTCCATTCTGTTTGGTTGGTTGTTATATTTTCTAAGTCTTCGTTAAATACTTATCAGTTCTCAGGTCATGCAGTCTTCTCCCAAGTTCATTGATCGTGTTTACTATCAAAACTCTGAACTCTTTTGGGTAGTTTGTCTATCTCCACATTACTTAATTCTTCTGGGGTATTGTCTTGTTCCTCCCTCTGAAACATATTCCTCTGTCACCTCGTTTTGTGTAAATTACTATTTCTATTTTAATCTATCTGGTAGCGTAGTTTCGTTTCTTGACCTTGGAGAAGTGGCCCTCTGCAGGAGATAGCCCAGGCACCCTTCTCCTGATCCAAGGGCCAGAGAACATCTGATCGCAGGGTGGTGTCCCATGAATATTTGTGGACTCGGTTTGCAAGCTGTGGGACTCTACTTTTCTTGCTTTTGGTGTCTGCCCCCTGACGTGAAGAGCAAACTCGTTGGAAAAGACCCTGATGCTGGGAAAGATTAAGGACAGGAGGAAACGGGGGCGACAGAGGACTAGAGGGTTGGATGACATCACTGATTCAATGGATATGATTTTTAACAAACTCCAGGAGATGGTGAAGGACAGGGAAGCCTGCCTTGCTGCCGTCCAAGGGGTCCCAAAGAGTCGGACAAGGCTGAGTGGCTGACCAACAGCCCTGCTGGGTGAGGCTGGTCTGGAGGCTTGTGCCTGCACAGTGATGGTTAGAACTGGGTCTTGACCCTTTTGTGGGTAGAGTTACATCGAAAGGCATGTATACAGGAAGCCTTTGGACAGCCTGTCTGCTGATGGTTAGGGCTGCATCCTGGCCCTTTCATCCTTTGGCCTTAGGGGCCCCATTGCTGTAGCCTCCAGGTTCTGAGTGGATCCAGTGTCGGGCCAAGATGGAGACCTCACGCAGATGAGTGCTCTCTCATAGTTCTGCCCTCAGAATCTGTGTCCCCACAGTGAGCCACAGCCCACCCCCCACCCTCCAGAGATCCTTCAAGAGCAGCAGGCAGGTCTCACCATCCAGGATCCTAGCAAACGATTGTGCTTTGCCCTTCATCTCAGCTTTGTCTCAGGGTGCGTGAGGCTTCGTCTGCACCTCTTAAGAGTGAAGTCTCTGTTTTCCCCATTCCTGTGGAGCTCGTGCAGTCAGGGCCCGCTGGTCTTCAGAAGTAAATGTGAAAGATGTCTATGGCCTTATTCATTGATTGTGGACAGCATCCCACGTGGTAAATAACAGGTGCTCCCAGAAGCCGTCTGTTGTCTTTACACCAAGGTATATATGAATCAGGGAGTTGTTTTCAGACTTTTGTGACCTGAATATACTCATAAATGCTATGATGTGTACAAAGTAGGTGCAGCATAAACAGGAAGAAGCTGAGTTCTTTAGGGGTGGGGTTCAGTCCATGAAAAAACTGAAATGGCAAAATGGTGAAATGAAATGTTTAATTTGGGAGTTGGCTGTGATCAGGTGCTTGAAAGTCAAGTGAGTAGAGTTGCATAAGCACACAGTGAAGGGAATGACTATAGATTCCAACTGTATTTCGTGACAGGAAACTAGACTCCAGTGCCAAATGCCTGCAAACCATCCTGCCGTTTCTCAGTGTTGTGTTCACATTCAGAGCCCGAAGATCTTGCAGAGAAACAGATCTGTTCTTTGTTCCCAAGCGAAAATACTTTCCTTGATAACTGATGTTAAATGGGACTCAAATTCACTTTTATATCACAGTGTGCGAGTCCTTGTCTTAATGCTTTATGCATGCTGTCTTTTTGAATTTGAACTCCAAAATAAGTACTGATGTTCTTTCTCATTTCCCAGATGAAGGAACTTGAATGGAACAAAAATCACCCCATCCCAGGAAGTGACTGAATGAGAGCTTGAATCCACGTTGTCTCACCTCAAAGATCTCATCACCATGTTGCTACACTGAGGCCCAGGTTGTTGGCATGGCTACAATAATTTTGCTGGCATGGCTACGATAATTCCTGTTGCAATGGCTACAATAATACCTGCCAGGGTGCAGGCAGGCACGAAGCATGGGACAAGTCACCTTGTCCCAGTTGTCTTTCTGGGGGAACAGCTGAGGGGAGGCTCCCTGCGGTGGCACCTCAGGCAGCAGACCAAGTGCAGGTGGACTCTGCATATAGTAATTCTGAGAGAGTAGGGCCATCCACCAGCTCTGTGCCCACACAAATCAAATGCTGCTCGTCAGTTAGGATGACCTCAGTGTGTTTACAAAGATCTGTTGGAAGAACTTAACAGAAAAAACTAAACAAAACTGTTTGGCCAATCCAATAAATATCTGTGTCCACTGGGCCACCTCCCAGAAGAAAAAGAGGAATAAACATTTCATTAATGTATTTAGACTATTTTTTTAAGACAATTCTGTTGCATAGTTTAGTCTGTAAAATAGTGAAAATATAACTTTTATATGTACCATGTCTGTGTGCTAAGGCTCTATGGTTTTTCCAGTAGTCGTGTATGGATATGAGAGTTGGATTATAAAGAAAGCTGAGCGCCAAAGAATTGATGCTTTGGAATTGTGTTGGAGAAGACTCTTGAGAGTCCCTTGGACTGCAAGGAGATCCAACCAGTCCATCCTAAAGGAGAATAGTCCTGGGTGTTCATTGGAAGGACTGATGCTGAAGCTGAAACTCCAATACATTGGCAGCCTCATGCAAAGAGTTGACTCATTGGAAAAGACTCTGATCCTGGGAGGGACTGGGGGCAGGAGGAGAAGGGGATGACAGCAGGTGAGATGGCTGGATGGCATCTCCAACTTGATGGACGTGAACTTGAGTGAACTCCGGGAGTTGGTGATGGACAGGGAGGCCTGGCGTGCGGCAATTCATGGGGTTGCAAAGAGTCGGACTCGACTGAGCTACTGAAGTGAACTGACATAATTGGACAAGATTGTGGTTGCTGAGGTTTAGAAGATAAACATGAGTAAGAGATGAAACACTTTAGAGTAACGATATTTTATTTTCTATTAGAAATCATATCATTTTAATGGAGGATAAAAGAGAAACTTGGCAGAACTCTATTAGCCTTTGCCCTGCTTCATTCTGTACTCCAAGGTCAAATTTGCCTCTTACTCCAGGTGTTTCTTGATTTCCTACTTTTGCATTCCATTCCCCTATGATGAAAAGCACATCTTTTTTGGGTGTTAGTTCTAGAAGGTCTTGTAGGTCTTCATAGACCTGTTCAACTTCAACTTCTTCAGCGTTACTCTTGGGGCATAGACTTGGATTACCATGATATTGAATGGTTTGCCTTGGAAATGAACAGAGATCATTCTGTCGTTTTTGAGATAGCATCCAAGTACTGCATTTTGGACTCTTCTTGACTATGATGGCTACTCCATTTCTTCTAAGGGATTCCTGTCCACAGTAGTAGATATAATGGTCATCTGAGTTAAATTCACCCATTACAGTCCATCTTAGTTTGCTGATTCCTTGAATGTCGACGTTCACCCTTGCCATCTCCTGTTTGACCACTTCCAATTTGCCTTGATTCATAAACCTAACATTCCAGGTTCCTATGCAATATTGCTCTTTACAGCATTGAACCTTGCTTCTATCACCAGTCCCATCCACAAGTGGGTGTTGTTTTTCCTTTGGCTCCATCCCTTCGTTCTTTCTGGAGTTATTTCTCCACTGATCTCCAGTAGCATATTGGGCACCTACCAACCTGGGGAGTTCATCTTTCAGTGTCCTATCTTTTTGCCTTTTCATACAGTTCATGGGGTTCTGAAGGCAAGAATACTGAAATGGTTTGCCATTCCCTTCTCCAGTGGACCACATTCTGTCAGACCTCTCCACCATGACCCATCCGTCTTGGGTGGCCCCACAGAGCATGGCTTAGTTTCATTGAGTTAAGCAAGGCTGTGGTCCCTGTGATAACATTGGCTAGTTGTCTGTGATTGTGGTTTCAGTCTGTCTGCCCTCTGATGCCCTCTCTCAGTGCCTACTGTCTTACTTGGGTTTCTCTTACCTCGGTGTGCGGTATCTCTTCACGGCTGCTCCAGCAAGGCGCAGCCACTGCTCCTTACCTTGGACGTGGGGTAGGTTGTCTCGGCCACCGCCCCTGACCTTGGACATGGGGTAGCTCCTCTCAGCTGCCACCCCTGACCTTGGACGTGGGATAGCTTTTCTCAGCTGCTGCCCCTGACCTTGGATATGGGGTAGTTCCTCTCGCCCGCCACCCGGGACCTTGGACGTGGGATAGATCCTCTCAGCCACCGCCCCTGACCTTGGACATGGGGTAGCTCCTCTCAGCTGGCACCCTGACCTTGGACATAGAGTAGCTCCTCTCAGTCAGGCTTGTTAAAGGCCACCAAAAACAAGCTGAATTCTCTGTTAGTGGTACACTGGTGTGTGGCATTTTCAGATCCAGTAAGTGATAAAAGTGTTTAGCTTGTGAAGGCAGAAATAGAAAGACATTTATTTCTGCTTTATTGACTATGCCAAAGCCTTTGACTGTGTGGATCACAATAAACTGTGGAAAATTCTAAAGGGGATGAGAATACCAGACTACCTGGCCTGCCTCTTGAGCAACCTGTATGCAGGTCAAGAAACAACAGTGAGATCTGGACATGGAACAACAGACTGGTTCGAAATAGAAAAAGGAGTACGTCAAGGCTGTATGTTGACACCCTGCTTATTTAACTTATATGCAGAGTACGTCATGCGAAATGCTGTGCTGGAGGAAGCACAAGCTGTAATCAAGATTGCTAGGAGAAATATCAGTAAGCTCAGATATGCAGATCACACCACCCTTATGGCAGAAAGTGAAGAACTAAAGAGCCTCTTGATGAAAGTGAAAGACGAGAGTGAAAAAGTTGGCTTAAAGTTCAACATTCACAAAACAAATATCATGGCATCCAGGCCCATCACTTCATGGGGAAACTGGAAATAGTGGCTGGCCTTATTTTTCTGGGCTCCAAAATCACTGCAAATGGTCATTACAGCCATGAAATTAAAAAATGCTTTCTCCTTGGGATGAAAGTTTTGACCAACCTAGAGAGCATATTAAAAAGCAGAGATTACTTTGTCAACAAAGGTCTGTCTAGTCAAGTTTATGGTTTTTCCAGTCGTCATGTATGGATGTGAGAATTGGACTATAAAGAAAGGTGAAAAAAAAAAAAGCTGAGCACTGAAGAATTGATGCTTTTGAAGTGCGGTGTTGAAGAAGACTCTTCAGAGTCCCTTGGACAGCAAGCAGATCCAACCAGTCCTTCCTAAAGCAGATTAGTCCTGGGTGTTCATTGGATGGCCTGATGATGAATCTGAAACTCCTATACTTTGGCCACCTGATGAGAAGAACTGACTCATTGCAAAAGACCCTGATGCTGGGAAAGATTGAGGGCAGGAGGAAAAAGGGTCAGCAGAGGATGAGATGGTTGGATGGCATCACTGACTCAATGGACATGGGTTTAGTTGGACTCCGGGAGTTGGTGATAGACACGGAGGCCTGTGCTGAGGTTCATGGGGTCTCAAAATGTCAGACATGACTGAGTGACTGAACTGAACTGAAAAGAGAAACTATTAGAAAGTTACCATAATCACAACTATATGAGAGGTTATGTCAATTAACGATGGAAAGAGAGGACTTCCTTTGGTCTAGTGGTTAAGAATCCACTTTGCAATCCAGGGGGCACAAGTTCCATTTCTGGTCAGGAAACTATGATCTCACATGCAGAGTAACTAAGCCCGAGTGCTGCAACTAGAGAGTCTGTGCTGCAGCTAATACACAACACAAATATTAAAAAAAAAAAAAAAAAAAAAAAGGAAAAAGGTACTAAAAAATTATAGATACATCGCTAATGTGTAAAATTGCAGTAGGTTTTTGTATGTTTTTCTTGTATCCTGACACCTAATATGTTTACTAGAAATTCCTGTAAATCCTTTTGCCTTTCACATATTCCATTTCATTAAATTTCCTATTGATGTAACAAATCACCACGAACTGAGTGGATTAAAACAACAAATTTTTTCTCTTGCAGTTCTGGACGCTAGGATATTAAAATGAACCCACAGCCCTGTGCTGCATCTGCATTCTCCAGGTCAGAATACTTTTCCTTGCCTTTCCTGTTTCTAGATGTTATTTTCTTCCTTTGACTCATTGTTTCCTTACTCTCCCTTTGAAGGCAGCAAGGTAGCATTAAAATTTTCTTTTTAGTATTTATTTTTTTGACCAGAGTTGAGGGAGGTTCCCACTCTTTTTTGGTTTATGAAGTTTATATTATAAATGGTTGTTTACTTTTGTTAAATGCAGTTTCTGAATCAATTGATAAGACAGTTTGATTTTCCTTCTTTTGTCTGTCAACAGTCTGGATGACATTGATTGAAATTCGAGATAGCCTTCTATCCCTCATTCTATACCCCCATTGGACGGGGGAGCCTGGTAGGCTGCTGTCTTTGGGGTCACACAGAGTCGGACACGACTGAAGTGACTTAGCATAGCATAGCATTGGATCACGGCATACAATGATTTTTGTCTCTTGCTGATTTCTATTGCTAATATTTTGTTAACAATGTTTGCTTCTTCATGTGGGATTTAGTTGGTAGTTATCTTTATCTTGGAGAAGGCAATGGCACCCAACTCCAGTACTCTTGCCTGGAAAATCCCATGGATGGGGGAGCCTGGTAGGCTGCAGTCCATGGGGTCGCTAAGAGTCGGGCACGACTGAGGGACTTCACTTTCACTTTTAACTTTCATGCATTGGAGAAGGAAATGACAACCCACTCCAGTGTTCTTGCCTGGAGAATCCCAGGTTCGGGGAAGCCTGGTGGGCTGCCGTCTATGGGGTCACACAGAGTCGGACACGACTGAAGTGACTTAGCATAGCATAGCATAGCATATTTTTATCTTTTCTTTTCTTCTGATACCTTTGTCTCGTATTGTCTCACGGTAATACTGGTCACATAAATTAAGTTGGGAAGTGTTCCCTCCTTTTCTTTGGTCTAAAAGAAATCATGTCAACTTGCTGCTAAATCTTCTTCATATGTTTGTTCAGTTAGTCAGTTCAGTCGCTCAGTTATGTCTGACTCTTTGCCACCCCATGGACTGCAGTACTCCAGGCTTCACTGTCCATCACAAACTCTCGGAGCTTATTCAAACTCATGTCCCTCGAGTTGGTGATGCCCTCAAACCATCTCCTCTCTTGTCCCTTTCTCCTCCCACCTTCAGTCATTCCCAACATCAGGGTCTTTTCCAATGAGGCAGTGCTTGAATCACTGACTCGATGGACGTGAGTAAACTCTGGGAGTTGGTGATGGACAGGGAGGGCTGGCGTCCTGTGATTCATGGGGTTGAAAAGAGTTGGACACGACTGAGCAACTGAACTAACTAACTAACTAACTAGGCTCTGTAGATGGAGTTCTCTGGGGTCCAGGGTTAAGGCTGGATCGAACTTTGTTCTTTATCCTAAGAGTGTAATGTTCCATGAAACACAGGGCCACTCTGCTACATGTGTCCAGTGACAGGAGAAAATTATTAGAGCACTTAGTGTTTTCTAATTGACCAATTTGTTTCCTTTCTGCTCCGTGTGAATCTAAACACACTAAAATATTTCTGTAATTTAATACAGATATTCTGATTCTACTATCAAGGTGGGTAATAAAAGAACTCATCTTGAAATGTTCTCTATTCATTGCATCCTACTTAAAAGTGAGAGAGAGGCATGGTGACAGATGTCATTTCTGTCTCCAACAGTCTCCCCGTCCCCTCCTCCACACCAGGATATGGAAGGGGTGACCCACAGCTGTCTGAGTCAAGTCACTGTCCCCTGGGCTGAACAGGATGGCAAATGGAAGCTATGTTATGATACAAATAATTACAAAATGCACACGTACACACAGGAAGTTTTAAATTCGCATCCTTATCAGAATAATTTTAAACGGTATTTTTTGGAGTCCAAAGCCACAAATCAAATACATCACAACTTAATCATGCATAAGCAAACAGCTCAGCACTCATCTGGGTCCAGATCTCCACACTCTCACTTTGTGTTTCCCTTTGATTTTCTTTGTCTAATCGTCCCTTTCTGCTGTCCTGCCTCTCTGCACATTGTTCCCCCTCAACCTTTCTGACCTGTTTCATTGTGTCCCTCTCTTTCAGTCCTCCAGGTTACCACCACTGAATCCGTGACACACCCTTCATCCCTACTCTGCCCCGCCTCTGGTGGCCAAACTACCTTTCCACCCTCTCTTCCTCTGCTCACTTAGTCCCCGCTCCAGCCCTTCTCCTCTCCCAGCATCAAGTCTCTCCCTAGGCCATGTCTTCCACCCTTTTATACCCTCATTATACTGATCAGCCCTGGAGCAGGAAATGGCAACTCACTCTAGTATTCTCACCTGGAGAATTCCATGGACAGAAGAGCCTAGTGCACTACAGTCCATGGGAATCACAAAAAGTCAGACACAACTGACTAACCTTCCCTTTTCATACTGATCCTATTCTGTCTTTACTGCTTCATGTCCCAAGAGATCCCAACTTTGTTTCAGTTTGTTTTTTAACATCTGGTACTTTCACTGTTTATTCTTTCATTCTTAGCATCTCTTTGCAAAACACCCATCCTCCACACTGTCCTCTGATCTCACCCGCTCTTCTGTTCTCACATTTCTATTCCTCTCAGTCACTCTGTCTCCTGACCCCTCTTGCCCACACATTCAGAGTAGGTGGGATGCAGTAAGATGTCTGCCTCGTGAGAGAGCACTGATGAAATTAAAACTGAACAGTTTAAGGCAAGGCAGGAAAATTAAATGCAAACTTTCCCTCTGCCCATTTTGGCCCCCTCCCTCCTCTCCCGTGAGCCCTCTGTTAACCAGACCTCGATGGGAGAACCTGCTCAAACATAAAGATCAATTTTTCTTCCTCTGGCACCAAGCCACATCACTCCTTAGAAGACAACATTCTCAATATTCTACAGGATCACAATGACACAAAAGGAAGAGGGCAGGGCACAACCATTAAAAGAAGTTGGGGCAGGGGATGACACAGTCATTGAGAAAAAAAAGGACATGACAAAAAGTAGTTAGAATGCCAACAAGGCCCAAGATGGTGGAAGAGTCTACTTCCAGTTGACCTTAAGCCTCATTACACTCTCACTCTAACACATCACCTAAACGACACACCCACAGGCACAATGATAGTTCACAGGATAACCATAAAAAGATCAAAAAGCAGGCAGAGGCCCAATTCCCAGAAAACCTGCCCCTTCCTTAAATAGAATCTTTTTCCCATCTACGTTTGCTTCATTGAATAATCTTTGACTGTGTGGATCACAATAAACTATGGAAAATTCTTCAAGAGATGGGAATACCAGACCACCTGCCATGCCTCCTGAGAAATCTGTAGGTCAGGAAGCAACAGTTAGAACTGGACATGGAACAACAGACTGCTTCCAAATAGGGAAAGGAGTACACCAATGCTGTATACTGTCACCCTGCTTATCTAACTTATATACAGAGTACATCATTCAAAATGCTGGGCTGGATGAAACACAAACTGGAATCAAGATTGCTAGGAGAAATATCAATAACCTCAGATATGCAGATGACACCACCCTTATGGCATAAAGTGAAGAACTCAAGAGCCTCTGGATGAAAGTGAAACAGGAGAGTGAAAAATCTGGCTTAAAGCTCAACATTCAGAAAACTAAGATCACAGCATTCTGTCCCATCACTTCATGGCAAATAGTTGGGGAAACAATGGAAACAGACACTATTTGGGGGGCTCAAAAATCACCGCAGATGGTGACTGCAGCCATGAAATTAAAAGACACTTGCTTCTTGGAAGAAAAGCTATGACCAACCTACACAACATATTAAAAAGCAGAGATATTACTTTGCCGACAAAGGTCCAACTAGTCAAAGATATAGTTGTTGAAGTAGTCATGTATGGATGTGAGTGTTGGACTATAAAGAAAGCTGAGTGCTGAAGAATTGATGCTTTTGAACTCTGATGTCGGAGATAACTCTTGAGAGGACCTTGGGCTGCAAGGAGATCCAACCAGTCAATCTTAAAGGAAATCAGTGCTGAATATTCATTGGAAGGACTCATGCTGCAGATGAAACTCTAGTACTTTGGCTACCTGATGCAAAGAACTGACTCATTGGAAGAGACCCTGATGCTGGGAAAGATTGAAGGCGGCAGGAAAAGGGAACGACAGAGGATGAGATCATTGGATGGCATCACTGACTCAATGGACATGAGTTTGAGTAAGCTCTGGGAGTTGGTAATGGACTGGGAAGCCTGGTATGCTGCAGTCCATGGAGTCGCAGTCGGACATGACTGAGTGACTGAACTGAACTGAGAGCATTACAGTAAGTGTATCTTAGCAGGTCTTTGAAAAGGAGTACCCAGGCAAAAGAGCTTAGATAAATTGAAGAGATACACCAAAACCCCAATGAGGATCCATCAGAAGTTTTAGAAAGAGTTTACCATACGTATAGGCACTACTCTGATGCAAACCCTGAGGTCTCTGAAACATAACCTCAATGGTAAACAGCCAAGGTAAACCCAAGGTTTGCAGCCTCTAACAGTAATCCATATATGTTCTGCTCACAGCTACTGTGGGACAGTACTCCTGGTTCTCAGTTCTGGGCTTGAAGGACACTTTCCCCTGCATTCCTCCTGCAGAAGAACTACTGAAGCTGTCTGCTTTCTGGTGGCAGGACCCAGAATGGTAAACATAACCTTTATTGGACAAAGCTTCCTAGACATCAGAAACTCCCAACATTAGATGGTCCATTTGGAATGACCCGTTCTCAACTGGCAGATGTTGCTTTAAAGTGTTCAACAACCAGGAACAACAGCAAAAGAAGCAAGAAGATGCAAGACTGAAAGCCACATTACCTGGTGGCAGCAGTGGACTCCTAGAGCACGTGTAACCTGAGGGGAGGTGAGCCACCGCGGGCGAGGGAACAACATGCTTAGTGTAAGGAGGGCACTGGAAAACAGACTGTCCTTGGCTAAGGACTAAGAAGAAAAACAGTAACAAACAGGAGCCTGTCGTTACAGTAGAAAGAGATGAACACTCTGATGATGCCCCAGGAGCCCCGGGTACCTGTGACAGTGGGGACAAGCTGACTGACCTTCTCATAGCTACAGTGCAGCATACTTGGTAGATACCAAGATGGCGCAGAGAACAACTCAGTCCATCCCAGTCACAAGAGTTTCTGGAGAAGTGCAAAGCTGTTCTTTCTTAGAACCTCTGCGATGCCGATTATGGGACCTCAGTCTGAAACACAGTTTCTTATATATGCCAACGTGTCCAATCCCTCTTTTGTAAATTAAATGCGCAAATAATTTTTTTCTCCAGAAGAGCTTGACATCAGCATCCTGTCAGGGCACCCGGTAAGCAGGCAGATGACACTTGTGGACACTCTGGAGAAGGTGACTGATTCCCCCTCCCCAAGCATACAAAAAGGTACGGCAGGAAGTGTGCACTGACAGCACTCCAGGGAAGGCCGACAACACATGGCCAATACAAATCCTGTTATTAGGGACACTGGAGGGATTCCCTGGTGGTTCAGTGGTTATAAGTTGGCACTTTCGTTGCAGTGGTCCGGGTTCAATTCCTGGTGAGGGAACTTAGGATCCTGCAAACTATGCAGGACAGCCAGAAAAAAATAAAGGACACTGGGACACCTAATTTAAAACAGTACCATCTGAGCAAGAGATCCAAAGATAATTCAAACAGTTCTTGAAAAGTTGGCTTAACTGGGACAAATTAAACCTTGTAGATTTCTATAAAAAAACCCTATCCTCCCAAAGACCTGAACTCCATAGTGTATGAATCACTGTCTAAGACGTGAGGGCCATTAATGAGACAGCCCAAGGTTTGCAGCCTCTAACAGTAATCCATATATGTTCTGCTCACAACTACTGTGGGACAGTACTCCTGGTTCTCAGTTCTGGGCTTGAAGGACACTTTCCCCTGCATTCCTCCTGCAGAAGAACTACTGAAGCTGTCTGCTTTCTGGTGGCAGGACCCAGAAACACAGGGAGTCCAACAGTAGTGCTGGACAGTATTGCCTCAAGGACTGAAGATTTCCCCTACCTTGTTTGGGGAAATGTTGGCTAGGGTTCATACTCCCATGTTTGTCGATGACTTCGTCATCGACATGTCTACATGTCTACAAGCTAAATGTCTACAAAATACCATAGGAACCCCAAACTCGGCTGATTGTGGATGGAATGGCTCCCGAAAGAAGGCAACAAGCAACAAGTCATGTACCTGGGTTTCATCCTCGGCCTGACAGAAAATAGGCAACTGCTGGTTTGGGAACACCCAAGATACACAGAGCTGAGGGGTTTCTGGGTAAGGCAGGATTCTTTCAAATTAGGATCTCGAACTCAGGCTTTAAAAGGACATATCTTGAGCTCTTTACTTTGACAAAAGAGCACCAAACAGCCTGTGAAGTGATCAAAACAAGGTTAGTCTCAGCTCCAGCTTTGGAACTCGCAGACTTAAACCTTTCACACTGTAGGTTCATGAGAGAAAAGGCATGAGTCTCAGATATTAATTCAAGCTCTGGGGAACATCCCTTAGCCCACTACTTACTTCTCCACTAAAACAGACTGTTCAAGGTGGCCCCCTAGCCTTCAAGCTATAGCAGCTCCTGCCAGACTTCAGGAAACCGAGCAGTTCACCCTGGGGTGACCCACCACTGTGTACATCTCTCACCATGTCCTTTCTTCAGGCTTATCTGGTAGCTCAGTTTGTAAAGAAATTGCCTGCAATGCAAGAGACCCTGGTTCTATTCCTGGGTCATGAAGATCCCCTGGAGAAGGGATAGGCTACCCACTGCAATATTCTGGCCTGGAGAATTCTATGGACTGTATAGTCCATGCAGTTGCCAAGAGTCAGACCTGACTGAGCTACTTTCACTTCATTTTATGTCCTTTCTTCACTGGAACAAAAAGGGGGCTATTGGCTGACTTCTGGGAGAATGGGGAAGTACCAAGCCATTCTCTTAGGCAATTCCACTCTAAAACCTCAGGTCACTGTGGCCCTCAATCCAGTGCCACTGCTCCCGATAGCTGCTGCACAACCCCCTGAGGACGACTGCCTCAAACAGACTGGGCTCAACACACAACCCTTGGCTGAGCCGGATGTGGACCTGTTCACGGATGGAAGCAGCTTCATGGACCAAGGCAGGAGAAGTGTTCAGTATGTAGTGAAAACCCTTTGTGTTTTTTGCCACACAGCCTACAAGATCTTAGTTCCCCAACCAGGGATCAAACCCGCACTCCCTGCAATGGAAGTGCAGTCTTAGCCACTGGACCGCCAGGGAAGTCCTGTGGTGCTAACCCTTGAAAAGGTGGTAGAAGCAAAAGCCCTGCCCCTAGGGAGCTCAGCTCAGGAGGCAGAGGTCACTGCTCTGACAAGAGCCCTACGGCTCACTGAAGGCACGTGAGTGATACATACACAGGCTCCTCCTCTGCGTTCCCTACGGTGCCTGCTCACAGCACCATCTGGAGAGAAGGGGGCTCCTCGCTTCAGACAATCGAGACAGAAAACATGCTTTGAGATCACACTGCCTAATCATGTCTGACTCTCGAGTGTCCTGTCTGACTCCAGTATACACACACTCACCCTGAGCCTTCCTTCAGGGCCTGTCATCTCCACTTAGATCCCGTCTCCCGATGACCCAGTGACGTGAAGCTTGTGAGGAGGCTCCCCTGAGCACCATCCTGGACAGGGCTTCTCACGCACGGGTTGGAGATGGGATCTCGGTGCTGTTGGGCAGCAGGGACTGTTTACGGCCTGTCTGGATGTGCTGTCTGCTCTCTGTCAACCAGGGTAAAGAAGCTGTAGGTGGACCTCAGGTATTAACATGTACAGTACACGGTAAAATCTGCAAAAGAGGCCAATGAGTGGAAATCAGTTCTCACTTTTTATAGTACATTTAAATCTAAATGAACACCTCCTTGAAAGCTTCAGTGTTTGGGAATGGAATGGAACGTTCAGAAAGAGTTGTCAGGGCTAGGGAGTGTTTCTTTACACCATCTAATTTAAACTGTGAAATTAGGCTTACTAAGACTTTTTTCTTTCTTTTTTGACCACATTATGCATTCTCCAGGGTCTTAGTGTGCTGAGTAGGGTTCGAACCTGAAACGCTGCAGTGGAAGTGAGGGATCTTAACCACTGGACCGTGAGGGAATTCTCCAACTTTACTAATCTTGATTCAGTATTTTCCTAATGGAATAAAAAGTTTTGGATTTTATTAATAAGTACATACCTAAAATTAATGATAAAAATCACATTATGATTTTTTAAATATATTTATTTCCTATACTGTAATCTTTACTGCTTCAGTGTCTTTTCCCTAGTTCTGGCGAGTGGTGGCCACTCTCTGGTAGCAGTGCACACACTTCTCATTGTGGTGGCCTCTCTTGTCTTGCAGCCCAGGCTCTAGAGCACAGCAGCTTCAGTAGTTTCACCTCCTGGGCTCTAGATCTCTGGCTCGGGATTTGAGACTCATGGGCTTAGTTTCCCCCTAGCATGTGGGAACTCAGACCAGGCAACAACCCACATCTCTTGCATTGCCCAGTGGATTCTTTACCATTTACCTGTAGGGAGGGCCACATATTTTTAAATACAGGTATTTTATAAAGATTTTAAGAAATCTTCTGTATGTTATTTTCTGCTTGTATTACTTTTTTTTTTTTTTTTGAACTAGAATAAGATCATGTTGAGGACTTCCTGGTAGTACAGTGACTAAGAATGTGCCTGCCAATGTAAGATGCACGGGTTCCATCCCAGGTCCGGGAAGATCCCTCAGCGCAACTAAGCCCATGGGCCACAACTACTGAGCCTGTGCTCTAGAGCCTGGGAGCCCGCACGCTGTAGAGTGTGTGCTCCGAAACAAGAGAAGCCCCTGCAATTAGAAGCCCCTGCACTGCAGCTGTAAGTAGAGAAAGCCCACGCACAGCAACGAAGACCCAACATAAGCAAAATAAATAAGCTTTGAAAAAGAAATAGAATGTTGACATAGTTACTGAATGAAGAAGTAAAATGAAAGAAGAGAATGGGAACCCACTTCAATATTCTTGCCTAGAGAATTCCATGGATAGAGGAGCTGGTGGGGCTGCCATCAGGGGGGTTGCAAAGAGTCTGGCATGAGTAAGCAGGTAAACAACAACTTCTGCCCACAGCAGATTGAGCTCTGAAAAACAAATCTAAGTGTCTAACTTTCCTCTTGCTGATTCTTCAGTGACTTCCTGTAGCTTTTGGAATCAAGTCCTAATTCCATAGATTTAGCCTAGCCGGGCATCACCCCATGTACATTTGCTGTGTGCCAGTCACACTGGTTGATTTTCTGTTCAGTAAATATCTTCCTGCCTCAGAGCTGGCACTCAGGCTGTTCTCTCTGCTTGCAACACTCTTCCATTTCCCAGCTTACCAATCCTAAGTGTTTCTTCCTCACAGAGACCTTGTCTGATTTCTCAGTGTTATTGGAGCTTCAGCTTCAACATCAGCCCTTCCTGTGAATATTCAGGATTGATCTCCTTTAGCATTGATTGGTTTGATCTTGTAGTCCAAGGGACTCTCAAGAGTCTTCTTCTCCAACACCATGGTTCAAAAGCATCAATTCTTTACCACTCAGCCTTCTTTATGGTCCAGCTCTCATATCCATACGTGACTACTGGAAAAACCATAGCTTTACTATACAGACCTTTGTGGGCAAAGTAATGTTTCTCCTTTTTAATATGCTGTAGAGATTTGTCTTAGCTTTAGAAAATAAAGACCTAAAATATATTAGAACTTGCAAATAGTAAGTGAAAGATTCCAATTATGTTCACACTGAACATATAATCAACTTGAAATTACATTATGGGTATTATTTAGTGTAATTTCCTAAACAAGTTTTTTGGAAAGATGCTTAACAGTTTAGGCTTCCCTGGTGGCTCAGACAGTAAAGAATTCGCCTGCAATGCACAAAACATGGTTTTGATCCCTGGGTTGGGAAGATCCCCTGGAGGAGGGCATGGCAACCCACTCAAGTATTCTTGCCTGGAGAGTCCCACGGACAGAGGAGCCTGGCAGGCTATGGTCCATGGTGTCGCAAAGAATCCAGCACAGCTGTACAACTAAGCACTTCCTCCAAAGTACAGAATAGAGGATTTTAATGTAGTTCACATCATAAGAAACAAAAAAAATTTTTTTCTCCTATTCTGCTGTCTCTTTTTAGGTTATCTATACGAAATTATGGATGCTAAGTAAACTTATTGTGATACTCGTTTCACAGTATGTGTATCAGTTAATTTTTCTCTGTAGCTTAAATTTACACAATGATATTTGTCATTGTAAGAGTTGCTTATACAACCCCCTTTATGTCACTGTTTAAAGAGTTGGGTTTAGAAAGGGAAATAATTAAAACACGTTGGATTAAATAAACAAGAATGCAGTTTATAATCATTTAAAGTGTCTTGCCTGGCAAATCCCATGGATGAAGGAGCCTGGTGGACTACAGTCCATGGGGTCGCTAAAAGTCAGACATGACTGAGCGACTTCACTTTCACTTTTCCCTTTCATGTGTTGGAGAAGGAAATGGCAACCCACTCCAGTGTTCTTGCCTGGAGAATCCCAGGGACAGGGGAGCCTGGTGGGCTGCCGTCTGTGGGGTCGCACAGAGTTGGACACGACTGAAGCGACTTAGCATTAGCAGCTCATTTTAAGGCTGTGGTTAGTGACCCAAATGATCACATCCCTTAAGTCCTCCATCTCAGACACCTAAGTGCTGACCCTCAGTTGGTTGAACTCAGCACTATGCTGAGTTTGCTGTTTTGTAGGGCGTCAGTAGGGAATAGCCCATTTCTACCCAGGGAGAGTTTTGGATTTGTAATATAGAGACTAGTCCCATTCTTGTTTATTAAAACTGCCCAAGTTCCGAGATACCTGAATTGCTTCAGCCTCTCTAACAGGATCTGAGCACACCATGCTGTGAAAAACAGCTTTTTATTGAGAATAAACCCTTGTAGTCTTAAGACGAAGTATCTTGGCTTCCGACATAACTTGAAGCTTTTACCTGAGCAGTGTTACAGAAGGTAACTTAGTGCTGTCACGGTAACAGGCCCCGCCCCCGTCCGCGGCCCGCCCCTCCCACGAACTCTTGCGCACAGCCGGTGCTCGCCCCGCCCCCGGTCGGAAGCCGCGGCTCTAACACCGAAAGCCCTTTCTCACAGAGCCGGAAGTTGGAGAGCGCGGAGCCGGGGTTCCCGAGCGGCGCCTAAGCTTCCTTCTAGAGTAAGTTTGCAGAGCTCGCCACCCTCCAATCCCCACCTCCGCCCCCGCTCACTCGTCCTCACGGTGTGGGAATTGCCAGCGACCTGAAAACCCTGGCACCCGGTGCTCGGCCCCGAATAGACGCTGCCGCTGCCGTTGAGGCCCAGTTATCTTTTCGTTTGGGTGTTAAGTGTTTCTGAGTCGGTTTCGGCCCTCTGTCCGCGTCGACACCGCCTCTGGCGACATTTTCCTGCTCAAAACCCGTTTTCCCCTCTGGCTTTGCCAAGTATAGCCTTCTTTCGCGAGTTGGAGTCGCGCCCGCCGCGTCGCCTTCTCGACTGCTGGAGGCAGAGCCCAGACAGGCCGCGCGCCATCTCCCCGGTCCCGGGATTCCGGAGAGCCCGCCCCGCTCCTGAGCCCCCTCCCTGCCAGCCCCTCTGTCCTCGCGTCTCCTCAGGCCGGTCCTTCTGCCCCGCAGGCCCCCTCTTTCCCGTCAGCCCGTCCCTTCACCCCGCGTAGGGTAGGTGACCTGGTCCAGCCTTGTGACAGCCAGTGCTGTTCCATGCCCAATTCAGCTCGGTCGAAAAAGGTGCTCTTCCTGTCGGGGGGCGTCTCGTTCTGTCGCCCATTCAGTAAATTCAGGAGGCAGGAGGATCAGGAGAAGCAGAGTCCGAAGGACTGAGAGAAATAACTGAAAGTGAGGAGAAGAGCATCCGGGGGAACCAATGGGAACCCTGAGAATGGCTGAGGGACTTGCAAAGGGATAGTCAAGTGAGAGGTTAAGACTTGAAAATAGCCAAGTGAGTAAAATAGAGAAGTATTAATATATTAAAAAGCCAGATCTCCAGGTTTTGGAAAACAGCTTAGGGAGAACTGCCCTGTATCAGTGATGGGAGCGGGGAGACCAAGCGCGATGAGGGACGTCAGAGGTGGAGAGTCCCTAACTGGGTTTTGGCCGGGTTTGAGTCCAGGCCTCTTGGGTTAGAGTCCCGAGTTGTGTTTTCATCCGGTTTGGGTCCCGCCACAAGGGTTCAAGTCTCAATCTGAGGTGTCCGGTTTTATCATGGTGCTTGTAGAGAAAGAGGTAAGGAGCAGAGGAAGAAAGGGCTGGGAGCAAGCGTAGCCACATGGCCTGCTAGAGAGTGGGGAGGAAGGGAGAGTCACAGAGAGAGAGGGGAGTAATCTGGAGCGCAGAGAGGGAGCCGAAATGGGGGAAGAAAGAGGCAGACATAGGTATGGATTTTTGAAAGACTCAAGAAGGTTGAAGAGAGAGAGCATTTCGAGGGGGAACGAATTACAGCAGCCTGGGACAGGAGAGGTGAGAGGGAGCAAATAGGAACAGCAGGAGAGCAGAGGGGGAGAAAAAGAGACACTGAGACTCAGATGAAACAGGGAGATAGGTGAACAGAAGGGCAAGCTCGATCCAGGTGTGGCCAGTTGTTTGGATACAGATGATTTTTTTAGTTATACAGAGGAGGATGAGACTTTCAAAACTCTCGTCTATAAGGCTTGTGTTTTTTTTTTTAATTGCTTGTGGCAGAAGATGACTTCATTTGCAAACACTGTTGAGGCTGGGGCAGTGGCTTGATTCCCTGAGTTGTGAGTGACCCCCTTCCCTTGCCCTATCATAAAATAGAGGTCAGGGAAGAAGAGACCTGGGGCAAGAATTGATTGACTCTGTCACTCTGTGATAGCTTTTCTTTTTTTTGGGGGGGGGGGGTGTTGTCTTCGGTTCTGTGCCGTGGGCTCAGGAGTTGAGGCTCCCAGGTTCTAAAGCACAGGCTTAGTAGTTGTGCACAGGCTTAGTTGCTTGTACTTGTGGGATCTTCCTGAACCAGGGATAGAACCCATGTCCCCTTCATTGTCAGGCAGATTCTTATCCACTTTTTCACTATTGGGTAGCATTTTTAAAGGAACACTTTTTTTTTTTTTTTTTTTTAGTGGATTCACATTTTCTCCTTTCTATATGTGTGGTGCTTTTTGTGGCTTGGAATAGGTCTTAATTCATTCAGTTTCTGTAATCATTTTTAACTTCAGAAATAAGCTTTTTTAGTTTCCAGTATTCTACTCTTATCATCCTTTTCTGAATATGATTATACTCAGTGTTTTTTTAAACTTTGACACCAGATTTTTAGATTAAAAATAATTTATTTCTTCTAAAGTTTTTTCAGATTCATTCCTTGCCTGGGTGCTTTCTTCCCTTCGTCTTGTACATTTGAAATTTTCTTTGGAAAGTAGTAAATCATCTTAGACTATTTTGTGCCATACTTAGCAAAAATGTCACCTCGTTTATCAGTTCTTATGAGGTAGATGAACCTAGAGCCTATTATACAGACTGAAATAAGTCATGAAGAGAAAGACAAATACTGTATTTTAATGCATATATATGGAATTTAGAAAGATGGTACCAACGATCCTACATGCAGGGCAACAAAGGGAGACACAGATGTAAAGAACAGACTTTTGGACTCAGTGGGAGAAGGCGAGGGTGGCATGATTTGAGAGAATAGCACTGAACCATGTATATTACCATATGTAAAATAGAATGATCAGTGCAAGTTTGATGCATGAAGCAGGGCACCCAAAGTCAGTGCTCTGGAACAACCCAGAGAGATCGGGTGAGGAGGGAGGTGGAAGGTGGTTCAGGATGGGGGGGACACATGTCCAATTCATGTTGATGTATGGCAAAAACCATCACAATATTATAAAGTAATTATCCTCCAATTATAATACTTAAAAATGAGGAAACTGAAAAAATTAAAGTTAATAAACAAAGATCACCTCGCCTCCCTTTCTCTGAATTCAAAGAGAAATACTTCTTGGAGGGTTTTATGTATGGGACATCGTGTAATAAAACAGACATATTTTCAACTGTGGTTTTACCAAAGACATGAATTGTGTGTATGTGTTTATGTGTGCACACACAAATGGATATTTCTGGTCTCAGCTCTTTACCACAGAATAACGGAGGCATGACATTAGATCTTGTGAAATTAAAGGCATTTCTTTGAGAAATCGGAAAATAAAAGAACATTTTACATGATAAAACCAACAAAATAAAATGCTTCATTCTTTCCTTTCAAAAAAAGAAAAACCTAGTTTAACTGGTTAGTGTAATGGTCTGTTTTCTGCATTTTCTATGATAAGTGAAACAAGTGAGCTGTGAGGTGATATGAAGATGTTTCCCTCAGGTCCCTTTTTGACTTTTCTGTGTGAATGAGGAAGGATGGGCTGGATTGACCTGGGACCTTCCGACAGAGCCTCTCTATTCATAATGAAAAAGATTGCTCAGATCCTATTTCTAATGTTTTTTGTACCAGTGGATATATATTTGCAATTCTGTATTTTTAAAATATTTTACTGCAATCTTCTAATAAAAAATTACCTGCTTGGTATCAGTTTGACCCAATCTTGAAAGAAAAGTTTCTTTTGCTCAGATACATGACAAATATTCCTGGTGTTAAATGGGATGGGCATTAAGGACAAACTTGGCCCCCTTGCCCTTCAGCCTCCCATTTCATTATTCAGTTATACCTAGTTCTCTTCACTCAGCTCAGACCTTCTCATAAACGGCTTCTCTCTGGGCCCGAGGGAGCCCACTCGTAACATGGAGATGAGAGACTAGACCGGAAACTCTGAGCCTAAGCAACACTGACCCCTGAAATGATTAACCAAATTGGCTGTGTGTCTGTGTGTGGCAGTTCTGGTTGGGAGGGAGTGTCTGGTGGTAATTAGAATTTTAAATAGATCCCAGTCCTCCCTCAATGAAAAACCAAAAGGAAAACTGTAGGATGGAGGCAGGATCACAGGCTCAGAATTAGATGACTTCTATGAATAAGGCTAAATCTGAAGGGAGATTTTTTTTACGTCCTGATGTGCAGACCTCCCCTGGCTTTCATTTGTTCTTGGGACAAAAGCTTGACTCCTGACTGTGGCTCCACAGCCCTCTGTCAAGCTCAGGGCCCTGTAAGAGTCTCCAGCCTCATCCTGGGAGCTGACCGTTTGCTCGTGGTTCAGCCTGTCCTGGTCTCATTTGCCTTTTCTCTGTTTCCAAATACGAAAACCATTTCTGTCTGACATTGTGTTCCTTTCTCACCTTCAGGTCATCCTGGCTCAGGCCCTTTGTCACCCTTCAAGTCTAGGCTCAGAGAGGTCTCCCCATCCCTTCCTAACAGTCTCTCTCATGTTACCAAGGTGTGTTGCCTCTGTATCAGTTGCCATCAGCAGAAATTAATGCCCTTCTTGATGGGTTATTTTGAGTCCTTCCTGGTTCCCCTCTTTTTAGGGCTCATAGTGTTCCTCTTCTTCCCAACGTGGCTGCAGTATCTGATACTGGAAATGTCCTTAGATGACAGGACTATGGGTTGGGCTGAATAATCCTAAGGAAAGACCAAGAGAACAGGGCAGTTGATTAAGATGTTTCCCATGTTCTGGACATTTCAGCTGTAATTGATCTTTACCCCATGTAGACTACTTAATTACTCAAAAGAAGACCCAAAAATATAGGAAATCCCAAAAAGCCCTACAGAACTGGTGTCCTCAAGCAGTGGGCTAAGATGTCCCCATGTTTAGTCTGCTGTGTTTCGTCCTCTGCAGCCCCCAGATCTAAGCTCTGTCCATCCAGGGACCAGTCACCATCATGGAGAACAGCTTTGCCTTCTAGGAGTTCATGTGCTCAGTGTCAGCGATTTTGATTTCAATGGGCTGAGGATGAGCAGAAATGCAAAACCTAACAGGGCAGGAAGGAGACACTGCCCGCCCTCCCCCTCCCAAGGGCTAGAATATTTTCCAAGTAGGTGTGGGTGGGGAAAACAGGAGAGAGTGAGACCTGGAGACCCTTGCTTTGAGAATTCCTCATCTCAAATGCCTTTGTACCTGGATTCCATAGTGTCCCCAGGTGGTGGCAGACTTTCCCAGGAGGGCCAGTCTCTTGATTCTCATACTGCATGTGCAGTGTCCTTTGGGTAGTTCGTGGGCACTCCTCTTGTGATCCCGTTTGCCAAGAAACCCCAGTGCGCTTTAGTCTTGCTTAGTCCAGTCATGCAAGGAGGAGAGGTAGACAAATGGGGAAAGCGGAGGGAGCCTGGTGGGGTCTGCAGGAGGCTTGTGGCAGTACTTGGGGGCATCAAGGTGAGCCCAGTGAATGGAGCGTGCACCCATCCCAAGTGTAGTTGCAGGGACAGGGCGGGTGTGGATCTGTTGGAAAAAAATGTCTCAGGTCAGGCTGGAGAACCTGGGAGTGGGTTTGTTGGAGAGCCCGCATGGAATGGTTTGAGGTTCCAATGCCTTAGCTCGTGTTCCTGGGACAGCAGTGCTGAGGCTGACACTTGCCTGCCCAGATTTGATTTGACAACTCGTGACCACACGTGAGCAACAATGAAGGATGTGGAATTCAGCCAAGAGAACCCTTTTCCACTGTTAGAGCTGTGGCCTGGGCTGAGCCCGCAGGCACCTGTGGGTGCAAGAGGATGGGAGCCTTGGGCTTGAGGGGCTGGTTCTAGCAGGTGCCCCCAGCATCCACTCCACACCCTGGCTTTTGTTTGCTCTTTTAGCAGGCAGGCACCAAAGAGTAACAGGGAAAATCTCAGGTCATTTTTTGCATCAACTTTGGTATCATTGTGTACTTGGGGTTGCTGGTGAAGAAAGGTTCATGTGCATTTGGGAAGATACCAAGAGAATCTGGAGTGTTTCCTTGGAAGATGCTGAGGTCTCGGTGGGCCATGTGCATCATTGGAATTATCCCTCTTTTTCATAGTCTTTCGAGATTTCAGTGCTGGACCTGGATCACTCACTGTAAATCAAAATATGATGTCTTATGTCTGTGGATCCTTGGCTGTCCTCTTTTATATTTTGCGTCATGTGTGAGTTAAGGGCTTGAATGCTTTGTGTTTGTAAAAGAGGGTTCAGGGCTCATTATGGGCTCTGTGGACTATCTATTGGACACCATTAAAGTTTGTAAGTTTGTTTGAGTCCCTCTGGGAAAATAGGAGTACTAAGGTTAAGATCACGGAATGCTTGTCATAAGGTGGTCCTGCTCAGTAGGGATCTCTGGGCCCAACCTTCGAAGAGTCATAAAGTCCTGTGACGTAGGGGAAAATCGCTACCAGAATCAGAAGGCAGCAATACCACAGTGATCTGCAGCCCGGAGGCTCATCCTCTAGAAGGTGCAGCTGCAACTCTCTTGCTGCCAGGCCAGTGCTGGGTTCTCTGTTATCCACTCCTGTCCCTCCCAAAATAAGCACATACACAGGCACAGTACAAAAAACAGGGAATCTTAACTGCACTGTTGGTGGTAATGTAAATGGTACTGCTATGTTGGAAAATAAAATGGAAGTTCCTTAACAAATTAACATAGAACAGGCCTACAGTCTGTCAAACCCATTTCTGACAGATATCCAAAGGAAAAGCAATCAGTTTTTCAGGGATATGTCCGCAGTCCCATCAGTGTGACTGGATTTGCAGTAGCCAAGGCATAGACACAGCACAGATGTCTGTTGACAAAAGAATAGGTAACAAAAGTGTGGTATAGAAATATTTATTATATAGTGTATATTTATGAACTATTTTTTCTCTGTGTATAAAAATCAAGGATCTGAACCGAACTGAATGAACCTCGAGAACATTATGCCAAGTTAATGAAGCCTGACAAAGGAGGACAGACACTGTATGTGGAAACTAGACTTGTCAAACTCATAGAGCCACCGAGTGATAAGGCTGTTACCAGGAGCTGGTGGATGGAGAAATGGGGCACTGTTAGGCAAAGAGTAGAGATTTTCAGTTGTGGGACTCTGAGGTACTGCATGCTGCCAGTAGTGTTTCTATATACTTGAAATTCGCCCAGAGCGGAGAAATAGAGTGTACTTGTAGATGGAAGTGTAACTTACACCAGTATAATAATTATTCAGTGTATGAATCTATCACATGATCACTTTGTACACAGTACGTTTATACCATTTTTGTTAGTTACACCTTAGTAAGGCTCGGATGAAAAAGAGAGTTGGGAGGAGCTTTTCTCCTCTGAATGGTGCTCAGACCATGCTTCACGTTTCATTGATGAGGCATTTTGCATACCCATGTTTTGTACCCTCTGACCAGAGATTCCCCTTCAGGTAACTTGTGTTGGTCCACAGCTCGAGAATGTTTAAGGTGCCCCAGTTGATTCCAGTCTGGTTCCCTCACTGAGCATCAGGACTCTGAGTCCTCCCAGTTCTGAGGGCTGAGATCTGAGCTGAGGAGGGGGAACTCTGCTCTGAGTGGGTCTGGACCAGGACCTGCTGTGTGACCTGAAGGGGGTCGTGGGGTCAGCAGAGGTGGCCCCTGCTGCTGTGGACATGAGGCCTCAGCAGGAGGGGAGTGTGATCCGAGGGAAAGTGTGGTAAAGTCCCATGTTGATCTCTCTGCGGGAGTTGACCGTCCTGAGTCCCTCCGGAGACAGTGGCCACAGAGGACTGTCTGTTCCACACAGTGAGGGCTTCCCTGTGTGTGTCATTGGGGCTCAGAAAGGGGATGTGCTGACTCTAAGCATTAAGCAGCATGTTTTCAACTTTCATGATAGACCTCTGAAGACCTGTGTTGCCTGAGGAAGCCCTGAAGTTGAGGAAGAGGAACGAAAAGGAGTCAGGCATGGCTCTTTCTCAGGTAAGGTCATATTCAGTGTGTCCTTCCTGAAATGCCCTTCTCTGGACTTGCTAATCGTGTCTGACTCTGGAGTATCCTGTCTGACTCCTTTATACACACACTCACCCAGGGCCTTCCCTCAGGGCCGTCTCCACTTAGATCCCTTCTCCCCATGACCCAGTGACCTGGCCCTTGTGAAGAGGCTCCCTTGGGCACCGTCCTGGGCAGGGCTTCTCACCCAGGGGTTGGAGATGAGGGCTTAGTGCTGTTGGGCACCAGGGATTGCTTAGGGGCCACCTGGATGCTCTGTCTGCTCTCTGTCAACCAGGGTAAGGAAACTACACTTGGAAGTCAGGTATTAATATGCACAGTACCTGGTCAAATCTGGGAATCAGATCAATTAGGGGCAGTTTGTTCTTTTTTAAGGCAGTTCAAACTAAAGATGTGTGTCAGTCTCCTTAAATCCTTATTGATAATAGAATGGAAAGTTCAGAAATAGACATCAGTGATACAGGATTTTTAGTTTATAATCAGATTTAATCTATGAAATGAATCTAAGTCTCTGGCAAGTGGAAATTTTCATCACCTCCATTCTTCAGAGATTGTCCTTTCACTCTGTGGATTGAATCCTTTGACACAGAAATGTTTTAACTTTTTAATGCAAGGAAGATTCCAGTTTCATTCTTTTGCTGATGGATATCTGTTTTCTCAGCATCATGGTTATTTAGATTGTCCTTGCCCTTTTGTGTAGCTTGTGGATACATCCTTGTGGATATACCTTACATGTACAGAAAGAATTATGTCTGAGTACTGTGTTCTGTTCAGTTGGTTTATTTGTCTGTTTTTGTACCAGTACCACATCACCTTGATTACCTTATAATAGGTGTTGAAATAGAAAGACCTCCATCTTCCTTGTTCAGGAGTTTTGCTGTTTGTTCTTTGAATAGTTCTATATCTTTCACCATGTTTTATTCTGCTTCTACAAAGATTGCCATGGCAGTTTTGATAATGAGTTAATTGGTTGATTGATCCTTTGTGTGGTTATTAAAGGATCTTTTTTGATATAGCATGTTTCTTTTGTAATCTTTATGACTTTTACCTATGAAACTTTGTCACGTGGGAAAGAAGATAAATTTACATCTCTTTCAATTTGCTGACCTTTGATTTCTTTTTCTCATGTAGTTGCTCTAAGGGTTTCAGTGCTTTGTTGAATTGTAGTGCAGAGTGTGCGTCCTTGCCTTATTCTTGACCTCAGAGGAAAAGATCTTTCATTCTTTCCCCATTGCTCTGCTCTTTTCATAATGGCATTTATTATGTTGATGTTAGTATAATTTATTGTTTGTAGTTTGTTGAGTGTTCCATCTTGAAAGATTGTCAAATTTTTGTCGAATGGTTTTTTTCTGCATTGAGATGACCCTGTATTTTTTTTTCCCTTAAATCTGTTAATGTAGTATGTCATATTAATTGATTTTTGTATGTTGACTTCTCCTTGCCTTATATGAATAAAATCCACTTGGTCAATGTGTGAGATGTTTTTATTTATTTGTTTTAATTGAAGGATAATTGCTTTACAGAAGTTGTTGTTTTCTGCCAAATATCAACCTGAATCAGCCATACGTATACCTATGTCCCCTCCCTCCCATCTTCCTCCCTATCCCACCCCTGTAGGTTGTTAGAGAGCCCCTGTTTGAGTTCCCTGAGTCATTCAGCAAGTTTGCATTGGCTCTCTGCTTTATATATGGTAATGTAAGTTTCCATTTTACTCTCTCCATACATCTCACCCGCTCCTCCTCCCCTCCCGCCTCTGTCAGTTGTCTATGTCTATTTCTCCAGATCTTTTTAATATGTGTTGAAGTGGGTTTGCAAGTATTTTAATTTTGCATCAGTATTCGTCAGGGGTGTGGGTGTCTAGTTTTCCTTTCTTGTGTCTTTGGGAAATCAGCAAACTATTAGAATCATGCTTGCTCCATAGAATTAGCAGGATTAGTGGTAATTCTTTTGTAAATGTTTGGTAGAATTTGGTCCTGTATTTTTCTTAGAGGTTTCTGACTATTTATTAAATCTCTCTAGGTATAATGGGCTTCCCTGATGACTCAAATCATAAAGAATCTGCCTGCAGTGAGGGAGACCCAGGTTTTATCCCTGGGTCGGAAGATTCCCGGGAGAAAGGAATTACTGTCTAGTCCAGTGTTCTTGTCTGGAGAAATTCCATGAACAGAGGAGCCTTGTGGGCTACAGTCCATGACGTCACAAAGAGTCAGACAGGACTGAGTGGCTAACACTTTGACTTGCAACACTTATCAATTTTTTTATTTCTTAATAAGTAAAAGAGTTTGTGTGTTTCTGAGAATTTGCCAGTATCTTCTATATTCTGTCATTTATAGGCATTATTGGTCATAGTACTTCCTTATCTTTGGAAACTTTCTTTGACCTCAGTTGTAATCACTCCTGTTTCATATCTGTTTTTAGTTATTTGAATCTTTTTTTCTCTTTTCCTTAGTCTAGGTGCGGGTTTTCCTATACAGTTTTTTCAAAACATCAACTCTTGATTTGTTGATTTTTATAGTTTTCTTCTTTCTATTGTATCTCTGGTTTAATCTTTCTTATTTACCTGTTTCCTTCTGCTAAACTTGAGTGTAGTTTGTTTTCTGTTTTCTGCTTCCTAAAGGTGTAAAAATAGATTTCAGATTTAAGATCTTTTCTTTTTTACTGTAAGCATTTAACGGTTTAGACTTTGCTTTTAGTACAGTCTTCTCTGTGTGTTATAAATTCTCTAATGTTTTCTTTTTGTTTTCATCCATGTATTTAAAAATTTCCATGTGATTTTTTTCTTAGACCCATTTGTGGTGTAAGAGTGAGCTGTTTAATGTTCACATTTGAGGAATTTTCTTTTTTTCTTGTGTTTATTTCATTGTTAGGGACAATCCTGAAAGGTTGTTGTTGAATCACGCAAAGACACCAGGATCCTTGGCCCCGGAGGAGAAGAATTCTGTCGGGGGCCAGAGACAAGGCTTGATGGCTCAGAGCTTTTGTGTAATAAAGTTTTATTAAGGTATAAAGGAGATAGAGAAAGCTTCTGACATAGGCTTCAGAAGGGGGCGAAAGAGTACCCCCTTGCTAGTCTTCAGCTGGATGTTATATAGTCACTAGCAATCTGTTAATGAAAGAAAGGAATGTCTTAAAACTCAGAATGGCACCAGGCCCCTCACCCATAAGATGCATTTGGGGATAACCTTGGCATCAAATGGTTCATCCTGGGCCATAAAATGATTAACTTGAATCTTGAAGAAGGGCAGATCACCATACAAATAGTTTCGTTTACATAGATGAGGGGAACAATATCGGAATATAACATACTGGTTTGTCAAGTAGCTTCTGAGCCAAGAGACGGAACCGACTTGAAGACAGAGTTTGGGGTAAATGCATAGCTTTATGCATTAGCATAGCTTAAGATAAACATTTCCATAAGAAAAAGGAATTGGTTCACTCAAGGTTTGAAAATAGTTAAGTTCAGGTGAAACCAAGTGTCATTATGACAACACAGTATTTTAAGAGAAACCTCCAGTGTTCTTGTGTGGAGAATCCTAGGGACGGCGGAGCCTGGTGGGCTGCTGTCCCTGGGGTCTCACAGAGTCGAACACAACTGAAGTGGCTTAGCAGCAGCAGAAAAGGAAAACATATCGCTAGTTTGTTTCCTCCTGCTGCTTAAGAGAGATAAAAATGTCTGACACTTGCAAGCTATTTCCTCCGTTTGGCGACCCCTGGACTTCTTGCCTGTTGCCTTCTCAATACTTTCATGGTATCAGTCTCTTAAAACTGTTGATTTGGGCATAACATGTAGTGTCTCATAGAGAATGTTTTATGTGCCCTTGAGATGCATCAGATCAGTCGCTGAGTCGTGTCCGACTCTTTGCGACCCCATGAACTGCAGCACGCCAGGCCTCCCTATCCATCACCAGCTCTCGGAGGTCATTCAGACTCACATTCATCGAGTCAGTGATGCCATCCAGCCATCTCATCCTCTGTCCTCCCCTTCTCCTCCTGCCCTCAATCCCTCCCAGCATCAGAGTCTTCTCCAATAAGTCAACTCTTCACGTGAGGTGGCCAAAATACTGGAGTTTCATCTTTAGCATCCTTCCTTCCAAAGAAATCCCAGGGCTGATCTCCTTGAGAATGGACCGGTTGGATCTCCTTACAGTCCAAGGCACTCTCAAGAGTCTTCTCCAACACCACAGTTCAAAAGCATCAATCTTCGGCACTCAGCCTTCTTCACAGTCCAGCTCTCACATCCATACACGACCACAGGAAAGACTATAGCCTTGACTAGGCGAACCTTTGTTGGCAAAGTGATGTCTCTGCTTTTGAATATGCTATCTAGGTTGGTCATAACTTTCCTTCCAAGGAGTAAGCGTCTTTTAATTTCATGGCTGCAGTCACCATCTGCAGTGATTTTGGAGCCCAGAGAAAGAAAGTCTGACACTGTTTCCACTGTTTCTCCATCTATTTCCCATGTAGTGATGGGACCAGATGCCATTATCTTTGTTTTCTGAATGTTGAGCTTTAAGCCAACCTTTTCACTCTCCACTTTCACTTTCATCAAGAGGCTTTTGAGTTCCCCTTCACTTTCTGCCATAAGGGTGGTATCATCTGCATATCTGAAGTTATTGATATTTCTCCCGGCAATCTTGATTCCAGCTTGTGTTTCTTCCAGTCCAGCATTTCTCATGATGTACTCTGCATATAAATTAAATAAACATGGTGACAATATACAGCCTTGACCATAGAGAATGTTTTATGTGTCCTTGTGATGCATGTGTTTTATGCTTTTGTTGGGCCTTGTGATCTGTACATGCCTGTTCAACTTGGACGGTGAAATCTCATACTATTCCTGTGCCACTATTTCTGTCTTCCTTTCCGTTAATGTTTGCTTCATTTTTCTCACATATCTACTATAAGATGTATATATATTTTTACTTGTTACAGCTTTTTGGTACATTGACCATTTTATCATTATAGGATATTTATCTCATTGCACTTTTTTTTTTCTTCAGTTTATTTTGTCTGATATAACAGTCTCCCCTGCTCTCTTTAGGATGGACTTTTTCCATCCTTTCACTATTCACCTTTCCATGTCCTTAGGTTTGTGAGTACTACCTGTTACAACTCTCTGATAAACTCTGTGTCTCTTGCCCTGTGTTTTTCCTCCTGTTCCTTCTTCTAGTGGCCCCTGCTCATGCACATCGTATGGTAGAGAAAGACAGGCACCCTGGACAGCTCCTTTCATGCCACTGTCATTTCAGAAGGAATATATTGAATGTTTCCTTCCCATCATGATGTTTCTTGAGATCAGATCAGATCAGCTCAGTCGTGTCCGACTCTTTGCGACCCCATGAACCGCAGCACGCCAGGCCTCCCTGTCCATCACCAGCTCCCGGAGGTCACTCAGACTCGCATCCATCGAGTCAGTGATGCCATCCAGCCATCTCATCCTCTGTCGTCCCCTTCTCCTCCTGCCCTCAATCCCTCCCAGCCTCAGAGTCTTCTCCAATGAGTCAACTCTTCGCATGAGGTGGCCAAAATACTGGAGTTTCAGCTTTAGCATCATTCCTTCTAAAGAAATTCCAGGATTGATCTCCTTCAGAATGGACTGGTTGGATCTTCTTGCAGTCCAAGGGACTCTCAAGGGTCTTCTCCAACACCACAGTTCAAAAGCATCAATTCTTCGGCACTCAGCCTTCTTCACAGTCCAGCTCTCACATCCATACATGACCACAGGAAAGACCATAGCCTTGACTAGGCGAACCTTTGTTGGCAAAGTAATGTCTCTGCTTTTGATTAATAACTATATTTTTTTCATATTCTTTTTTGCCGTGATTTTTAATTCTCTAAGAAGTTTGTTTACTTTACTATTGCTATAATTTTTTTTGTCATAATCTAATGACTTCTAATTTCAAATCACTGTTTTATTAATGGAAAAAAAATGCAAAGAAAGTCTTTGGCTTCTGTTAATGCCTTGCTATGTAAATTTAAGTGGATAAAATTGTATTTTTGTATATGGTAATTTTATTATGAATTTAGTTCAAGTATTTTTTTTTAAATGTTTTTACCAGTTTTCTTTTGGTAGCCTATTAGAGAATGCTGTTGACAAACTCAGCTGAGTACAAAGGATACATTTTTATTGTCTGAAAGATGCTGAAATGCATGTGAATAAATGGATGATATAAAACTGTCCAAAAAAATCTGTCAAGAGACGCATCCTCATTTCAGTTAATTTTTTATAGATATGTATGCATTCATGTGCAAGTCTGCGATCTTGACATGATGTCTGGATAGAAGACATCATTATTTAAAAACTACATATCACCCTTTTTTTTTGAGTTGAAATTATGTTATCAGTATAATCTGTGACCTTGAAATTTTCTAAACAATCCTATTAGTGTTTTAAGTAGTAAATGACTAACAGTTGTGTTTCTGTATTCAAATCTATAATGACCTTTGATGCCATTCCACATTGTTCACCTTGAACTTTGTGTTTTTTTTTCAGATTAATACAATATTTATTTGTTTTCCTTCTATCAAACCCTGAGCCCACCACTTTCCCCAGGCTGCCTGGGGAGTTACAGGAAAGGGAACATACAGGGAGACACAGAAGAAAGAACTATGGGAGGTGGAAACAGCTCCTTCACATCGTGAAGAAGATGAGCTAGACAACCATCAGGCAAAAGAGCCCCATGGCCTTTGCGAGGGCCAAGCCCCTGGCGTAGAAGAGCTACTGTTTCAGAGAAGGGTTCCTGGCATAACAGTGATGAAGGTCCCGAACACAGTCCCACTTCCAGCCCCGGAGCCAGCCACCCCTGCTGTGGCAGCTCCAGCTCCAGGGAACTGGGCTGCTGTGTCAGAGTCCCTTGAAATGGCACTGGTCTGGACGCTGTGGCTAGGAATAAGTGAGATGGTGCAGGGACCTGGGGCTCCCAAGCTGCTGTGTCTCTCATCGGTCAGTGTCTCCCGTCCTTCACCACCACTCTGGATAGTGATCAATCAACAGCAGGGAGGTTCTCCTGATCAAGAAGTGGGTGGAGACGAATTTGGCGCAGAGGTCCATTTTCAGGGGATGAAGGCCCCGAGGCCCAAGAGCTGCTCCCTGTGCAGACAAGAGGAGCAGGGAGGAGGCTCACCTTGGACTTCTTTCGAGTTTTCTTTAGGAGCCCTCTGTCAAAGGACTTTTAATGTTCTCTGTATTACTTAACTGTTAGATGCTTAAGCTTCAGTTGCTGAGCCCCAAGCCTCTGAATTCAGGTGCTTCGTGTAACGTTTCTTACCTTCTTGATCTGAGTCGAGTTTCTCAGAGTGTCTGTCTGTGACACAGTTTTTCTTCAGTAAGGTGGGAACAGGTCGTTCTTTAATGAGCTATTATATTGATGACAGGTTCTTGCCTGTAAAGTACTTGTTTAATGTTTAGAGTAATACTAGAGTAATTTAGAGCAACCGGAAGCCTTCAGACACTTTTGGTCCTTGCTGCTGTTATCAAGTTCATAACTGAAACTTTTGACCTTTCCATTAAAAGTGCCGTGGACTTCGTCATCTCTGAAGACACCACTCATGCTATACCTCATCTAGATCATGAATTGCACTCACTGGGTAGAAGATAATATCTGACACTTCTGTATAGCCAATACAGTGTTGACTTTTATTTATATATATTTCATGGATTTTGAGCAATGATGAAAAATCCATATGAATTGGAGGATCTCATAAGGTCTTATGAAAAAGCATAGGAAATTAAAATTAGAGATGCATAATTTCTCCACACACCCCTGCATGGACCTGTTAGAACACATACTTCAAGTCAATCCTTACCGCTTACCACCCTTCTCTTTTGCATGAAAATAAGAACTTTTCATGGCCCTTTTGGTGACATGTGGTTTCATTTCAGAAACGACTGACCTGTGAGGATGTGGCCATCGAGTTCACTCAGGAGGAGTGGGAATTCCTGGAGCCTGCTCAGAGGGCCTTGTACAGGGACGTGATGCTGGAGACCTACAGGAACCTGCTGTCTGTGGGTGAGGATGACTTCCTTCCAAAGCTGCCCTTGGGTATCTGCATTTTCCCTGTGTGCCCCTCGAGAGGCCCTGATATCTTTCATCTGAGAGTGCTGGTGACTCGGGCATGACACAGCTTCACAAGGTTAAACTGACCCTCTTCAGATGCTGTGTCTGTTTCATGTCACTGACTAAGGATCAGATCTGCACCCCTGCATTGGAAATGCAGAGTCTTAACCTCTGGATCACCAGGGGAGTCCCAGAATTTCTCTTTTGTATCTGAATATTATCTCCACATTGGAGCATGAGAAAAAGCTCTGGACAGTGGGGAGTGATGTAAAAATAGTCAAAAATACAACGTATAAAGAAAAACAAGAATCTCAAAAGGGCTTTTTTTTTTCTGTTTCGGATTGGGACAAGCTGGGGGATTAGGTCCTCTGTGGTTGTTACTTAGGAAAATGTAAGGAGAGTGGGTAGAGAGATCATCTTTTTGATCCCAGATCCTTCGAGGGGAGCATATGTGAATCCCACAGGCTCTTAGCTTGCCATCTGTAGGTCGAGCACATGGTCCCATCTCAAGATGCTGTGATGTCTGACCTTCATGCTGTATTATTTTTACTCTTGTGCTGCTCTACCCAGTCTGGGAATGTCAACTGTTCCTGATTGTACATTCTCCTTACTTTGTATCATTTTACCTCTTAAATTTCTTTGAAATATATTCCTGAGGGTCTGAAATTTTATCTGCTTTCCTTGCTGTGATAATCCACCTATGTGTAATTGGCAATCTCTGCTGAGTCTCTGTGGGGTGGATTTACTAGGTAAGAGAAAACTGTGATGGAGACACTACTCCTAATGTTATTTTCTTGCTCTGTACAAAGTCACCACTTGAAGCTATCCAGTAGAGTGGTCAGCATGTTCTAGGATTATGAGAAAGTATCACGAGAACCTGATACATCTTTCCATGTTATTTTCTGCCTTTGGAGACTCTGTCAAGGGCACTGTGACAGTGTTGTTCATGTATATTAAGGACCATATATTTTAGCCTCTGTAAATGGTATGGGAATTTATCCCAGGACAAGTTCACGTTCTGTATCTATGAGGCTATTGGCTGCATTGTTGTTCTGTATGGGAATTTATCCCAGGACAAGTTCACATTCTGTTTCTATGAGGCTATTGGCTGCACTGTTCTGTGCATTGTAAGTATTTTTTTTATTTTAGCATTGAATTCAAATTTCTGTGTTACTCTTAGTGTTTCTGTTTTGTATTTGCAGTGCGTTGGTTGGTTGGTTGGGGAATGGTCCCTATGGTGGAACTGGTGATCAGTCCCTCTTAAAATTCTTGATATATTCTTTGTACTCATTTACTATCAGATGTATGATTTCCACATATTTTCTCTTTTACTGTTGATTGTCTTTTCAAACTGCACGTTCATGCACAGTAGTTTATAATTTGAATATTTTTCAATTTATTAAAAATGGTTTTATTTTGTGGCCTGTGCTTTTGGTATTATATCTGGTAAATCATTTGTGGGTCCAATTTCCAGAAACAATTCCTGCTCGTTTACCTCTAGGAGTTTTATACATTTGGGACTTAGGTTTAGGTCTTTGAACCATTTTGAGTTCATTTTTGTCTATAGTGTAAGATCATGTTCCAAGTAAATTCTTTTGCTGGTGAGTATTCAGTTTTGTCAACATGTCTTGTTTCATAGACTGCTTCCCCCATTTAGTAGTTTTTACACCCTTGTGAACATCGTTTGAACATCTCCGCAAGAGGTGTTTTTGTTTTTGTTTTAACCATTCTTTTTAGGCATGGTGCTGCTGCTGCTGCTGCTGCTGCTGATAAGTTGCGTCAGTCGTGTCCGACTCTGCTCGACCCCATAGATGGCAGCCCCCAGGCTCCTTGTCCCTGGGATTCTCCAGGCAAGAACACTGGAGTGGGTTTCCATTTCCTTCTCCAATGCATGCATGCATGCCAAGTGGCTTCAGCTGTGTCTGAATCTCTGTGACCCCATAGATGGCAGCCCACTAGGCTCCTCTGTCCCTGAGTTTCTCCAAGCGAGAATACTGAAGTGGGTTGCCATTTCCTTCTCCACTTTTTAGGTATAGTTAATTTACAATGTTGTTTCAGGTATACAGCAGTTTACAAGATACTTAATATAGTTCCCTGAGGTATATCGTAAGTTCTTCTTGTTTTTATATTTTATCTCTCCCTTTCCTGCCCCCACCACCATCCTGCACTATCCCCTTTGGTAACCATAAGTTTGTTTTTTATGCTGGTGAGTTTATTTTGTGAATAAGTCCATTTGTATCATTTGTTTCAGTTCAACATATAATATCCTATGATATTTGTCTTTCTCTGTCTGATTTCACTTAGAATAATCCCTAAGTCTGTCTATATTGCTGCAAAAGGCATTACTCCATTGTGTTTTATGGGGTGGGTGTGGCAACCCACTCCAGTGTTCTTTCCTGGAGAATTTCATGGACAGGGGAGTCTGGCAGGCTGCAGGCCATGGGGTCTTAAAGAGTTGGACATGGCTGAGCTACTTTGATTTCACAGTATTCCCTTGTATATATGTACCACATTCTTTATCCCTTTGTCTGTCAGTGAACATTTAGGTTGCTGCCATGTTTTGCTGGTATAAATAGTGCTGCTAACAACATTGGGGTGCATGTGCCATTTTGAATTAGTTTTCATTCTTTCTGGATATATGCCCACGATTGGAATTGCTGGTTCATGTGATAGCTTTATTTTTAGTTCTTCATGGAACCTCCATCCTATTCTCCAAAGTGGCAGTACCAATTTATGTTCCTTCCAACAGTGTAGGAGGGTTCTCTTTTCTCCATACCCTCTCAAGTCTTTATTGTTTGTAGACTGTTTGATGGTGGTCATTCTGACCAGCGTGAGATGATACATTTTTGTGGTTTTGATTTGCATTTCTCTCATAAGTAGAGACGTCAAATATCTTTTCAGGTGACTGTCGGTCATCTGTTTGTCTCCTTTGGAGAAATACCTCTTTTGATCTTCTGCCCAGTTTTTGATTGGGTTGTTTGTTTGTTTTGGTATTAAGCTGCATGAAGTGTTTGTATATTTTGGAAATAAATCCCTTATAGGTAGCATCATTTGCATATATAGTCTCCTAGTCCAAAAGTTGTGTTTTTGTTCTTTGTTTGGTTTCCTTTGCTTTTCAGAAAGGTTTTAAATTTAATTAGGTCTTGTTTGTTTGATTTTGCTTCTATTACCATGACTCTCAGAGAAGACAATGGCACCCCACTCCAGTACTCTTGCCTGGAAAATCCCATGGATGGAGGAGCCTGGTAGGCTGCAGTCCATGGGGTCGCTAAGAGTCGGACACAACTGAGCGACTTCACTTTCTCTTTTCACTTTTCTGCATTGGAGAAGGAAATGGCAACCCACTCCAGTGTTCTTGCCTGGAGAATCCCATGGACGGGGAAGCCTGGTGGGCTGCCGTCTGTGGGGTCACACAGAGTCGGACACGACTGAAGTGACTTCTAAGCTTCTTAGCTTAACCATGACTCTAAGATCCAAAAAAATTTTGCTGACATTTATGTCAGTGTTTTGCATTTATTTTCCACTATGAATTTTATAGTATCTGGTCTTGCATTTAGATGTTTAATGCATTTTGAGTTTATTTTTGTATGTGGTATTAGAGAATGTTGTAATTTCATTCTTTTTCATGTAACTATCCCTTTATCCCAGCAACACTTAACAAAGAGACTTCTTCTTTCTGTATTGTTTTCTCCTTTGTTATAGAATAATTGACTCGAAGTAAATTGGTTTATTTCTGGGTGTTCTATCCTGTTCTACTGATCTGTGTTTCTGTTCTGTGCCATCATCATACCACTTCCCTGGTGGCTTAGACGGTAAAGCGTCTGCCTACAATGCAGGAGACCCAGGTTCAATCCCTGGGTCAGGAAGATCTCCTGGAGAAGGAAATGGCAGCCCACTTCAGTATTCTTGCCTGGAAAATCCCATGGACAGAAGAACCTGGTAGGCTACAGTCCATGGGGTCGCAAAGAGTCGGACACAACTGAGCCACTTCACTTTCACGTTGATGACTGTCAGTTTGTACTATAGTCTGAACTCAGGGAACATGATTCCTGCATCTCTGTTCTTCTTTTTCAAGATCGTTTTAGATATCAGAGTCTTTTGTATTTTGGTACAAATTTAGTGTTTCTTTGTTTTCTGAAATGTGTCATTGTTAATTTGATAAGGGTTGCATTGAATACGTCAATTGCCTTGGATAGTATGGTCATTTTGACAGGGTTACTTCTTTGAATCGAAGAACATGGTATATGTTTCCATCTGTTTGTTTCATCTTTGGTATCAGTCATCAGCATCTTATAGTTTTATAAGTACAGTTCTTATGACTTTTTAGGTAGGTTTATTCCTTAGAGTTTTATTCTTTTCTCTGAGATGGTGAATGGGATTGTTTCATTAATTTCACTTTCTGATATATCATTGTTAGTGTATAGAAATGCAACAGTTTTCTATACACTTTGTATCCAGCAAGTTTCCTCTGTTCATTGATGAGGTCTAGTGGTCATCTGGTGGCATCTTGGGGATTTTCTGTGTTTAGCATCGTAGTGACAGTTTTACTTCTTTCTTATTTTTTTAACTTGAATTCCTTTTTATTTCTTTTCTTTTCTGATTATTGTGGTTAGTACTTCCAGAAATATGTCCAGTAAAAGTGGCAATGGTGAACATTCTTGTCTTATTCATGTTGTTAAGGGGAATGCTTTCAGTTTTTCCTTGTTGAGTATGATGTTAGCTATGTGTTTGACATATACAGTTTTGCTTATGTTGAGGTAGGGTCCATCTCGGAGAAGGCATTGGCACCCCACTCCAGTACTCCTGCCTGGAAAATCCCATGGATGGAGGAGCCTGGTAGGCTGCAGTCCATGGGGTCGCTAAAAATCAGACACAACTGAGCGACTTCACTTTCACCTTTCACTTTCATGCATTGGAGAAGGAAATGGCAACCCACTCTAGCATTCTTGCCTGGAGAATCCCAGGGACGGGGGGAGCCTGGTGGGCTGCCATATATGGGGTCACACAGAGTTGGACACGACCAAAGTGACTTAGCAGGGTCCATCTGTGCTGACTTTCTGAAGGGTTTTTATCATAAATGGCACTTGAATTTTGTCAGAACCTTTTCTGCATCTATTGATGGTCATATGGTTTTTAGTCATCAACTGTTAATGTGGTGTGTCACACTGATTAACTTATGTCTATTGAGAAATCTTGCATCCCTGCAATAAATCCCACTTGATCATGGTATGATCCTTTTATGTATTAGTAACTGTTTGAATCTGCTGTTTGAACTCAGGGAAGGTCTAGGAGAATAAAGCCTTTTTCTACAAAAAGGAGTTGGATGCCTCCGGAAGGCTTTTGTAACTGGGAAAGTCCTCCAGATAAGATCAGATCAGTCACCCAGTCGTGTCCGACTCTTTGTGACCCCATGAATCGCAGCACACCAGGTCTCCCTATCCATCACCATCTGCTGGAGTTCACTGAGACTCATGTCCATCGAGTCAGTGATGCCATCCAGCCATCTCTTCCTCTGTTGACCCCTTCTCCTCTTGCCCCTAATCCCTCTCAGCATCAGAGTCTTTTCCAATGAGTCAGCTCTTGGCATGAGGTGGCCAAAGTACTGGAGTTTCTGGTTTAGTATCATTCCTTCCAAAGAAATCCCAGGGCTGATCTCCTTCAGAATGGACTGGTTGGATCTCCTTGAAGTCCAAGGGACTCTCACGAGTCTTCTCCAACACCACAGTTCAAAAGCATCAATTCTTCGGCACTCAGCCTTCTTCACAGTCCAACTCTCACATCCATACAAGACCACTGGAAAAACCATAGCCTTGACTAGACGAACCTCTGTTGGCAAAGTAATGTCTTTGCTTTTGAATATGCTATCTAGGTTGGTCATAACTTTCCTTCCAAGGACTAAGCGTCTTTTAATTTCATGGCTGCAGTCACCATCTGCAGTGATTTTGGAGCCCAGAAAAATAAAGTCTGACACTGTTTCCACTGTTTCCCCATCTATTTCCTGTGAAGTGATGGGACCAGATGCCATGATCTTGGTTTTCTGAATGTTGAGCTTTAAGCCAACTTTTTCACTCTCCACTTTAACTTTCATCAAGAGGCTTTTTAGTTCCTCTTCACTTTCTGCCATAAGGGTGGTGTCATCTGCATATCTGGGGTTATTGATATTTCTCCCGGCAATCTTGATTCCAGCTTGTGTTTCTTCCAGTCCAGCGTTTCTCATGATGTGCTCTGCATATAAGTTAAATAAACATGGTGACAATATACAGCCTTGACGTACTCCTTTTCCTATTTGGAACCAGTTTGTTGTTTCATGTCCAGATCTCACTAATGCTTCCTGACCTGCATACGCATTTCTTTTTTTTTTTTTTTTTTTTGCAGGGGAAAATGGACAAAGGAAAGGATCAATGAGGGTGGGAGGGAAATGGGAAGAAAGAAGGGGAGTGATGGTGGGGAGGAGTATATGTAATTTCTTAACCAATGGCTTTCTGTTTTTAATCACAAAGAACACTTAAAAAAATCATGGTGAGTTCATCTTATATTAGGAGGTTTGTTCTCGAAATGAAAAGTTCAGAAAACAAAAAGTCCAGTTTGGGTGTCCTCATCTTTAGGCACATCTTGGTATTTTGTATTGGTAAATCTATCTTTACCACAATATATTATTTAGGACAGGATCACATTTGTCACCTCTTCCTCCCTACTACCCAAAGTGGTACCAAACCCACAAAATAGTCAATAAACCTCTACAGAGTGAGCAAATAAGTCTTTTTTTTTTTTTTTTTTTTAAACTCTACTGAGTGAACTGAATTTTTTGAGGCTCATAAGTAAATATGTTTTCCTCTTTACTTTGTCTATTACAGCCAGATTATATGAGTGGGGTGTTAAAGTCTCCCACTATTATTGTATTGCTCTAGAGAATGTCCTTTAGTTTTTGTTGGAGAAATGGTTTAGTGATGCAAAATTCTCTCAACTTTTGCTTATCTGTGAAGCTTTTGATTTCTCCTTCATATTTGAATGAGATCCTTGCTGGATACAATAATCTAGGCTGTAAGTTATTTTCTTTCATCACTTTAATTATGTCTTGCCATTCCCTCCTGGCTTGGAGAGTTTCTATTGAAAGATCAGCTGTTATCCTTATGGGAATTCCCTTGTGAGTTATTTGATGTTTTTCCCTTGCTGCTTTTAATGTTTGTTCTTTATATTTAATCTTTGTTAATTTGACTAATATGTGTCTTGGGGTGTTTCGCCTTGGGTTTATCCTGTTAGGGACTCTCTGGATTTCTTGAACTTGAGTGGTTATTTCCTTCTCCATTTTAGGGAAGTTTTCAACTATTATCTCCTCAAGCATTTCCTCATGCTCTTTCTTTTTATCTTCTTCTTCTGGAACTCCTATAATTCGAATGTTGTAGCGTTTGATGTTATCCTGGAGGTTTCTGAAATTGTCCTCATTTCTTTTGATACGTTTTTCTTTTTTCTCATCTGATTCATTTATTTCTAGGATTCTATCTTCTAGTTCACTAATCCTATCTTCTGCCTCTGTTATTCTACTATTTGTTGCCTCCAGGGTGTTTTGGATCTCATTTATTGCATTATTCATTATGTGTTGACTCTTTTTTATTTCTTCTAGGTCCTTGTTAAACCTTTCTTGCATCTTCTCAATCCTTGTCTCCAGACTCTTTAACTGTGATTCTATTTTGATTTCGAGATTTTGAATTAATTTCGCTATCATTATTCGGAATTCTTTATCAGGTAGATTCCCTATCTCTTCCTCTTTGGTTTGGTTTGGTGGAGATCTATCCTGTTCCTTTAGCTGCTGGGTATTCTTTTGTCTCTTCATTTTGTTAAAATTGCCAAATTTAGAGTGTCCTTACTATATTCTGGTAGTTTGTTGAATTCTCTTTATTGAGGCGGTTTACAGGTCTTTTCAATATCTGATCTCTGCCTTGTTACAGAGGGGGCGGAGATGAACACCCAAATCTAAACCGGCCAGGTTCAGGCACTCAGATAATCCTCAGAAGCACAGACTTGGTTGAGTCTGCGTTTTATGCCCTTCCCAGATCCGAGTAGCGCAGGTGATGAAATGTTCAGCGAGCGCAGGTGCTGCGACTTATCGCCTCTCCGCCGCTCAGTTTTCTGGGTATACAAACAGCGCACTTTCTCAGGCAGATGTTGACCATCCAGAGCCCCAAGAAGCGTGAGTCAGCACAGAAACCTACTCACAGTTCCGTTAGACAGTGTCTCTCTAGGGCTATAATTGCCCGCCTCTGGCCCTGGCTGCCTGTCACGGGAGTGGGACGGCCTGCAGCCGGCCAACTCTGTGCAGCCCTTTGTTCCGTAGGTAGTCCTGGTGGTGTCTTAAGTTAGGGCTGGCTTTTGATGTAGTAGATAACCGACAGTCTGGTTATTTCGCTCAGATAGCGCCCGAGATAGCCAGGCCAAATCCTTTCTCAAAGCAATGCAGGCCTCGCCGCTCCTCCTAGCCCAGCCCCCACTTGCCAATAGCAAATGCTGGTGTCTGCGCCAGTTCTCCGCAAAAGGAGTTACCGCAGGGCTCGTTTTCTCGTTTTGAAGACAATGAGCTGTCTTTCTAAGTGCCTGATGTCCTCTGCCGGCATTCAGAAGTTGTTTTATCGAGTTTATTCAGCATTCAAATGTTCTTTTAATGGATTTGTGGAGGAGAAAGTATTCTCCCCGTCTTACTCGTCGGCCATCTTTACACATTTCTTAAGAAGCAGATCAGGTGGTCTGGTATTCTCATCTGTTTTAGAATTTTCCACAGTTTATTGTGATCCACACAGTCAAAGGCTTTGGCATAGTCAATAAAGCAGAAATAGATGCTTTCCTGGAACTCTCTTGCTTTTTCCATGATGCAGCAGATGCTGGCAATTTGATCTCTGGTTCCTCTGCCTTTTCTAAAACCAGCTTGAACATCAGGAAGTTCACAGATCATGTATTGCTGAAGCCTGGCTTGGAGAATTTTGAGCATTACTTTACTAGCATGTGAGATGAGTGCAGATCTAGGCCCTTAAATCTATTTCTCACTTCCACTGTATAATCATAAGGGTTTTGATTTAGGTCACACCTGAATGGTCTAGTGATTTTCCCTACTTTCTTCCATTTCAGTCTGAATTTGGCAATAACAAGTTCATGGTCTGAGCCACAGTCATCTCCTGGTCTTGTTTTGCTGACTGTATAGAGCTTCTCCATCTTTGGCTGCAAAGAATATAATCAATCTGATTTCAGTGTTGACCATCTGGTGATGTCCATGCGTAGAGTCTTATCTTGTGTTGTTGGAAAAGCGTGTTTGTTATGACTAGTGCATTTTCTTGGCAAAACTGTATTAGTCTTTGCCCTGCTTCATTCCTGAGAGTCAGTTTCAATCCCTCCTTTTCTTTGATACTCCTCGATCTTGAGATGAACATGTGTGGAAGAAGAAATGAAATAAATGTCCAAAAGAGAGGTTAATCATATTTGGCAGAGGAACCCAGGTTTAGATAGCCTTTTCCTGGATTTTCCTTCTGATTTCTGCTGATAAGAGTCTTACACAATATCCTGGAATATTGTGTATGTTTTTCTTGAATATTAGCAATCCATTGTAACTCATAAAATTCACGGTTGGATACATTACATTGTAAATAGTATAACAGGTATTATCCTGCTTTCTCCATATATCACAGTCACTTTTAAAAATCTCTCTTGTTTCTGTCCCATACCCATAGTATAGTGCCCATAAACTTGCTGAACCAGTTCTTTTCTTTTAAGGTTAGTATATTTTTTTGCGCTCTCAGTTATCTTCACAAAGACCTGCGGTCACAAGCTGCTGTCTAACATAAACCTATGTACCCTATGCTCCATGCAGGCCCTTTCTTAGTCCTGACCATTCCTCACATAGTACCTTGATATGGATGGAAACATTGTTCTTACCTATCACATCCCTCCACCTTTTACATACTCTCACTGTAAAGATCTCTGGTCATTTATTGAACAAGTTTGTCAAACTCTGTGCATCCATGATGACTCACAACCCATTTTGAGATGGGATGGTTGAATAATAATTAAACAGACTACTTCTGTCTTGTATCTTCCTTGATAGTTTCTAAGTTCCTTGTATTTTTTTTTTTAATATTTTCTAATCTATTCATTTGGTGGGTGGTCATGTTTACAAATAAGTTTTCTCAGTCTGTAGGTTCAGATTCATATCCTGCTTTTCTTACCACTTTGTGTGCCATTTGGTGTGTCTCCTGCTCTGATTAGAGAAAAACATGTTAATTTACGTCAAGCCTTTTAAAGCAAATTAGTGCTGTCAGTTGGCTTACATTAGTGCATGTTTTATAGTAAACACTGAAAATTTACTTTTGTTTAAAAAATGTAATATCTATATTCTGTCATGTTATCATATGACTTTATCTACATTACATCTTTTTAAAATTTTATTATTTTTTAGTTGAAGGATTATTGCTTTACAGAATTTTGTTTTCTTTCAAACCTCAACTATATTATATCTTGTATGCTTTTCATTTGCAACATTTTTCAGCAATATTGTGTTTTACTCTAGTCCATAAATACACAAAGCAATCACTTTTAATTTATTATATTTTGGTGCCATTAAACCAGGTAATTAAGAATAGTGCATGGCTAGAGAGAAGCCTTCCTTGGTGGCTCAGTGGTGAAGAATTCACCTGCTAATGCAGAAGATGGAGGTTTGATCCCTGAGTCAGGAAGATCCCATGGAGAAGGAAATGGCAACCCACTCCATTATTCTTGCCTGGGAAATCCCGTGGACAGAGAAGTCCTGTGGGCTACAGTCCACGGGGTCACAAAGAGTCAAATACGACTGAGCGACTGAACAACAACATAGGGGGGATTGCTTTGGTTATTGACTGTTAGAAAACTGGTGAATATTTTAGGTCTTAATGTATATGTCATGTACAGATGATGGTCTTTTAGTTTGTATTCTGCAATACAGCTGACACATACTACTTGTTAACATTGTAAAATGCCTTTTCTTTTTGGGTACGTAGTTCTATAGCAGATTTAGAAAACTCCTGTTTCCAATAATTGTTTTAGTCATATTCATTTTCTCATTTGTTTTCAAATGTAAACAACCAATTATGAGTAGTTAATTATTAATTGGGTAAGCTTGGTTTTGGATTATTTACTGTTACAATATATAATATATTGTTTAGAATTTATTTATGTACAGTAAGTATACAGAATACAATGATAGTGTAATATTTTTCTTTTCAATTTGAGACAACTGTTGTTTGATACGTTCTTAGGGGTCCTGGTAAAAACATACTCTGTTTTTGAGAGTTGGCCTAAGATTGTCCCGGAGAAGGCAATGGCACCCCACTCCAGTACTCTTGCCTGGAAAATCCCATGATTGGCCGAGCCTGGTAGGCTGCAGTCCATGGGATCGCTAAGAGTCGGACACGACTAAGCAACTTCCCTTTCACTTTTCACTTTCATGCATTGGAGAGGGAAATGGCAACCCACTCCAGTGTTCTTGCCTGGAGAATCCCAGGGACGGGGGAGCCTGGTGGGCTCCGTCTCTGGGGTCATACAGAGTTGGACACGACTGAAGTGACTTAGCAGCAGCTTAGCAGCTAAGATTGTCCAACATGAGTGTGTTTCACATATGGTTTTTAAACCTAGGCTACCTTAACAGTGCATTTATGTTATCATGCTTTCTTAAGTTAAGAATTCTATTCCTTTAGTCTTTCTAAAAACTTAAGGTCATCATTGTCATGTTTCACAACTTGGTGAAAGTATTACTTTTGGTGTAATATATATTCAACATGAAAGATTTATTTTTGAATTATTGTGAGCAGGATACCTGTGGTTCTTTTTATCTTGTAGATATCTCTCCTACACATGTGATCAAGCATTTACAACCCAAAGCGAACAGTGATAAACAAGAAACATTCCAAACATTGATGCTGGAAAGACCTGAAAGCTGTGAAATCAAACATTTTCATCTTTTGGGAAGTCAGGAAAATACGTGTGACTTTGAGTGTCAGGGGAGAGATGACAAAAGAAATTACAAAGGAACACCTGTTAGCCTTAATGGAAATGTGCCTGATAGAATAGATTCACATGATGGAAAGGATGCAGGAATCAAGCCATTTGGAAGTAGGCTTGGATTTAACTTTCAGGATAAACTGCAGATATTTCAAAATGGCAGGATAATTTCTGAATATAATGAAGTTGAGAGGTCTGTCAACAACAGTTTCTCATTTTCACCACTTCAAAGAATTCCTGCTTGTGCCCAAACCAGTGTTTCTAATATATATGGGAATGACTTTATGAATCCTACAGTAGTAACGCAAGACCTCAAAGCACACAGGGAAAAACCTTACAAATGTGATGGGTGTGGCAAGGCCTTTCGTCTAAAGTCAATGCTTTTAAGGCATCAGACAGTTCATACTGGAGAGAAACCTTACAAATGTGATGACTGTAGCAAGGCCTTTCATGCAAAGTCAAGCCTTTTAAGGCATCAGACAATTCATACTGGAGAGAAACCTTCCAAATGTGATGAGTGTGGCAAGGTCTTTCGTGCAAAGTCAAGGCTTTTAACTCATCAGACAATTCATACTGGTGAGAAACCTTATAAATGCGATGACTGTGGCAAGGCCTTTCATACAAAGTCAGCCCTTTTAACTCATCAGACAATTCATACCGGAGAGAAACCTTACAAATGTGATGAGTGTGGCAAGGCCTTTCGTGTAAAGTCACTGCTTTTAAGTCATCAGACAATTCATACTGGCCAAAAACCTTACAAATGCGATGAGTGTGGCAAGGCCTTTCGTGTAAAGTCAAGCCTTTTAAGGCATCAGACAATTCATACTGGAGAGAAACCTTACAAATGTGATGAGTGTGGCAAGGCCTTTTGTGCAAAGTCAAAACTTCTAACTCATCAGACAATTCATACTGGACAGAAACCTTACAAATGTGATGAGTGTGGCAAGGCCTTTCATGCAAAGTCAGCACTTTTAACTCATCAGACAATTCATACCGGGGAGAAACCTTACAAATGTGATGAGTGTGGCAAAGCCTTTCGTGCAAAGTCAAAACTATTAACTCATCAGACAATTCATACTGGAGAGAAACCTTACAAATGTGATGAGTGTGGCAAGGCCTTTCGTTTAAAGTCATTCCTTTTAAGTCATCAGACAGTTCATACTGGAGAGAAACCTTACAAATGTGATGAGTGTGGCAAGGCCTTTGCTGACAGCTCATATTTCAGGAAACATCAGAAAATTCATACAGGACAGAAATTATTTAAATGTGATATATGTGACAAAGTCTTCAGCCGAAAAGCATACCTTGCTAGTCATCAGAGGGTTCATTCTGGAGAGAAACCTTACAAATGTGATGAGTGTGGCAAGGCCTTTTTTGTAAAGTCAATCCTTTTAAGTCATCAGAGAGTTCATACTGGAGAGAAACCTTACAATTGTGATGAGTGTGGCAAGGCCTTTACTGACAGGTCACAACTCAGGAGACATCAGAAAATTCATACAGGACAGAAATTATTTAAATGTGACATATGTGACAAAGTCTTCATCCGAAGTGAACACCTTGCTGGTCATCAGAGGGTTCATTCTGGAGAGAAACCTTACAAATGTGATGTGTGTGGCAAGGCCTTTCGTGTAAAGCCAATGCTTTTATTTCATCAGTCAGTTCATACTGGAGAGAAACCTTACAAATGTGATGAGTGTGGCAAGGCCTTTACTGACAGGTCACACCTAAGGAGACATCAGAAAATTCATACAGGACATAAATTATTTAAATGTGATACATGTGACAAAGTCTTCAGGAGAAGTAAACAGCTTGCTGGTCATCAGAGTGTTCATTCTGGAGAGAAACCTTACAAATGTGATGAGTGTGGCAAGGCTTTTCATGAAAAGTCAACCCTTTTAAGGCATCAGACAGTTCATACTGGAGAGAAACCTTACAAATGTGATGAGTGTGATAAGGCCTTTCGTGTAAAGTCAATGCTTTTAAGTCATCAGACAGTTCATACTGGAGAGAAACCTTACAAATGTGATGAGTGTGGCAAGGCCTTTCGTGTAAAGTCACTGCTTTTAAGGCATCAGACAGTTCATACTGGAGAGAAACCTTACAAATGTGATAAGTGTGGCAAGGCCTTTCGTGTAAAGTCATTCCTTTTAAGTCATCACACAATTCATACTGGAGAGAAACCTTACAAATGTGATGAGTGTGGCAAGGCCTTTCGTGTAAAGTCAAGCCTTTTAAGTCATGAGACAGTTGATACTGGAGAAAAACCTTACAAATGTGATGAGTTTGGCAAGGCCTTTACTGACAGGTCACAACTCAGGAGACATCAGAAAATTCATACAGGACAGAAATTATTTAAGTGTGATATATGTGACAGAGTCTTCAGGCGAAGTAAACAGCTTGCTGATTATCAAGAGCATTCATTCTGGATATAAACTTTACAAATGTAATGAGTATTGCAAGCATTTTAGTTAACCTTCACAGTTCATAAGTCATAATAGATTACATACTGGAGAGAAACCTTACAAATGTGATGAGTATGGCAAGGCCTTTTGTGTAAAGTCAATCCTTTTAAGTCATCGGACAGTTCATATTGGAGAGAAACAAATGTGATGAGTTTGGCAAGGCCTTTACTGACAGCTCAAACCTCGGGAGACATCAGAAAATTCATACAGGACAGAAATTATTTAATGTGATATATGTGACAAAGTCTTCAGCCAAAGTTAACACCTTGCTGGTCATCAGAGCGTTCATTTGGAGAGAAACCTTACAAGTATAATGAGTATGGCAAAACACTTTCGTCAACCTTCATAGTTCATAAATCGTAAGAGATTACATACTGAAGAGAAGCCTTACAAATGTGATGAGTGTGGCAAGGCGTTTCGTGTAAAGTCCATCCTTGTAAGTCATCATACAATTCATACTGGAGAGAAACCTTACAAATGTGATGAGTGTAGCAAGGCCTTTCATGCAACGTCAATCCTTTTAACTCATCAGACAGTTCATACTGGTAAGAAACCTTACAAATATGATGAGTGTGGAAAAGTCTTCGGTCAAAAACCACATCTTTGACTTCACTGTAGAATTCATACTGGAGAGAGCCATTTCAGATGTAACGAGTTTGGCACGTTCTTCAGTCGGAATTCACACCTTACAAGTCATCGCAGAATACATATAGAGAAACCTTTCAAATGTTTCAAGTGTGGAAAATCCTTTACTCAGGTCTCAGCACTCACTAAACATCAGGAAATGCATACATGAGAGAAACATATGTGAATGTAGTATATGGTGGAAGTCTTCAAAATTCACACCCTACTGTTAGTCAGAGAATTCATAGTCCTGAGAAAGCATACAAATATCATGAGTGTGGCAACATCTTAGGCTTCATGAGAAAATTCATTCTGGATAGAAGACAGATATATATGTATTTATTAGGTCTTTAGAACATGAATTCATTCTAGAAAGATTCCTCACCAATTTCACAAGTGTAAAAAAACAAAAACAAAAAAACCCTATCCTCACAGCTCAACATCTCTCCAGTAGTATCAGAGTATTTATCCTGGAGAAAACACACAGCAGTGTACTGTGTGTGCCAAGGATCTTACCCAAAAGTCTCAAGATAGGAACATAGTGGAGCCATACTTCCCAGACTCAGTGGTTGTGGCAAATCCTTTACCTTTTTCACTATATGTATTCTCTGATGACTTTAGTTCAGTACTCAGCAACTGCAGTAAGTCCATATTTGAAAAGAAGCTGTAGAGATCTTTTCGTGTAAAATAAACCTGAATTCTAACTCAGCAGAGATGATTCTTTGGGACAGTAGTCCACCATCTTTTTGGTCTCCTGGTTTTCTGAATAAAGTCACTATTCCTTGCTCAACAAGTAGTCTCTCAGTTTATTGGCCTGTTGTGTAGTGCCGGGAACCACCACGGGAGATCCCACCCATGACAAGGTCTGCAGAGAAGACCTGACTGGAAACGCAGATCAGGACTCAAGGGACCTCCTGGACGTGCTCGAGCATCTACCCCCAAACCAGAATCTGTCTGTCTTACTATTTTATGACTCTCACCAACTCCTCTGACATTAACAGGGGATATCCCCGACCACCTTTCTCTGAAAGAAATCAACTTAGAGCTCTAGCTAGTAAGTCTCCTGGGCACAATAGGAGTGTTTCTATCCAAACCCCTTGCTTGGATGGCTTTCTATCTTGCCTGACAGGTTTATCCGGATTCTTACAACTACGTATGTGATTGTGTACAGCCTCCCAACCACGATAGACAGGGAAAGCTTAAGAAATTTAACAGTTTAGAGCTTTTGGGGGAGTTAAAAATTATTAGAATAGAACTGGTGAAGGATTGCATTGTTGAGCAAATGCTTGCTGCCAAGTTTCCATATCCCTTACCCACTGTGTCCCTGGGAGTATATTAATTAATATAGTTGGTATATAGAAAAAATAAGTAGTAGCCTTATGTTAACTTTAGACCCTTGAGTTAATAAATTCTTTCCTTGTTATAGCCCACTGCACCTTTGCCCTATATCTAGTGTTTTCAGGGAGTGGTGCCAAACTTCGGAAAAATCACCTTTAGAGAAAATAAGTTTTCTGGTTAACTAACCTTTATCAGAAGAAAAATGTTAACAGGCCTCCTGGCCAGAAGATGATGTAAATCACCTAAAGCCTTTGTATACGATAAGTTTGCAGAAAGAAAGCCTGGTCTCGATAAGGGTCAAGGACTGCTGATCCTCCATGATTCTGTATCTTCCATTATCCTCTATATACAACTGAGGGTATAAAAGCTCCTTTTAAAAATAAAGTTACGGGCCTTGCTCACTGAAGCTTGGTCTCCCCGTGTCATTCTTTTTTTCTTTTTCTCTCTCTCTTTTTCAGGATGCCTCTTTGGAGCACAGGGACCCTCTGAGTTTACTTAACTGCCCAGCCTTCTAGACTCAATCAGGAAGGCACCTAGTGTCTTCAGGGGAGGGGACACCCTGCGTCTTTACCCCAACGAGAGGGCCCCTGTGGCCTCCTTGAACAGAGCAAGTCCGGTGTCACGGACTTTATTGGCTTTCTGTGTAAACCAAGGAAGATCAAGCCTCTTTTTCTCCCCTTTACCTTTCCTCTTTCACCGATGCCGTTCCTCCTGAGAGTATCCCTGGATCCTGCTGGGGCTGGACCCTGGTAAGTGGCGCCTGGAACAGACACCCAAAGGTAAGTCTCCTCCATAGTGCAGTTTTTTGGGATGGCTAGGACCCCACTCAGTGTCGCGTACCCCCCTCCATAAGATAGGTAGTGTGGATGGAGTGAGCAGTGGAAACTTTTCATGTAGACAGAAGTGAAAAAGACAGAAATTTCTGACGTGGGTAACAATGAGTCAAAAGAATGACAACTTTTTATAGGAGTAATCTTGCAACTGTTAAATAAAGGAGGAATTAAGGTTAAGAAAGCTAATGTTCAATCATTTTTTACATTTGTACAAGAACAATGTCCTTGGTTTCCAGAAGAGGGCTCTGTTAAGGTAGACACCTGGTAAAAATTAGGGAAACAGTTAAAAACTTATTATACTTTGCATGGCCCAGAAGAGGTCCCTACTGACACCTTTTCTCTATGGAATATGATTAGAGATGCTTTAGATCCAGCTCACGAATCTGCAAAGGTACATGTTAAAGAGGAAAGTGAGAATGAACAGGCTATACCTAACTATCGACAATTAAGGGCCATGTTAGCTGCCATGGACACCGATCGTCATACTGAAAATAGGGATGAAAAGAAAGATCAGATTTCCCCTCAAGATGAGGAAGATTTAGAGGAAAAACAGCAGCTCAATACCATTCTGATGAGTATTGGCCCCTTTTAGCTAAGGATGCTCCTAAGAGCTTAAGAGAAACATCCCCAAATGGACCATCCATAAAGTTTAAACATCAGACAGTTAAAGGATCTCCAAAACAGGAGAGGAGAAACATGGGATGCTCCCGTCCCCCCATGCCTCCCGCCCTTATGGGGGTAAGGGGCCTCCATTAGGAGTTCCCTGCAGGAGGGTTCTTTCAGGCCCCAACGATGAATTTGATCTGCACCTTGAGGCTTGTTTTCCCATAATGTTTGAGGAATGGGATGGGGGAGAGGTCCCCTCCTGGGAAGCCCTTCGAATGAAACTAATTAAAGAACTTAAACAGACTTGTGCCTTATATGGGGCTACAGCCCCGTATACTTTAACATTGTTAGAAGCCTTGATGGCCAGATGGATGACACCTCATGACTGGAAAACAATTGCTAGGGCTTGTCTATCTGGAGGGCAATATATACTTTGGAGAACTGAATATGAAGATCTTGCCCAAAAGCAGGCTGATGCTAACTGCAGAAATGGCCCGAGACATATTGTAAAGGAAATGTTGGTAGGAATTGGTGAATTTGGAACACTTGGAGATCAGATGGGTTTAGACAAAAGGGCTTTAGAACAGGTAACAGCCTGCACCATTGGGGCCTGGCGATTATTGCCTCAAGGAAAAGAATCAACCTCTTCCTTTTCAAACATTAAACAAAAACCAGAAGAGCCATATGAGGACTTTATGTCACGACTTATGGAGGGGGTTCACAGTAATTTCTAGTAATGAGGCAGCTAATGTATTGATAAAACAACTGGCATTTGAAAATGCTCATTCTACCTGCCAGGCCATCCTATGTCCTATAAAAGTATCTGGGGAAATAGGAGATTACATCAGGCAATGTGCAGATGTAGGACCAGCAGTGATGCAGGGCGTTGCCATAGCTGCAGCCATAAAAGGAGATTCTTATCAACAGACAGTTCAATCCTTTTTTACAGGCCAGAATAGCCCATCAAAGAATTATTCCAGTAATCAAGGCTGGAATGCTGGCTTGTCCAAAGCCTGCTTTTCTTGTGGCCGGGAGGGGCACTTTATGTGCGCTTGCCCCCAAAAAACAGCTGGTTCTTCTCTGTCAAATCCTGCCTCCACAGCTGTGACTCCTAATCTCCCTAAGGTTCCTTGCCCTCGTTGTCAGAAGGGATATCACTGGGCAAAGGACTGCAGATCAAAGTTCCATAAAAACAGAACCTTGCTAGTTCCTGACCAGCAGTCAGGAAACGGGTTGAGGGGCCAACCTCAGGCCCTGACAATGATTGGGACAACAACACTAAACCCATTCAAACCCTTCGTCCCATCACAGAGCTCATCAGAGCAACCCCAGGCAGAGCAGGACTGGACCTCAGTTCCACCACCTCAACAACATTAACACCAGATAGTCCTACTATAAAAATCCCTACAGGGGTTAAAGGCCCATTACTGACAGGCGTAGTAGGAATTAGGCAGAAGCTCCTCAGCCATGCGAGAGCTTAAAATTATCCCTGGAGTGATCGATTCAGATTATACAGGAGAGATTCAGATAATGATTTCACCCCCAACTAAAACCACAGATTCATCAAGGACAAAGAATAGTTCGACTTTTACTTTTGCCTCATCACACTGCCATAGGGCACACTGGTACTCAAAGTGAGAGGCAAGAGAAAGGATTTGGGTCCAGTGATATGGTTTTTTGGGTGACAGAAATTACTCAGAAACGCCCTATGAAAACTATCTTGGTTGGTGGCAGGTCTATTGTGGGACTCTTGAGACATAGGAGCAGATGTTTCTTGTATTGCAGGGAAGGACTGGCCCAGCTCCTGGCCAACACATACTACTGAAAACGAGTTGGTGGGATTAGGGAGAGCCCCTGCAGTAGTTGAGTGCAAAAATGTTAGATTGGCAGATTGAAGACACCCATGGAACTTTTCAACTTTATATAGTTCCCTCACTTCCTTTTACCCTGTGGGGAAGAGATATTTTGTCTCAAATGGGAGTGCTACTTTACAGCCCCGATGATAAAGTGACCTCCCAAAGGCTCCAAATGGGCTATGATCCATCAAAAGGATTAGGCAAACAACAGACAGGAATAATTGAGCCAATTTGCCCAACTCCTTGACAGCGACGCACTGGATTGAGGTATCCAAATATATAATGGAGGCCAGTGTTTTTGCTGCCGACCCCATTACATGGAAATCTCCAAATCCATTGTGGGTAGAACAATAGCCTCTGCCTAAAGAAAAATTACTGGCAGTTAAGATGTTAATCTTTGAACAACTACAAATGGGACATATTGAACCCTCCAATAGCCCCTGGAACACTCCCATTTTTGTCATTAAGAAAAAATCTGGCAAGTGGCGACTTTTACAAGATCTGAGAGCTATCAATGCCACTATGGAAGACATGGGGGCCTTACAACCTGGACTTGCTTCCCCAGTAGCCGTTCCAGAGGGATATAATATCATTGTAATTGATTTACAAGACTGCTTTTTCACCATTCCCTTAAGTGCTGAAGAGAAAAAGCGATTTGCCTTTAGTCTGCCATCAGAAAATTTTAAACAACCTTATTTAAGGTTTCAATGGAAAGTGTTGCACCAGGGGATGAAAAATAGCCCTACCTTATGTCAAAAATTTGTCAGTGCCGCTCTAGAAGATACTAGGGCTAAATATGAACAAGTATATATGATTCATTACATGGATGATATTTTAATATCTCATCCCAATAGAGCTCATTTGCAAACCGTCCTCCAAGATTTGACTCAAGCACTGTCAGCTAGTGGCTTAAAAATTGACCCGGAAAAAATTCAAACCAATCCACCCATAACTTATTTAAGAAGGGTTATAAATTCTGAAACAGTGACTCATGCCCCACTACAATTAAGAAAGGACCATCTTGTTACTTTGAATGATTATCAAAAACTTTTAGGTGATATTAATTGGATAAGGCCCTATTTAAAATTAACCACTGCTCAGCTGAAGCCTCTTTTTAACATTCTGAGCGGGGATCTTTATCCAACTTCAAAAAGGCAATTAACTGTTGTGGCTCAGGAGGCCCTACACAAAGTAGAAAAGGCTTTATCTGATAAATATGAGAAAAGAATTGAATTGGTAGCTACCTGGGAATTCCTTTGCCTGGCTACCCCAACTGCACCTGCAGGGGTTTTATGGCAAAACGGCCCCCTAGAGTGGGTCCATCTTCCCGCTCAAACTAAAAAGGTAGTGGCTTCTTATCCAGGGTCGATAGCTACGTTGATACTAAAACGTAGAAGGCGAAGCATTGAATTATTTGGTGAAGAGCCATCAGAAATTATAATTCCATACAAAAAAGAACAGCTTGATGCTCTACTAATGTTTGATGAAAATTGGCATATTGCTATAGGAAACTATTTTGGTCAAATTCTGCATCATTTACCCTCCCATGCTTTGTTAAATTTTATACCTAGACACCCAGTCATCTTCCTTGTTAGGTGCAAACAGTTCCCCATCCCAGACACTCAAATGGCCTTGACTGACGGGTCAGCTAATGGCAGAGCTTCTATAGTTACAAGAAATCAGCATAAGGTTTTACAAACACAGGAAAACTTCAGCTCAAAGAGCTGAACTCACAGCTGTTATAGAGGCTTTCGTTATGCTTGCAGAGGAGGAATTTAACCTTTACTCTGACTCTTAGTATGTGGTCAGGCTGTTTCCGCACATTGAGACTGCAGTTCTGCCCGAAAACAAAACTACAATATTTTACTTGTTAATGAAACTACGGCAGCAAATTTGGAAATGAAACCGAGCATATTTTATTGGCCACATTCGAGCTCATTCTGGACGGCCCAGACCTTTAAATGCCTTAAATGATCTGGTAGATTCGCTAACCAAGATCACAGTGGCCTCTGCTTTTGAAGAAGCCCAAGCCTCTCACTCACTCCATCTTCAAAATGCTATTGCATTAAGATATCAGTTTCAGATTCCTCGAAAATCTGCTCGAGAGATTGTTCATTCCTGCTTACATTGTCCCACTACTGCAAATAATTCACCTATGGGAGTTAACCCTCACGGTCTCAGACCTAATATACTCTGGCAGATGAATGTAACTCATGTCTCCTCATTTGGAAAATTGTCTTTTGTTCATGTAACTGTAGATACTTTTTCTCATGTCATCATTGCAACTGCTCGCACTGGAGAGGCATATAAGGATGTCCAATGATGAGTTTACCGGCAGATTGAAAAATTGGAAAGAATATTCAGTTCCTTGGCCATTAGCCACCAGTAGATGGCATCATAATCAATTTGTTCCTCCTATGTTGTCCTATACGGCTAAAGGCAAAACTTTTTGGCCACCAGAAATTTGGGGAGCTCTTGCCGCTACTGCCCCTATTACTTTAACTCGGCCAGAAAATAATTCTACTTACTCTGTTTTAAGAGTAGAGGATGCATGAGCATTGGCTGCGCTTTGCTGGAGCAGCTGTGAAGAGATACCCCACCCCCAAGGTAAGAGAAACCCAAGTAAGACGGTAGGTGTTGCAAGTGGGCATCAGAGGGCAGACACACTGAAACCATACTCACAGAAAACTAATCAATCTAATCACACTAGGACCACAGCCTTGTCTAACTCAATGAAACTAAGCCATGCCCGTGGGGCAACGCAAGATGGGCAGGTCATGGTGGAGAGATCTGACAGAATGTGGTCCACTGGAGAAGGGAATGGCAAACCACTTCAGTATTCTTGCCTTGAGAACCCCATGAACAGTATGAAAAGACAAAATGATAGGATACTGAAAGAGAAACTCCCCAGGTCAGTAGGTGTCCAATATGCTACTGGAGATCAGTGGAGAAATAACTCCAGAAAGAATGAAGGGATGGAGCCAAAACAAAAAGAATACCCAACTGTGGATGTGACTGGTGATAGAAGCAAGGTCCGATGCTGTAAAGAACAATATTGCATAGGAACCTGGAATGTCAGGTTCATGAATCAAGGCAAATTGGAAGTGGTCAAACAAGAGATGGCAAGAGTGAACGTCAACATTGTAGGAATCAGCGAACTGAAATGGACTGGAATGGGTGAATTTAACTCAGATGACCATTATGTCTACTACTGTGGGCAGGAATCCCTCAGAAGAAATGGACTAGCCATCATGATCAACAAGAGAGTCCGAAATGCAGTACTTGGATGCAATCTCAAAAACGACAGAATGATCTCTGTTCATTTCCAAGGCAAACCATTCAATATCACAGTAATCCAAGTCTATGCCGCAACCAGTAACGCTGAAGAAGCTGAAGTTGAACAGGTCTATGAAGACCTACAAGACGTTTTAGGACTAACACCCAAAAAAGATGTCCTTTTCATTATAGGGGACTGCAATGCAAAAGTAGGAAATCAAGAAACACCTGGAGTAACAGGCAAATTTGGCCTTGGAATACAGAATGAAGCAGGGCAAAGAAAATAGAATTTTGCCAAGAAAATGCACTGGTCATAACAAACACCCTCTTCCAACAACACAAGAGAAGACTCTGTACATGGACATCACCAGATGGTCAACACCGAAATCAGATAGATTATATTCTTTGCAGCCAAAGACGGAGAAGCTCTATACAGTCAGCAGAAACAAGACCAGGAGCTGACTGTGGCTCAGACCATAAACTCCTTATTAACAAATTCCGACTGAAATTGAAGAAAGTAGGGAAAACCACTAGACCATTCAGGTATGACCTAAATCAAATTACTTATGATTATACAGTGGAAGTGAGAAATAGATTTAAGGGCCTAGATCTGATAGAGTGCCTGATGAACTATGGACTGAGGTTTGTGACATTGTACAGGAGACAGGGATCAAGACCATCCCCATGGAAAAGAAATGCAAAAAAGCAAAATGGTTGTCTGCGGAGGCCTTAGAAATAGCTGTGAAAAGAAGAGAAGCGAAAAGCAAAGGACAAAAGGAAAGATATAAACATCTGAATGCAGAGTTCCAAAGAATAGCAAGAAGAGATAAGAAAGCCTTCTTCAGCGATCAAGGCAAAGAAATAGAGGAAAACAACAGAATGGGAAAGACTGGAGATCTCTTCAAGAAAATCAGATACCAAAGGAACATTTCATGCAAAGATGGGCTTGATAAAGGACAGAAATGGTATGGACCTAACAGAAGCAGGAGATATTAATAAGAGATGGCAAGAATACACAGAAGAACTGTACAAAAAAGATCTTCATGACCAAGATAAACACGATGGTGTGATCACTCACCTAAAGCCAGACATCCTGGAATATAAAGTCAAGTGGGCCTGAGAAAGCATCACTACGAACAAAGCTAGTGGAGGTAATGGAATTCCAGTGGAGCTATTCCAAATCCTGGAAGATGATGCTGTGAAAGTGCTGCACTCAATATGCCAGCAAATTGGGAAAACTCAGCAGTGGCCACAGGACTGAAAAAGGTCAGTTTTCATCCCAATCCCAAAGAAAGGCAATGTCAAAGAATGCTCAAACTACCACAAACCTGCACTCATCTCATACGCTAGTAAAGTAATGCTCAAAATTCTTCAAACCAGGCTTCAGCAATACGTGAACCGTGAATTTCCTGATGTTCAAGCTGGTTTTAGAAAAGGCAGAGGAACCAGAGATCAAATTGCCAACATCCGCTGCACCATGGGAAAAGCAAGAGAGTTCCAGAAAAGACATCTCTTTCTGCTTTATTGACTATACCAAAGCCTTTGACTGTGTGGATCACAATAAACTGTGGAAAATTATGAAAGAGATGGTAATACCAGACCACCTGATCTGCCTCTTGAGAAATTTGTATGTAGGTCAGGAAGCAACAGTTAGAATTTGACATGGAACAACAGACTGCTTCCAAATAGGAAAAGGAGTATATCAAGGCTGTATATTGTCACTCTGTTTATTTAACTTATATGCAGAGTACATCATGAGAAACGCTGGACTGGAAGAAACACAAGCTGCAATCAAGATTGCCAGGAGAAACATCAATAACCTCAGATATGCGGATGACACCACCCTTATGGCAGAAAGTGAAGAGGAACTAAAAAGCCTCTTGATGAAAGTGAAAGTGGAGAGTGAAAAAGTTGGCTTAAAGCTGAACATTCAGAAAACAAAGATCATGGTATCCGGTCCCATCACTTCATAGAAAATAGATGGGGAAACAGTGGAAACAGTGTCAGACTATTTTTCTGGGCTCCAAAATCACTGCAGTTGTTGACTGCAGCCATGAAAGTAAAAGATGCTTACACCTTGGAAGGAAAGTTATGATCAACCTAGATAGCGTATTCAAAAGCAGAGACATCACTTTGCCAACAAAGATTCGCCTAGTCAAGGCTATGGTCTTTCCTATGGTCATGTATGGATGTGAGAGCTGGACTGTGAAGAAGGCTGAGCGCCGAAGAATTGATGCTTTTGAACTGTGTGTGGTGTTGGAGAAGACTCTTGAGAGTCCCTTGGACTGCAAGGAGATCCAAGCAGTCCATTCTGAAGGAGATCAGCCCTGGGACTTCTTTGGAAGGAATGATGCTAAAGCTGAAACTCCAGTATTTTGGCCACCTCATGCGAAGAGTTGACTCATTGGAGAAGACTCTGATGCTGGGAGGGATTGGGGGCAGGAGGAGAAGGGGACGACAGAGGATGAGATGGCTGGATGGCATCACTGACTCGATGGATGTGGGTCTGAGTGACCTCCGGGAGCTGGTGATGGACAGGGAGGCCTGGCGTGCTGCGGTTCATGGGGTTGCAAAGAGTCGAACACGACTGAGTGACTGATCTGATCTGATCTGATCTAGTCATAATTTGTAACTAAAGTTACTCTCTCTACACTCTATGCCAGGACATTCATATGACTGTAATCCAAATAGCACAACAGTGCATTTTAAACCGACTTCCATTAATGTACAAAACTTGCATCAAATAAACTTAAAGGTCTCATCTGCTTTATTTTTATTTTTGGTTTGCTGGGTCTTCGTTGCTGCATGCAAGGTTTGCTGTGTGTGTTGGCTTTTCTTGTTGGGGAGCACAGCCTCTAGATGCGAGGGCTCAGTAGTTACATCTCACAGGCTCTAAAGCATGGACTCAGTAGCTTCAGCACACACTGTTCATTGTCCTGTGGCATGTGGGATCTTCTCAGATCAAAGATGGAACCTGCATGCTCTGCATTGACAGGCAGATTCTTAACCACTGAACCATTGGAGAAGTCTCTCATTAGCTTTATTGAATGATTCATGCATTGGGCAGAATTCAACCTGGTAAGTGGATGCCTCAAGGAGCCTGACACAGTGGACAGTCTCAGGATGTTGAGAGTATTTTCATGTGTATTTTGATTATGTATCTGTTACAGATTTTTTGGCTTCTCCTTACTATGAAGTTTTTATTTAGATATGGGCTCTTGGTGTTCTTAGAGTTGGGTGATTGTTTCCTTTCCCAGATTAGTGTGGTTTCAGCTGTTTTCTCCTTGGAAGATCTTTCCTGTCTTTTTCTGGGACTCCTACAGGGCAAATATTAGTGGCTTATTGTCCCAGAGGTCTCTTAAAATCTCCTCCTTTTGTTCTTTTTCATTCTGTTCAGTAGTGGTGGTTTTCAGTACTCTTTGTTCTGGTTCACTGATGTGTTTTCTGCCTCATTTAGCCTGTTCTGATTCATTTTAGTTTCTGTTTTTTTTTTTTTTTTTTTTTTTAATTTCATTTACTATATTCCTCCATTCTGTTTGGTTGGTTGTTATATTTTCTAAGTCTCCGTTAATTCTTCTCCCAAGTTACTTGATCATGTTTACTACCATTACTCTGAACTCTTTTGGGTAGATTGTCTATCTCCACGTTACTTAGTTCTTCTGGGGTTTTGTCTTGTTCCTCCCTCTGAAACATATTCCTGTGTCACCTACTTTTGTGTAAATTACTATTTGTATTTTAATGTATCTGGTAGCGTAGTTACATTTCCTGACCTTGGAGAAGTGGCCCTCTGCAGGAGATAGTCCAGGCACCCTTCTCCTGATCCAAGGGCCAGAGGACATCTGATCACAGGGTGGTGTCCCACGAATATTTGTGGACTCAGTTTGCAAGCTGTGGGAATCTACTTTTCTTGCTTTTGGTGTCTGTCCCCTGATGTGAAGAGCCAACTCGTTGGAAAAGACCCTGATGCTGGGAAAGATTGAGAACAGGAGGAAAAGGGGGCGACAGAGGACTAGAGGGTTGGATGACATCACCGATTCAATGGATATGAGTTTGAGCAAACTCCAGGAGATGGTGAAGGACAGGGAAGCCTGCCTTGCTGCAGTCCGAGGGGTCATAAAGAGTCGACATGAAAAAGACAGGAATAAACATTTCGTTAATGTATTTAGATTGTTTTTTTAAAACATATTTCTGTTGCATAGTTTAGTCTGTAGAATAGTGAAAGTGTTACTTTTGTACGCACCACGTGTGTGTCCTAAGGCGCTATGGTTTTTCCAGTAGTCGTGTATGGATATGAGAGTTGGATTATAAAGAAAGATGAGTGCCAAAGAACTGATGCTTTTGAATTGTGTTGGAGAAGACTCTTGAGAGTCCCTTGGACTGCAAGGACATCCAACCAGTCCATCCTAAAGGAGATCAGTCCTGGGTGTTCATTGGAAGGACTGATGTTGAAGCTGAAACTCCAATACTTTGGCTGCCTCATGCAAAGAGTTGACTCATTGGAAAAGACTCTGATGCTGGGAGGGACTGGGGGCAGGAGTAGAAGGGGATGACAGAGGATGAGATGGCTGGATGGCATCACCAACTCGATGGACGTGAGTTTGAGTCAACTCCCAGAGTTGGAGATGGAGCCAGAGGCCTGGCGTGCGGCAATTCATGGGGTTGCAAAGAGTCGGACTCGACTGAGCTACTGAACTGAACTGACATAATTGGACAAGATTGTGGTTGCTGAGGTTTAGAAGATAAACATGAGTAAGAGATGAAACACTTTAGAGTAACAATAATTTATTTTCTATTAGAAATCATATCATTTTAATGGAGGACTAAAAGAGAAACTCTTGGCAGAACTCTATTAGCCTTTGCCCTGCTTCATTCTGTACTCCAAGGCCAAATTTGCCTCTTACTCCAGGTGTTTCTTGACTTCCTACTTTTGCCTTCCAGTCCCCTATAATGAAAAGGACATCTTTTTGGGGTGTTAGTTCTAGAAGGTCTTGTAGGTCTTCATAGACCTGTTCAAATTCAGCTTCTTCAGCGTTACTCTTGGGGCATAGACTTGGATTACCATGATACTGAATGGTTTGCTTTGGAAATGAACAGAGATCATTCTGTCGTTTTTGAGATAGCATCCAAGTACTGCATTTTGGACTCTTCTTGACTATGATGGCTACTCCATTTCTTCTAAGGGATTCCTGCCCACAGTAGTAGATATAATGGTTATCTGAGTTTAATTCACCCATTACAGTCCAAGTTTGCTGATTCCTTGAATGTTGGTGTTCACTCTTACATCTGCTGTTTGATCACTTCCAATTTGCCTTGATTCATAAACCTAACATTCCAGGTTCCTATGAAATATTGCTCTTTACAGCATTGAACCTTGTTTCTATCACCAGTCCCAACCACAACTGAGCGTTGTTTTTTCTTTGGCTCCATCCCTTCGTTCTTTCTGGAGTTATTTCTCCACTGATCTCCAGTAGCATATTGGGCACCTACCAACCTGGGGAGTTCATCTTTCAGTGTCCTATCTTTTTGCCTTTTCATACTGTTCATGGGGTTCTGAAGGCAAGAATACGGAAGTGGTTTGCCATTCCCTTCTGCAGTGGACCACATTCTGTCAGACCTCTCCACCATGACCAACCTGTCTTGGGTGGCCCCACAGAGCATGGCTTAGTTTCATTGAGTTAAACAAGGCTGTGGTCCCTGTGATAACATTGGCTAGTTGTCTGTGATTGTGGTTTGAGTTTGTCTGCCCTCTGATGCCCTCTTTCAGTGCCTACCATCTTACTTGCGTTTCTCTTACCTTGGACGTGGGGTATCTCTTCACGGCTGCTCCAGCAAGGCGCAGCCACTGCTCCTTACCTTGGACGTGGGGTAGGTCGTCTCGGCCACCGCCCCTGACCTTGGACATGGGGTAGCTCCTCTTAGCTGCCACCCCTGACCTTGGACGTGGGATAGCTCCTCTCAGCTGCTGCCCCTGACCTTGGACTTGGGGTACCTCCTCTCAACTGCTGCCGCTGACCTTGGACATGGGGTAGCTCCTCTCAGCTGGCGCCCCAACCTTGGACATAGATTAGCTCCTCGCAGTCGGGCTTGCTAAACGCCACCAAAAACAAGCTGAATTCTCAGTTAGTGGTACACTGGTGTGTGGCATTTTCAGATCCAGTAATTGATATAAGTGTTTAGCTTGTGAAGGCAGAAATAGAAAAACATCTATTTCTGCTTTATTGACTATGCCAAAGCCTTTGACTGTGTGGATTACAATAAACTGTGGAAAATTCTAAAGGGGATGGGAATACCAGACCACCTGGCCTGCCTCTTGAGAAACCTGTATGCAGGTCAGGAAGCAACAGTGAGATCTGGACATGGAACAACAGACTGGTTCCATATAGGAAAAGGTGTATGTCAAGGCTGTATATTGTCACCCTGCTTATTGAACTTATATGCAGAGTACATCATGAGAAATGCTGGGCTGGAGGAAGCACAAGCTGGAATCAAGAATGCTAGGAGAAATAGCAATAACCTCAGATATGCAGATGACACCACCCTTATGGCGGAAAGTGAAGAAGAACTAAAGAGCCTATTGATGAAAGTGAAAGAGGAGAGTGCAAAAGTTGGCTTAAAGCTCAACATTCAGAAAAAGAAGATCATGGTATCCAGTCCCATCACTTCATGGGGAAACTGGAAATAGTGGCTGGCTTTATTTCTCTGTGCTCCAAAATCACTGCAGATGGTGATTGCAGCCATGAAATTAAAAAATGCTTACTCCTTGGCACCAAAGTTATCACCAACCTAGACAGCATATTAAAAAGCAGACATTACTTTGTCAACAAAGGTCTGTCTAGTCAAGGCTGTGGGTTTTCCACTGGTCATGTATGGATGTGAGAGTTGGACTCTAAAGAAAGCTGAAAAAAAGAAAGCTGAGCGCGGAAGAATTGATGCTTTTGAAGTGTGGTGTTGAAGAGGACTCTTGAGAGTCCCTTGGACAGCAAGGAGATCCAACCAGTCCATCCTAAAAGAGGATAGACCTGGGTGTTCATTGGACGGCCTAAGGCTGAATCTGAAACTCCGATACTTTGGCCACCTGATGCGAAAAGACCCTGATGCTGGGAAAGATTGATGGCAGGAGGACAAGGGGACAACAGAGGATGAGACGGTTGGATGGCATCACTGACTTGATGGATGTGAGTCTGAGTGACCTCCGGGAGTTGGTGATGGACAGGGAGGCCTGGCGTGCTGCGGTTCATGGGGTCGCAAAGAGTCGGACACGACTGAGTGACTGATCTGACCTGATTTGAGCGAGTGAACTGAACTGAAAAGAGAAACTATTAGAAAGTTACCATAATCACAACTATATGAAAGGTTATGTCAATTAACGATGGAAAGAGAGGACTTCCTTTGGTCCAGTGGTTAAGAATCCACCTTGCAATGCAGGGGACACAAGTTCCATCTCTGGTCAGAAAACTATGATCTCACATGCAGAGTGACTAAGCCCGAGTGCTGCAACTAGAGAGTCTGTGCTGCAGCTAATACCCAACACAAATATTAAAAAAAAAAAAAAAGGAAAGGGGTACTCAAAAATTACAGATATATCGCTAATGTGTAAAATTGCAGTAATTTTTTGTATGTTTTTCTTGTATCCTGACACCTAATATGTTTACTAGAAATTCCTGTGAATCCTTTTGCCTTTCACATATCCCATTTCATTAAATTTCCTATTGATGTAACAAATCACCATCAACTGGGTGGATTAAAACAACAAATTTGTTCTCTTGCAGTTCTGGATGCCAGGATTGTAAAATCAACGCACAGCCCTGTGCTGCATCTGCATTCTCCAGGTCAGAATACTTTTCCTTGCCTTTCCTTTTTCTAGATGTTATTTTCTTCCTTTGACTCATTGTTTCCTTACTCTACCTTTGAAGCCAGCAATGTAGCATTAAAATTTTTTTTAGTATTTATTTTTTTGATCAGTTCTTGTTTTAAGTACGTGGGATCTTTAGTTGTAGCATTCAAGCTCTTCGTTGTGTCATATGATATCTAGTTCCCTGACCAGGGATTGAACCAGGGTCCCCTACGTTGGGAGTGTGGAGTCTTAGCCACTGGACCACCAGGAGAGTTCAAGGTATATTAAAATCTCTTTACCTTCCATGATATCACCGGCTTCAAGATGACTCTATCTCCATCTGTATTTTTCTTAGAAGGACCTTTGGAATTATATTTCATTTACCAGTTCATCCAATCTAATCTCCTGTGTCCAGATTTTAACTAGATCACATTTGCAGACTCCCCTTGAACATTTAACGTAGTACTCAACATGTTCTAGATAAGAGGATGTGGGCGGTATTGGGGCAGGGGGAGTGCATTATTCAGCCTACCACAGCCAGACTGTCTTCTCCTGATGGGTGTACAATTTTAACATCCTTTCCTCTCCATATAGCTTTTATCACTTTTTGTTAAAACATTGATTTGTATTTATTAATTTGGCTATGTCGGGCTTTGGTTGTGGCACCTGGGATCTTCAGTCTTCCTTGTAGCATCTTTTCCTTGCAGCATGTGAAGTCTTAGTGGTGGCATGTGGAATCTAATTCCCAGACCAGTGATCTAAACCAGACCCTCTGCATTGGGAGCACAGTCTTATCCACTGGATGGACCAACAGGAAGTCCTTGTATCTTTTATTTACTTTACTCCCTTAATTTACTGGCTAGAATGTCTAAAACAATGTCAAGAGCAGTGCTGAGAATGCACATATTGGTCGGCTTCCTAATCTCTGGGGAAAAGCATCCAGTCAGTATGGTGTTTGCTGTTAAGTTTTTGCAGGTGTTCTTTCTTGAGTTGAGGGAGGTTCCCACTCTTCTTTGTTTTCTGAAGTTTATATTATAAGTGGTTGTTTTCTTTTGTTAAATGCAGTTTCTGAATCAATTGATAAGACAGTTTGATTTTCCTTCTTTTGTCTGTCAACAGTCTGGATGACATTGATTGAAATTCGAGATAGCCTTCTATCCCTCATTCTATACCCCCCATTGGATCACAGCATACAATTATTATTGTCTCTTGCTGATTTCTATTGCTAATATTTTGTTAACAATGTTTGCTTCTTCATGTGTGATTTAGTTGGTAGTTATCCTTTTCTTTTCTTTTCTTCTGATACCTTTGTCTCGTATTATCTCACGATAATATTGGCCTCATAAATTCAGTTGGGAAGTGTTCCCTCATTTTTTTGGTCTAAAAGAAATCATGTCAAGTTGCTGCTAAATCTTCTTTGTTTGTTCAGTTAGTCAGTTCAGTCGCTCAGTCATGTCTGACTCTTTGCCACCCCATGGACTGCAGTACTCCAGGCTTCCCTGTCCATCACAAACTCCAGGAGCTTATTCAAACTCATGTCCATTGAGTTGGTGGTGCCATCCAACCATCTCATCCTCTGTTGTCCCCTCCTCCTCCTGCCTTCAGTAATTCCCCGCATCAGGGTCCTTTCCAATGAGGCAATGCTTTGCATCAGGTGGCCGAGGTATTGGAGTTTCAGTTTTAGCATCAGTCCTCCCAATGAATATTCAGGACTGATTTCCTTTAGGATGGACTGGTTGGATGCTCCTTAAGTCCAAAGGACTCTCAAGAGTCTCCTCCAATGCCACAGTTCAATTCTTTGTCTCTCAGCTTTCTTTATAGTTCAAATCTGACATCCATACATGACTACTGAAAAGCCAAAGCTTTGATTAGACGTGCCTTTGTTTGCAAAGTAATGTCTCTGCTTTTTAATATGCTGTCTAGGTTGGTCATAACTTTGTTTCCAAGGAGCAAGCATCTTTTAATTTCATGGCTGCAGTCACCATCTGCAGTGATTTTGGAGCCCAAAAAAGTAAAGTTTGTCACCATTTCCATTGTTTCCCCATCTATTTCCCATGAAGTGGTGGAATCAGATGCCATGATCTTAGTTTTCTGAATGTTTAGTTTTAAGTCAACTTTGTCACTCTTTCACTTTCATCAAGAAGCTTTTTAATTCTTCTTTGTATGTTTATTAGATGTGTCTAATACCACTGTTGAGACTTTGTTACACTAACATTTGTTAAGTCAAGATCCTCAGGGATGAACATTATGTCACAACTCAATAGAAGACTGCAAGGGAAAGTGAAATGGAAGTGTGTTTTACTCACACATCCTGGAGGAACTGCAAAGCAAACGTCAAGGGCTCAAGTGGGAAGTCAGGGCAAGGTGCAGAGAGCCGGGCAGGGATGGCTCTGTAGGACTGTGAAGAAAGCTGAGTGCCGAAGAACTGATGGTTTTGAACTGTGCTGTTGGAGAAGACTCTTGAGAGTTCCTTGGACTGCAAGGAGATCCAACCAGTCCATTCTGAAGGAGATCAGCCCTGGGATTTCTTTGGAACGAATGATGCTAAAGCTGAAACTCCAGTACTTTGGCCATCTCATGCGAAGAGCTGACTCATTGGAAAAGACTCTGATGCTGGGAGGGATTGGGGGCAGGAGGAGAAGGGGACAACAGAGGATGAGATGGCTAGATGGCATCACTGACTCGATGGATGTGAGTCTGAGTGAACTCCAGGAGTTGGTGATGGACAGGGAGGCCTGGCGTGCTGTGATTCATGGGGTCACAAAGAGTCGGACATGACAGAGCGGCTGAACTAACTAACTAACTAGGCTCTATAGATAGAGTTCTCTTGGGTCCAGGGTGAAGGCTGGATAGAACATTGTTCTTTATCCTAAGAGTGTAATGTTCCATGAAACACAGGGCCACTCTGCTACGTGTGTCCAGTGACAGGCAAAAATTATTAGAGCACTTAGTGTTTTCTAATTGACCAATTTGTTTCCTTTCTGCTCCGTGTGAATCTAAACACACTAAAATACTTCTCTAATTTAATACAGATATTCTGATTCTATTATCAAGGTGGGTAATAAAAGAACTCATCTTGAAATGTTCTCTATTCATTGCATTCTACTTAAAAGTGAGAGAGAGGCATGGTGACAGAGTCATTTCTGGCTCCAACAGTCTCCCCGTCCTCTCCTCCACACCAGGATATGGAAGGGGTGACCAACAGCTGTCTGAGTCAAGTCACTGTCCCCTGGGCTGAACAGGACGGCAAATGGAAGCTCTATTATGATACAAATAATTACAAAATGCACACATACAGACAGGAAATTTTCAATTTGCATCCTTATCAGAATAATTTTAAAAGGTATTTTTTGGAGTCCAAAGCCACAAATTAAATACATCACAACTTAATCATGCATAAGCAAACAGCTCAGCACTCATCTGGGTCCAGATCTCCACGCCCTCAATTCGTGTTTCCCTTTCATTTTGTTTGTATGTTTGTCCCTCAGCAATGGCATCCAACTCCAGTACTCTTGCCTGGAAAATCCCATGGACAGGGGAGCCTGGTAGGCTGCAATCCATGGGGTCACTAAGAGTCGGGCACTACTGAGGGACTTCACTTTCACTTTTCACTTTCATGCATTGGAGAAGGAAATGGCAACCCACTCCAGTATTCTTGCCTGGAGAATCCCAGGGACGGGGGAGCGAGGGGGCTGCCATCTATGGGGTCACACAGAGCCGGACACAACTGAAGCAACTTGGCAGCTGTCCTGCCTCTCTGCACATTGTTCCCCCTCAACCTTTCTGACCTGTTTCCTTGTGTCCCTCTCTTTCAGTCCTCCAGGTTACCACCATTGTATCCATGACATGCCCTTCATCCCCACTCTGCCCCACCTCTGGTGGCCAAACTACCTTTCCACCCTCTCTTCCTCTGCTCACTTTGTCCCCACTCCAGCCTTTCTCCTCTCCCAGCATTAAGTCTCTCCCTAGGCCATGTCTTCCACCCTTTATACCCTCACTATACTGATCAGCCCTGGAGCAGGAAATGGCAACTCACTCCAGTATTCTTGCCTGGAGAATTCCATGGACAGAAGAGCCTAGTGGACTACAGTCCATGGGAATCACAAAAAGTCAGACACGACTAAGTGACTAACCTTCCCTTTTCATACTGATCAGGGGCTCCTCTCCTATGATGTCTTTACTCCTTCATGTCCCAAGAGATCCCAACTTTCTTTTACTTTGTTTTTACCATCTGCTACTTTCACTGTTTATTCTTTCATTCTTACCATCTCTTTGCAAAACACCCATCCTCCACACTGTCCTCTGATCTCACCCACTCTTCTGTTCTCCTCACGTTTCTATTCCTCTCAGTCACTCTGTCTTCTGATCCCTCTTGGCCACACATTCAGAGTAGGTGGGATGCAGTAAGATGTCTGCCTCGTGAGAGAGCACTGATGAAATCAAAAGTCAACAGTTTAAGGCAAGACAGGAAAATTAAATGCAAACTTTCCCTCTGCCCATTTTGGTCTGTTCCCTCCTCTCCCGTGAGCCCTCTGTTAACCAGACCTCAATGGAAGAATCTGCTCAAACATAAAGATCAAGTTTTCTTCCTCTGGCACCAAGCCACATCACTCCTTAGAAGACAACATTCTCAATATTCTAAAGGATCACAATGAGACAGAAGGAAGGGGGCAGGGCAGAACCATTAAAAGAAGTTGGGGGAGGGGATGACACAGTCATTGAGAAGAAAAGGATATGACAAAAAGTAGTTAGAACCCCAACAAGGCCCAAGATGGTGGAAGAGTCTACTTCCAGTTGACCTTAAGCCTCATTACACTCTCACACTAACACATCACCTAAACGACACACCCACAGGCACAATGATAGTTCACAGGATAACCATAAAAGATCAAAAAGCAGGCAGAGGCCCAATTCCCCGAAACCCTGCCCCTTCCTTAAATAAAATCTTCCCATTTACTTTTGCTTCATTGAATAGTCTTTGACTCTGTGGATCACAACAAAATATGGAAAATTCTTCAAGAGATGGGAATACCAGACCACCTGCCTACCTCCTGAGAAATCTGTAGGTCAGGAAGCAACAGCTAGAACTGGACATGGAACAACAGACTGGTTCCAAATAGGGAAAGGAGTACACCAACGCTGTATATTGTCACCCTGCTTATCTAACTTATATACAGAGTACATCATTCAAAATGCTGGGCTTGAAGAAACACAAACTGGAATCAAGATTGCTAGGAGAAATATCAATAACTTCAGATATGCAGATGACACCAGCCTTATGGCATAAAGTGAAGAACTAAAGAGCCTCTGGATGAAAGTGAAATGAGAGAGTGAAAAAGCTGGCTTAAAGCTCAACATTCAGAAAACTAAGATCACAGCATTCTGTTCCATCACTTCATGGCAAGTAGTTGGGGAAACAATGGAAACAGACACTATTTTGGGGGCTCCAACATCACTGCTGATGGTTACTGCAGCCATGAAATTAAAAGACACTTGCTCCTTGGAAGAAAAGCTATGACCAACCTACACAACATATTAAAAAGCAGAGACATTACTTTGCCGACAAAGGTCCAACTAGTCAAAGATATAGTTGTTGAGTAGTCATGTATGGATGTGAGTGTTGGACTATGAAGAAAGCTGAGTGCTGAAGAATTGATGCTTTTGAACTGTGATGTTGGAGATGACTCTTGAGAGGACCTTGGGCTGTAAGGAGATCCAACCAGTCAATCTTAAAGGAAATCAGTGCTGAATATTCATTGGAAGGACTGATGCTGAAGCTGAAACTCCAATACTTTGGCCACCTCATGCAAAGAACTGACTCATTGGAAAAGACCCTGATGCTGGGAAAGATTGAAGGCGGCAGGAAAAGGGCATGACAGAGGATGAGATCATTGGGTGGCATCACTGACTCAATGGACATGAGTTTGAGTAAGCTCTGAGAGTTGGTAATGGACTGGGAAGCCTGGTATGCTGCAGTCCATGGAGTCGCAGACAGTCGGACGTGACTGAGTGACTGAACTGAACTGAGAGCATTACAGTAAGTGTATCTTGGCAGGTCTTTGAAAAGGAGTACCCAGGCAAAAGAGCTTACATAAATTCAAGAGATACGCCAAAAACCCAATGAGGATCCATCAGAGTTTCTAGAAAGAGTTTATCATACTTATAGGCACTACTCTTATGCAAACCCTGGGGCCTCTGAAAATAATGAGCATGGTAAACATAACCTTTATTGGACAAAGCTCCTCAGACATCAGAAACTCCCAAAGTTAGATGGTCCATTTGGAATGACCCGTTCTCAACTGGCAGATGTTGCTTTAAAAGTGTTCAACAACAGGGAACAACAGCAAAAGAAGCACGAAGATGCAAGATTGAAAGCCACATTACTGGTGGCAGCAGTGGACTCCCAGAGCATGAGTAACCTGAGGAGAGGTGAGCCACCGCGGGCGAGGGAACAACGTGCTTAGTGTAAGGAGGGCACTGGAAAACAAACTGTCCTTGGCTAAGGCGTGAGAAGGAAAACAGTAACCGACAGGAGCCTGTCGTTGCAGTATAAAGAGATGAACACTCTGATGATGCCCCAGGAGCCCCGGGTACCTGTGACAGTGGGGACAAGCTGACTGACCTTCTCATAGCTACATGCAGCATACTTGGTAGATACCAAGATGGCGCAGAGAACAACTCAGTCCATCCCAGTCACAAGAGTTTCTGGGGAAGTGCAAAGCTGTTCTTTCTTAGAACCTCTGCAATGCCGATTAGGGGACCTCAGTCTGAAACACAGTTTCTTATATATGCCAACGTGTCCAATCCCTCTTTTGTAAATTAAATGCGCAAATAATTTTTTCTCCAGAAGAGCTTGACATCAGCATCCTGTCAGGGCACCCGATAAGCAGGCAGATGACACTTGTGGACACTCTGGAGAAGGTGACTGATTCCCCCTCCCCAAGCATACAAAAAGGTACGGCAGGAAGTGTGCACTGACAGCACTCCAGGGAAGGCCGACAAACACGTGGCCAATACAAATCCTGTTATTAGGGACACTGGAGGGATTCCCTGGTGGTTCAGTGGTTATAAGTTGGCACTTTCGCTGCAGTGGTCCGGGTTCAATTCCTGGTGAGGGAACTTAGGATCCTGCAAACTATGCCGGACAGCCAGAAAAAAATAAAGGACACTGGGACACTTAATTTAAAACAGTACCATCTGAGGCAAGAGACCCCAAAGATAATTCAAACAATTCTTGAAAAGTTGGCTTAACTGGGACAAATTAAACTTTGTAGATTTCTATATAATAACCCTATCCTGCCAAAGAGCTGAACTCCATAGTGTATGAATCACTGTTTAAGACGTGAGGGCCATTAATGAGACAGCCAAGATTTGCAGCCTGTAACAGTAATCCATATATGTTCTGCTCAAAACTACTGTGGGACAATAGTGCTGGTTCTCAGTTCTGAGCTTGAAGGACACTTTCCCTTGCATTCCTACTGCAGAAGAATCAATGCATCTGTCTGCTTTCTGGTGGCAGGACCCAGAAACACAGGGAGTCCAAGAGTACTGCTGGACAGTGTTGCCTCAAGGACTGAAGATTTCCCCTACCTTGTTTGGGGAAATGTTGGCTAGGGTTCTTACTCCAATGTTTGTCGATGACTTGGTCATCAACATGTCTACATGTCTACAAGCCAAATGTCTACAAAATACCATAGGAACCCTGAACTCGGCTGATTGTGGATGGAATGGCTCCTGAAAGAAGGCAACAAGCACCAAGTCATGTATCTGTTTCATCCTCTGCCTGACAGAAAATAGGCAACTGCCAGCTTGGGAACACCCAAGACACACAGAGCTGAGGGGCTTCTGGGAAAGGCAGGATTCTGTTGAATTAGGATCTCGAACTCAGGCTTTAAAAGGACATATTTTGAGCTCTTTACTTGGACAAAAGAGCACCAAACAGCCTGTGAAATCATAAAAACAAGGTTAGTCTCGGCTCCAGCTTTGGAACTCACAGACTTAAACCTTTCACACTGTAGGTCCATGAGAGACAAGGCACAAATCTCAGATATTAATTCAAGCTCTGGGGAACATGACAAGTTCATAATGGAGCCTAACCTGCGGAAGATCATCCAGCGATCCCCTCAGACTTGTATGATTCATGCTAAAAATAAAGACTGCTGTCAGACCTCCCCAGATGGGGACCCAACAGAGGAACCTGGGTCGCCCAGGACTGGCAAGCAGACTAAAGTAAATCAAGTTGATAAGGATAGAGAAAAGAGACAGAGTAGGTGACTAAATAGTGAATCCCACTAGGGGATTGTAAGTAAAGAAAAAAGTATGGGAGACTCTGTATGTTAAAGGATCAGTCAAGAAAGCAGGTTTTCTCAGCCACAAAACCATGTGGGAAAGGCACAAGACCTGCCCCCAAAGAATAAAACAACAGTGGCATGAGCCCCACATCCTGCACGGTGGGCTCAGTAAGTTAATGACCCCCTAGGACATGCTTCTTTGTGTGCACTAAAAACAAAAATATAAGGAAAAGGTGACATTATGCTGAAACCTGAGATGATTTACTGAATTTTTGTGCATTTCCATTGAGCCATTCGAGTCCAAGCTTGACCCTGTAAGGACAAGAAAATTCCCCCACCCAATGAGGAGGAGGAGCTGACGATGAAGGCTGACTTCTAGTCAAGAAGTTTGAGCATAACTTTACTAGCGGGTGAGATGAGTGCAATTGTGCAGTAGTTTGAACATTCTTTGGCATTGCCTTTCTTGGGGATTGGAATGAAAACTCACCTTTTCTAGTTGTGGCCACTGCTACGTTTTCCAGATTTGCTGGCATACTGAGTACAGCACTTTCACAGCATCATCTTTTAAGATTTGAAATAGCTCAGCTGGAATTTTCTCACCTCCACTAGTTTTGTTCATAGTAATGCTTCCTAAAGCCCACTTGACTTCACATTCCAGGATGTCTGGCTCTAGGTGCGTGATCATACCATTGTGGTTATGTGGGTCATTAAGATGCTTTTTGTATAGTTCTTCTGTGTATTCTTGCCACCTTTTCTTAATCTCTTCTGCCTCTGTTAGGTCCATACCATTTCTGTCCTTTATTGTGCCCATCTTTGCATGAAATGCTCCCTTCGTATCTCTAATTTTCTTGAAGAGGTCTCTAGTCTTTCCCATTCTATTGTTTTCCTCTATTTCTTTGCATTGTCCACTTAAGAAGGCTTTCTTATTTCTCCTGGCTATTCTTTGGAACATTTCATTCAAATGGGTTTATCTTTCCTTTTCTCTTTTGCCTTTCACTTCTCTTCTTTTCTCAGCTATTTGTAAGGCTTCTTCAGACAACCATTTTGCCTTTTTGCCTTTCTTTTTCCTTGTGATGGTCTTGATCACTGCCTCCTGTACAATGTCATAAACCTCCATCCATAGTTCTCAGGCATTCTATCATATCTACTCCCTTGAATCTATTTGTCACTTCCAGTGTGTAATCATAAGAGATTTGATTTAGGTCATACCTGAATGGTGTCTCGTGGTTTTCCCTACTTTCTTCAATTTAAGTCTGAATTTGGCAGTAAGGAGTTCATGATCTGAGCCAGAGTCAGCTCCTGGTCTTGTTTTTGCTGACTGTATAGAGGTTCCCCATCTTCAGGTGCAAAGAACATAATCCATCTGATTTTGGTATTGACCATCTGGTGATGTCCTTGTGTAGAGTCATCATCTCGTATTTTTGGAAAAGGGTGTATCAACTAAAAGAGATGGTACAACTTGAGAGTTGCAAGTTAAGTTTATTTGGGGAAAATGAGGACAGCAGCCAGGAAGACAGCATCTCAGATAGCTCTGACAGGTGTCCAGAGATCTTTCTCTATTAAGACCTAGTCCTGTAACAGCACATTGAGCAGCATATCAGCAAAAACCTTCTTCAGAACAGGGAATGAGCCTTCCCAGCAATGTGGGACCAAATGGTCATGAAATGCCCTGAAAAGTATGGTAATATTTGCTAAATGGTCATATCAGTAGAATACCCTGAGCAGTCTAAGAGACTGCTCCAAAGCAGCAGTGGGGATGTTCAATATATAAGGTTTTGGTGAAGGGGAAGTTCAATACCATGAAGCACTCATTTCACAAAAGGTTTTTTGTTAGTCATGAGGATCTGATGTCACCATGAAGGGATTTAGTGCTTCTCTAGATAGGAAGAGATTCAAGGATTGAATCATAAAGTCTGTTCCTATAAACATCCAATTCTCTACAGACCAGTCCTACCAGAGTCCCTGAAGCAGAGTGCCTCGCTCCACTCTGAAGTCCTTCTGAGGCTGTTGAAAGTCAATAGCTTTAGCAGAATGGGGTTTAATCTCCGTGGAGACAGAGGGTAAATGCCTTTGCGGTTCGCTCGTTGGCAATGCCCTTGACAAGTGACAATTTGTAGTTGACACGGCCCTCTTGTGGTCATACATCCAATCATGTTTTGGGGGGCATTTCATGAACATTTTGTCTCGCGTTGCTGGGAAGGCTCGTTCCCAGTCCTGAAGAAGGCTTTTCTGACAGGTCACTCAATGTGCTATTAGTGGATTAGGTCTCCATAGTCAAAGATCTCTGCAGACCTGTCTTCTAGTTATGGTCCAGGAAAGTATTCCTTCTTGTTACATCTTCCCATATCTCAGTTCAATTCAGTCACTGAGTCGTGTCTGACTCTTTGCGACCCCAAGGACTGCAGGACACTAGGCCTCCCTGTCCATCACCAACTCCCAGAGCTTACTCAAACTCATGTCTATCGTGTTGGTGACGTGATCCAACCATCTCATCCTCTGTCGTCCCGTTTTCCTCCTGCCTTCAGTTGTTCCCAGCATCAGGATCTTTCCCAGTGAGTTAGTTCTTCACATCAAGTGGCCAAAGTATTGGAGTTTCAACTTTAGCATCAGTCCTTCCAAAGAATATTCAGGACTGATTTCTTTTAGGATTGACTAATTTGATTTCCTTGCAGCCCAAGTGACTCTCAAGAGTCTTGTCCAACAACATGACAGTTCAAAAGCATCAATTCTTCAGCACTCAGCTTTCTTTATAGTTCAACTCTCACATCCATACATGACTACTGGAAAAACCATAGCTTTGACTACATGGACCATTTTTGATAAAGTCTCTGCTTTCTAATATGCTGTATAGGTTGGTCACAACATTTCTTCCAAGGACCAAGTGTCTTTTAATTTCATGGCTGCAGTCACCATCTGCACTGATTTTGGAGCCCCCCACCCTCAAACAAAGTCTCTCTCTGTTTCCATTGTTTCCCCAAGTATTTGCCATGAATTGATGGGACCGGATGACATGATCTTCGTTTTCTGAATGTTGAGCTTTAAGCTAACTTTTACACTCTCCACTTTCACTTTCATCAAGAGGCTTTTTAGTTCTTCACTTTCTACCATAAGGCTGGTGTCATCTGCATATCTGAGGTTATTGATATTTCTCCCAGCAATCTTAATTCCAACTGGTGCTTCATCCAACCCGGCATTTGGCATGATGTACTCTGCATATAAGTTAAATAAGCAGGGTGACAATACACAGCCTTGACGTACTCCTTTCCCTATTTGGAACCAGTCTGTTGTTCCATGTCAGGTTCTAAGTTGCTTCTTGAACTGCATACAGATTTCTCAGGTGTCAGGTGGTCTGGTATTCCCATCTCTTTCAGAATTTTCCACAGTCTGTTGTGATCCACAGTCAAAGGCTTTGGCGTAGTCAATAAAGCAAGCAGTAGATATTTTGTGGAACGCTTTCTTTTTTGATGATCCAGCAGATGTTGGCAATTTGATCTCTGGTTCCTCTGCCTTTTCTAAATCCAGCTTGAACATCTGGGAGTGGAAATTACTCCCATATCTAGAGTAACATTATTACAATCACTGATCACATATTGAGCTATACACTTGATCAACGGCTTCAAGTCCAGTCATCATTATTTTTGTTGGAGGCTCACACACTTGGTTTGGAGACGACAATGGCAACGCACTCCAGTATTCTTGCCTGGTGAATTCCAGGGACAGAGGAGCCTTGTGGGCTGCCGTCTATGAGGTTGCCCAGAGTTGGACACAACTGAAGTGATTTAGCAGCAGCAGCAGTGATTGAAGGAGGTGAGAAAAAGAGCGAGCTGAAAGGAAGCATAGCCAGTTGGGAGTGCCAGAGAGTTGGGAGGAAGGCAGGGCAGAGATGGAAGAAGAAAGGCAGAAATACAGGGAGACTGAGGATCACCAGGGAGGTTGGAGAGAAAGCAACTTGAAGGCGAACAGATGGCAGAGAGAGGTGGGGTGGGAGGCAGGCAAGAAGTAGAGAGGAGGATGGGCACAGCAGGAGAGCAGAGAAAGGCAGACGTAGAAAGAAGTAGGGAAAAAGATCGGCCAAATGGAGTGGAAACAGCTAGTGTGCAGGTGATGGGGGGCAGGGCGGCTAGATCCAAAAGAGTGCTGAATCAATTGGCTAAGAATTATTAAGTCGTTATACATTGATTTTTGGCTTTAAAATCTAATGCAAATCTTGCTTCTTTAAATTATATAGATAAGAATGAGAATTGCAAAATTTCTGTCTGTGATGCATGTGTATTTTGTAATTATTTGTATTAAAAGAGCATACATGTGTAGAGCCTGTTGAGGTGCGGGCTGCGGCAGTAACTTGATTCTCTCAGGTGTGGGTCATCCCCTTCCCTATTCCTGGTGAGGTGTAGAGGTTATGTGAGAGAAGAACTAGGGCAAGAACTGACTGACTCTTACTACATGATGCCTTTTCAAGGAACTTTAAACATGTTCTTTGTGATGGTTTTACTTTGGCTTTCTGATTTTTTTACATTTAATTATTTTTGTAGCTTGGGATAAAGATTTGTTCATTCAATAGCGACTTTCTTGTAAACAGTTCTGGAGATTTGTCTCACTTGGGACAACTTGGATGAATGTAGAAAATATTATAGTAAGTGGATTAAGACAGACAGGGAAAGACTGGTATTATATGTCCTTCCATTATATGGAATGTAAAAAAAAAAAAATGAAACTCACTAGTACCAGAGGATAGGATGGTGGTCATGTGGGGCTGGGAGGTGGGGAAGATGGGGAGATGTTGGACAAGAGGTACAGACTTCGAGTTGTGAAATGAGTGCGTCCTGGGGAGGCATGCACACCAAGCTGACTGTAGTTCATCCTGTTCTGTTACCGCATGCTGGGAATTTGTCAGGAGAGTACCTCGTCAGTATTGTCACCACACACAGAACATGGGAATTTGGAGGTGATGGATGTGTTGGTTCGTGGATTGTGATAAATGTTTCACAGTGTACACATGTTTCACATGCTCACAGGGCGTATGGTGTGTATACACATACTCCTTTGGTTAGTCAGTTCTCCCCCATCAGACACGCTCCTGAGGATCTCATGTGGGGCTTTGCCCCAGGAATGTGAACAAAGCCACAGATGATTCTGATCTGGATCCTACATGGGGCACCAGGGCTCTTAGCCTCCACTTCTGAGACTGAGATCAGGCCCTGGGGGAGGGGAGGGCGCTCTGGTCCAAGTGGTGCTGGACCAGGGCCTGCTGTGTGACCTGAAGGGGATCGTGGGATCAGCAAAGGTTCCCCCTCCTGCTGTGTGCATGAGGCCTCACCCAGAGGGGAGTGTGGCCAAGGAAAGTGTGGGAAAGGCCCCTGTTGGTCTCTCTGCGGCACTTGACTGTCCTGAATCCCTCCTGAGAGAGTGGCCACAGAGGACTCTGTGTTCCTCATGGTGAGGGCTTCCCTGTGTGTGTGGTTGGGGCTCAGGAAAGGGAGTTGTTGACTCTAAGCATTAAGCAGCATGTTTTCAACTTTCATGGTAGAACTGTGAAGACTCATGGACAAAAAGGCCCAGAAGAAGAAAGAACAGGAGTCAGGCATGGCTCTTTCTCAGGTAGGGTCATATTCTCAGTGGATTCTCACACTGCTTTCCTGAAATGCCCTTCTCAGGATCACTAATCATGTCTGACTCTCGAGTGTCCTGTCTGAAACGTGTGCACACACACTTACCCGGGGCCTTCCTTCAGGGCCTGTTTTCTCCACTTAGATCCTGTCTCCCCATGAGCCGGTGACGTGGAGCTTGTGAGGAGGCTCCCCTGAGCACCATCCTGGGCAGGGCTTCTCACACACGAGTTGGAGACGGGGTCTCAGTCCTGTTGGGCAGCCGGGACTGTTTAGGGCCCGTCTGGATGTGCTGTCTGCTCTCTGTCAACCAGGGTAAAGAAGCTGTAGGTGGACTTCAGGTATTAACATGTACAGTACACGGTAAAATCTGCAAAAGAAGCCAATGAGTGGAAATCAGTTCTGACTTTTTATAGTACATTTAAAACTAAATGAGCACCTCCTTGTAAACTTAAGTGTTTGGGAATGGAATGGAACGTTCAGAAAGAGATGTCAGGGCTAGGGAGTGTTTCGTTACACCATCTAATTTAAACTATGAAATCAGGCTTACCAAGTTTTTTTTTTTTTCTTTCTTTTTTGACCACATGATACATTCTCCAGGGTCTTAGTGTGCTGAGTAGGGATCAAACCTGAAACCCTGCAGTGGAAGTGAGGGATCTTAACCACTGGACTGTGAGGGAATTCTCCAACTTTACTAATCTTGGTTCAGTATTTTCCTAATGGAATAAAATAATAAATTTTGGATTTTGTTAATAAGTACATACCTAAAATTAATGATAAAAATCACATTATGATTTTTTAAATATATTTATTTCCTATACTGTATCTTTATTGCTTCAGTGTCTTTTCCCTAGTTCTGGCGAGTGGTGGCCACTCTCTGGTAGCAGTGCGCATGCTTCTCAGTGTGGTGGCTTCTCTTGTCTTGCAGCCCAGGCTCTAGAGCACAGCAGCTTCAGTAGTTTCACCTCCTGGGCTCTAGATCTCTGGCTCAGGAATTAAGACTCACAGGCTTAGTTGCCTCCCAACATGTGGGAACTCAGACCAGGCAACAACCCACATCTCTTGCATTGCCCAGTGGATTCTTTACCACTTACCCGTAGGGAGGGCCACATATTTTTAAATACAGGTATTTTATAAAGATTTTAAGAAATCTTCTGTATGTTATTTTCTGCTTGTATTACTTTTTTTTTTTTTTTTTTGAACTAGAATAAGATAATGTTGAGGACTTCCTGGTAGTACAGTGACTAAGAATGTGCCTGCCAATGTAGGGTGCACGGGTTCCATCCCAGGTCCGGGAAGATCCCTCAGCGCAACTAAGCCCGTGGGCCACAACTACTGAGCCTGTGCTCTAGAGCCTGGGAGCCCGCACGCTGTAGAGTGTGTGCTCCGAAACAAGAGAAGCCCCTGCAATTAGAAGCCCCTGCACTGCAGCTGTAAGTAGAGAAAGCCCACGCACAGCAACGAAGACCCAACATAAGCAAAATAAATAAGCTTTGAAAAAGAAATAGAATGTTGACATAGTTACTGAATGAAGAAGTAAAATGAAAGAAGAAAATGGGAACCCACTTCAATATTCTTGCCTACAGAATTCCATGGATAGAGGAGCTGGTGGGGCTGCCATCAGAGGTGTTGCAAAGAGTCTGGCATGAGTAAGCAGGTAAACAACAACTTCTGCCCACAGCAGATTGAGCTCTGAAAAACAAATCTAAGCGTCTAACTTTGCTCTTGCTGATTCTTCAGTGACTTCCTGTAGCTTTTGGAATCAAGTCCTGAATCCATAGATCTTGCATAAATTAGCCTCTGCCTGGCATCACCCCATGTACATTTGCTGTGTGCCAGTCACACTGGCTGACTTTCTGTCAGTAAATATATTCCTGCCTCAGAGCTGGCACTCAGGCTGTTCTCTCTGCTTGCAACACTCTTCCATTTCCTGCCTTACCAATCCTAAGTGTTTCTTCCTCACAGAGACCTTGTCTGATTTCTCAGTGTTATTGGAGCTTCAGCGTCAACATCAACCCTTCCAGTGAATATTCAGGATTGATCTCCTTTAGTATTGATTGGTTTGATCTCCTTGCAGTCCTAGGGACTCTCAAGAGTCTTCTCCAACACCACGGTTCAAAAGCATCAATTCTTTACCACTCAGCCTTCTTTATGGTCCAGCTCTCATATCCATACATGACTACTGGCCTATAGCTTTACTATACAGACCTTTGTGGGCAAAGTAATGTCTCTCCTTTTTAATATGCTGTAGAGATTTGTCATAGCTTTAGAAAATAAAGACCTAAAATATATTGGAACTTGCAAATAGCAAGTGAAAGATTCTAATCATGTTCACACTGAACATATAATCAACTTGAAATTCCATTATGGATATTATTTAGTGTAATTTCCTAAACAAGTTTTTGGGAAAGAAACTTAACAGTTAGGCTTCCCTGGTGGCTCAGACAGTAAAGAATTCACCTGCAATGCACAAGACATGGGTTCGATCCCTGGGGTGGGAAGATGCCCTGGAGGAGGGCATGGCAACCCACTCAAGTGTTCTTGCCTGGAGAGTCCCACGGACAGAGGAGCCTGGCAGGCTATGGTCCATGGGGTCGCAAAGAATCCCACACAGCTGCGCAACTGAGCACTTCCTCCAAAGTACAGAATAGAGTATTTTAATGCAGTTTTCTCATCAAAAGAAAAAAAATATTTTTTTCTCCTATTTTGCTGTCTCTTTTTAGGTTATCTATACGAAATTATGTATGCTAGGTAAACTTATTGTGATAATCGTTTCACAGTATATGTATCAGTTAATTTTTCTCTGTAGCTTAAATTTACACAATGATATTTGTCATTGTAAGAGTTGCTTATACAACCCCTTTTATGTCACTGTTTAAAGAGTTGGGTTTAGAAAGGGAAATAATTAAAACACGTTGGATAAAATAAACAATAACTCAGTTTATAATCATTTTAAGTCTCTTGCTCATTTTAAGGCTGTGGTTAGTGACCCAAATGATCACATCCCTTAAGTCCTCCATCTCAAAGACCCAAGTGCTGACCCTCAGTTGGTTGAACTCAGCACTATGCTGAGTTTGCTGTTTTTTAGGGCGTCAGTAGGGAATAGCCCATTTCTACCCAGGGAGAGTTTTGGATTTGTAATATAGAGACTAGTCCCATTCTTGTTTATTAAAACTGCCCAAGTTCCGAGATCCCTGAATTGCTTCAGCCTCACTAGCAGGATCTGAGCACACCATGCTGTGAAAAACAGCTTTTTATTGAGAATAACGGAGAAGGCGATGGCACCCCACTCCAGTACTCTTGCCTGGAAAATCCCACGGACAGAGGAGCCTGGTAGGCTGCAGTCGATGGGGTCGCTAAGAGTCGGACATGACTGAGCGACTTCACTTTCTCTTTTCACTTTCATTCATTGGAGAAGGAAATGGCAGCCCACTCGAGTGTTCTTGCCTGGAGAATCCCGGGGACGGGGAAGCCTGGTGGGCTGCCGTCTATGGGGTCGCACAGAGTCGGACACGACTGAAGTGACTTAGCATAGCATTGAGAATAAACCCTTGTAGTCTTAAGAGGAAGTATCTTGGCTTCCGACATAACTTGAAGCTTTTACCTGAGCAGTGTTACAGAAGGTAACTTAGTGCTGTCAAGGTAACAGGCCAAGTCCCTGTCCGCGGCTCCCCCTCCCACGAACTCTGCGCACAGCCGGTGCTCGCCCCGCCCCCGGTCGGAAGCCGCGGCTCTAACACCAAAAGCCCTTTCACACAGAGCCGGAAGTTGGAGAGCGTGGAGCCGGGGTTCCCGAGCGGCGCCTAAGCTTCCTTCTAGAGTAAGTTTGCAGAGCTCGCCACCCTCCAGTCCCCACCTCCGCCCCCGCTCACTCGTCCTCATGGTGTGGGAATTGCCAGCGACCTGAAAACCCTGCCACCCGGTGCTCGGCCCGGAATATTCAATGCCGCTGCCGTTGCGGCCCAGTTATCTTTTCCTTTGGGTTTTAAAGTGTTTCTGAATCGGTTTCGGCCCTCTTCCGCGTCAACACCGCCTCTGGCGACATTTTCCTGCTCGAAACCCTTTTTTAGCTCTGGCCTCGTCAAGTAAAGCCTTCTCTCGCGAGTTGGAGTCGTGGCCCGCCGCGTCGCTTTCTCGACCGCTGGAGGCAGAGCCCGTCGCGCCCTCTCCCCGGTCCCGGGATTCCGGAGAGCCCGCCCCGCTCCTGAGCCCCCTCCCTCCCAGCCCCTCTGTCCTCGCGTCTCCTCAGGCCGGTCCTTCTGCCCCGCAGGCCCCCCTCTTTCCTGTCAGCCCGTCCCCTCACCCCGCGTAGGGTAGGTGACCTGGTCCAGCCTTGTGACAGCCAGTGCTGTTCATGCCCAATTCAGCTCGGTCGGAAAAGGTGCTCTTCCGGTCCCGGTGCGCCTCGTTCTGTCGCCGACTCAGTAAATTCCGGAGGCAGGAGGATCAGGAGAAGCACAGTCCGAAGGACTGAGAGAAATAACTGAAACTGAGGAGAAAAGCATCTGGGAGAACCAGTGGGAACCCTGAGAATGGCTGAGGCACTTGCAAAGGGATAGTCAATTGAAAGAGGTTAAGCCTTGAAAATAGCCAAGTGAGTAAAGTAGAGAAGTATTAATAAATTAAAAGCCAGATCTCCAGGTTTTGGAAAACAGCTTAGGGAGAACTGCCCTGTATTAGTGATGGGAGCGGAGAGGCGAAGGGCGATGAGGGACGTCAGAGGTGGAGAGTCCCTAACTGGGTTTTGGCCGGGTTTGAGTCCAGACCTCTTAGGTTAGAGTCCCGAGTTGTGTTTTCATCCGGTTTGGGTCCCGCCACAAGGGTTCAAGTCTCAATCTGAGGTGTCCGGTTTTATCATGGTGCTGGCAGAGAAAGAGGTAAGGAGCAAAGGAAGAAAGGGCTGGGAGCAAGCGTAGCCACATGGCCTTCCGTAGAGTGGGGAGGAAGGGAGAGTCACAGCGAGAGAAGGGGAGTAATCTGGAGCGCAGAGAGGGAGCCGAAATGGGGGAAGAAAGAGGCAGACATAGGTATGGATTTTTGAAAGACTCAGGAAGGTTGGAGAGAGAGAGCATTTCGAGGGGGAACGAATTGCAGTAGCCTGGGACAGGACAGGTGTGATGGAGGAAATTGGAAAGGAACAGCAGGAGAGCAGAGGGGGAGAAAAAGAGACACTGAGACTCAGATGAAACAGGGAGATAGGCGAACAGAAGGGCAAGCTCGATCCATGTGTGGCCAGTTGTTTGGATACAGATAATTTTTTTAGTTATACAGAGGAGGATGAGACTTTCAAAATTCTCGTCTATAAGGCTTGTGTTTTTTTTTTTTTTTTTTTTATTGCTTGTGGCAGAAGATGACTGTTCATTTGCAAACACTGTTGAGGCTGGGGCAGTGGCTTAATTCCCTGAGTTGTGAGTGAACCCCTTCCCTTGCCCTATCATAAAATAGAGGTCAGGGAATAAGAGACCTGGGGCAAGAATTGATTGACTCTGTCACTCTGTGATAGCTTTTTTTTTTTTGGGGGGGGGGTGTTGTCTTCGGTTCTGTGCCGTGGGCTCAGGAGTTGAGGCTCCCAGGTTCTAAAGCACAGGCTTAGTAGTTGTGCACAGGCTTAGTTGCTTGTACTTGTGGGATCTTCCTGAACCAGGGATAGAACCCATGTCCCCTTCATTGTCAGGCAGATTCTTATCCACTTTTTCACTATTGGGTAGCATTTTTAAAGGAACACTTTTTTTTTTTTTTTTTTAGTGGATTCACATTTTCTCCTTTTTATATGTGTGGTGCTTTTTGTGGCTTGGAACAGGTCTTAATTCATTCAGTTTCTGTAATCATTTTTAACTTCAGAAATAAGCTCTTTTAGTTTCCAGTATTCTACTCTTATCATCCTTTTCTGAATATGATTATACTCAGTGTTTTTTTAAACTTTGACACCAGATTTTTAGATTAAAAATAATTTATTTCTTCTAAAGTTTTTTCAGATTCATTCCTTGCCTGGGTGCTTTCTTCCCTTCGTCTTGTACATTTGAAATTTTCTTTGGTAAGTAGTAAATCATCTTAGACTATTTTGTGCCATACTTAGCAAAAATGTCACCTCGTTTATCAGTTCTTATGAGGTAGATGAACCTAGAGCCTATTATACAGACTGAAATAAGACAGGAAGAGAAAGACAAATACTGTATTTTAATGCATATATATGGAATTTAGAAAGATGGTACCAACGATCTACATGCAGGGCAACAAAGGGAGACACAGATGTAAAGAACAGACTTTTGGACTCAGTGGGAGAAGGCGAGGGTGGCATGATTTGAGAGAATAGCACTGAACCATGTATATTACCATATGTAAAATAGAATGATCAGTGCAAGTTTGATGCATGAAGCAGGGCACCCAAAGTCAGTGCTCTGGAACAACCCAGAGAGATCGGGTGAGGAGGGAGGTGGAACGTGGTTCAGGATGGGGGGACACATGTCCAATTCATGTTGATGTATGGCAAAAACCATCACAATATTATAAAGTAATTATCCTCCAATTATAATACTTAAAAATGAGGAAACTGAAAAAATTAAAGTTAATAAGCAAAGATTACCTCGCCTCCCTTTCTCTGAATTCAAAGAGAAATACTTCTTGGAGGGTTTTATGTATGGGACATCGTGTAATAAAACAGACATATTTTCAAGTGTGGTTTTACCAAAGACATGAATTGTGTGTATGTGTTTATGTGTGCACACACAAATGGATATTTCTGGTCTCAGCTCTTTACCACAGAATAACGGAGGCATGACATTAGATCTTGTGAAATTAAAGGCATTTCTTTGAGAAATGGGAAAATAAAAGAACATTTTACATGATAAAACCAACAAAATAAAATGCTTCATTCTTTCCTTTCAAAAAAAGAAAAACCTAGTTTCACTGGATAGTGTAATGGTCTGTTTTCTCCATTTTCTATGATCAGTGAAACAAGTGAGCTGTGAGGTGATATGAAGATGTTTCCCTCAGGTCCCTTTTTGACTTTTCTGTGTGAATGAGGACGGATGGGTTGGATTGACCTGGGACCTTCCAACAGGGCCTCTCTATTCATGATGAAAAAGATTGCTCAGATCCTATTTCTAATGTTTTTTGTACCAGTGGATATATATTTGCAATTCTGTATTTTTAAAATATTTTACTGCAATCTTCTAATAAAGAATTACCTGCTTGGTATTAGTTTGACCCAATCTTGAAAGAAAAGTTTCTTTTGCTCAGATACATGACAGATATTCCTGGTGTTAAATGGGATGGGCATTAAGGACAAACTTGGCCCCCTTGCCCTTCAGCCTCCCATTTCATTATTCAGTTATACCTAGTTCTCTTCACTCAGCTCAGACCTTCTCATAAACGGCTTCTCTCTGGGCCTGAGGGAGCCCACTCCTAACATGGAGTTGAGAGACTAGACCGAAAACTCTAAGCATAATCAACACTGACCCCTGAAATGATTAGCCAAATTGGCTGTGTGTCTGTGTGTGGCAATTCTGGTTTGGAGGGAGTGTCTGGTGGTAATTAGAATTTTAAATAGTTCCCAGTCCTCCCTCAATGAAAAACAAAAAGGAAAACTGTAGGATGGAGGCAGGATCACAGGCTCAGAATTAGATGACTTCTATGAATAAGGCTAAATCTGAAGGGAGATTTTTTTTACGTCCTGATGTGCAGACCTCCACTGGCTTTCATTTGTTCTTGGCACAAAAGCTTGACTCCTGGCTGTGGCTCCACAGCCCTCTGTCAGGCTCAGGGCCCTGTAAGAGTCTCCAGCCTCATCCTGGGAGCTGACCGTTTGCTCGTGGTTCAGCCTGTCCTGGTCTCATTTACCTTTTCTCTGTTTCCAAATACCAAAACCATTTCTGTCTGACATTGTGTTCCTTTCTCACCTTCAGGTCACCCTGGCTCAGACGCTTTGTCACCCTTCAAGTCTAGGCTCAGAGAGGTCTCCCCATCCCCTCCTAACAGTCTCTCTCATGTTACCCAGGTGTGTTGCCTATGTATCAGTTGCCATCAGCAGAAATTAATGCCCTTCTTCATGGGTTATTTTGAGTCCTTCCTGGTTCCCCTATTTTTACGGCTCATAGTGTTCCTCTCGGAGAAGGCAATGGCACCCCACTCCAGTACTCTTGCCTGGAAAATCCCATGGACGGAGGAGCCTGGTAAGCTGCAGTCCATGGGGTCGCTAAGAGTCGGACACGACTGAGCGACTTCAGTTTCACTTTTCTCTTTCATGCATTGCAGAGGTAAATGGCAACCCACTCCAGTGTTCTTGCCTGGAGAATCCCGGGGATGGTAGCCTGGTGAGCTTCTGTCTGTGAGCTTCCGTCTGTGGGATCACACAGAGTCGCACAAGACTGAAGTGACTTAGCAGCAGCAGCAGCTGTAGTGTTCCTCTTCTTCCCAACGTGGCTGCAGTACCTGATACTGGAATGTCTTTACATGACTGGACTATGGGTTTGGCTGAATAATCCTCAGGGAAGACCAAGAAAACAGGGCAGATGATGAAGATGTTTCCCATGTTCTGGACATTTCAGTTGTAATTGATCTTTACCCCATGTAGACTACTTAATTACTCAAAAGAAGGGCCAAGAAATATAGGAAATCCTGAAAAGCCCTACAGAACTGGTGTCCTCAAGCAGTGGGCTAAGGTGTCCCTATGTTTAGTCTGCTGTGTTTCGTCCTCTGCAGTCCCCAGATCTAAGCTCTGTCCATCCAGGGACCAATCACCATCATGGAGAGCAGCTTTGCCTTCTAGGAGTTCATGTGCTCAGTGTCAGCGATTTTGATTTCAGTGCGCTGAGGATGAGCAGAAATGCAAAACCTAACGGGACAGGAAGGAGATGCTGCCCGCCCTCCCCCCTCCCAAGGGCTAGAATATTTTCCAAGTAGGTGTGGATGGGGAAAACAAGAGAGAGTGAGACCTGGAGACCCTTGCTTTGAGACTTCCTCATCTCAAATGCCTTTGTACCTGGATTCCATAGTGTCCCCAGGTGGTGGCAGACTTTCCCAGGAGGGCCAGTCTCTTGATTCTCATACTGCATGCGCAGTGTCCTTTGGTTGGTAGCTCGTGGGCACTCCTCTTGTGATCCCGTTTGCCAAGAAACCCCAGTGCACTTTAGTCTTGCTTAGTCCAGTCATGCAAGGAGGAGAGGTAGACAAATGGGGAAAGCGGAGGGAGCCTGGTGGGGTCTGCAGGAGGCTTGTGGCAGTACTTGGGGGCATCAAGGTGAGCCCAGTGAATGGAGTGTGCGCCCATCCCCAGTGTAGTTGCACGGACAAGGAGGGTGTGGATCTGTTGGAAAAGAAGGTCTCAGTTCAGGCTGGAGAACCTGGGAGTGGGTTTGTTGGAGAGTGAGCATGGAATGGTTTGAGGTTCCAATGCCTTAGCTCATGTTCCCGGGACAGCAGTGCTGAGGCTGACACTTGCCTGCACAGGTTTGATTTGACAACTCATGACCACACGTGAGCAGCAATGAAGGACGTGGAATTCAGCCAAGAGAAGCCTTTTCCACTGTTAGATCTGTGGCCTGGGCTGAGCCCACAGGCACCTGTGGGTGCAGGAGGATGGGAACCTTGGGCTTGAGGGGCTGGTTGTAGCAGCTGCACCCAGCATCCACTCCACACCCTGGCTTTTGTTGGCTCTTTTAGCAGGCAGGCACCATAGAGTAACAGGGAAAATCTCAGGTCATTTTTTGCATCAACTTTGGTATCATTGTGTACTTGGGGTTGCTGGTGAAGAAAGGTTCATGTGCATTTGGGAAGATACCAAGAGAATCTGGAGTGTTTCCTTGGAAGATGCTGAGGTCTCAGTGGGCCATGTGCATCATTGGAATTATCCCTCTTTTTCATAGTCTTTGGAGATTTCAGTGTTTGACCTGGATCACTCACTGTAAATGAAAATATGGTGTCTTGTGTATGTGGATTCTTGGCTGTCCTCTTTTGTATTTTGCCTCATGTGTGAGTTATCAGGGCTTGGAATGCTTTGTGTTTGTATAAGAAGGTTAGAGGCTCATCATGGGCTCTGTGGACACTCTGTTAGACAACAGTTTGTAAGTTTGTAAGTTTGTTTGAGTCCCTCTGGGAAAATAGGAGTACTAAGGTTAAGATCACAGAATGCTTGTTATAAGGTGGTCCTGCTCAGTAGGGATCTCTGGGCCCAACCTGTGAAAGTCATAAAGTCCTGTGACGTAGGGGAAGATGGCTCCGAGAATCAGAAGGCAGCGATTCCACAGTGATCTGCAGCCCAGAGGCTCATCCTCTAGAAGGTGCAGCTGCAACTCTCTTGCTGCCAGGCCAGTGCTGGCCTGTTATCCACTCCTGTCCCTCCCAAAATAAGCACATACACAGGCACAGTACAGAAAACAGGGAATCTTAACTGCACTTTTGGTGGTAATGTAAATGGTACTGCTGTGCTGGAAAATAAAATGGAAGTTTCTTAACAAATTAACATAGAACAGGCCTACAGTCTGTCAAACCCATTTCTGACAGATATCCAAAGGAAAAGCAATCAGTTTTTCAGGGATATGTCCGCAGTCCCATGAGTGTGACTGGATTTGCAGTAGCCAAGGCATAGACACAGCCCAGATGTCTCTTGACGAAAGAACAGGTAACAAAAGTGTGGTATAGAAATATTTATTATATAGTGTATATTCATGAACTATTTTTTCTCTGTGTATAAAAATCAAGGATCTGAACTGAACTGAATGAACCTCGAGAACATTATGCCAAGTTAATGAAGCCTGACAAAGGAGGACAGACACTGTATGTGGAAACTAGACTTGTCAAACTCATAGAGCCACCGAGTGATAAGGCTGTTACCAGGAGCTGGGTGGAGGGGGGAAATGGGGCACTGTTAGGCAAAGAGTAGAGATTTTCAGTTGTGGGAATCTGAGGTACTGCATGCTGCCAGTAGTGTTTCTATATACTTGAAATTCGCCCAGAGAGGAGAAATAGAGTGTACTCGTAGATGGAAGTGTAACTTACTCCACTATAATAATTATTCAGCATATGAATCGGTCCCATGATCACTTTGTACACAGTATGTTTATACCATTTTTGTTAGTTACACCTTAGTAAGGCTGGGATGAAAAAGAGAGTTGGGAGAAGCTTTTCTCCTCTGAATGGTGCTCAGTCCATGCTTCACGTTTCATTGATGAGGCATTTTGCCTACCCATGTTTTGTACCCTCTGACCAGAGATTCCCCTTCAGGTAACTTGTGTTGGTCCACAGTTTGAGAATGTTTAAGTGCCCCAGTTGATTCCAGTCTGGTTCCCTCACTGAGCATCAGGACTCTGAGTCCTCCCAATCCTGAGGGCTGAGATCTGAGCTGAGGAGGGGGAACTCTGCTCTGAGTGGGTCTGGACCAGGACCTGCTGTGTGACCTGAAGGGGGTCGTGGGGTCAGCAGAGGTGGCCCCTGCTGCTGTGGACATGAGGCCTCATCAGGAGGGGAGTGCGATCTGAGGGAAAGTCTAGGAAAGTCCCATGTTGGTCTCTCTGCGGGAGTTGACCATCCTGAGTCCCTCCTGAGACAGTGGCCACAGAGGACTGTCTGTTCCACACAGTGAGGGCTTCCCTGTGTGTGTTGTTGGGGCTCAGAAAGGGGATGTGCTGACTCTAAGCATTAAGCAGCATGTTTTCAACTTTCATGATAGACGTCTGAAAACTTGTGTTGCCTGAGGAAGCCCTGAAGTTGAGGAAGAGGAAAGAAAAGGAGTCAGGCATGGCTGTTTCTCAGGTAAGGTCATATTCTGTCTGTTCTTCCTAAAATGCCCTTCTCTGGACTTGCTAATCATGTCTGACTCTGGAGTATCCTGTCTGACTCCTGTATATACACACTCACCCAGGGCCTTCCCTCAGGGCCTGTCGTCTCCAATTAGATCCCGTCTCCCCATGACCCGGTGACCTGGCCCTTGTGAGGAGGCTCCCCTGGGCACTGTCCTCGGCAGGGCTTCTCACCCACGGGTTGGAGATGGGGTCTTAGTGCTGTTGGGCAGCAGGGATTGCTTAGGGCCCACCTGGACACTCGTCTGCTCTCTGTCAACCAGGGTAAGGAAACTGTACTTGGAAGTCAGCTATTAATATGCACAGTAGTGGTGAAATCTGGGAATCAGATCCATTATGGGCAGTTTGTTCTTTTTTAAGGCAGTTCAAGCTAAAGATGTGGGTCAGTCTCCTTAAATCCTTATTGATAATAGAATGGAAAGTTCAGAAATAGACATCAGTGGTACAGGGTTTTTTAGTTTATCATCAGATTTAATCTATGAAATGAATCTAAGTCTCTGGCAAGTGGAAATTTTCATCACCTCCATTCTTCAGAGATTGTCCTTTCACTCTGTGGATTGAATCCTTTGACACAGAAATGTTTTAACTTTTAATGCAAGGAGGATTCCAGTTTCATTCTTTTGCTGATGGATATCTATTTTCTCAGCATCATGGTTATTTAGATTGTCCTTGCCGTTTTGTGTAGCTTGTGGATATACCTTACATGTACAGAAAGAATTATTTCTGAGTACTGTGTTCTGTTCAGTTGGTTTATTTGTCTGTTTTTGTACCAGTACCACATCACCTTGATTACCTTGTAATAGGTGTTGAAATAGAAAGACCTCCATCTTCCTTCTTCAGGAGTTTTGCTGTTTGCTCTTTGAAGAGTTCTATAACTTTCACCATGTTTTATTCTGCTTCTACAAAGATTGCCATGGCAGTTTTGATAATGAGTTAATTGGTTGATTGATCCTTTGTGTGGTTATTAAAGAATCTTTTTTGATATAGCATGTTTCTTTTGTAATCTTTATGACTTTTACCTATGAAACTTTGTCATATGGGAAAGAAGATAAATTTACATCTTTTTCAATTTGCTGACCTTTGATTTCTTTTTCTCATGTAATTGCTCTAAGGTTTTCAGTGCTTTGTTAAACTGTAGTGCAGAGTGTGCGTCCTTGCCTTCTTCTTGACCTCAGAGGAAAAGGTCTTTCATTCTTTCCCCATTGCTGTGCTCTTTTCATAATGGCATTTATTATGTTAATGTTGGTATACTTTATTGTTTGTAGTTTGTTGAGTGTTCCATCTTAAAAGATTGTCAAATTTTTGTTGAATGGTTTTTTTCTGCATTGAGATGATCCTGTATTTTTTTCCCTTAAATTTAAGGGGTTTCCCTTAAATCCCTTAATGTAGTGTGTTGTATTAATTGATTTTTGTATGTTGACTTCTCCTTGCCTTATATGAATAAACTTCATTTGGTCATCGTGTCAGATCTTTTTATTTATTGATTTTAATTGAAGGATAATTGCTTTATGGAAGTTGTTGTTTTCTGCCAAATACCAACATGAATCAGCCATAGGTATACCTATGTCCCCTCACTCCCATCTTCCTCCCTATCCCACCCCTGTAGGTTGTTGGAGAGCCCCTGTTTGAGTTCCCTGAGTCATTCAACAAATTCGCATTGGCTCTCTACATATTGTAATATAAGTTTCCATGTTACTCTCTCCACACATCTCACCCTCTCCTTCCTCCCCTTCCGCCTCTGTTCTCTATGTTTGTTTCTCCAGATCTTTTTAATATGTGTTGAAGTGGGTTTGCAAGTATTTTAATTTTGCATCAATATTCATCAGGGGTATTGGTTTCTAATTATCCTTTCTTGTGTCTTTGGGAAATCAGCAAACTATTAGAATCATGCTTGCTCCATAGAATTAGCAGGATTAGTGGTAATTCTTTTGTAAATGTTTGGTAGAATTTGGTCCTGTATTTTTCTTAGAGGTTTCTGACTATTAAATCTCTCTAGGTATAATGGGCTTCCCTGATGACTCAAATCATAAAGAATCTGCCTGCAGTGAGGGAGACCTAGGTTCTATCCCTGGGTCGGAAGATTCCCTGGAGAAAGGAATGGCTGTCTAGTCCAGTATTCCTGTCTGGAGAAATTCCATGGACAGAGTAGCCTTGTGGGCTACAGTCCGTGAGGTCACAAAGAGTCAGACAAGACTGAGTGGCTAAAACTTTCACTTGCAGCACTTCTCAATTTTTTTATTTCTTAATAAGTAAAAGAGTTTGTGTGTTTCTGAGAATTTGCCAGTATCTCCTATATTCTGTCATTTATAGGCATTATTGGTCATAGTACTTCCTTATCTTTGGAAACTTTCTTTGACCTCAGTTGTAATCACTCCTGTTTCATATCTGTTTTTAGTTATTTGAATCTTTTTTTCTCTTTTCCTTAGTCTAGGTGGGGCTTTTCCTATACAGTTTTTTCAAAACATCAACTCTTAGTTTGTTGATTTTTATGTTTTTCTTCTTTCTGTTGTATCTCTGGTTTAATCTTTCTTATTTACCTGTGTCCTTCTGCTAAACTTGAGTTTAGTTTGTTTTCTGTTTCTGCTTCCTAAAGGTCTAAAAACAGATTTCAGATTTAAGATCTTTTCTCTTTTTTACTGTAAGCATTTAACAGTTCAGACTTTCCTTTTAGTACAGTCTTCTCTGTATGTTACTAAGAGGAAAGTCTAAAAAGAAAAGATCTTAAAGATCTTAAAAGTCTTCTCTGTGTGTTAAGGCTTCCCTGGTGGCTCAGACGGTAAAGCATCTGCCTGCAATGTGGGAGACCTGGGTTTGATTCCTGGGTCAGGAAGATCCCCTGGAGAAGGAAATGGCAATCCACTCCAGCACTCTTGCCTAGAAAATCCCATGGACAGAGGAGCCTGATAGGCTACAGTCCATGGGGTCACAAAGAGTCGGACACGACTGATCAGTATCATTTTTTTATTTATTTATTCTCTGTGTGTTATAAATTCTCTAATGTTGTCTTTTCGTTTTCATCCATGTATTTAAAAATTTCCATGTGGTTTTTTTTTTAGACCCATTTGTGGTGTAAGAGTGAGCTGTTTAATGTCCACATTTGAGGAATTTTCTTTTTTTCTTGTATTTATTTCATTGTTAGGGACGATCCTGAAAGGTTGTTGTTTAATCACGCAAAGACGCGAGAATTCTTGGCCCCTGGAGGAGAAGAATTCAGTCGGGGACCAGAGACAAGGCTTGATCGCTCAGAGCTTTTGTGTAATAAAGTTTTATTAAAAAGTATAAAGGAGCTAGAGAAAGCTTCTGACATAGGCTTCAGAAGGGGGCAGAAAGAGTACCCCTCTGCTAGTCTTCAGCTGGATGTTATATAGTCACTAGCAGTCTGTTAATGAAAGAAAGGAATGTCTTAAAACTCAGAATGGCACCAGGCCCCTCACCCATAAGATGCATTTGGGGATAATCTTGGCACCAAATGGTTCATCCTGGGCCATAAAATGATTAACTTGAATCTTGAAGAAGGGCAGATCACCATACAAATAGTTTCGTTTACATAGATGAGGGGAACAATATCGGAATATAACATACTGGTTTGTCAAGTAGCTTCTGAGCCAAGAGGCGGAACCAACTTGAAGACAGAGTTTGGGGTAAATGCATAGCTTTATGCATTCAGATCAGATCAGATCAGTCGCTCAGTCGTGTCCGACTCTTTGCGACCCCATGAACCGCAGCACGCCAGGCCTCCCTGTCCATCACCAGCTCCCGGAGGTCACTCAGACTCGCATCCATCGAGTCAGTGATGCCATCCAGCCCTCTCATCCTCTGTCGTCCCCTTCTCCTCCTGCCCTCAATCCCTCCCAGCATCAGAGTCTTCTCCAATGAGTCAACTCTTCGCATGAGGTGGCCAAAATACTGGAGTTTCAGCTTTAGCATCATTCCTTCCAAAGAAATTCCAGGATTGATCTCCTTCAGAATGGACTGGTTGGATCTTCTTGCAGTCCAAGGGACTCTCAAGAGTCTTCTCCAACACCACAGTTCAAAAGCATCAATTCTTCGGCGTTCAGCCTTCCTCACAGTCCAGCTCTCACATCCATACATGACCACAGGAAAGACCATAGCCTTGACTAGGCGAACCTTTGTTGGTAAAGTAATGTCTCTGCTTTTGAATATGCTATCTAGGTTGCTGATAACTTTCCTTCCAAGGAGTAAGCGTCTTTTAATTTCATGGCTGCAGTCACCATCTGCAGTGATTTTGGAGCCCAGAAAAACAAAGTCTGACACTGTTTCCACTGTTTCCCCATCTATTTCCCATGCAGTGATGGGACCAGATGCCATGATCTTCGTTTTCTGAATGTTGAGCTTTAAGCCAACCCTTTCACTCTCCACTTTCACTTTCATCAAGAGGCTTTTTAGCCCCTCTTCACTTTCTGCCATAAGAGTGGTGTCATCTGCATATCTGAGGTTATTTATATTTCTCCCGGCAATCTTGATTCCAGCTTGTGTTTCTTCCAGTCCAGCATTTCTCATGATGTACTCTGCATATAAGTTAGCTTAAGATAAACATTTCCATAAGAAAAAGGCATTGGTTCACTCAAGGTTTGAGAATAGTTAAGTTCAGGTGAAACCAAGTGTCATTATGACAACACAGTATTTTAAGAGAAACCTCCAGTGTTCTTGTGTGGAGAATCCCAGGGACGGCAGAGCCTGGTGGGCTGCTGTCCATGGGGTCTCACAGAGTCGAACACGACTGAAGTGACTTAGCAGCAGCAGAGAAGGAAAAAATACTGCTAGTTTGTTTCCCCCTGCCGCTTAAGAGAGATAAAAATGTCTGACACTTGCAGGCTATTTCCTCCGTTTGGAGACCCCTGGGCTTCCTGCCTGTTACCGTCTCAACACTTTCATGGTATCAGTCTCTTAAAATTGTTGATTTGGGCCTAACATGTGGTGTCTCATAGAGAATGTTTTATGTGTCCTTGAGATGCATGAGTTTTATGCTTTTGTTGGGCCTTGTGATCTGTACATGCCGTTCAACTTGGACGGTGAAATCTCATACTATTCCTGTGCCACTATTTCTGTCTTCCTTTCCCTTAATGTTTGCTTCATTTTTCTCACATATCTACTATAAGATGTATATATATTTTTACTTGTTACAGCTTTTTGGTACATTGACCATTTTATCATTATAGGATATTTATCTCATTGCACTTTTTTTTTCTTCAGTTTATTTTGTCTGATATAACAGTCTCCCCTGCTCTCTTTAGGATGGACTTTTTCCATCCTTTCACTGTTCACCTTTCCATGTCCTTAAGTTTGTGAGTACTACCTGTTTCAACTCTCTCACAAACTCTGTGTCTCTTGCCCTGTGTTTTTCCTCCTGTTATGTCTTCTAGTGGCCCCTGCTCATGCGCATCGTATGGTGGAGAAAGACAGGCACGCCGGACAGCTCCTTTCATGCCACTGTAATTTCAGAAGGAATATATTGAATGTTTCCTTCCCATCATAATGTTTCTTGAGATAGTCTTGTTTAATAACTATATTTTTTTCATATTCTTTTTTGCCATGATTTTTAATTCTCTAAGAAGTTTGTTTACTTTACTATTGCTATAATTTTTTTGTCATAATCTAATGACTCTTCTAATTTCAAATCACTGTTTTATTAATGGAAAAAAAAAGCAAAGAAAGTCTTTGGCTTCTGTTAATGCCTTGCTATGTAAATTTAAGTGGATAAAATTGTATTTTTGATATGGTAATTTTATTATGAATTTAGTTCAAGTATTTTTTTTTTAAATGTTTTTACCAGTTTTCTTTTGGTAGCCTATTACAGAATGCTGTTGACAAACTCAGCTGAGTACAAAGGATACATTTTTATTGTCTGAAAGATGCTGAAATACATGTGAATAAATGGATGATATAAAATTGTCCAAAAAAATCTGTCAAGAGACGCATCCTCTCATTTCAGTTAATTTTTTATAGATATGTATGCATGCATGTGCAAGTCTGCATCTTAGATAGAAGACATCATTATTTAAAAACTACATATCACCCTTTTTTTTTTGAGTTGAAATTATGTTATCAGTATAATCTGTGACCTTGAAATTTTCTAAACAATCCCATTAGTGTTTTAAGTAGTAAATGACTAACAGTTGTGTTTCTGCATCCACATCTGTAATGACCTTTCATGCCATTCCACATTGTTCACCTTGAACTTTGTGTTTTTTTCATATTAATACAATATTTATTTGTTTTCCTTCTGTCAAACCGTGAGCCCACCAGTTTCCCCAGGCTGCCTGGGGAGTTACAGGAAAGGGAACATACAGGGCAGACACAGGAAAAAGAACCATGGGAGCTGGAAACAGCTCTTTCACATCGTGAAGAAGATGAGCTAGACCACCATCAGGCAAAAGAGCCCCATGGCCTTTGAGAGGGCCAAGCCCCTGGCGTAGAAGAGCTACTGTTTCAGAGAAGGGTTCCTGGCATAACAGTGATGAAGCTCCCGAACACAGTCCCACTTCCAACCCCAGAGCCAGCCACCCCTGCTGTGGCAGCTCCAGCTCCAGGGAGCTTGGCTGCTGTGTCAGAGTCCCTTGAAATGGCACTGGTCTGGAAGCTGTGGCTAGGAATAAGTGAGATGGTGCAGGGACCTGGGGCTCCCAAGCTGCTGTGTTTCTCATCGGTCAGTGTCTCCCGTCCTTCACCACCACTCTGGATAGTGATAAATCAACAGCAGGGAGGTTCTCCTGATCAAGAAGTGGGTGGAGACGAATTTGGCGCAGAGGTCCATTTTCAGGGGATGAAGGCCCCGAGGCCCAAGAGCTGCTCCCTGTGCAGACAAGAAGGGCAGGGAGAAGGCTCACCTTGGACTTCTTTCGAGTTTTCTTTGGGAGCCCTCTTGTCAAAGGACTTTTAATGTTCTCTGTATTACTTAACTGTTAGATGCTTAAGCTTCAGTTGCTGAGCCCCAAGCCTCTGAGTTCAGGTGCTTCGTGTAACGTTTCTTACCTTCTTGATCTGAGTCGAGTTGCTCAGAGTGTCTGTCTGTGACACAGTTTTTCTTCAGTAAGGTGGGAACAGGTCGTTCTTTAATGAGCTATTATATTGATGACAGGTTCTTGCCTGTAAAGTACTTGTTTAATGTTTAGAGTAATACTACAGTAATTTAGAGCAACCGGAAGCCTTCAGACACTTTTGGTCCTTGCTGCTGTTATCAATGTCATAACTGAAACTTTTGACCTTTTCATTAAAAGTGCCGTGGACTTCGTCATCTCTGAAGACACTACTCATGCTATACCTCATCTAGATCATGAATTGCACTCACTGGGTAGAAGATAATATCTGACACTTTTGTATAGCCAATACAGTGTTGAGTTTTATTTATATATATTTCATGGATTTTGAGCAGTGATGAAAAATCCATATGAATTGGAGGATCTCATAAGGTCTTATGAAAAAGCATAAGAAATTAAAATTAGAGATGCATAATTTCTCTAGATACCCCTGCATGGACCTGTTAGAACACATACTTCAACCAAGTCGATCCTTACCCCTTACTACCCTTTCTCTTTTGCATGAAAATGAGAACTTTTCATGGCCGTTTTGGTGACATGTGGTTTCATTTCAGAAACGACTGACCTGTGAGGATGTGGCCATCGAATTCACTCAGGAGGAGTGGGAATTCCTGGAGCCTGCTCAGAGGGCCTTGTACAGGGATGTGATGCTGGAGACCTACAGGAACCTGCTGTCTGTGGGTGAGGATGACTTCCTTCCAGAGCTGCCCTTGGGTATCTGCATTTTCCCTGTGTGCCCCTCAGGAGGCCCTGATATCTTTCATCTGAGAGTTCTGGTGACTCGGGCATGACACAGCTTCACAAGGTTAAACTGACCCTCTTCAGATGCTGTGTCTGTTTCATGTCACTGACTAAGGATCAGACCTGCACCCCCTGCATTGGGAATGCAGAGTCTTAACCACTGGATCACCAGGGGAGTCCCAGAATTTCTCTTTCGGATCTGAATATTATCTCCTTGTTGCAGCATGAGAAAAAGCTCTGGACAGTGGGGAGTGACGTAAAAATAATCAAAAATACAACGTATAAAGAAAAACGAATATCTCAAAAGGGCTTTTTATTCTGTTTCGGATTGGGACAAGCTGGTGGATTAGGTCCTCTGTGGTTGTAACTTAGGAAAATGTAAGGAGAGTGGGTAGAGAGATCGTCTTTTTGATCCCAGGTCCTTCGAGGGGAGCATATGTGAATCCCACAGGCTCTTAGCTTGCCATCTGTAGGTCGAGCACATGGTCCCATCTCAAGATACTGTGATGTCTGACCTTGATGCTGTATTATTTTTACTCTTGTGCTGCTCTGCCCAGTCTGGGAATGTCAACCGTTGCTGGTGGTACATTCTCCTTACTTTGTATCATTTTACCTCTTAAATTTCTTTGAAATATATTCCTGAGGGTCTGAAATTTTATCTGCTTTCCTTGCTGTGATAATCCACCTATGTGTAATTGGCAGTCTCTGCTGAGTCTCTGTGGGGTGGATTTACTAGGTAACAGAAAACTGTGATGGAGACACTATTCCTAATGTTATTTTCTCGCTCTGTACAAAGTCACCACTTGAAGCTATCCAGTAGAGTGGTCAGCATGTTCTAGGATTATGAGAAAGTATCACAAGAACCTGATACATCTTTCCATGTTATTTTCTGCCTTTGGAGACTCTGTCAAGGGCACTGTGACAGTGTTGTTCATGTATATTAAGGACCGTATATTTTAGCCTCTGTAAATGGTATGGGAATTTATCCCAGGAGAAGTTCACATTCTGTATCTATGAGGCTATTGGCTGCACTGTTCTGTGCATTGTAAGTATTTTTTTATTTTAGCATTGAGTTCAAATTTCTTTGTTACTCTTAGTGTTTCTGTTTTGTATTTGCAGTGCGTTGGATGGTTGATTGGGGAATGGTCCTTATGGTGGAACTGGTGATCAGTCCCTCTTAAAATTCTTGATATATTCTTTGTACTCATTTACTATCAGATGTATGATTTCCACATATTTTCTCTTTTACTGTTGATTGTCTTTTCAAACTGCACATTAATGCACAGTAGTTTATAATTTGGATATAGTTCAATGTATTAATAATGGTTTTATTTTGTGGCCTGTACTTTTGGTGTTATATCTGGTAAATCATTTGTGGGTCCAATTTCCAGAAACATTTCCTGCATGTTTACCTCTAGGAGTTTTATACATTTGGGACTTAGGTTTAGGTCTTTGAACCATTTTGAGTTCATTTTTGTCTATAGTGTAAGATAATGTTCCAAATAAATTCCTTTGCTGGTGGGTATTCAGTTTTGTCAACATGTCTTGTTTCATAGACTGCTTCCCCCATTTAGTAGTTTTTACACCCTTGTGAACATCGTTTGAACATCTTCGCAAGAGGTGTTTTTGTTTTTGTTTTAACCATTCTTTTTAGGCGTGCTGCTGCTGCTGCTGCTGGTAAGTCGCGTCAGTCGTGTCCGACTCTATGTCACCCCTCAGACGGCAGCCTACCAGGCTCCTTGTCCCTGGGATTCTCCAGGCAAGAACACTGGAGTGGGTTTCCATTTCCTTCTCCAATGCTTGCATGCATGCCAAGTCACTTCAGCTGTGTCCGAATCTGTGTGACCCCATAGACGGCAGCCCACCAGGCTCCTCTGTCCCTGGGTTTCTCCAGGCGAGAATACTGAAGTGGGTTGCCATTTCCTTCTCCACTTTTTAGGTATAGTTAATTTACAATATTGTGTTTCAGGTATACAGCAGTTTACAAGATACTTAATAGTTCCCTGAGCTATATCATAAGTTCTTGTTGTTTATCTGTTTTATCTCTCCCTTTCCTGCCCCCACCACCATCCTGCACTATCCCCTTTGGTAACCATAAGTTTATTTTTTATGCTGGTGAGTTTATTTTGTGAATAAGTTCATTTGTATCATTTGTTTCAGTTCAACATATAATATCCTATGATATTTGTCTTTCTCTGTCTGATTTCACTTAGAATAATCCCTAAGTCTGTCTATATTGCTGCAAAAGGCCTTACTCCATTGTGTTTTATGGGGTGGAGATGGCAACCCACTCCAGGGTTCTTTCCTGGAGAATTTCATGGACAGGGGAGTCTGGCAGGCTGCAGGCCATGGAGTCTTAAAGAGTTGGACATGGCTGAGCTACTTTCGCTTCACAGAATTCCCTTGTATATATGTACCACACATTCTTTATCCCTTTGTCTGTTAGTGAACATTTAGGTTGCTGCCATGTTTTGCCTGGTATAAATAGTGCTGCTAACAACATTGGGGTGCATGTGCCATTTTGAATTAGTTTTCATCCTCTCTGGATATATGCCCAGGATTGGAATTGCTGGTTCATGTGATAGCTTTATTTTTAGTTCTTCATGGAACCTCCATGCTATTCCCCAAAGTGGCAGTACCAATTTATGTTCCTTCCAACAGTGTAGGAGGGTTCTCTTTTCTCCATACCCTCTCAAGCCTTTATTGTTTGTAGACTGTTTGATGGTGGTCATTCTGACCAACGTGAGGTGATACATTTTTGTGGTTTTGATTTGCATTTCTCTCATAAGTAGAGGCGTCAAATATCTTTTCAGGTGACTGTCAGGCATCGGTTTGTCTCCTTTGGAGAAGTACCTGTTTTGATCTTCTGCCCAGTTTTTGATTAGGTTGTTTGTTTGGTTTGATATTAAGCTGCATGAAGTGTTTGTATATTTTGGAAATAAGTCCCTTATGAGTAGCATCATTTGCATATATAGTCTCCTAGTCCAAAAGTTGTATTTTTATTCTTTGTTTGGTTTCCTTTGCTTTTCAGAAAGGTTTTAAATTTAATTAGGTCTTGTTTGTTTGATTTTGCTTCTATTACCATGACTCTCAGAGAAGGCAATGGCACCCCACTCCAGTACTCTTGCCTGGAAAATCCCATGGATGGAGGAACCTGGTAGGCTGCAGTCCATGGGGTCGCTAAGAGTCAGACACGACTGAGCAACTTCACTTTCTCTTTTCACTTTTCACTTTTCTGCATTGGAGAAGGAAATGGCAACCCACTCCAGTATTCTTGCCTGGAGAATCCCAGGGACGGGGAAGCCTGGTGGGCTGCCATCTGTGGGGTCACACAGAGTCGGACACGACTGAAGTGACTTCTTAGTTTCTTAGCTTAACCATGACTGTAAGATCCAAAAAAATTTTGCTGACATTTATGTCAGTGTTTTGCATTTGTTTTCCACTATGAATTTTATAGTATCTGGTCTTGCATTTAGATGTTTAATGCATTTTGAGTTTATTTTTGTATGTGGTGTTAGAGAATGTTGTAATTTCATTCTTTTTCATGTAACTATCCATTTATCACAGCATCACTTAACAAAAAGACTTCTTCATTCTGTATTCGTTTCTCCTTTGTTATAGAATAATTGACTCGAAGTAAATTGGTTTATTTCTGGGTGTTCTATCCTGTTCTACTGATCTGTGTTTCTGTTCTGTGCCATCATCATACCACTTCCCTGGTGGCTTAGACAGTAAAGCGTCTGCCTACAATGCAGGAGACCCAGGTTCAATCCCTGGGTCAGGAAGATCTCCTGGAGAAGGAAATGGCAACCCACTTCAGTATTCTTGCCTGGAAAATCCCATGGACAGAAGAACCTGGTAGGCTACAGTCCATGGGGTCGCAAAGAGTCGGACACAACTGAGCCACTTCACTTTCACTTTGATGACTGTCAGTTTGTATTATAGTTTGAACTCAGGGAACATAATTCCTGCATCTCTGTTCTTCTTTTTCAAGATCGTTTTAGATATCAGAGTCTTTTGTATTTTGGTATAAATTAAGTGTTTCTTTGTTTTCTGAAATGTGTCATTGTTAATTTCATAAGGGTTGCACTGATTATGTCGATTGCCTTGGATGGTATGGTCATTTTGACAGTGTTACTTCTTTCAGTCAAAGAACATGGTATATGTTTCCATCTGTTTGTGTCATCTTTGGTATCAGTCATCAGCATCTTATAGTTTTATTAGTACAGATGACACCACCCTTATGGCAGAAAGTGAAGAGGGGCTAAAAAGCCTCTTGATGAGAGTGAAAGTGGAGAGTGAAAAGGTTGGCTTAAAGCTCAACATTCAGAAAACGAAGATCATGGCATCTGGTCCCATCACTACATGGGAAATAGATGGAGAAACAGTGGAAACAGTGTCAGACTTTATTTTTCTGAGCTCCAAAATCACTGCAGATGGTAACTGCAGCCATGAAATTAAAAGACGCTTACTCCTTGGAAGGAAAGTTATGACCAACCTAGATAGCATATTCAAAAGCAGAGACATTACTTTGCCAACAAAGGTTCTCCTAGTCAAGGCTATGGTCTTTCCTGTGGTCATGTATGGATGTGAGAGCTGGACTGTGAAGAAGGCTGAGCGCGGAAGAATTGATGCTTTTGAACTGTGGTGTTGGAGAAGACTCTTGAGAGTCCCTTGGACTGCAAGAAGATCCAACCAGTCCATTCTGATGGAGATCAGCCCTGGTATTTCTTTGGAAGGAATAATGCTAAAGCTGAAACTCCAGTATTTTGGCCACCTCATGCGAAGAGTTGACTCATTGGAGAAGACTCTGATGCTGGGAGGGATTGAGGGCAGGAGGAGAAGGGGACGACAGAGGATGAGATGGCTGGATGGCATCACTGACTCGATGGATGCGAGTCTGAATGACCTCCGGGAGCTGGTGATGGACAGGGAGGCCTGGCGTACTGCAGTTCATGGGGTCGCAAAGAGTGAGACACGACTGAGCGACTGATCTGATCTGATCTGATTCCTTAGAGTTTTATTCATTTCTCTGAGATGGTGAATGGGATTATTTCATTAATTTCACTTTCTGATATATCATTGTTAGTGTGTAGAAATGCAACAGTTTTCTATACATTTTGTATCCAGCAAGTTTACTCTGTTCATTGATGAGGTCTAGTCCTCATCTGGTGTCACCTTGGGGATTTTTTGTGTGTGGCATCATAGTGACAGTTTTACTTCTTTCTTATTTTTTTAACTTGAATTCCTTGTTATTTCTTTTTCTTTTCTGATTATTTTGGTTAGGACTTCCCGAAATATGTCCAGTAAAAGTGGCAATGGTGAACATTCTTGTTTTATTCATGTTGTTAAGGGGAATGCTTTCAGTTTTTCCCTGTTGAGTATGATGTTAGCTGTGTGTTTGACATATACAGCCTTAATTATGTTCAGGTAGGGTCCATCTCTGCTGACTTTCTGAAAGGTTTTTATCATAAATGGCACTTGAATTTTGTCAGAACCTTTTCTGCATCTATTGATGATCATATGGTTTTTAGTCGTCAACTGTTAATGTGGTGTATCACACTGATTAACTTATGGCTATTGAAAAATCTTGCATCCCTGCAATAAATCCCACTTTGAACATGGTATGATCCTTTTATGTATTAGTAACTGTTTGAATCTGCTGATTTGAACTCAGGGAAGGTGTAGGAGAATAAAGCCTTTTTCTACAAAAAGGAGTTGGATGCTTCCGGAAGGCTTTTGTAACTGGGAAAGTCCTAAAGATCAGATCAGATCAGTCACTCAGTCGTGTCTGACTCTTTGCGACCCCATGAATCACAGCACGCCGGGCCTCCCTGTCCATCACCACCTCCAGGAGTTCACTCAGACTCACATCCATTGAGTCAGTGATACCATCCAGCCATCTCATCCTCTGTCGTCCCCTTCTCCTCTTGCCCCCAATCCCTCCCAGTATCAGAGTCTTTTCCAATGAGTCAACTCTTCACATGAGGTGGACAAATACTGGAGTTTCAGCTTTAGCATCATTCCTTCCAAAGATCCCAGGGCTGATCTCCTTCAGAATGGACTGGTTGGATCTCCTTGAAGTTCAAGACACTCTCAAGAGTCTTCTCCAACACCATAGTTCAAAAGCATCAATTCTTCTATGCTCAGCCTTCTTCACAGTCCAATTCTCACATCCATACATGACCACTGGAAAAACCATAGCCTTAACTAGACGAACCTCTGTTGGCAAAGTAATGTCTCTGCTTTTGAATATGCTGTCTAGGTTGGTCATAACTTTCCTTCCAAGGAGTAAGCGTCTTTTAATTTCAGGGCTGCAGTCATCATGTGTAGTGATTTTGCAGCCCAGAAAAATAAAGTCTGACACTGTTTCCACTGTTTCCCCATCTATTTCCCATGAAGTGATGGGACCAGATGCCATGATGTTCGTTTTCTGAATGTTGAGCTTTAAGCCAACCTTTTCACTCTCCACTTTCACTTTCATCAAGAGGCTTTTTAGTTCTTCTTCACTGTCTGCCATAACGGTGGTGTCATCTGCATATCTGGGGTTATTGATATTTCTCCCGGCAATCTTGATTCCAGCTTGTGTTTCCTCCAGTCCAGCGTTTCTCATGATGTACTCTGCATATAAGTTAAATAAACAGGGTGACAATATACAGCCTTGACGAACTCCTTTTCCTATTTGGAACCAGTCTGTTGTTCCATGTCCAGATCTCACTGTTGCTTCCTGACCTGCATACAGATTTCTCAAGAGGCAGATCAGGTGGTCTGGTATTCCCATCTCTTTAAGAATTTTCCACAGTTTATTGTGATGCACACAGTCAAAGGCTTTGGCATAGTCAATAAAGCAGAAATAGTTGCTTTTCTTGAACTCTCTTGCTTTTTCCATGATCCAGCAGATATAGGCAATTTGATCCCTGGTTCCTCTGCCTTTTTTAAAACCAGCTTGAACATCAGGAAGTTCATGGTTCATGTATTGCTGAAGCCTGGCTTGGAGAATTTTGAGCATTACTTTACTAGCATGTGAGATGAGTGCAATTGTTCAGTAGTTTGAGCATTCTCTGGCATTGCCTTTCTTTGGGATTGGAATGAAAACTGACCTTTTCCAGTCCTGTGGCCACTGCTGAGTTTTCCCAATTTGCTGGCATATTGAGTGCAGCACTTTCACAACATCATCTTTCAGGTTGGAATAGCTCAACTCGAATTCCATCACCTCTACTAGCTTTGTTCGTAGTGATGCTTTCTAACGCCCACTTGACTTCACAATCCAGGATGTCTGGCTCTAGGTCAGTGATCACACCATCGTGATTATCTGGGTCGTGAAGATCTTTTTGTACAGTTCTTCTGTGTATTCTTGCCATCTCTTCTTAATATCTTCTGCTTCTGTTAGGTCCATTCCATTTCTGTCCTTTATCAAGCCCATCTTTGCATGAAATGTTCCTTTGGTATCTCTGATTTTCTTGAAGAGATTCCTAGTCTTTCCCATTCTGTTGTTTTCCTCTATTTCTTTGCATTGATCGCTGAAGAAGGCTTTCTTATCTCTTCTTGCCATTCTTTGGAACTCTGCATTCAGATGTTTCTATCATTCCTTTTCTCCTTTGCTCTTCGCTTCTCTTCTTTTCACAGCTATTTGTAAGGCCTCCCCAGACAGCCATTTTGCTTTTTTGCATTTCTTTTCCGTGGGGATGGTTGATCCCTGTCTCTTGTACAGTGTCACGAACCTCATTCCATAGTTCATCAGGCACTCTATCTGTCAGATCTAGGCCCTTAAATCTATTTCTTACTTCCACTGTATAATCACAAGGGATTTGATTTAGGTCACACCTGAATGGTCTAGTGATTTTTCCCTACTTTCTTCAATTTCAGTCTGAATTTGGCAATAAGGAGTTCATGGTCTGAGCCATAGTCATCTCCTGGTGTTGTTTTGCTGATTGTATAGAGCTTCTCCGTCTTTGGCTGCAAAGAATATAATCAATCTAATTTAGGTGTTGACTATCTCGTGATGTCCATTGGTCTCATGTATAGAGTCTTCTGTGTTGTTGGAAGAGGGTGTTTGTTATGACCAGTGCATTTCCTTGAAACTATTTTAGTCTTTGCCCTGCTTCATTCCCCAGAGGCAGTTTCAATCCCTCTTTTTCTTTGATACTCCTCGATCTTGAGATGAACATGTGTGGAAGAAGAAATGAAATAAATGTCCAAAAGAGAGGTTAATCATATTTGGCAGATCCGAAACCCAGGTTTAAAATACCTTTTCCTTGATTTTCCTTCTTATTTCTGCTGATAAGATTCTTATACAATATCCTGGAATATTGTGTATGTTTTCTTGAATATTATCATTCCATTGTAACTTACAAAATTCACGGTTGGGTACATTACATTGTAAATAGTATAACAGGTATTATCCTGCTTTCTCCATATAACACAGTCACTTTTTAAAATCTCTCTTGTTTCTGTCCCATACCCATAGTATAATGCCCATAAACTTGCTGAACCTGTTCTTTTCTTTTAAGGTCAGTATATTAGTTTGTGCTCTCATTTATTTTCACAAAGACTTGCGATCACAAGCTGATATCTGACATAAACCTGTGTACCCTATGCTCCATGCAGGCCCTTTCTTAGTCCTGACCATTCTTCACATAGTACGTTGCTACAGATGGAAACATTGCTCTTACCTATCACATCCCTCTACCTTCTACATACTCTCACTGTAAAGATAATATCTGTTCATTTATTGAACAGGTTTCTCAGGACATGACCTAAATCACTCTGTGCATCCATGATGACTCACAACCCATTTTGAGATGGGATGGTTGAATAATAGTTAAACAGACTACTTCTGTCTTGTACCTTCTTGATATTTTCTTTCTAAGTTCCTTGTATGTTTTTAAAAATATTTTCTAATCTATTCATTTGGTGGGTGGTCATGTTTACAAATAAGTTTTCTCAGTCTGTAGGTTCAGATTCATATCCTGCTTCTCTTATCACTTTGTGCACCATTTGGTGTGTCTCCTACTCTGATTAGAGAAAAACATGTTAATTTACGTCAAGCCTTTTAAAGCAAATTAGTGCTGTCAGTAGGCTTACAGTAGTGCTTGTTTTATAGTAAATACTCAAAATTTACTTTTGTTTAAAAAAGGTAATATCTATATTCTGTCATGTTCTTTATCATATGACTTTATCTACACTACATCTTTTTAAAATTTTATTATTTTTTAGTTGAAGGATTATTGCCTTACAGAATTTTGTTTTCTGTCAGACCTCAACTACATTATATCTTGTATGCTTTTCACTTGCAACATTTTTCAGCAATATTGTGTCTGACCCTAGTCCATAAATACACAAAGCACTCACTTTTTATTTATTATATTTTGGTGCCATTAAACCAGGTAATTAAGAATAGTGCATGGCTAGAGAAAAGCCTTCCTTGGTGGCTCAGTGGTTAAGAATTCACCTGCTAATACAGAAGATGCAGGTTTGATCCCTGAGTCAGGAAGATCCCATGGAGAAGGAAATGGCAACCCACTCCATTATTCTTGCCTGGGAAATCCCATGGACAGAGAAGTCTGGTGGGCTACAGTCCACGGGGTTGCAAAGAGTCAAATACCACTGAGCAACTGAACAACAACATAGGTAGGGATTGCTTTGGTTATTGACTATTAGAAAACTGGTGAATGTTTTATGTCTTAATGTATATGTCATGTACAGATGATGGTCTTTTAGTGTGTATTCTGCAGCACAGCTGACACATACTACTTGTTAACATCATAAAATGCCTTTTCGTTTTGGGTACGAAGTTCTATAGCAGATTTAGAAAACTCCTGTTTCCAAAGAATTGTCTTAGTCATATTCTTCATTTTCTCATTTGTTTTCAGTTGTAAACAACCAATTATTAATAGTTAATTATTAATTGGATAAGCTTGATTTTGGATTATTTACTGTTACAATGTATAATATATTGTTTAGAATTTATTTATTTACAGTAAGTATGCAGAATACAATGATAGTGTAATATTTTTCTTTTCAATTTGAGACAACTGTTGTTTGATACGTTCCTAGGGGTCCTGGTAGAAAAATACTGTGTTTTTCAGAGTTGGCCTAAGATTGTCCAATGTGAATGTGTTTCACATATGGTTTTTAAAACTAGGCTACCTTAATGGTGAATTTATGTTATCATGCTTTCTTAAGTTAAGAATTCTGTTCCTTTAGTGTTTCTAAAAGCTTAAGGTCATCATTGTGGTGTTTCACAACTTGGTGTAAGTATTACTTTTGGTGTAATTTATATTCAACATGCAAGATTTATTTTTGAGTTATTGTGAGCAGGATATCTGTGGTTCTTTTTATCTTGTAGAAATCTCTCCTACACATGTGATCAAGCATTTACAACCCAAAGCGAACAGTGATAAACGAGAAACATTCCAAACATTGATGCTGGGAAGACCTGAAAGCTGTGAAATCAAACATTTTCTTCGTTGGGAAAGTCAGGAAAATACGTGTGACTTTGAGTGTCAGGGGAGAGATGACAAAAGAAATTACAAAGGAACACTTGTAAGCCTTAATGGAAATGTGCCTGATGGAATAGATTCACATGATGGAAGGGATGCAGGAATCAAGCTCTTTGATAGTAGGCTTGGATTTAACTTTCAGGATAAACTGCAGAAATTTGAAACTGGCAGGATAATTTCTGAATATAATGAAGTTGAGAGGTCTGTCAACAACAGTTTCTCATTTTCACCACTTCAAAGAATTCCTGCTTGTGCCCAAACCAGTGTTTTTAATATATATGGAAATGACGTTATGAATCCTTCAGTAGTAACGCAAGACCTCAAAGCACACAGGGAAAAACCTTACAAATGTGATGAGTGTGGCAAGGCCTTTCATGTAAAGTCAATGCTTTTAAGGCATCAGACAGTTCATACTGGAGAGAAACCTTACAAATGTGATGAGTGTGGCAAGGCCTTTCGTGTAAAGTCAATCCTTTTAAGTCATCGAACAGTTCATACTGGAGAGAAACCTTACAAATGTGATGAGTGTGGCAAGGCCTTTACTCACAGCTCAAATCTCAGGAGACATCAGAAAATTCACACAGGACGGAAATTATTTAAATGTGATATATGTGACAAAGTCTTCAGCCGAAGTGAACAGCTTGCTGGTCATCAGAGCGTTCATTCTGGAGAGAAACCTTACAGATGTGATGATTGTGGCAAAGCCTTTCGTGTAAAGTCAATCCTTTTAAGGCATCAGACAGTTCATACTGGAGAGAAACCTTACAAATGTGATGAGTGTGGCAAGGCCTTTACTCACAGCTCAAATCTCAGGAGACATCAGAAAATTCATACAGGACAGAAATTATTTAAATGTGATATATGTGACAAAGTCTTCAGCCGAAGTGAACACCTTGCTGGTCATCAGAGTGTTCATTCTGGAGAGAAACCTTACAGATGTGATGAGTGTGACAAGGCCTTTCGTGTAAAGTCAATCCTCTTAATTCATCAGACAGTTCATACTGGAGAGAAACCTTACAAATGTGATGAGTGTGGCAAGGCCTTTACTCACAGCTCAAATCTCAGGAGACATCAGAAAATTCATACAGGACGGCAGTTATTTAAATGTGATATATGTGACAAAGTCTTCAACCGAAGTGAACAGCTTGCTTGTCATCAGAGCGTTCATTCTGGAGCGAAACCTTACAAATGTAATGAATGTGGCAAGCACTTTGGTCAACCTTCACAGTTCATAAGTCATAAGAGAGTACATACTGCAGAGAAACCTTACAAATGTGATGAGTGTGGCAAGGCCTTTCGTGTAAAGTCAATCCTTTTAAGGCATCAGACAGTTCATACTGGAGAGAAACCTTACAAATGTGATGAGTGTGGCAAGGCCTTTCGTGTAAAGTCAACCCTTTTAAGGCATCAGTCAGTTCATACTGGAGAGAAACCTTACAAATGTGATGAGTGTGGCAAGGCCTTTCGTGTAAAGGCAATGCTTTTAAGTCATCAGACAGTTCATACTGGAGAGAAACCTTACAAATGTGATGAGTGTGGCAAGGCCTTTCGTGTAAAGGCAATCCTTTTAAGGCATCAGACAGTTCATACTGGAGAGAAACCTTACAAATGTGATGAGTGTGGCAAGGCCTTTCGTGTAAAGGCAATGCTTTTAAGTCATCAGACAGTTCATACTGGAGAGAAGCCTTACAAATGTGATGAGTGTGGCAAGGCCTTTTGTGTAAAGGCAATCCTTTTAAGTCATCAGACAGTTCATACTGGAGAGAAGCCTTTCAAATGTGACAAGTGTGGCAAGGCCTTTCGTGCAAAGTCAATCCTTTTAAGGCATCAGACAATTCATACTGGAGAGAAACCTTACAAATGTGACGAGTGTGGCAAGGCCTTTTGTGTAAAGGCAATCCTTTTAAGGCATCAGACAGTTCATACTGGTGAGAAACCTTACAAATGTGTTGAGTGTGGAAAAGTCTTCAGTCAGAAACCACATCTTCGACTTCACTGGAGAATTCATACTGGAGAGAGACCTTTCAGATGTGATGAGTGTGGTAAGTTCTTCAGTCGGAATTCACACCTTACAAGTCATCGAAGAATACATATAGAGAAACCTTTCAAATGTTTCAAGTGTGGAAAATCCTTTACTCAGGTCTCAGCACTCACTAAACATCAGGAAATGCATACATGAGAGAAACGTATATGAATGTGATATATGGTATAATTCTTCAAAATTCAAAGTTCAAAATTCACACCCTACTGTTGGTCCAAGAATTCATACTACTGAGAAACTACACAAATATCATGAATGTGGCAACCTCTTAGGCTTCATGAGAAAATTCATACTGAATAGAAGCCAGATATATATGTATTTATTACGTCTTTAGAACATGAATTCATTCTAGAAAGATTCCTCACCAATTTCACAAGTATGGAAAAAAAAAAAAAAAAAAACCCTATCCTCACAGCTCAACGTCTCTCCAGTAGTATCAGAGTATTTATCCTGGAGAAAACACACAGCAATGTATTGTGTGTGCCAAGGATCTTACCCAAAAGTCTCAAGATAGGAACATAGTAGAGCCATACTTCCCAGACTCAGTGGTTGTGGCAAATCCTTTACCTTTTTCACTATATGTATTCTCTGATGACTTTAGTTCAGTACTCAGCAACTGCAGTAAGTCCATATTTGAAAAGAAGCTATAGAGATCTTTTCGTGTAAAATAAACCTGAATTCTAACTCAGCAGAGATGATTCTTTGGGACAGTAGTCCACCATCTTTTTGGTTTCCTGGCTTTCTGAATAAAGTCACTATTCCTTGCCCTACAAGTAGTCTCTCAGTTTATTGGCCTGTTGTGTGGTGAGCTCTAAGAGCTTGGCTTTGGTAATAATTGATGTAATGCATTTGCTACATGCGTTTCATGATGGTCTCTGGGAAGGAATCAGTGAGATGAAGGGGCCAACTTTATTAGATATGATTCATTCACATCCGTGTTTCCTGGTAACACACACAGCCTGAATTACGAGATTCAACCGTGTGTGTGAATTAGCAACAGGGAGGACAGAAAGTAACGTAAAACTAGGACATGACTCATCATGGTCAGTAGGATCAGGAAGCCCTTCTGTACGTAGTCCAGCCTATTATAAAACATAAAACATATAATAGAAAACATTATAGTAATAGTTATAAAATATAACTATTCCTTTTGTTATAATCATTCATATTTTATACAGGCTTGTGGTCCCCTTTTTTTTATAACTATAGGAAACTTGCAGTTTAATAAGACTTTAAATTGTATACTTGTCTTAATTCCTTTGTTTCTTTGAAAAATGAATCCCTTTTGATTCTTCAGTCTTGCCGTAATCTATGGTTGCCAGTAGATCTTTAACGACACTGGGAAGAGGGTCCCATGGCAGGACTTGGCCTCCCGGCTATGTACTCAATTACTTTGATCTAAATGATTCATTGGATGGTTAATTCTTGGCATTTTGGGATTAGTAGCCATTTGCACTACTGCCACTGTGGCAGGCATTGCTTTACAAACCTCAGTTCAAACACACAACTTTATTCAAAATTGGACCAAAGATGCTCATATCATGTGGACCACTCAGGATCAAGTAAGGAAGTTAAAGATGAAATACAGGAAATAAAAACAGCCATCCAATGGGTCAGAGATCAATTAATAGATTTACAAAAACAAGTTATACTAAAATGTGACTGGAATTCTACTCATTTTGTATTACCGCTGTTTGGTTCAACTATAGTGCCTACTATTGGGAACAAATAAAATTTCACTTGTAAAACATACATGATAATGCTTCCTTACATGTACAATTATTACTAAAAGAAATCTTTGAAACCTTCTCTAAGAGTCTACTCTCTTACTGCTGCTGCTGCAATTTGGAAACCTTAGCTGAACAGCTAAGTAATCAGTTATCTGGGCTAGACCCTCGAGGATGGTTTCAAAGCATTACACATAGTAATGGATCTAGAGATGTAACACTGATAATTATCCTGGTGATTATATTTGTAGTATACCAATGCCTTTCAACTAAAATTGTTCAAACTAAACAAACTTAATTGGTCTGGGCCTTTTTCACAAAAACTATCTACAGTTACAGTCACCCCCAATTATGAAAAATTAAAAAAGGGGGAATTGTCAGGGGACATTCAACTTTAAAGGATCCAATGTGTTGCATTTTCTTCCTTTGTGTGCCATTTCTCAGAGACTGTTCCATATCCGTTCCTGGAAAACAGGAACAAGCAGAGCTGCATGCAGTTCTCAGGACTTAAGATCATGGGAAAAGGCACCTGCTTGGATTCCCTTCAGTGACCTTTTACTTACAGGACTATCCATTTTGTTGCAACTGATGGAATTTCATTTTTAATGGCTGAGTAATGATTTTATTGAAGGTATAAAAGTGTCTGTCTACAGTGCGGGAGACCCGGGTTTGATCCCTGGATTGGAAAGATCCCCTGGAGAAGGAAATGGCAATCCACTCCAATACTATTGCCTGGAAAATGCCATGGACAGAGGAGCCTGGTAGGCTACAGTCCATGGGGTGGCAAAAAGTCGGACATGCCTGAGCAACTTGACTTTCACTTTGAAGCATGTGTTTAGAAGTTCTTTAGTAAAAGGTGAATGAGGACCGTACACAGTTACAGCCTTTTTCATCTGTTGCATGTGCCAAAAATCAATGCGTTCATATTGCGGTATTGGTTGCCCTTCAGCGTAAACATTTCCTAACACAAGAAAGGCAAGAAGATCATTAGCCTCAGAGACTCATGATTGCAAAGCCAGTAAATCAGAAAGGCTTCGTCGTGAAGGACAACGAGTGGATCGTCTGTTTTCATAAATATGAGTGTGTGTTAGGGGCTTATTGTCAGCAAAAAAAGTATTGTTGGCTTTAGTGTCAAAGAGAGCATCAGAAGAATCATCATCAGATTAATGTTGTCCTCTAATTGAGGGGACCTTTGGTTTTGTTCCCATTACAAGAGGAGGGGGAGGAGCACTTGGGACAGACAGAGCAGGGATGGTGGGAAAGTTTTGAAACATTTTATGTTGCTGTAAAGTCTTATCATCTAATTTATATTCGTATAAAGAGCATTCTGCTTGTTGACGAATATCAGGGGGGCTAGAATGGCCTTGAAATAGCAAAATCACAGCTTAAATGAAGGCCCACAAGGGCCAGAAATTTATTCGAATGTTTTCTCCCCATCTTGCAGCTTGTTCAACATGTTCTTTAACCCAGCTCCAAATTTCTAAATTGAAACTGCCTTCATCAGGGAACCAGGGATTATATTTAACCACTGTTTGGAGACAAGCCTCTATCCACTGACGCAAAATCGAAAGTCCTTGAACCTTAAATAAATGATGAAGTAAAGTAGAAAAGTGGTGGGGCTTCCCAGCCTTTTGTCATATAACCCCGCACTTACCAAACTCCGTAGGTCCTAACAGTCAACAGTCGACTCCAGCCGCTTGCCAAGGGCATTCACCAGGTCCCTGTTCGGGCGCCACTTGTCACAGTCTTTGAAGACTGGGACCTAGGGACTGGAGTGGACGAGAAGAAGGAAGCAGGGGACCCACGTCTCTAAACAAGGGTGCTTTATTTGCAGAAACGCATGTTTATGTATCTTCATACAAGGTAGCTTTAGGCAGTAAAAAAAATTGAGCAAAAACAAAGCCAAGCAAATAACAATCTTCAAAGGGCCAGAAAGCATTCCATATACTGAGGTAGAGGGGCATAACTGAATAAGTACCTTTAAGTAAAAGGTCACTGAAGGTAGTCACTGAAAGGAATCCAAGCAGGTGCCCTTTCTCATGATCTCAGTCCTGAGAACTGCATGCAGCTCTGCTCGTTCCTGTTCTCCAGGAACTGGTAAGGAATACACACTCCTTGAGAAACAGCAATGCAACATATTGGATCCCTTAAAGTTGAACGTCCCCTGACACAGAGCAGTTATTTTGAGCATCAATTTGATCTGAACCAGGATATTATGTGTATGTGTATGTGTATGAATCACATTTAACAGCTATCATTACCACTTGTTACTATTGTATTCAAAGAACTACATTCTGAAGGTATCAAAGTTTCCTGTTTCCATGAATAAAATAGAAACCCTTGTGTCACAACTCTGATTGAATTGTGTTTATTCCATCAACACAGTTTTCTCTCACTTCAGTACTTGTAACAGCAGCTAAGAAGGCACCATTCAGCTCTCAGGTTTAAATAATCTAGAACAATTTCTTGTCACCATGGGCTCAAACAACATAAAATTTGGGGGTTACATAGTCATAATTTGTAACTAAAGTTACTCTCTCTACACTCTATGCCAGGACATTCATATGACTGTAATCCAAATAGCACAACAGTGCGTTTTAAACCGACTTCCGTTACTGTACAAAAATTGAATCAAATAAACCTAAAGGTCTCATCTGCCTTATTTTTATTTTTGGCTGTGCTGGGTCTTCGTTGCTGCATGCAAGGTTTGTGTAGTTGCTGTGTGTGTTGGCTTTTCTTGTTGGGGAGCACAGCCTCTAGATGCGAGGGCTCAGTAGTTGCATCTCACAGGCTCTAAAGCATGGACTCAGTAGCTGTAGCACACACTGTTCATTGTCCTGTGGCATGTGGGATCTTCTCAGACCAAGGATGGAACCTGTATGCTCTGCATTGACAGGCGGATTCTTAACCACTGAACCATTGGAGAAGTCCCTCATTAGCTTTATTGAATGATTCATGCATTGTGCAGAATTCAACCTGGTAAGTGGGTGCTCCAAGGAGCCTGACACAGTGGACAGTCTCAGGATGTTGAGGGTATTTTCATGTGTATTTTGATTATGTATCTGTTACAGATTTTTGGCTTCTCCTTACTATGAAGTTTTTATTTAGATCCACATCTAAATGGCTCTTGGTGTTTCTTAGACTTGGGTGACTGTTTGCTTTCCCAGATTAGTGTGGTTTCAGCTGTTTTCTCCTCTGAAGATCTTTCCTGTCTTCTTCTGGGACTCCTATAGGGCAAATATTTGTGGCTTATAGTCCCAGAGTTCTCTTAAAATCTCCTCCTTTTGTTCTTTTATATTCTGTTCAGTAGTAGTGATTTTCAGTACTCTTTCCTCTGGCTCACTGATGTGTTTTCTGCCTCATTTAGCCTGTTCTGATTCATTTTAGTTCCTTGGTTTTGTTTTGTTTTGTTTTGTTTTTAATTTCATTTACTTTATTCCTCCATTCTGTTTGGTTGGTTGTTATATTTTCTAAGTCTTCGTTAATTCTTCTCCCAAGTTACTTGATCATGTTTACTACCATTACTCCGAACTCTTTTGGGTAGATTGTCTATCTCCACGTTACTTCGTTCTTCTGGGGTTTTGTCTTGTTCCTCCCTCTGAAACATATTCCTGTGTCACCTACTTTTGTGCAAATTACTATTTGTATTTTAATCTATCCGGTAGCATAGTTAAATTTCCTGACCTTGGAGAAGTGGCCCTCTGCAGGAGATAGCCCAGGCACCCTTCTCCTGATCCAAGGGCCAGAGGACATCTGTTCACAGGGTGGTGTCCCATGGGTATTTGTGGACTCGGTTTGCAAGCTGTGGGACTCTACTTTTCTTGCTTTTGGTGTCTGCCCCCTGACGTGAAGAGCCAACTCGTTGGAAAAGACCCTGATGCTGGGAAAGATTGAGGACAGGAGGAAAAGGGGGTGACAGAGGACTAGAGGGTTGGATGACATCACCAATTCAATGGATATGAGTTTGAGCAAACTCCAGGAGATGGTGAAAGACAGGGAAGCCTGCCTTGCTACAGTCCAAGGGGTCGCGAAGAGTCGGACACAACTGAGTGGCTGACCAACAGCCCTGCTGGGCGAGGCTGGTCTGGAGGCTTGTGCCTGCACAATGATGGTTAGAACTGGGTCTTGACCCTTTTGTGGGTAGAGTTACATCGAAGGCATGCGTACAGGAAGCCTTTGGACAGCCTGTCTGCTGATGGTTAGGGCTGCATCCTGGCCCTTTCATCCCTTGGCCTTAGGGGCCCCATTGCTGTAGCCTCCAGGTTCTGAGTGGATCCAGTGTCGGGCCAAGATGGAGACCTCATGCAGATGAGTGCTCTCTCATAGTTCTGCCCTCAGGATCTGTGTCCCCACAGTGAGCCACAGCCCACCCCCCACCCTCCAGAGATCCTTCAAGAGCAGCAGGCAGGTCTCACCATCCAGGATCCTAGCAAACAATTGTGCTTTGCCCTTCATCTCAGCTTTGTCTCAGGGTGTGTGAGGCTTTGTCTGCACCTGTTAAGAGTGGTCTCTGTTTTCCCCATTCCTGTGGAGCTCCTGCAGTCAGGGCCCGCTGGTCTTCAGAAGTAAATGTTAAAGATGTCTATGGCCTTATTCATTGATTCATGGGTTGATCAGCATCCCACCTGGTAAATAACAGGTGCTCCCAGAAGCTGTCGTCTTTACACCAAGGTATATATGAATCAGTGGGTTGTTTTCAAACTTTTGTGACCTGAATATACTCATAAATGCCATGACGTGTACAAAGTAGGTGCAGCATAAACATGAAGAAGCTGAGTTTCTTTAGGGGTGCGATTCACTTCATGAAAAAACTGAAATGGCAAAATGGTGAAATGAAATTTTTAATTTGGGAGTTGGCTGTGATCAGGTGCTTGAAAGTCAAGTGAATAGAATTGCACAAGCACACAGTGAAGGGAATGACTATGGATTCCAACTGTATTTTGTGACAGGAAACTAGACTCCAGTGCCAAATGCCTGCAAGCCATACTGCCGTTTCTCAGTGTTGTGTTCACATTCAGAGCCCGAAAATCTTGCAGAGAAAGTGAGATGTGTTGTTTGTTCCCAACCAAAATTACTTTCCTTGATAATTGATGTTAAATTGGACTCAAATTCACTTTTATATCACAGTGTGCACGTCCTTGTCTTAATGCTTTATGCATGCTATCTTTTTGAATTTGAACTCCAAAATAAGTACTGATGTTCTTTCTCGTTTCCCAGAATAAGGAACTTGAATGGAACAAAAATCACCCCATCCCAGGAAGTGACTGAATGGGAGCTTGAATCCACATTGTCTCGCCTCAAAGAACCCATCACCATGTTGCTACACTGAGGCCCAGGTTGTTGGCATGGCTACAATAATTCTTGTTGCAGTTGATAGGGCAGAGGTGCAGGCAGGCACAAAGCGTGGGATTCGTCACCTTGTTCCAGTTGTATTTCTGGGGGAACAGCTGAAAGGAGACTCCCTGCGGTGGCACCTCAGGCAGCAGACCAAGTGCAGGTGGGCTCTGCATATAGTAATTCTGAGAGAGTAGGGCCATCCACCAGCTTTGTGCCCACAAAAATCAAATGCCGCTGGTCAGTTAGGATGACCTCAGTGTATTTACAAAGATCTGTTGGAAGAACTTAACAGAAAAACCTGAACAAAACTGTTTGGCCAATCCAATAAATATCTGTGTCCATTGGGCCGCCTCCCAGAAGAAAAAGACAGGAATAAACATCTCATTGGAGAAGGCAATGGCACCCCACTCCAGTACTCTTGCCTGGAAAATCCCATGGACAGAGGAGCGTGGTAGGCTGCAGTCCATGGGGTCGCTAAGAGTGAGACACGACTGAGCGACTTCACTTTCAATTTTCACTTTCATGCATTGGAGAAGGAACTGGCAACCCTCTCCAGTGTTCTTGCCAGAATCCCAGGGACGGGAGAGCCTGGTGGGCTGCCGTCTATGGGGTCCCAGAGTCGGACACGACTGACGCAACTTAGCAGCAGCAACAGCAAACATCTCATTAATGTATTTAGACTGTTTTTTTAAGACATAATTCTGTTGCATAGTTTAGTCTGTAGAATAGTGAAAATGTAACTTTTATACGCACCATGTGTGTATGCTAAGCCACTGTGGTTTTTCCAGTAGTCGTGTATGGATATGAGAGTTGGGTTATAAAGAAAGCTGAACGCCAAAGAATTGATGCTTGTGAATTGTGTTGGAGAAGACTCTTGAGAGTCCCTTGGACTGCAAGGAGATCCATCCTGTCCATCCTAAAGGAGATCAGTCCTGGGTGTTCATTGGAAGAACGCTGAAGCTGAAACTCTAATACTACATTGGCAACTTCATGCAGAGTTGACTCATTGGAAAAGACTGATGCTGGGAGGGACTGGGGGCAGGTGCAGAAGGGGATGACAGAGGATGAGATGGCTGGATGGCATCACTGACTCGATTGACGTGAGTTTGAGTGAACTCTGGGAGTTCGTGATGGACAGGGAGGCCTGGCGCGCTGCAGTTCATGGGGTTACAAAGAGTTGGACTCTACTGAGCTACTGAACTGAACTGACATAATAGAACAAGATTGTGGTTGCTGAGGTTCAGAAGATAAACATGAGTAAGAGATGAAACACTTTGGAGCAATTTACTTTCTATTAGAAATCATATCATTTTAATGAAGGATAAAAGAGAAACTCTTGTAAAAACTCTATTAGCCTTTGCCCTGCTTCATTCTGTACTCCAAAGCCAAATTTGCCTCTTACTCCAGGTGTTTCTTGACTTCCTACTTTTGCATTCCAGTCCCCTATAATGAAAAGGACATCTTTTTTGGTGTGTTAGTTCTAGAAGGTCTTGTAGGTCTTCATTGACCTGTTCAGCTTCCTCAGGGTTACTCTTGGGGCACAGACTTGGATTACCATGATACTGAATGGTTTGCCTTGGAAACAAACAGAGATCATTCTGTCGTTTTTGAGATAGCATCCAAGTACTGCATTTTGGACTCTTCTTGACTATGATGGCTACTCCATTTCTTCTAAGGGATTCCTGCCCACAGTAGATACAATGGTCATCTGAGTTAAATTAACCTATTACAGTCCATCATAGTTTGCTGATTGCTTGAATGTCGACGTTCACTCTTGCCATCTCCTGTTTGACCACTTCCAATTTGCCTTGATTCATGAACCTAACATTCCAGGTTCCTATGCAATATTGCTCTTTACAGCATTGAACCTTGCTTCTATCACCAGTCTCATATACAACTGGGTGTTGTTTTTTCTTTGACTCCATCCCTTCATTCTTTCTGGAGTTATTTCTCCACTGATCTCCAGTAGCATATTGGGCACCTACCAAGCTGGGGAGTTCATCTTTCAGTGTCCTATCTTTTTGCTTTTTCATACTGTTCATGGAGTTCTGAAAGCAAGAATACTGAAGTGGTTTGCCATTCCCTTCTGCAGTGGACCACTTTTCTGTCAGACATCTCCACCATGACCCATCCATCTTGGGTGGCCCCACAGATCATGGCTTAGTTTCATTGAGTTAAACAAGGCTGTGGTCCCTGTGATAACATTGGCTAGTTGTCTGTGATTGTGGTTTCAGTCTGTCTGCCCTCTGATGCCCTCTCTCAGTGCCTACTGTCTTACTTGGGTTTCTCTTACCTTGGACGTGGGATATCTCTTCATGGCTGCTCCAGCAAGGCGCAGCCACTGCTCTTTACCTTGGACGTGGGGTAGGTCATCTCGGCCACTGCCCCTGACCTTGGACATGGAGTAGCTTCTCTCAGCTGTCACCTCTGACCTTGGACGTGGGATAGCTCCTCTCAGCTGCTGCCCCTGACCTTGGACGTGGGGTAGTTCCTCTCGCCCGCCACCCCGGACCTTGGACTTGGGGTAGCTCCTCTCGGCTGCCACCCCGACCTTGGACATGGGGTAGCTCCTGTCAGCTGGCGCCCCAACCTTGGACATAGAGTAGGTCCTCTCAGTCGGGCTTGCTAAAGGCCACAAAAAACAAGCTGAATTCTCAGTTAGTGGTACACTGGTGTGTGGCATTTTCAGATCCAGTAAGTGATACAAGTGTTTAGCTTGTGAAGGCAGAAATAGAAAAACATCTATTTCTGCTTTATTGACTATGCCCAAAGCCTTTGACTGTGTGGATCACAATAAACTGTAGAAAATTCTAAAAGGGATGGGAATACCAGACCACCTGGCCTGCCTCTTGAGAAACCTGTATGCAGGTCAGGAAGCAACAGTGAGATCTGGACATGGAACAACAGACTGGTTCCAAATAGGAAAAGGAGTACGTCAAGGCTATATATTGTCACCCTGCTTATTGAACTTATATGCAGAGTACATCATGAGAAATGCTGGGCTGGAGGAAGCACAAGCTGGAATCAAGATTGCTGGGAGAAATATCAATAACCTCAGATATGCAGATGATACCACCCTTATGGCAGAAAGTGAAGAAGAACTAAAGAGCCTATTGATGAAAATGAAAGAGGAGAGTGCAAAATTTGGCTTAAAACTCAACATTCAGAAAAAGAAGATCATGGCATCTAGTCCCATCACTTCATGGGGAAACTGGAAATGGTGGCTGGCTTTGTTTTTCTGGGCTCCCAAATCACTGCAGATGGTGATTGCAGCCATGAAATTAAAAAATGCTTACTCCTTGGCACCAAAGTTATCACCAACCTAGACAGCATATTAAAAAGCAGACATTACTTTGTCAACAAAGGTCTGTCTAGTTAAGGCTATGGTTTTTCCAGTGGTCATGTATGGATGTGAGAGTTGGACTATAAAGAAAGCTGAAAAAAAAAAGAAAGCTGAGCGTGGAAGTATTGATGCTTTTGAAGTGTGGTGTTGAAGAAGACTCTTGAGAGTCCCTTGGACAGCAAGGAGATCCAACCAGTCCATCCTAAAGGAGGTTAGTCCTGGGTGTTCATCGGACGGCCTGATGCTGAATCTGAAACTCCGATACTTTGGCCACCTGATGCGAAGAACTGACTCATTGCAAAAGACCCTGATGCTGGAAAAGATTGAGGGCAGGAGGACAAGGGGACAACAGAGGATGAGATGGTTGAATGGCATCACTGACTCAATGGACATGGGTTTAGATGGACTCCGGGAGTTGGTCATTGACACGGAGGCCTGTGCTGCAGTTCATAGAGTCTCAAAGTTTTCGACGTGACTGCGCGAGTGAACTGAACTGAAAAGAGAAACTATTAGAAAGTTACCATAATCACAACTATATGAGAGGTTATGTCAATTAACAATGGAAAGAGAGGACTTCCTTTGGTCCAGTGGTTAAGAATCCACCTTGCAATGCAAGGGACACAAGTTCCATCTCTGGTCAGAAAACTATGATCTCACATGCAGAGTGACTAAGCCCGAGTGCTGCAACTAGAGAGTCTGTGCTGCAGCTAATACCCAACACAAATATTAAAAAAAAAAAAGGAAAGGGGTACTCAAAATTTACAGATATATCGCTAACGTGTAAAATTGCAGTAATTTTTTGTATGTTTTTTTATTTTTCCCATCTGGCTCATTTATTAGCATGTGGGACCCTCTTCTTTTCCCATTCCAGGAAACCACGTCCACAAAGTCCCAGGCCCCAGAAGCAGGCAACCCTCTGCCCCATTTCTGAAACAAGCTCTCAGGCCTTGGCGGTAGCCTGAGCTGCTCCCAGGGTTGTGAGCTGCTCTTCTGGCTCATCATCTCCATGACAGCCTGTTTCATGGCGTGCTTCTCCTGTAGAGCTGACTGGATTTTTTCCATCTGCATGGTAAGGAAGTCTGTCTTCCTCTTGAAGAAGTCCTTGGCATTCTCAGCTGTCTTCTCTATGTAGTAGCCAATTCCCACATCGATTAGCACATGTTCCACATCATGTAGCTTCCTGGGGACATACATAGAACTCGTCAGTGGGAGAAGTAATTCTTTCCCCTCGTTGTTTTTCTTCAGCACGTTCAGACAGTCCTTGGCTTCCACATACTTGGTCTGAACCACCTTGAGCTGGGTAATGGACGTGGACAAGAACTCCACTTCCTGGTCCAGTTGGTTCTTGAGCATTTCTAGCTGCGGCAGATTCAGCTCAGTGATGTTAACTGACTACGCCATGTTGGGAAGAGGCTGTATGTTTTTCTTGTATCCTGATACCTAATATGTATACTAGAAATTCCTGTAAATCCTTTTGCCTTTCACATATTCCATTTCATTAAATTTCCTATTGATGTAACAAATCACCACCAACTGGGTGGATTAAAACAACAAATTTGTTCTCTTGCAGTTCTGGACGCCAGGATTGTAAAATGAACCCAGACCTGTGCTGCATGTGGATTCTCCAGGTCAGAATACTTTTCCTTGCCTTTCCTGTTTCTAGATGTTATTTTCTTCCTTTGACTCATTGTTTCCTTACTCTACCTTTGAAGCCAGCAAGGTAGCATTAATATTTTTTTTTTAATATTTATTTTTTGACCAGTTCTTTTAAGCACGTGGGATCTTTAGTTGTAGCATTCAAGCTCATATGTGTCATATGATATCTAGTTCCCTGACCAGGGATTGAACCAGGGTCCCCTACATTGGGAGTGTGGAGTCTTAGCCACTGGACCACCAGGGGAGTTCCAAGGTATCTTAAAATCTCTTTACCTTCCATGACATCACTGGCTTCAAGATGATTTTATCTCCATCTGTATTTTTCTTAAAAGGATCTTTGGAATTATATTTCATTTACCAGTTCATCCAATCTAATCTCCTGTGTCCAGATTTTAACTAGATCACATTTGCAGACTCCCCTTGAACATTTAACGTAGTACTCAACATGTTCTAGATAAGAGGATGTGGGCGGTATTGGGGCAGGGGGGAGTGCATTATTCAGCCTACCAGAGCCAGACTGTCTTCTCCTGATGGGTGTACAATTTTAACATCCTTTTCTCTCCATATAGCTTTTATCACTTTTTGTTAAAACATTGATTTGTATTTATTAATTTGGCTATGTCGGGCTTTGGTTGTGGCACCTGGGATCTTCAGTCTTCCTTGTAGCATCTTTTCCTTGCAGCATATGAAATCTTAGTGGTGGCATGTGGAATCTAGTTCCCCAACCAGTGATCAAAACCAGACCCTCTGTATTGGGAGCACCCTGGATAGACCACCAGGGAAGTCCTTATAGCTTTTATTTACTTTACTCCCTTAATTTACTGGCCTCTGCTGCTACTGCTGCTAAGTCGCTTCAGTCGTGTCCAACTCTGTGCTACCCTATAGATGGCAGCCCATCAGGCTCCCCCGACCCTGGGATTCTCCAGACAAGAACACTGGAGTGGGCCTCCATTTCCTTCTCCAACGCATGTAAGTGAAAACTGAAAGGGAAGTCGCTCAGTCGTATCCGACTCTTAGCGACCCCATGGACTGCAGCCTACCAGGCTCCCCCGTCCAAGGGATTTTCCAGGCAATAGCAGTGCTGAGAATGGACATATTGGTCTGCTTCCTAATATCTGGGGAAAAGCATCAAGTCTTTCACCATTGAGTATGGTGTTTGCTGTAAGTTTTTGCAGGTATTCTTTCTTGAGTTGAGGGAGGTTCCCACTCTTCTTTGTTTTCTGAAGTTTATATTATAAATGGTTGTTTACTTTTGTTAAATGCAGTTTCTGAATCAATTGATAAGACAGTTTGATTTTCCTTCTTTTGTCTGTCAACAGTCTGGATGACATTGATTGAAATTCGAGATAGCCTTCTATCCCTCATTCTATACCCCCATTGGATCACAGCATACAATTATTTTTGTCTCTTGCTGATTTCTATTGCTAATATTTTGTTAACAATGTTTGCGTCTTCATGTGGGATTTAGTTGGTAGTTATCTTTATCTTTTCTTTTCTTCTGATACCTTTGTCTCGTATTGTCTCACAGTAATACTGGCCTCATAAATTGAGTTGGGAAGTGTTCCCTCCTTTTCTTTGGTCTAAAAGAAATCATGTTAAGTTGCTGCTAAATCTTCTTTGTATGTTTGTTCAGTTAGTCAGTTCAGTCGCTCAGTCATGTCTGACTCTTTGCCACCCCATGGACTGCAGTACTCCAGGCTTCCCTGTCCATCACAAACTCCCAGAGCTTATTCAGACTCATGTCCATTGAGTTGGTGGTGCCATCCAACCATCTCATCCTCTGTTGTCCCCTTCTCCTCCTGCCTTCAGTCATTCCCAGCATCAGGGTCCTTTCCAATGAGGCAATGCTTTGCATCAGGTGGCTGAGGTATTAGAGTTTCATCTTTAGCATCAGTCCTCCCAATGAATATTCAGGACTGATTTCCTTTAGGATGGACTGGTTGGATCTTCCTGCAGTCCAAAGGACTCTAAAGAGTCTCCTCCAATGCCACAGTTCAGTTCTTTGTCTCTCACCTTTCTTTATAGTTCAACTCTGACATCCATACATGACTACTGAAAAGCCAAAGCTTTGATTAGATGGACCTTTGTTGGCAAAGTAATGTCTCTGCTTTTTAATATGCGGTCTAGGTTAGTCATAACTTTGCTTCCAAGGAGCATGCGTCTTTTAATTTCATGGCTGCAGTCACCATCTGCAGTGATTTTGGAGCCCAAAAAGTAAAGTTTGTCACCATTTCCATTGTTTCCCCATCTATTTGCCATGAAGTGGTGGGACCAGATGCCATGATCTTAGTTTTCTGAATGTTGAGTTTTAAGCCAGCTTTGTCACTCTTTCACTTTCAGCAAGCAGCTCTTTAGTTCTTCTTTGTATGTTTATTAGATGTGTCTAATACCACTGTTGTGACTTTGTTACACTAACATTTGTTAAGTCCAGGTCCTCAGTGATGGACATTATGTCACAACTCAATAGAAGACTGCAAGGGAAAGCGAAATGGAAGTGTGTTTTATTCACACATCCTGGAGGAACTGCAAAGCAAACGTCAAAGGCTCAAGTGGGAAGTCAGGGCAAGGTGCACAGAGCTGGGCAGGGATGGCCTGGGGCTTGTACCTTCCTTAGGCTCTGTAGGACTGTGAAGAAAGCTGAGCACTGAAGAATTGATGGTTTTGAACTGTGCTGTTGGAGAAGACTCTTGAGAGTTCCTTGGACTGCAAGGAGATCCAACCAGTCCATTCTGGAGGAGATCAGCCCTGGGATTTCTTTGGAAGGAATGATGCTAAAGCTGAAACTCAGTACTTTGGCTACCTCATGGGAAGAGTTGACTCATTGGAAAAGACCCTGATGCTGGGAAAGATTGAAGGCGGCAGGAAAAGGGGACGACAGAGGATGAGATGGTTGGATGGCATCACTGACTCAATGGACATGAGTTTGAGTAAGCTCTGGGAGTTGGTAATGGACTGGGAAGCCTGACATGCTGCAGTCCATGGAGTCGCAGACAGTCGGACATGACTGAGTGAGTGAACTGAGAGCATTACAGTAAGTGTATCTTAGGAGGTCTTTGAGAAGGAGTACCCAGGCAAAAGAGCTTAGATAAATTCAAGAGATACACCAAAAACCCAATGAGGATCCATCAGAGTTTCTAGAAAGAGTTTATCATACTTATAGGCACTACTCTGATACAAACCCTGAGGCCTCTGAAAATAATGAGAATGGTAAACATAACCTTTATTGGATAAAGCTCCCCAGACATCAGAAACTCAGAAAAGTTAGATGATCCATTTGGAATGACCCGTTCTCAACTGGCAGATGTTGCTTTAAAAGTGTTCAACAACAGGGAACAACAAAAGAAGCAAGAACATGCAGGACTGAAAGCCACATTACCTGGTGGCAGCAGTGGATTCCCAGAGCACGAGTAACCTGAGGAGAGGTGAGCCAGCGCAGGGGAGGGAACAACGCGCTTAGTGTAAGGAGGGCACTGGAAAACAGACTGTCCTTGGCTAAGGAGTGAGAAGAAAAACAGTAACAGACAGGAGCCTGTCGTTGTAGTAGAAAGAGATGAACACTCTAATGATGCCCCAGGAGCCCCGGGTACCTGTGACAGTGGGGACAAGCTGACTGACCTTCTCATAGCTACAGTGCAGCATACTTGGTACATACCAAGATGGCGCAGAGAACGACTCAGTCCATCCCAGTCACAAGAGTTTCTGGAGAAGTGCAAAGCTGTTCTTTCTTAGAACCTCTGCAATGCCGATTAGGGGACCTCAGTCTGAAACACAGTTTCTTATATATGCCAACGTGTCCAATCCCTCTTTTGTAAATTAAATGCGCAAATAATTTTTTCTCCAGAAGAGCTTGACATCAGCATCCTGTCAGGGCACCCGGTAAGCAGGCAGATGACACTTGTGGACACTCTGGAGAAGGTGACTGATTCCCCCTCCCCAAGCATACAAAAAGGTACGGCAGGAAGTATGCACTGACAGCACTCCAGGGAAGGCCGACAAACATGTGGCCAATACAAATCCTGTTATTAGGGACACTGGAGGGATTCCCTGGTGGTTCAGTGGTTACAAGTTGGCACTTTCGCTGCAGTGGTCCGGGTTCAATTCCTGGTGAGGGAACTTAGGATCCTGCAAACTATGCAGGACAGCCAGAAAAAAATAAAGGACACTGGGACACCTAATTTAAAACAGTACCTTCTAAGGCAAGAGACCCCATAGATAATTCAAACAGTTCTTGAAAAGTTGGCTTAACTTGGATGAATTAAACCTTGTAGATTCCTATATAAACCCCCTATCCTCCCAAAGAGCTGAACACCACAGTGTACGAATCACTGCCCAAGACGTGAAGGCCATTAGTGAGATAGCCCAAGATTTGCAGCCTCTAACAGTAATCCATATATGATCTGCTCACAACTACTGTGGGGCAATACTGCTGGTTCTCAGTTCTGGGCTTGAAGGACACTTTCCCCTGCATTCCTACTGCAGAAGAACTACTGAAGCTGTCTGCTTTCTGGTGGCAGGACCCAGAAACACAGGGAGTCCAACAGTACTGCTGGACAGTGTTGCCTCAAGGACTGAAGATTTCCCCTACCTTGTTTGGGGAAATGTTGGCTAGGGTTCTTACTCCAGTGTTTGTCGATAACTTGATCACAACAAGCAAAATGTCTACAAAATACCATAGGAACCCTGATTGTGGACGGAACGGCTCCCAAAAGAAGGCAACAAGCAACAAGTCATGTATCTAGTTTTCATCCTCTGCCTGACAGAAAATAGGCAACTGCCGGCTTGGGAACACCCAAGACACACAGAGCTGAGGGGCTTCTGGGAAAGGCAGGATTCTGTTGAATTAGGATCTCGAACTCAGGCTTTAAAAGGACATATCTTAAGCTCTTTGACAAAAGAGCACCAAACAGCCTGTGAAATGATAGAAACAAGGTTAGTCTCAGCTCCAGCTTTGAAACTAGCAGACTTAAACCGTTCACACTGTAGGTCCTTGAGAGACAAGACATGAGTCTCAGATATTAATTCAAGCTCCGGGGAACATCCCTCAGCCCACTACTTACTTCTCAACTAAAACAGACTGTTGCTCTTGTTGCGGCCTCAGCTGGGTGGGGAATGGTGTCGCCTAGCAGCCATCGTCGCTATTTCTCCGGACCAGTTGGCTGGATCCAGTGTCCGATAGGAACTGCGCTGGAGAGCGGTCAGGTTTGGCGGCTGGGCCGGGCCCAGCGGGTATGGTAGCTGAGCAGCGCCGCTGGTTGCCAGGTTTGGTGTAGAAGGTAAAGCACGGTGAAAGAATTCAAGATGCCACCTAATATAAACTGGAAAGAAATAAGAAAGGTTGACCCAGATGAGCTGCCTCATCAAGAACAATTGGCAGATAATTTATTAATTTCCTTATCCAAGGTGGAAGTAAATGAGCTAAAAAGTGAAAGTCAAGAAAATATGATACACCTTTTTAGAATTACTCAATCAATAATGAAGATGAAAGCTCAAGAAGTAGAGCTAGCTTTGGAAGAAGTTGAAAAAGCTGGAGAAGAACAAGCAAAATTTGAAAATCAATTAAAAACTAAAGTAATGAAACTGGAAAATGAACTAGAGATGGCACAGCACTCTGCAAGTGGACGTGACACTCGGTTTTTACATGATGAAATTCACCAACTTGAAAAGCAATTGGAACAAAAAGATAGAGAATTGGAGGACATGGAAAAAGAGTTGGAGAAAGAAAAGAAAGTTAATGAACAATTGGCTCTTCGAAATGAGGAGGCAGAAAATGAAAACAGCAAATTAAGGAGAGAGAATGAACAGCTTTGCCAGGATATTATTGACTATCAAAAACAAATAGATTTGCAAAAAGAAATGCTTTTATCAAGAAAGGAGAAGACAGTGACTACTGATCACAATTGTCTTAAAAAAACTATGAACTTGTCCAATATCTGGATGAAATTCAGACTTTAACAGAAGCTAATGAGAAAATTGAACTTCAGAATCAAGAAATGAGAAAAAATTTAGAGGAGTCTGTCCAGGAAATGGAGAAGATGACTGATGAATATAATAGGATGAAAGCTGTTGTGCATCAGACAGATAGTATGATGGACCAGTTAAAAAAAGAAAATGATCATTACCGGCTTCAAGTGCAGGAGCTTACAGATCTTCTGAAAGCAAAAAATGAAGAAGATGATCCAATCATGGCAGCTGTCAATGCAAAAGTAAAAGAGTGGAAGTTAATTTTGTCTTCTAAAGATGATGAAATTATTGAATATCAGCAAATGTTACATAGTCTGCGGGACAAACTGAAAAATGCCCAGCTTGATGCTGATAAAAGTAATGTTATGGCTCTACAACAGGGTATACAAGAGCGAGATAGTCAAATTAAAATGCTCACTGAGCAAGTTGAATAATATACAAAAGAAATGGAAAAAAATACGTTTATAATTGAAGATCTGAAAAATGAGCTCCAAAGAAATAAAGGAGCTTCAACACTTATGCAGCGGACTCATTATATGAAAATTCAGTCTAAGGTTCAAATTTTAGAAGAGAACTAAAGAGGCTGAGAGAACAGCTGAACTGGCTGAGGCTGATGCTAGAGAAAAGGATAAAGAACTGGTTGAGACTTTGAAGCGATTAAAAGATTATGAATCCGTATGTATTTTTATCTTGTCAATCAAGTAAAAATTACGCTTGAGCCACTTCAAGTAAGACTGTTCTGTGCCATTTACCATGTGCATTTAAAAACATTCCAGAAGTACCTCATGATAGATCAGATCAGATCAGATCAGTTGCTCAGTCGTGTCCGACTCTTTGCGACCCCATGAACTGCAGCACGCCAGGCCTCCCTGTCCATCACCAACTCCCGGAGGTCACTCAGACTCACATCCATCTAGTCAGTGATGCCATCCAGCCATCTCATCCTCTGTCGTCCCCTTCTCCTCCTGCCCCCAATCCCTCCCAGCATCTCAGAGTCTTCTCCAATGAGTCAACTCTTCGCATGAGGTGGCCAAAATACTGGAGTTTCAGCTTTAGCATCATTCCCTCCAAAGAAATCCCAGGGCTGATCTCTTTCAGAATGGACTGGTTGAATCTCCTTGCAGTCCAAGGGACTCTCAAGAGTCTTCTCCAACACCACAGTTCAAAATCATCAAGGTTATCCTAACTGAGTTACACTGAAGTGTTCAGACTTCTGTGTAACATTAACTTTTTGGCAGGAAAATTGTTTTCAAACCATTTGGCTAAAGGCTTTTGCCCAGATAATCAGCTTTGCTGAGGCACCTGGATTCAATTCTTTGTAATCTATGCCATTGTACCACCATGTGACACCACTGATGGTATAAAAGTTGTAATTGGAGCAGGTTTACTAAGTACTGTGCCAACACAGCTTTACTTTGTGCTTTTTGTATTTTTAAATCTGATTATTGCTATATCACACAACTGATAACCTACTGATTCTAATGGTATTGCTGATTCTCCCTTGCTGTTCTTTTTCCATATGTTGTTAAGTGTTTAACATGTAATATTCTGAGTTGCTTTGCCATTGGATACTGTACTGGGAAATGTCAATTGTTCCATTTCCTGTTATTATTACTCCTGGATTTGTTTTTTAAAAGTAGCATTAAAAAAACACAGTTGAAAGAAAAAAAAAAAAAACAGACTGTTCAGGGTGGCCCCCTAGCCTTCAAGCTGTAGCAGCTCCTGCCAGACTTCAGGAAACCAAGCAGTTCACCCTGGGGTGACCCACCACTGTGTACGTCTCTCACCATGTCCTTTCTTCGGGCTTCACTAGTAGCTCAGTTGGTAAAGAATTTGCTTGCAATGCAAGAGACCTCGGTTCGATTCCTGGGTCAGGAAGATCCCCTGGAGAAGTGATAGGCTACCCACTGCAGTATTCTGCCCTGGAGAATTCCACGGACTGTATAGTCCACGTGGTTGCAAAGAGTCAGACATGACTGAGCGACTTTCACTTCATTTCATGTCCTTTCTTCACTGGAACAAAGGGGGGCTATTGGCTGACTTCTGGGAGAATGGGGAAGTACCAAGCCGTTCTCTCAGGCAATTCCACTCTAAAACCTCAGGTCACTGTGGCCCTAAATCCAGTGTCACTGCTCCCGATAGCTGCACTCCCTGAGGACGACTGCCTCAAACAGACTAGGCTCAACACACAGCCCTTGGCTGAGCCGGATGTGGACCTGTTCATGAATGGAAGCAGCTTCCTGGACCAAGGCAGGGGACGTGTTCAGTATGTAGTGAAAACCCTTTGTGTTTTTTGCCACACAGCCTACAAGATCTTAGTTCCCCAACCAGGGATCAAACCCACACTCCCTGCAGTGGAAGTGCAGTCTTAACCACTGGACCACCAGGGAAGTCCTGTGGTGCTAACCCTTGAAAAGGTGGTAGAAGCAAAAGCCCTGCCCCTAGGGAGCTCAGCTCAGGAGGCAGAAGTCACTGCTCTGACAAGAGCCCTACGGCTCACTGAAGGCATGTCAGTGATACATACACAGCCTCCTCCTCTGCGTTCCCTGTGGTGCCTGCTCACAGCACCATCTGGAGAGAAGGGGGCTCCTCGCTTCGGACAATAAAGACAGAAAACATGCTTTGAGATCCTGTCACTATGAGAAGCCATCCACAAGCCCTCACTGGTGGCCAGAGTGCACTGTCCAGGCCACTAGAAGGGTGAAATTCATATAATCCAAAGCAACCAGTTAGCTGACCAAGCTGCAAAGGCAGGCAGCAAAGGCAGGTGATTCTCAAGCCATGAGAGGGTCACTGCTGCTGCTGCTAAGTCACTTTAGTCATGTCCGACTCTGTGTTACCCCATAGACGGCAGCCCTCCAGGCTCACCTGTCCCTGGGATTCTCCAGGCAAGAACACTGGAGTGGGTTGCCATTTCCTTCTGCAATGCATAAAAGTGAAAAGTGAAAGTGAAGTCGCTCAGTCGTGTCCGACCCTCAGCGACCCCATGGACTGCAGCCTTCCAGGCTCCTCCACCCATCGGATTTTCCAGGCAGAAGTACTGGAGTGGGGTGCCATTGCCTTCTGAGAGGGTCACTACAGATCAACTTTTCAAAATACCAGGTGGTGTATCCAGAAAAGGAGTGGGGATTCACTCTGGACCACACCACACCTGGGGGAGATGTGTGCATGTGGAACTGTCCTGTCTCCTGAGGCCCTCTTGCACACCGTGCCACAGCACACTGTAACATCACGCACACCAAGAGAGATGCCACAACGGATTCACAAGTTCATAATGGAGCCTAACCTGTGGAAGATCATCCAGCGATCCCCTCAGACTTGTATGATTTGTGCTAAAAATAAAGACTGCTGTCAGACCTCCCCAGATGGGGACCCAACAGAGGGACCTGGGTCGCCCAGAACTGGCAAGCAGACTAAAGTAAATCAAGTTGGTAAGGATAGAGAAAAGAGACAGAGTAGGTGACTAAATAGTGAATCCCACTAGGGGATTGTAAGTAAAGAAAAAAGTATGGGAGACTCTGTACGTTAAAGGATCAGTCAAGAAAGCAGGTTTTCTCAGCCACAAAACCATGTGGCAAAGGCACAGGACCTGCCCCCAAAGAATAAAACAACAGTGGCAGGAGCCCCACATCCTGCCTGGTAGGCTCAGTAAGTTAATGACCCCCTAGGACATGCTTCTTTGTGTGCACTAAAAACAAAAATATAAGGAAAAGGTGACATTATGCTGAAACCTGAGATGATTTACCGAATTTTTGTGCATTTCCATAGAGCCGTTCATCCAAGCTTGACCCTGTAAGGACAAGAAAATTCCCCCACCCAATGAGGAGGAGGAGCTGACGATGAAGGCTGACTTCTAATCAAGAAGTTTGAGCATAACTTTGCTAGCCAGTGCATAGCACCAGTTTTCATACTGGAAAACTTGGTATTCATCAGAGTTCATACTGGAGAGAAACCATATAAATGAGGCATATGTGGCAGAGCTTTCAGTGTGAATGCAAACCTTGCAGTTCATCAGAGAATTCATACTGGAGAGAACCTTACAAATATAAAAATGGTGACAAACCATTTAGGCACAGTCATCCATAACTCATTATCAGGCAGTTCAGACAGGAGAAACCATATAAATATGATGTATATGGCTGGTGCTTTACTTGAAATGACGAACTTAGAAACCATCGGAGAATTCATACTAGAGAGAAGCATTAGAAATGTGACAGTTGTGAGAAACATATTAGTGCAAATGTCGTAAGTGTGACAAAGCCTTTAGTCAGTGTTCAGACCTTATAATTCAGAGAATTCATACTGCATAGAAAAGATACAAGTGAAATGAATGTGCCAGTTTCTAGTGCATGTTCAGCATGAAATGCCCATTAGGCAGTTCAACCAGGAGAGAAACCACATAAATGTTATTTATGTGGCAAACCCTTCAGTCACAAGGAATGACGTTGCAGATCATCTGAGAATCCATCCGGCAGTGAAACTTAGACATGTAGAGAATGTGGTAAAATATATCAACTTTTTGACCCTCAGAAAATTCAAACTGAAGGAAAACTACACAAATGTGTTAGGTATGGGAAAGCTTTGATTCTGTGTTCAGGCCTAACTCACCATCACTTAATTTTTTTTTTCAATATTGTAATGGTTTTTGCTGTACATCATCATGAATAGGCCATAGGCGTACATATGTCCCCTCCCTCCTGAACCCACCTCTCTCACCACCTTCCTGCAGATTGTCTTAGAGCACTCGCTCTTACATCAAACTCCCACTGGCTCTTTTACATATGGTAATATATATGTTTCAGTGCTAATCTCTTAAATCCTGCCATCCTATTTCTTTTGGTTTTTTTTTTTCAATAGTTTTTCCTTAGCATTACTTTTTCTATCCATATGTTATGACCCAGATTTAATGTTTAATTTACATTTTTTTTTCCTGCCTTACACTAACAAATACATAAGTCAGTGGGTTAGTTTGAGACTTTTGTAACATTAAAATGCACGTAGACAATGACAGGGAGCCTAGTAGGTGCCCTGTAAATGTAAAGAAAGACAGTTCCTTTAGCACCTGAGTTCAGTCACATAATACACATAGAAATATTTATAGATAGTGCCAAGTTGATAATTTTGGTGAAAATAAATTCTAATGTCTTCTTAAGACTTTATATTTTACAATGTGCCTTGTTGTCCACAACTCACAGATTTTCAGAAACAGACAACAAAGAAATGAGAGAAAATATATTACAGTTTTTCAACAAGAAGTAAATTGCCTAATTACTATCAAGTGATCATATAGTAATCTGACATTCCATTACATTGAAGTACTGACTTAAGTATTATATATTATGATGTAAACAAGTTTTTCTTATATAAGTATTTGAAGCTTTGTCATCATAAGCATGGAACAGAAACTTTTATAAAGAAGAGTTCATTCCTCATTAAAAGTTTTTTTCTCTCTTTAATAATCTTTAAAATTTATTTTTGGCTATGCTAAGTCTTCATTGAGCTGGCTTCTTTCTCTTTTTGCAGTAATCAGGCTATGAATTCTCCACAGAAACTTGGCTGGGGTATGGTTGGAGACTGGCATTTTGATGCTTCTTTTGGTGAGTCCAGAGGACTCGGTCTTTTTTTTTTTTTTGGCTGTGCTGAGCCTCTTTTTGCTACATGTGGGCTTTCTCTAGTTGTAACAAGGAGAAGCGACTTTCTAGTGTCTGTGTGCAAGCTTCTCATTGCTGTGGCTACTGTTGTTGAAGAGCACAGGCTCAGTACTTGTGTTGCACAGGCTTAGTTGCTCTGAGGCACGTGGTATCCTCCCAGACCAGGGATCAAACCCAGGTCCTACGCATTGGGAGGTGGATTATTTACCACTGGACCACCAGGGAAGTTCTACTCAGTGTCTTTCAAATGGGCGCTATGTATGTTAAAACACTGCCAAACAAAATTGGGGTCATCAGTCAATTACCTGACAACCAGGAGATCTGAAAACCAGGAGAGACTCCCCCAAACTTCTCTGGACTTACTGAAGAGGTGGATGGACCCAAGAGACCCTTCCTGAAACACCAAGGCCAGAATGTCCAAAGCGCAGTATGGTGCCTGCTTTTCTCAATCCTGCTTTGCCCTCGGGGTGCACTTTCGCTGGGCCACTGCAGTGACTAATAAGCTTGATCTTTGAAGGAAATAAGCTTATCTGGAGAAGGAAAAGGCAACCCACTCCAGTATTCTTGCCTGGAGAATCCCAGGGACGGGGGAGCCTGGTGGGCTGCCGTCTATGGGGTCGCACAGAGTCGGACACGACTGAAGCGACTTAGCAGCAGCAGCCCTTTCTAAGAGTTGTGTGTTTCACATTCTAGCTTGTCATCCCTACATAAAGCCAGTTCTTGTTTACTTAAACTGCTTAAATTCTATTTGCAGGAATATTCCTGGGTCCAGCCAGCACCCCACATCCAGCCCCACCCCACCAGCACCCACCAGCACCCATCAACCCCACCCAACCCCAACCTAGCCACCAGACCAGGTTTCAGTTCCCAGGCCTCTGAATCACTTCCGCCTCAACAGCAGGACTCCAAGTACAGTTTGATTCAGTCGCTCAGTCATGTCCGACTCTTTGTGACCCCATGGACTGCAGCACACCAGGCCTCCCTGTCCATCACCAACTCCCAGAGTTTACTCAAACTCATTGTGTCGGTGATCCCATCCAACCATCTCATCCTCTGTCGTCGGACATGTAGGACTCCAAATGTTATGCCAAAACTTTTTTTTCCATTGTGATTATCCCACGGAATTTTAAGGTTTTATTAAAACTGTTACAGTTAAACCAATGAGCAATCAATGGTGCAGTACGAGACGTGAGGGACGGCCCCGCTCGGCCCCGCTCGGCCCCGCTCGGCCCCGCTCGGCCCCGCTCGGCCCCGCTCGGCCCCGCTCGGCCCCGCTCGGCCCCGCTCGGCCCCGCTCGGCCCCGCTCGGCCCCGCTCGGCCCCGCTCGGCCCCGCTCGGCCCCGCTCGGCCCCGCTCGGCCCCGCTCGGCCCCGCTCGGCCCCGCTCGGCCCCGCTCGGCCCCGCTCGGCCCCGCTCGGCCCCGCTCGGCCCCGCTCGGCCCCGCTCGGCCCCGCTCGGCCCCGCTCGGCCCCGCTCGGCCCCGCTCGGCCCCGCTCGGCCCCGCTCGGCCCCGCTCGGCCCCGCTCGGCCCCGCTCGGCCCCGCCCGGCCCCGCTCGGCCCCGCTCGGCCCCCTCGGCCCCGCTCGGCCCCGCTCGCCCCGCTCGGCCCCGCTCGGCCCCGCTCGGCCCCGCTCGGCCCCGCTCGGCCCCGCTCGGCCCCGCTCGGCCCCGCTCGGCCCCGCTCGGCCCCGCTCGCCCCCTCCCCCGCTCGGCCCCGCTCGGCCCCGCTCGGCCCCGCTCGGCCCCGCTCGGCCCCGCTCGGCCCCGCTCGGCCCCGCTCGGCCCCCGCTCGGCCCCGCTCGGCCCCGCTCGGCCCCGCTCGGCCCCGCTCGGCCCCGCTCGGCCCCGCTCGGCCCCGCTCGGCCCCGCTCGGCCCCTCGCACGTCCGCCCCCTCGTTGTCTCTTTCCTCTGGAACCTAACGCTTGGGAGTCTCTGGTGTCTCCACTCGAAGGACGTGAGTTTACAGCAATTCCTGAAGCCGAGAGTTGGTAGGTGCGGGCTCCCCGGGAATACTGGTTTTTGCTTTTTAGTCTTGTTAAGCAACGCCCGTAGGGTCCCCTCTACTGTGTATCTGTGGTCTTGGGTCACTTCGGACCTTACTAATCCCCCAGCCTTTCCTCCCCAAGTAAATTCAGTTGTTACCTTGAGAGGCCCGTGGTCTAATTTCCTTTCAGTGTAAAATCCTGAGGTAACACATATTGTGCACAAAATATATAGTAATATATAGGGGGAAAGTCATTATAATTGAGGCATGGCACTTGATAATTTTGTAAATATACCAAAACACTTGTTCAGGAGCTAGCTTAGAATTTCATCTTTGCAACTGGTGGTGGCGCTGGAGTTCTTTCTCGAGTGTTGCTGCTGCTGCTAAGTCGCTTCGGTCGTGTCCGACTCTGTGTGAACCCATAGACGGCAGCCCACCAGGCTCCCCCATCCCTGGGATTCTCCAGGCAAGAACACTGGAGTGGGTTGCCATTTCCTTCTCCAATGCATGAAAGTGAAAAGTCAAAGTGAAGTCTCTCAGTCATGTCCGACTCTTAGCGACCCTATGGACTGCAGCCCACTAGACTCTCCTGTCCATGGGATTTTCCAGGCAAGAGTACTGGAGTAGGGTGCCATTGCCTTCTCCATTCTCGAGTGTTAGGGAGGCGTATTACTGTCCTTTTCTGGTTTATATGAGCAGGGTAGTAAATTGACTACAGAGACTCTTCACTTTAGGAGATTATTTTCAGTGATGCTGGTAACTGGTATGAGCTCTAGAATCAGAGAAAAATATAAAATGGTCTCTATGTTCAGACATTTCCGACTCTTTGAGACCCCATGGAGTGTAGCCCGCCAGGCTGCTGTGTCCATGGAATTTCCCAGGCAAGAGTATTGGAGTGGGTTGCCATTTCCTAATCCTGGGGATCTTCTGACTCAGGAATAAAACCCCCATTTCTTGCATCTCCATTGGCAGGAGGATTGTTACCACTGAGCCACCTGGGAAGCCTCTTTGGTCTGATTCTAGTGTTTTATTTGAATTAAAGGAGTGAGTTTTGGTTGGTAGTTTTCCAGTCAGTGAGACCCAGTGTGGAGAATGCTGAATTATGGACTGCTGACAAGTGCAGTGGAAAGGGGTGTATAATAGTGGGAAAATATCTTAAGAGATCGGAGAATCTGAAGACATTTGAGGGATAGTTTTAGATTTTGTGCATCAAGGTTGACTATCGGTGCTACACTAAACATGTGATTATGTGGGGCAGGTGGACAAGGAGCAGTTAGCTTCAAGTAATGAGGCCTGGTTATTTGTGGGAATGTTGTTGGTGGAATATTGTCAGAGATTTAAAAAAATGGTTGAAAATGCTTCTAGCTAACAGACCTTTCATAGAGTTGAGTAGAAGTGGGTTGTCTTCATTAATTAAAATTAATCGGAGAAGGGAGGTTGTCCTAGAATTGTGAAGCCAGTGACATGAGTGCTGTACACAGCTGTGTGGGATGAAGTCAGGGTTTTTAATAGGCTGAGGTCTTGGTGTACAACATGTGGGCTAAGTGGATAATAAGATCTTAAGAATAGAAGCCTGTGAGGATTGGTAATCCTGTTAATGGGAGACTTCACAATGAGGGCTGTAGTGGGGAAACGCATTGCTTTCAGCAGTTTATCTACTCAGAGTGGGGGATACTGATTTTACTGTGGTTAGAATTGCCAGAAGCTATGGAATTTAAGAGGCTATGAAGGAGGCCCCGCTTCCTTAAAGAGCTGGGGTATCTTCCAGTTAGATCAGTCAGGGACAACAGGCGGCAGTGAGATTGGGGCCTTTCTCTGTGACTTCTTCACTGAGCTCAGTGGAGCCAAATCTCAAAGACCTTTAAAACTTTGTGATATCCCAGTTCCTGGCATGTTTTCCCAGGAGGGCCAGTTTCTTGGTCTCCATACTGAGTGTCCAGTGCCCTTGCATTTGCGGCTTGTGTGTTTTCTGTGTGTTGCTCAGGCCCAGTGGTCTCTGCTGTTAAAGCCCTGTTGCTCAACAGAGCACAGAAAAGTGGTGAAAACGTGGGAAAGTGGAGAGGAAGCTATTGGGGGTCTAGGAGAGTTGTGAGAGGAGGGAAGTTTCAGCCTCTGGATGAGCCCTATGAATGGTGTATGCGTGTGTTGCAAGCATAGTGGTGTGACCCAGTTCAAGCTTGTTCTGCTGCCTGCCAGAGAGGCCAGTGCTTCGGGGAGATGACGTCTTAAGGCAAACAATGGGACTTCATTTTGAAAACCAGCCGACCAAGAAGATGGCTAACTAATATCTCAAAATAGCCATCTTGTTGGTGTCTGGATGCCAGATTCTTTTCTGAAACTAGAGAAAGAAGCAGTGAGGAAATAAAGTCAGAAGGGAGGCTCGAGAGGGAGAGGCAGTGGGGAAGTAAGGTAAAAGGGGCCATCAGTAAAGGGCCATCAGTCTTGCAGTACATCTCAGGGACAGCCAGCCTTCTGTGTTCATCTCTTCTTTCCTGCCGCCATTCATAGGTTTGGAGGTAGAATATCTCCCTGTGAGCTCAACAAAGGCACTTTAGTTTAACAGTCAGGCCAAGAGGTAGCGTCCTCTGAGGCCAGCCATTATGGATGATTACAATAACCACAGCAGTGAGAAGCAAGGCAAAGAAACCGTTCCAACTTGGAATCAGAATTGGCTCTTCCCTGCAACAGTTGTGGGATCATGTTGTGTGGAACTGTTGACAAGGGTGGTCTCAGTTTTGACTTGAAGACCTGGATGTGGGCTCATGGCTAATTGTGGGTTGCCTGGAGGGGGGCATGCCATAGTGTCTTAGCTCAGTTTCCTTGGGACACAGATACTGTGACTGAGGTTTGTCCACATTGGTTGATTGGGAAGGTCACGATCACACCTGTGGAGGAAGGAAGGAAGTGGAATTGGGAAGAGGACTGTTACCTTGCAGTGTGTTAGAATCAAGGCCTGAGCTGAGCCCACAGGGAGGGATGGGTGCATTGGTCCTGGAGGTGGGATCCAGAAGGTTCCCCATAGCATCAACTCCATGGAGTGGATTTTGTGATATCTTTTGGAAGGGCAAGAATCACTATAGCTTAAAATAACTGTTGGTAAAATCCCAGAGATGATATTGTTGGTTACTTTTAGTATTTTCTGTTATTTTGAGTTGTAATGAAGAAGGTTTCCGATGGATTTGGAAGGGAAAAAAGACCTTGGAGTGTATCTTTGGAAGTTGTTGAAGTCTCACTGGGACATGTGCATCAGCCTACACATCTTTTTTTTATTATTAGAGTTCGGAGATGACAGTTTTTGGGCTGGCTGAGGTCACTGTGACTGATAAGAAGCTGTCTTGAATCCGGTTTGCTTTTCGGGTGCCTTCATGTATATTATTACATCATAAATGCATGAGTTGTTAAACCTTGGTATCTTTCTGGGGATTGCACAGCACGATGGATGGATTATTACTGAATGTGTGGAGAGTGTGTTGAACCAGATGAAATTTCATAAGGGTCTTTCAACCCAGAAGGAAAATGGTGCTAAAGTTTGATGGCAGAGGCATTTCATTAGGGAGGGGCCATTAAATATCAGGATGTAAGGAAAGCTCGGGCTCCCCAGGTGGTGCTAGTGATAAAGAAATCACCTGCCAATGCAGAAGACATAAGAGACATGGGTTTGATCCCTGAGTCGGGAGGAGGGCATGGCAACGTACTCCATGGGCAGAGGAGTCTGGTGGACTACAGTCCATAGGGTCGCAAAGAGTCAGACATGACTGAAGAGACTTAGCTCACAGGCACAGGAAAGGATTGTTCGTAGACTCCAAGGACCATTAGCTCCATAGCAATCTGTAGCACAAAGGCTTATTCTGTAGATGATGCAGCTGCTATTTCTTGCTGCCAGTGCAGTGGGGTTCTCTCCATGTCTTTCCAAATCACATGCATGTGCCACATACTTGCACAATACAGATAGACAGGAACTCTTATGAATGGTTGGTGGGAATGTAAATAGTACATGGAAAATAGTACAGAGGTTCCTCAGATATTATAAAGAGAACCTGCATAGGATCTCAGAGTCTCACTGCTGATTATATACCCAAAGGGAGCAGAATCAGTATATTTTTTAAAATATTTATTTATTTGACTCCAATGGGCCTTAGTTGTGGATCACAAAATCTTTTTTGCATCACGCAGCACCTTTCATCCTGGCAGGGGGCTCTGGAGTATGCCGGCTCTGTCTTTGCAGTACCTGGGCTTAGTTGCTCTGCTGCATGTGGGATCTTACATCCCCAACCAAGGATTGAACAAGGATTGAGTCCCCTTTGTTGCAAGGCAGGTTCTTAACCTGGAATTCCTGTGATCACCAGGAATGTCCTGTGAAAAATCAGTATTTTGAAGGAATTACTGCATTCGTATCAGAGAAGGCAATGGCACCCTACTCCATTACTCTTGCCTGGAAAATCCCATGGACATAGGAATCTGGTAGGCTGCAGTCCATGGGGTCACTAAGAGTTGGACATGACTGAGCGACTTCACTTTGGCTTTTCACTTTCCTGCATTGGAGAAGGAAATGGCAACCCACTCCAGTGTTCTTGCCTGGAGAATCCCAGGGACGGGGGAGCCTGGTGGCCTGCCGTCTATGGGGTCACACAGAGTTGGACACGACTGAAGCGACTTAGCAGCAGCAGCAGCACTGCATTCATATAATCAATATTTCTTTATTCACAACAATCATTTTTATTCAAATAACACAGTTTTATCTGATTTCAGTTCTTCATAACAGAACCTAGGAATGCCCCAAAGGCTCTCAAGATTGAAAGACTCTATTAGAGTTTCTTTTCATGGTGAAATCAAAGAATAGTTAATTTGGGGATTATATACTAATAATTTGCACTTGAGTTATTCTCTCCACACTCTGTCCATAGTGGAGCTTTTATAGACTCTGGCCCCCTAAAACCTACTCCCCTGTTTATGGATGTTCCTGTATGATATTTCCCAATGTCCTCTTTTGTTCCCAAATAAAACCATTAGTATGCGCCTGAGTTACATGAAGTGAAAATAGAAAAATAAACATGTAAACTATTAGGAAATAAACCAGAACTAAGGTTAAAAGTGGTATTTCTTTTTGACCTTGGAGAATTCTGAAATTATTTATTTGTGATTATTTATTATTGGCTGAACAGTTGTGGCTCAGGGGCTTAGTGGCTCCACAGCATGTGGGAATTTCCTGGACCAGGCATTGACTCCCTCGTCTCCTGCACTGGCAGGCCGATTCCTTATCCTTGAGTCACCAGGGAAGTCCAGAAATCATTGAGAATGCAGACTACATGGTGGCATTTTTTTGTTTGTTTGATAAACTAGAAATTTCATACATTCAATCCCCAACATTTTTGTTCTTGTTACTTTGAACACTGAAAGCACAAGAATGAACCAAACCCAAAGTTTAGTTTGGATACTGGCACAGATGATATGTTATGAGAATGTTTGTTAACTGATGAAGCTTTCTAGTTGGAGCACTATAGACTTCCAACCTGATGGGAATTTCTCAGCCTGCCCAGATAGGCAGCATAGGAAGCAGTTGGCTTTAAAGTCTAAAGGTATCAGTTGTCAAGCATGGAGAAACGACAGTGAGACTGTTTAACAAAACACTGAATGTTTATTCATGCTATGAATTTGTTACATTCCTTTTCCTGCTGTACAGATATGTTCCATTGTTCTATATGGTTGTTGAAGATGGTAGTAAATTACTATTTATCTGTTTTACTAAACAGAAAAATTACTATTTACTATCTGTTGCTTAAGACATTTTTATACTAGCCTAATGAACAGTAATGTTTAGAAATATTTAATATTAATACTAAATAGAAGACCAGTTTTCCAAAGCATATTAAAATGTTGATGTAACATTATAGAACTAATAAATATACTCCATAGTTCATTGTCAGCTGTAGTAGAATTTCCATTTTCTTGAGTTTTTTTTTTTAATATTGTGATGGGTTTTGCCATACTTCAACATGAATCGGCCATAGGCATTCATGTGTCCCCTCCCTCCTTCCCCACCCTATCCCTGCAAGTTGTCACAGAGCAGTGGCCCTGGATGCCCACAAGTTTTTCCTTAGCGTTATTTTTTCTGTCCACATGTTGTGACTGAGATTTAAAGTTTAGTTTACATTTCTTCTCTGCCTTACACTAACAAATACATAAGTCTGTGGGTTATTTTGAGACTTTAGTAATGTCAAAATGCACATAAGACAATGACAGAGAACATAGTAGCTGCCCTATAAACATGAAGAAAGTTCCTTTAGGACTTGAGTTCAGTCAGTTAATACACATAGAAATAATTATAAACAGTGCAAAATTGGTGATAATTTTGGTGAAAGTAAACTGTAATGTCTTCTCAAGATGTTATTTTGTACTCTGCTCTGTTGTCCGCATCTGACGGAGGTTTTAGAAACAGCAAAGAAAAGAGAGAATATATAATTTTTAAATAAAAACTAAAACTGCCTAATTACTTTCAAGTGATCATCTAGTAATGTTTGACATTCTATTACGTTGAGGAAGTATTCACTTATGATGTTATATGTATGCTGCTGCTGCTGCTGCTGCTAAGTCGCTTCAGTCGTGTCCGACTCTGTGCGACCCCAAAGACGGAAGCCCACCAGGCTCCCCCGTCCCTGGGATTCTCCAGGCAAGAACACTGGAGTGGGTTGCCATTTCCTTCTCCAATGCATGAAAGTAAAAAGTGAAAGTGAAGCCGCTCAGCGACCCCATGGACTGGAGCCCACCAGGCTCCTCCGTCCATGGGATTTTCCAGGCAAAAGTACTGGGGTGGGGTGCCATTGTATATTATGATGTAAAAAGTTTTTCTCAAAAGTATTTGAAACTATGTCATCATAAGCATCATATGCATGGAACAGAAACAGTTTCTATAAAGAAGAATGCAGTTCTCATTACAGGAAAATTTTTCTCTCTTCTTTAATAACTTTTAAATTTTATTTTTGGCCGTGCTCGTCTTCAGTGTGCTGGCTTTTCTCTTCTTGCAGTGAGCAGGGGCTATAAATTCTGTACATAAAATACATAAACGTGGCCGGTGTTTGGTTGGAGACTGGCATTCTGAATCTCCTTGTTTTGGTCAGTCCAGATCACTCAATGTCTTTTTATCTTTCCTCTGTGCTGAGCCTTTCTCTGTTCAGCAGAGAAAACTGCACGTGGGCTTTCTCTGGTTGCAGTAAGCAGGAACTACTCTAATTGCTATGCTGGCTTCTCACTGCTGTAGCTACTCTTGTTGCAGAGCACAAGCTTTAGGCTCAGTACTTGTGTTGCTTGGGCTTAGTTGCTCCAAGGCACATGGTATCCTCCCAGCCCAGGGATCAAACCTGTGTCCCATGCATTGGCAGGTGGATTCTTTATCACTGGACCACTGGGGAAGTGGCAGTGAGTGGCTTTCAACTGAGCAAATCCCAGTATCTTTCAACCAGGATCCTCCTGTGTCTTTTAACCATTAATACCCTGCGAAATAAAATTTGGGGTCATCACTCCATAACTGGGAGATCTGAAAACCACGAGAGACTCCCCTAAACTTATCTGGACTTCCTGAGGAGGACAATGGGCCCAAGAGGCTGTTCCTGATTTACCAAGGCTACTATGTCGGAAGCTCAGAATGGTACCTGTTTTGCTCCAGCCTGCATTACCCTCAGGGTGCATTGTCGTTGGGCTGCTGCAGTGACTAATAAGCTTGATCTTTGAAGAAGTGAAATGTCAAGATATTTTTCTCCTTATAGGTGTTACTAAGAGCTGTGTGTTTCACATTCCAGCTTGTCATCCCTACACAAAGCCAGTTCTTGTTTACTTAATCTGCTTAAATTAATTCTAATTGCAGGAATATTTCTGGGTCCAGCCACCACCCCACATCAACCCCTACCCACCCCCAGCCCGGGCACCACACCAGGTTTCAGTTCCCATACTGAACTGCTTCAGTCTCATCAGCAGGAATCCTGTTAATAGGAAACCTTACTCTCCAATGCAATTATCCCACAGAATTTTAAGTTTTTACTTTAAAACTGTTACAGTTATGAGGAATCAATGATGCAATACAAGACAGGAAAGACTCTCATGTACTTCTAAACCCTGACAAGGTACCTGGGAACCAAAAGGAAGAACACAGCAGGTGTCCTCTTGGCCCTGATCGGGCCCCGCTGGCTCGGCCCCTCACACTCCCAGGTACAGGCGCAGGCCTGTGTCCTACGCCCCGCCCCTCACGCCCAGGCACCTGCGTGTGTCCTACGCCCCTCCCCTTGCTGTGGCATTCTCCTGATACCAATGGCTGAGGAGTCTCGTGTCCTCGCTTTGACGCAAGCGATTCTACAGCCAATTCCAGAAGCTGAGACTTGGTAGGTGCGGTCGACCATTGGAAACGTCAGGTACTTGTTTTTGTTTTTGTTGTTAAGCTGCGCCTGTCGGATCCCCTCTCCTCCCTATCCGTAGTCTCCAGTCACTTCTCACCTCCCTATTCCCCGACCCCTTCCTCTAGCCCAAATAAATTTCAGCTGTTGCTGTGAGAGGCCCAGGGTCTGATTTCCTCTCGATGTAAGATCCTGAGGTAACACATACAGTGCACGAAATACGTAGTAATTTATAAGGAAAAAGTCATTTTAATTATGACGTGGCACTTGATAATTTTATAAGTATCAAATCACGTGTTCAGGAACTAGTTTAGAATATCAGCTTTGGGACTGGTGCTTGACCTGAAGTTCTTTCTCGATTGTTAGGGAGGCGTATTACTGTCCTTTTCTGTTTTATATGATCAGATCAGATGAGTCGCTCAGTCGTGTCCGACTCTTTGCGACCCCATGAACTGCAGCACGCCAGGCCTCCCTGTCCATCATCAGCTCCCGGAGGTCACTCAGACTCACATCCATCAAGTCAGTGATGCCATCCAGCCATCTCATCCTCTGTTGTCCCCTTCTCCTGCCCCCAATCCGTCCCAGCATCAGAGTCTTCTCCAATGAGTCAACTCTTCGCATGAGGTGGCCAAAATACTGGACTTTCAGCTTTAGCATCATTCCTTCCACAGAAATCATGGTAGTAAATTGACCACAAAGACTTCATTTTAGGAGATTATTTTCAATGATGCTGGTTACTTGTATGAGCATTAGAATCAAAGAGAAATATAAAATGGTCGCAGTGTTCAGTCAGATCTCTGAGATCCCCAGGGACTGTAGCCCACCAGGCTCCTGTGTCCATGGGATTTCCCAGGCAAGAATACTGAAGTGGGTCGTTGTTAAGTTGCTCAGTCCTGTCGGACTCTTGGCAACCCTATGAACTGCAGCAGGCAGGGTTCCCTGCCCTTCACCATCTCCAGAACTTGCTCAAATTCCTGTCCATCGAGTCCGTGATGACATCCAACCATCCCATCCTGTTTTCCGCCTGCCTTCCATCTTTCCCAGCATCAGGGCCTTTTCCAGTGAGTCGGCTCTTCACATCAGGTAGCCAAAGTATTGGAGCTTCAGATTCAGCATCAGTCCTTCCAGTGAATATTCAGGGTTGATTTCCTTTAGGATTTGTTATGGAAAAATGAGAATCCAGAGTCGCAAAGCACACCTCGGAAGACACTCAAGACAGTGGAGTACCGTTTATTACCCCAGCACGTCCCAGGGGAATCAGTTCCTAACAAGGATTCCAACATTTTCGAGAGACTCAGTTTTATACCCCTCACTAAGTGAATGTTTACATGTTCGCAACTTTTTTTGATGTGTATGATTTAGTTTTACAACCTGTAGGTGTAGGGAGAACTAACAAGGTTAAAGGGGAACAGTAATTATACTTCAAGGAGGATATCTTCATTGTTAATCTAACCAGGGCAGCCTGACCTTAACTCCAATCTTTGCCATCTGTGGGGAGAGAGGTCTCCAAGGAGACCTGCTGCTGCTGCTGCTGCTGCTAAGTCGCTTCAGTCGTGTCCGACTCTGTGCGACCCCACAGACAGAAGCCCACCAGGCTCCCCTGTCCCTGGGATTCTCCAGGCAAGAACACTGGAGTGGGTTGCCATTTCCTTCTCCAACGTATGAAAGTGAAAAGCGAAAGTGAAGTCACTCAGTCGTGTCCGACTCTTAGCGACCCCATGGACTGGAGCCTACCAGGCTCCTCCGTCCATGGGATTTTCCAGGCAAAAGTACTGGGGTGGGGTGCCATTGCCTTCCCCGCCAAGGAGACCTGGTTTTACTTTAATGATGGTTTCCTCATTCTTGGGCAAAGTTCAAGCCCAGTTCACCTGTTTTCTTAAGATGGCTGACAGGCCTCAAGATGGAGTTCTTTCTGCCCTCCTCAAAGCAGCCCCAAGAGATTGATGGTCCTAGAGGACTTGCCTTGCTATCCAAGGGGCTCTTGAGAGTCTTCTTCAGCACCACAGTCCAAAAACATGAATTCTTCTATGTTCAGCCTTCTTTATGGACCAGCATTCAAAATGCAAAACTTTGATTCTAATTTTTATATCATAGGCTCTTCAGATAAAACATTCAGTTGCTTAAGCACTGCATAAGAACATTATAAAATTTTTATTTTCTAATGTTCCCCTTACATAATTGTTGAAATGGAGATGATCTGTAATGTATACATAATATTTAAGTCATGAATAATGTTGATAATGCCATTTATCTTGTTTTAAAAATAGTCCACAAAATATCTTCTTACCTATTTACACCTCTCATACAGAGGGTTACCATATGCAGCTGTTTTTGGTTAGATGCCACATCCAAAGACTCAACGGCAGTATGTTACGTGACAGGTTAAAGCAAAATAAAAAAACTCATGAATTTAATTTGAAACTGTATATGATATTACATATTTGCTAGGAATTTGATATTTGGAGAGAAGAAAACACAGTCGACCCTTCGTATCTGCATATCCATGGATTCAATCAAAGCATGGAAAATATTTGGGGAAAAAATTCCATGATATTCCAAAAAACACAACTTGAATTTGCCACTCATCTCAACTATTTCCATAGCACTTACATTATATCTGAGCTTCCCTGGTGGCTCAGACAGTAAAGAATGTGCCTGCATTGCAGGAGACATGGTTTGATACGTAGGTCAGGAAGAGCCCCTGGAGAAGGAAACAGCTACCCACTCCAGTATTCTTGCCTGGAGAATTCCCGGGACAGAGGAGCCTGGAGGACAGAGGAGTCCGACTCCATGGGGTCGCAAAGGGTCGGACACGACTGAGCTACTAACATTACGTTATTTTGAGTATAGGGACCTTTGTTGTCAATGTGATGCCTTTGCTTTTTAACTTCCAGGAAGCAGACGTCTTTTAATTTCCTGCAGTCGCGATCTTCCTCAGAGATTACACTATTGAATTGTTCGGCCCCGCCTACCTCACCTTCCCAAGGTGCAGGGCAGACCCGACTTCCTTCCCTCCACTACAGCTTGTCTCCGCTTCCCCAGGCCGTCCCCGCCGTTTCACTGCCGGACCGCGCAGCTTCCCACATCCGGAAGCGGAGAGCCGACCGGCCATGCAGCTGTCTCAGCAGCGCGGCGTGAGTTTCTCTCTTAGTCGCACGTGCCGCTCTCATTCGGCTTCCCTTGGTACCCGGGGTCTGAGGGTCTCTGCTGACTCTAAATCCCCGCGCCTGCCCCACCAACCCCAGCAAATTCAAACGTCTCCGTGAGCGGCGAAGGGGCGCCTCCTTTTGGTTTAAAAGTCTGCACTGCAGCCGGTTCCTGCTTTTGGAACTCTGAAACGCTGCGTTTCGCACCTCCTTCCGTCTTAAAACCATTTACTGCCCCCTTTGCACTTCCTGCACCGCATAAAATTCTCTTCCACGAGGTGGGCATTTACGCTCCGCGATCCTCAGCCTCGCCTTCTCGGCCCCTGGAAGCCACGTCCTCTCCCAGGTCCTGGGATTCTGGGGAGCGCGACCCTCTCCCAGGTCCTGGGATTCTGGGGAGCGCGACCCGCTCCTGAGACCCACTCCCGCTCAGCGCCCATATCTCCTCGGCCTTGTATTCGTAATGACCTTTCCCCTGATCCTGTGTTGGGGTGGGTGACCTGGGCCAACCACTTGACCCCCGCGGTTCTTCCATCCTAAATTCCACCAGCTGGAATTTGGCCCTTGCAGGAGAAGGGCTTCTTATTCAGCCGCCATTCCCGTAAATAGTGGGGCTGGGTCATGAGAAGCAAAGACATCGAGTTTGAGAGAAATAGAAAGCTGAAAAAAGCCTGAGGAAGAATCGATGACAAGAGAATTGGTGAGGAACTTGCGAAGAGACCGAAACATGAAAGAGAGGAAGTCTTGAAGGATGCGGGAAGGCAAGGACAGAAGTTTAGAAAAAAGCAGGATCTTCAGAGAGTTAAAGGTGAGCAAAATAGGAAGGTGTTTTTCAGTCCGAGTCTTTATGATCCCTGTATCTCTCAGAGTTTGTTCAAATTCATGTTCATTGAGTCCAGTTCAGTTCAGTTCAGTCGCTCAGTCGTGTCCGACTATTTGCGACCCCATGAATCGTAGCACGCCAGGCCTCCCTTCCCATCTCCAACTCCGGAGTTCACTCGGACCCAGGTCCATCGAGTCAGTGATGCCATCCAGCCATCTCATCATCCTCTTTTCGTCCCCTGCTCCTCCTGCCCCCAATCCCTCCCAGGATCAGAGTCTTCTCCAATGAGTCAACTCTTCGCATGAGGTGGCCAAAGTACTGGAGTTTCAGCTTCAGCATCATTCCTTCCAAAGAAATCCCAGGGCTGATCTCCTTCAGAATGGACTGGTTGGATCTCCTTGCAGTCCAAGAGACTCTTAAGAGTCTTCTCCAACACCACAGTTCAAAAGCATCAATTCTTGGGCGCTCAGCCTTCTTCACAGTCCAACTCTCACAACCATACATGACCACAGGAAAAACCATAGCCTTGACTAAACGGACCTTTGTTGGCAAAGGAATGTCTCTGCTTTTCAATATGCTATCTAGGTTGGTCGTAACTGTCCTTCCAAGGAGTAAGCGTCTTTTAATTTCATGGCTGCAATCACCATCTGCAGTGATTTTGGAGCCCAGAAAAATAAAGTCTGACACTGTTTCCAGTATTTCCCCATCTATTTCCCATGAAGTGATTGGACCAGATGCCATGATCTTCATTTTCTGAGTGTTGAGCTTTAAGCCAACTTTTTCACTCTCCTCTTTCACTTTCATCAAGAGGCTTTTTAGTTCCTCTTCACTTTCTGCCATAAGGGTGGTGTCATCTGCATATCTGAGGTTATTGATATTTCTCCCAGCAATCTTGATTCCAGCTTGTGCTTCTTCCAGCCCAGTGTTTCTCATGAAGTACACTGTATTTAAGTTAAATAAGCAGGGTGACAATATACAGCCTTGACATACTTTTCCTATTTGGAACCAGTCTGTTGTTCCATGTCCAGTTCTAACTGTTGCTTCCTGACCTGCATATAGATTTCTCAAGAGGCAGGTCAGGTGGTCTTGTATTCCCATCTCTTTCAGAATTTTCCACAGTTTCTTGTGATCCACACAGTCAAAGGCTTTGGCATAGTCAATAAAGCAGAAATAGATGTTTTTCTGGAACTCTCTTGCTTTTTCCATGATGCAGCAGATGTTGGCAATTTGATCTCTGGTTCCTCTGCCTTTTCTAAAACCAGATTGAACATCAGGAAGTTCATGGATCACATATTGCTGAAGCCTGGCTTGGAGAATTTTGAGCATTACTTTACTAGCCGTGTGAGATGAGTGCAATTGTGCAGTAGTTTGAGCATTCTTTGCCATTGCTTTTCTTTGGGATTGGAATGAAAACTGACCTTTTCCAGTCCTGTGGCCACTGCTGAGTTTTCCAAATGTACTGGCATATTGAGTGCAGCACTTTCACAGCATCATCATTCAGGATTTGGAATAGCTCAGCTGGAATTCCATCACCTCCACTATCTTTGTTTGTAGTGATGCTTTCTAAGGCCCACTTGACTTCACATTCCAGGATGTCTGGCTCTAGATGAGTGATCACACCATCGTGATTATCTTGGTCATGAAGATCTTTTTTGTATAGTTCTTCTGTGTATTCTTGTCACCTCTTTTTAATATCTTCTGCTTCTGTTAGGTCCATACCATTTCTGTCCTTTATCGAGCCCATCTTTGCATGAAATGTTCCCTTGGTATCTCTAATTTTCTTGAAGAGATCTCTAGTCTTTCCCATTCTATTGTTTTCCTCTATTTCTTTGCATTGATCGCTGAAGAAGGCTTTCTTATCTCTTCTTGCTATTCTTTGGAACTCTGCATTCAGATGTTTATATCTTTCCTTTTCTCCTTTGCTTTTCGCTTCTCTTCTTTTCACAGCTATTTGTAAGGCCTCCCCAGACAGCCATTTTGCTTTTTTGCATTTCTTTTCCATGGGGATGGTCTTGATCCCTGTCTCCTGTACAATGTCACGAACCTCCGTCCGTAGTTTATCAGGCACTCTATCAGATCTAGGCCCTTAAACCTATTTCTCACTTCCACTGTATAATCATTGAGTCCAGGGATGCTATCTAACCATCTGATCCTCTGCTGACCCCTTCTATAGGCTTCAAGTAGAGGGGCTGTGAATCAGGTGTCCCAAAGAGGGCGACAGTGGAGAGGCGGTTCACACAGAGAGCCCGCAAAGGGGATACAAGAGTTGGAACCTTGGCTTACAGAACAATATCCTGCTGGGAGACAAAGGGGACTCCTAGTGCTTGGGCTTTCCTTGTGGCTCAGCTAGTAAAGAATCCACTGGCAATGCAGGATACCTGGGTTCGATCCCTGGGTTGGGAAGATCCCCTGGAGAAGGGAACAGCTACCCACTCCAGTATTCTGACCTGGAGAATTCCCTGGCCTACAGCCATGGGGTCGCAAAGAGTCAGACAGGACTGAGGGACTTTCACTCACATCCAGTAATTGGAGGAGCTGAGAAAGCAAGCAAGGTGAAAGGAAGCATAGCCACTTGGGGGTGCCAGAGAGTTGGGAGGAAGGGAGGGCAGAGATGGAGGAAGAAAGGCAGCAATTCTTGGAGATTTAGGATCATCAAGGAGGGTGGGATTAGGAGCATTTTACAGGGAACAGATGGCAGCTAGAGGCCTGATGGGAGTCAGGGAAGAAGTAGAGAGGAGGACAGCCGGAGAGCAGAGGGGAAGAGAAAGGGAGATAGAGAAAGAAGTAGGGAAACAGATCAACTAAATGAAGTAGAAACAAGTAGTGTGCAGGTAGGGGAGAGGACTAGATCCAGGAGAGTGTTGAATTGGTTGGATAAGTGTTATGAAGTTGTGATACATTGATTTTTGCCTTACCTCATAGCTCAGTCAGTAAAGAATCTGCCTGCAATGCAGGATACCCAAGTTCAATTTCTGTGTGGGGAAGATCCTCTGGAGAAGGAAATGGCAACCCAGTCCAGTATTCTTGCCTGGAGAATCCCATGGACAGAAGAGCCTCGAGGGTACAGTCCATGGGATCGCAAGTCTGACACGACTTAGTGACAGAACCACCACACTGATTTTTGGCTTTAGGATCTAATAAATTTAAAACTTGTTTCTTTACATTATACAGATGAGAATTGCAAAACTTCTGTCTGTAAGGCTTGTGCCTTTTGTAATTATTTGTATTAAAAGATAACATCCATGTGCAGAACTAACTGACTCTCTTACTACATACTGCCTTTTCTAGGAACATTAAATATGTTCTTTGTGATCATTTTCCTTTTTTGCTTTCTTCTTTCTTTACATTTAATTCTTTGTAGCTTGGAATAGATTAGATCATTCAATACCGACTTCCTTGTAAAGAATTATTCGCTTCTGAAATAAGATTTGTTGCCCTCCTGTAAATAGTTCATGTCATTGTTTTCTAAGTATGCTGTGTTCTCAAAAGTTTGTTGTTTTTTTTCACTTGACACCATAATTCTTCAGTGGAAAAATTTTTAACAAGCTGATTCACTTTAGGCTTGTTTCATGTTTATTTGAGGCCCATTTGCTGTTTCTTCTTGATGTTATATTTTTGAAGCATTTTTCTGGTAACTAGTAAAGAGAAGTAGACTGTTTTGACGAGAACTTAGGAAGACTGTCGGGGGAAGGCAATGGCACCCGACTCCAGTAAAATCCCATGGAAAATCCCATGGACGGAGGATCCTGGTAGGCTCCAGTCCATGGCGTCGCTAAGAGTCGGACATGACTGAGTGACTTCACTTTCATTTTTCACTTTCATGCATTGGAGAAGGAAATGGCAACCCACTCCAGTATTCATGCCTGAAGAATCCTGGGGACAGAGGAGCCTGGTGGGCTGCCGTCTATGGGATCGCACGGAGTCGGACACGACTGAAGCGACTTAGCAGCAGCAGCAGTAGGAAGAGTGTCAGTGATCTTTTATATTAAGAGTCACGACCTAATTTAAGCAGTTCGTCTGATACTCCATTTTCCTCTCTTTTATTTGATCTGGTAACTAGTGAGCAATGAAGTGATCTGATGATGTTTCCCTCGGGTCCAGAATCTGAGCAACAGTGACCGCTGAAATGATTAGCCAAATTGGGTGTGTGACTGTGTGTGGCAGTTCTTCTTGGAGGGAGAGCCCAGTTGTTAGAATTTGAAATGGGTCCCAGTTTTGCAAAGTGAAAAAGGACAACAGTAGGATGGAGGTGAGAACATATGCTTAGAGTGAGATAGATTATCAGCAGATGTTTTCTATGAATAAGGGTCAATCTGCAGGGAGGCCTCCCACCTTCACTGGCTTCCTTGTGTCTTCAGGGCAGCATCAGGACTCCTCAGGTGGCTCCACAGCCCTTTGTCACCCTCAGGTCACTGCCAGTGTCTCCAGCCTCATCCAGGAAGCCGAACCCATTCTCATGGTCAGTTTGTCCTGGTCACATCCACTTAGTCCTTGCTCATAGACACCAAAACCCTCTCTGTCTTGGATCTTAGTTTCTACACCTGCCTTTGGTCGTTAATCACTGTGGCCCTTGCTCTTTCTATTCTTTCAGGTCTAGGCCAGCGAGGTCTCCCTGTCTCTTTCCCATATTCTCTGTCACATTAACCAGGTTTACTGCCTCTATATTAATCACCTTCATCAGAAATGCCCTTGGCCTTTGACTGGAGTCTTTCCTCTTTTCCCTCCATTGAAGGATGCACCGTGTTCCTCTTCCTCCCTGGATGCTCACAGCATCTCACTCTGGGGGTGAGGACTGGGAATGTGGGTTGGGCTGAAGAATTCTCAGGGGAGACAGAAGGGACAGGGTAGGTGGTGATGGTTTCTGTATCTGTTCTGGACATTTCAACTCTAATTGATACTTACCCCATGTGGACACTTAATCACTGAAAAGCAAAAAGATACGGGGAGTCCTAATGAGCCCAATAGATCTAGTGTCTTGAGGTGTCCCCATGTTTTAGTCTGCTGGGTCACTGCTCACTGCAGCCCCCAGGTCTTCTAAGCTCTGTCTACCCAGGAACTGGATGCCATCTTAGACAGCAGCTCTGCCTTCCAACAGTTTATCTGCTCAGATCAGGGGATGCTGAGTTTACTGTGGTTAGAGTGGCCAGAAGGTTTGGAATCCAAGGGGATATGAGGCAGTCCCCCACCCCCAAACATCTGGGATATCTTCCAGTTAGCTCTCACTGGGGAGAACAGGGGTCAGTGAGACTGGGGTCTCTCTTTGTTTGTTAATTCTTCACTGCCCTCAATCCAACCAAATCTCAAGGGCCTGTAAAACTTTCTGATGTCCCAAGTTTCTGGCAGGTTTTTCCAGGAGGGCCAGCTCCTTGGTCTCTGTACTGAGTGCCGAGTGTCCTTGGATTTGCAGCTTGGCGCAACTCTGTTGTGATGCTCATGCCCTTGGTCTCTGCTGTTTATCCCTCTTGTTCAACCATGCATGAAGAGGTAGAAAAATGGGGGAAAGTGAAGGGGAGCTTGTCAGAGTCTCCAGCAGGGTTGTGGCAGCAAGAGTAGGCTTCTGGATGAACCCAATGAATGGGGGTGTGTGTGTATGTGTGTGTGTGTGTGAGAGAGAGAGAGAGAGACATTCATACTTATGGGATCACGGGGTGTGTGGAACTGTTGACAAAGGTGGTCTCACTTCTACCTGGAGGACCTGAATGTGGGCTCATGGCCAATTGTGGGCTGTGTGGAATGGTAGGTGTGCCATAGTGTCTTAGCTCAGTTTCCCTGGGACACAGATGCTGTGACTGAGGTTTGCATGACTGGGTTTCATTGGGAAACACATGATCACACCTCTGAAGGAAGGAAGGAAGTGGAACTGGGATGAGGACTGTTACCCTGCAGTGTGTTAGAATCAAGGCCTGAGCTGAGCCCACAGGGAGGTCTGGGTGCAGGAGGATGGGCACAGTGGTCACAGAGAAGGGTGTTGGGATCCAGGAGGTGCCCCACAGCACCCCCTCTACACAGTGCATTCTGTGGGATCTTTAGGGAGGGCGAGAATCAGGCCCTTAGAATGACTGTCATTAAAATTCTAAAGATCACAAGACCCCTACATACCTTGTCTACAAGAGACAACCAAAAGACTAAAATGGGTCAAATGGATACAAAAACTAGACCCCTATATATGTTGTCTACAAGAGAACCACTGATACTGACTGAAAATGAAGGCCTGGAAAAAGATTTTCTATGCAAATATGGACCATAAGAAAACAGGAGTAGCAATACTTATATCAGATAAAATTGACTTTAAAGATATTGAAAAGGAGACAATGAAGGTTACACATAACGACTTAAAGGAACAATCCAAAAAGAAGTTATAACAATTATAAATATATATGCACCCAACATTGGAGCATTGATATATCTAAGACAAACATTAATTAATATGATAGAAGAAATATGCAGCAATACAATAATAGTGGGAGACTTTAATACCCCACTCATATAATCTGGCTGTAATAGACAAAGTAAAGAGCAAAACATATTTACTTATGAGCCTCAAAAAATTCAGTTCACTCAGGAGAGTTAAAAAAAAAAAAAAAAAAGACTTATTTGTTCACTCTGTAAAGGTTTATTGACTATTTTATGGGTTTGGTACCACTTTGGGTAGTAGGGAGGAAGAGGTGACAAATGTGATCCTGTCCTAAATAATATATTGTGGTAAAGATAGACCTACCAATACAAAATACCAAGATGTGCCTAAAGATGAGGACACCCAAACTGGACTTTTTGTTTCCTGAACTTTTCATTTCGAGAACAAACCTCCTAATATAGGATGAATTCAACATGATTTTTTTAAAGTGTTCTTTGTGATTAAAAACAGAAAGCCATTGGTTAAGAAATTACATATACTCCTCCCCACCATCACTCCCCTTCTTTCTTCCCATTTCCCTCCCACCCTCATTGATCCTTTCCTTTGTCCATTTTCCCCTGCAAAAAAAAAAAAAAAAATCTAAAGATCACTTTGCGGATTACCTATAGTTTTTCTGTTAGTTTGAGTTGCTAATGAAGATTTCAGATGGAAGGTTAAAAAAGAGAAGTTGGCGTGTTCCTTGGAAGATGTTGAAGTTGCATTGGGGCGTGTGCATCAGCCTACACATCTGTCTTGTATTATTAGATTTTGGTGATGACAGTTTGGGGCTGCTGGGGTCCCTGTGACTGATAAGATGTCTTGAGTCTGTTTGGTGTTTGGGCATCTTCGTGTGTATTATTCCATCATTAACACAGGAGTTGTTAAGGCTTGGAACCTTCTGGGGATTGCATAGCAGGATGGGTGGATTATTACTAGGTCTCTGGGGAGTGTGTTGGCCCAGATGCAGGTTTGAAAGTTTTTTCAGCCTCAAAGGGCAATGGTTGGGCCTCAGCTTTGATGGCAGAAATTTCACATGATGCAGTGAAGGCTTGTTCTTAGAATCCAAGGGTTATCAGCTCCACAGTAACCTGTAGTACAGAGGCTTATTCTGGAGATGACGCCGCTGCTACTTGTTGCCGCCAGCACAGTGGATTCCTCTACTGGAGGAATCTACTCTTATCGTCTTTACAGGTCTCGGGCGTCTGCCATGTACACGCACAGTACAGTTAATGGTTGTAAAGGGTTGAAGGCAATGGAAATGGTACATGGAAAACAGTACGGAGTTACCCAAAGATTAAAAATAGAACATGCATAGGATCGCGCAATCTCACTTCTAATTATATAGCTAAGAAAAGCAAATTTTTAAAAACTGTTTATGTATTTGGCTTTGCCTGCGTCCTCCAGGATCTTTGGTTTCAGTGCACCGAAATTCTAGTGTGGTGCTCGGGCTTAGTCGCTCCGCTGCCTTTGGGATCTTAGTTCCCCCACCAGTGATTGAACCCACATCCCCCATACAGCTAGGCAGGTTCTTCACCACTGGACCACCAGGGAAGTTCTGTGCAAAAATCAGTATTTTGCAGGAGTAACCTGCACTCCTGTAACCCATACTAGATGATTCACAACAGCCATGTGTTGTAGAAACAACCTGAATGTCTGTTCTCGGCTGAGTGGACGATGAAACCATGATGTGTGCATGAGACAGGCTGGGTCCTGGGACCTTTTACTGCAGTTCTTGCACCTGGACGAATGTCTTCTCCGGCAACAGACCACAAAGAAAGTGTAATTGAACAAAGAAACTATAACCACATTCATGAGCGGACAGCAATTTTGAACAATAAGTAAAAGGACCACAAACCAAGCTTGATTTCTGAGGCTCCAGAAGCAAAATCAGGTCACTTCCTCTGATCCCTGCTCACAGCACCACCGGGGGGCCCGAGGCAGAGCAGATCACCTCAGCTTCCTTCCAGCCATAACCAAAGGGATCAACTCACCCTGCTTTTTGGGAGGAGCAGGGGCACACACTTCTCTTTCTGTCTCTCCTTACTGCAGGAAGAGTCCCAATAAAGCCTTTCTTGAAATTCCCCTCTGTTCTCATAACTATTTCTATTGATTAAAGAGCCCCAGGATCCAGGTTCAAAACCTGTAAGTGTAAGTGTTAGTCACTCAGTCATGTCACACTCTGTGACCCCAGGGACTGTACCCTGCCAGGTTCCTCTGTCCATGGAATTCTCTAGACAAGATTACTGGAGTGGATTGCCATTCTCTTCTCCAGGGGATCTTTCCATCCAAGGGGTCAAATCTGGGTCTTCTGCATTGCTGGCAGATTCTTTACCTTCTGAGCTCCCAGGGAAGTCCTCATTGGTAACCCAGGCAAATATACACACATATTTGTAATGGCATATTCAGTTCAGTTTAGTTGCTCAGCCATGTCTGACTCTTTGCCAGCTCATGGACTGCAGCATGCCAGGCTTCCCTGTCCATCACCAACTCCCAGAACTTACTCAAACTCATGTCCATCGCATCGGTGATGCCATCCAACCATCTCACCCTCTGTCATCCCCTTGTCCCACCTTCAATCTTTCCGAGCTTCAGGGTTTCTGCCAGTGACTCAGTTCTTTGCATCAGGTGGCCAAAGTATTGAAGTTTCAGCTTCAGCATCAATACTTCCAATGAATAGTCAGGAATGATTTCATTTAGGATTGACTAGTTGGATTTCTTTGCTGTCCAAGGGACTCTCAAGAGTCTTCTCCAACACCACGGTTCAAAAGCATCAATTCCTTGCCACTCAGCTTTCTTTATACTCCAACTCTCACATCCATACATGACTACTGGAAAAACCATAGCTTTGACTAGACAGACCTTTGTTGGTAAAGTAATGTCTCTGCTTTTCAATATCCTATCTAGGTTGTTCATAGACATAGCTTTTCTTCCAAGGAGGAAGCATCTTTTAATTTCATTGGTGCAGTCATGATAAGCAGTGATCTTGGAGCCCCCAAAATAAAGTCTGTCACCGTTTCCACTGTTTCCCCAGCTATTTGCCGTGAAGTGATGGAACCGGATGCCATGATCTTAGTTTTCTGAATGTTGGGCTTTAAGCCAACTTTTTCACTCTCTCACTTTCATCAAGAGGCTCTTTAGTTCTTCTTCACTTTCTGCCATGAGTGGTGTCATATGCATATCTGAGGTTACTGATATTTTTCCTAGCAATCTTGATTCCAGCTTGTGCTTCATCCAGCCCAGCATTTCGTATTATGTGCTCTGCATGTAAGTTAAGTAAGCAGGGTAATAGTATGCAGCCTTGAAGAACTCCTTTCCGAATTTGGAACCAGTCTGTTATCCCATGTCCAGTTCTAACTGTTGCCTCTTGACCTGCATGCAGATTTCTCAGGAGGCAGGTCAGGTGGTCTGGTATTCCCAACTCTTTAAGATTTTTCCACAGTTTGTTGTGATCCACACAGTCAAAGGGTTTGGCATATTCAATAAAGCAGAAGTAGATGTTTTTCTAGAACTGTCTTGCTTTTTTGATGATCCAGTGGATGTTGGCAATTTGATCTCTGGTTCCTCTGCCTTTTCTGAATCCAACTTGAACATCTGGAAGTTGACAGTTCACATACTGTTGAAGCCTGGCTTGGGAAACTTTTATCATTACTTTGCTAGCACGTGAGCTGAGTGCAATTGTGCAGTAGTTTGAATGTTCTTTGGCGTTGCCTTTCTTTGGGATTGGAATGATAACTGGCCTTTTCCAGTCCTGTGGCCACTGCCGAGTTTTCCAGATTGGCTGTTGTATTGAGTGCAACACTTCCACAGCATCATCTTTTAGGATTTGAAATAGCTCAGCTGGAATTCCATCACCTCCACTAGCTTTGTTCGTAGTGATGCTTCCTAAGGCCCACTTGATTTTGCATTCCAGGATGTTTCATTTAGGTGAGTGATCACACCATCATAGTTATCTGGGTCATGAAGATCTTTTTTGTACAGTTCTCCTGTGTATTCTTGCCACATCTTCTTACTATCTTCTGCTAGGTCCATACCATTTCTGTCCTTTTCTGTGCCCATCTTTGCTTGAAATGTTCCGTTGGTATCTCTAATTTTCTTCAGGAGATCTCTAGTCTTTCCTATTCTATTGTTTTCCTCTATTTCTTTGCGTTGATCACTAAGGAAGGTTTTCTTATCCCTTCCCGTGTAGATGGAGATTTTTGTCACTTGGGACAGCTTGAATGAATGTAGAGAATATTATGCTAAGTGAATTAGGACAGACAGGGTAAGACTGATATTGTATGGGCTTGCTTATATGTAGAATGTAAAAAAGTGAAACTCAGTAGTACCAGACAGTGGGATGGTGGTTATCTGGGGCTGGAAATTGGGGAGGTTGGGGAGATGTTGGTCGAAGGGTGGTACAGACTTTGAGTTGTGAAATGAATGCATCCTGGTGAGGTGTGTGCAGCACGCTGACCATAGTTAATTCTATTCTATTACTACATGCTGGGAATTTGTCAGCAGAGTACGTCGTCAGTGTTTTCACCACACACAGAACATGGGGATTTGGAGGTGATGGATGTGTTGCTTCGTAGATTGTGATAAATATTTCACAGTGTACATGTGTCACATGATCACATGGTGTATGGTATATGTATACATAACCCTTCGCGTTAGTCTCAGTAAAGCTGGAAAAGAAGAAAGTGGGAGGTGGCCTGGCCTTAATCCTTCACTAGTGATCAACCCAGGCTTCACATGAGATAATGGGGCATTTTGCCTGGGCATGTTTTGTACCCCTCCCCCAAAAGACACGCCTCTCAAGATATCAAGTGGGGCCTCGCCCCAGGAAAGGGCACAGGCCACGGATGATTCTGATCTGGATCCTGCATTGAGCACCAGGGCTCTTAGCCTCTACCTCTGAGACTGAGATCAAGCCCTGGGGGAGGGGAGGGCACTCTGCTCTGAGTGGGGCTGGACCAGGGCCTGCTGTGTGACCTGAAGGGGATCATGGGGTCAGCGGAGGTGCCCCCTGCTTCTGTGTACATAAGGCCTCACCAGGAGGGGGAGTGTGATCCGAGGGAAAGTGTGGGAAAGTCCCGTGTTGGTCTCTCTGTGGGAGTTGACTATCTTTAGTCCCTCCTGAAACAGTGGGCCCAGAAAACTGTCCATTCCACATGGTGAGGGTTTCCCTGCGTGTGTGGTTGGGGCTCAGGAAGGGAATGTGTTGATTCTAAGCACTAAACAGCATGTTTTCCACTTTCATGATAGAACTGTGAAGACTCATGGACAAAGAAGCACAGAAGAAGAATGAACAGGAGTCAGGCATGGCTCTTTCTCCGGTAAGGTCATATTCTCAGTGGATTCTCACACTGCCTTCCTGAAACGCACTTCTCTGGACTCTCTAATTGTGTCTGACTCTGAAGTATCCTGTCTGACTCTTGTACATGCATACTCAGCCGGGGCCTTCCCTCAAGGCCTGGCTTCTCCACTTAGATCCTGTCTCCCCATGACCCGGTGACCTGGACCCTGTGAGGGGGCTCCCCTGGGTGCCGTCCTGGGCGTGGCTTATCACCCACGGTTTGAAGACAGGGTCTCAGTGCTGTTGGGCAACAGGGGTTGCTTATGGCCCATGTGGATGCTCTGTCTGCTCTCTATCAATCAGAATAAAGAAGCTGTAGGTGGACCTCAGGTATTAACATGTAGGGTACATGTTAAAATCTGCCAAAGAGGCCAGTGAGGGGAAATCAGTTCTGACTTTTTATAGTACATTTAAAACTAAATGAGCACCTCCCTGAAAACTTAAGTGTTTGGGAATGGAATGGAACGTTCAGAAAGAGATGTCAGGGCTAAGGAATGTTTCCTTACACCATCTAATTTAAATTGTAAAATCGGGCTTACTGATTTTTTTTTCTTTCTTTTTTGACCACATGATTCAGCTTCTAGGGTCTTAGTTTGCTGAGTAGGGATCGAACCTGAAACCTTGCAGTGGAAGTGAGGGATCTTAACCACTGGACCATGAGGAAATTCTCCAACTTTACTAATCTTGATTCAGTATTTTCTTAGTGGAATAAAATCATAAATTTTGGAGTTTGTTAATAAGTACATACCTAAAATTAATGATAAAAGTCACATTATTATTTTAAAAATATTTTTATTTCCTGTACTCTGACTTCCTTGCTTCAGTGTCTTTTCCCTAGTTCTGGAGAGTGGTGACCACTCTGGTTGCGGTGCGCATGCTTCTCATGGTGGTGGCCTCTCTTGTCTTGCAGCCCAGGCTCTAGAGCGCACTGGCTTCAGTAGTTTCACCTCCTGGGCTCTGGAGCTCTGGCTCAGGAATTGAGGTTCACGGGCTTAGTTGCCTCTCAGCATGTGGGATCTTAATGGGCCAGGCAACAACCTGTGTTTCTTACATTGGTCAGTAGACTCTTTACCACAGAGCCACCAGGGACATCGTCATATTATTTTTCAATACAGTTATTTTATACAGATTGGCATTAAAGTATTTTCTGTATTATTTTCTGCTTGTACTACTTTTTATGTTTTTAATAGTAAAAGATAATGTTGAGGACTTCCCTGGTGATACAGTGGATAGCAATGTGTCTGCCAATGTAGGGGACACGGGTTCCATCCCAATTCCTGGAAGATGCCGCAGAGCAACTAAGCCCCTGCCCAACAACTGCTGTGGCTGTGCTCTGGAGCCCGGGATCCTTAACTACTGAAGCCCGCATGCTTGAGCTTGTCTTCCGAAACAAGGGAAGCCACTGCAATGAGAAGCCTGGGCACTGCATCCACAACTCCATGCAGTGCAGCCACAAGTGGGGACAGCTGGGTCACAGCAACGAAGGCCCAGCATAAACAAACCAGATAAGCTGTAAAAAGGAAACAGAATGTTAGCAAACTTACTGAATCAAACTTACACTTGATTCACTTTTAATGTGCCAAAGATGCCAAAATGTAGGAGAAGGGAATGGCCGCCCACTCCAGTTTTCTTGCCTGGAGAATCCCATGGACAGAGGAGCCTGGCAGGCTACAGTCCATGAAGTCCCATAGAGTCTGACATGACTGAGCCAACTGAACAACAACCTCCTCACATAGCAGAGTGAGTGCTGAAAAACAAACGTATATCTCTAACTTTCCTCCTGCAGATTCTTAAGTCATGTCCAGTTGCTTTTAAAATAACGTCCTCAATTTATACCTCTTGCAGAAGTCAGCCTCTACCTGGCATTACCCCATCTTCATTCCCACGTTGCAGTCACACTGGCTGGTTTTCTGTTCAGTAAATATCTTCCTGTGTCAGAGCACTCAGGCTCTTCTCTCTGCTTACAAAACTCTTCCATTTCCCACCTTGCCAATCCTAAGTGTTTCTTCCTCACAGAGACCTTGTCTGACTTCTCGATGTAGGTCAAGACTTTCTGCTGAATCTTCTCTTAGCACCAGGCCTGTTTCAGAGCACATATAAAAATAGTGATGTTAAAACTATGGATGTAACTGGCCGGCTGGCTGCTGGATTGTAAGCTCTGTCGTGTTCACTGCTGTACTCCCTGTTAGGGACACAGAGTTGATGCTCACTAAGTTTTGGTTGAACAAAAGAAAAAAATAAAGACAACGCTTCTTGTTTCAATCAATTGTGTGTTTCCATGTGCATGCATGAGTGCATGGATATGTAACTCCATGATTTTATTACAAAACCATATCACAAATACGGTTTATTTTTAGAGCAGTTGCAGTTGTATCTTAAGTGTGTACTCCATGGCCTTTAATATTTTCTACCTCATCACATGAATAATGTAAATAGTAGTCAGATTATTGACATTGTGTGGGTTGGGGGGTAGAGGGGGTGACCCTGTACAGTGACTATTCATGCTGTTCCGTTGCACTTCAGCTCCCTTGAACTTGTTTCAGGTATTCTCAGGGAACTCTCTGGGGATGGTCTTTTATACTGTTACTTAACTCTTTGATTCCTTAGGTTCAGTTGTCTCTCCCAACCACCTGAGCTCAGATGCTATTGCCTCATTTCTTAACTCTTTGATCAGAGCTATTTATTAGAGTGACAGAGTTTTCTCCCCAGTAAGATGGACACAGATCTTTCTCTACTGTTGTTGTTATGTTGATGACCAGTTCATATGGGTAAAGTCTTTAGACTAATGCTTACTGTGTATGAAGTGCTGAGATACCTCTCATGAGTGTGATGATGACATCCTCATCACAGTCTGTGTTCTTTTAAAGGCACTGTGGACTTTGTCCTCTCTGAAGACAGCAGTCTTGCTGTAACTCATCTAGATAGTGAATATCACTCAGTGTGTTGAACGTAACACTTCTGCATCAACAACCCACTGTTGATTGTAATCTGTATATTTTTCATGTCTTGTCCACACCCATGATGAATTCATGTTGATTGGAGGATATCATCATATTATGAAAAAACAGGAGATTAAATTAGAGAGCAACAATTTGCTCCATATAGATTTGCATGGACATATCAGAATATTACTTCAATTGAATTGACCTTACCTGTCTCACTTCTTGTCACAGAAAAGTGAAAATAAGAACCCTCCTCAGGGCCTGTTGGTTAAATGTGTTTTCATTTCAGGCACAGTTGACCTTCAAGGATGTGTTCATAGATTTCACTCCCAAGGAGTGGGACTGTCTGGACCCTGCCCAGAGGACCTTGTACGAGGACGTGATGGTGGAGACCCTCAGGAACCTACTGTCTGTGGGTGAGGATCACTTCCCTCTGAAGTAGGGATCTACTTTGGGGTATCTCTGCATTTTCCCTTGCTGTCTCTTGGGAGCCCTGTTTTTCTTGACTTAGCTGAAAACCTTGTCACTCAGACATGTAAGGCTTCGTGTTTGGCATTGGGAGTTCAAACTTGTCTTTCCTTCTGATGACCTGCCCACTGTGTGATACACAAGGAGTTTTTCCAGAGCTTGAGTGTTTATAAAGCTGATTTCAAACTTTGAAATATCCAGTTGCCTGTTTTATACCCCTGTGTTCTTGGTTCAATAACTCTTGGAAAGGAACTAGATACCTGATACATACTATACTGTATATTATACTGTTTCCTGTGCATTCAGAAGGAGGCAAATAGTAAAATAATATGTGAAATTTTTTCTGTCTGTCATACTGTCCTCACTTCTTGACTGACAAAAGAGCTGGGATTTTCCACCTGCCAATGCAGGAGTCACAGGTTTGATCCCTGGTCTGGAAAATCCCACATCACAGAGCAGCTAAGCCTGTGGGCCTGAACTACTAAAGCAGCACTCTAGAGCCTGGAGGCTGCAATTACTGAGCCCACATGGGACAACTACTGAAGCCCATGCACCCAGAAGAAGGCAAAGCAAATGAGAAGCCCAAACACTGCAACTGGAGAGTAAGCAGTGCTTACTCTTGCCCACAAGAGTAAACACTGCCCAACTTGGGGAAAAGTCCAAGCAGCAAGGAGCACTCACTGCAGCCAAAATGAATGAATAAACAAAATTATTAAAGCTACCAAATACATTTATTTTAAAAAATGAAAGTTTGGATTCTGGAAGAAGCCAAGTATGACATTTCTTCTGAGCAGGAATTTCTGATACTGACCTGAATCATAACTCTATTTTCATAGCACAAGAAAGATCCCTGGATTGTGGAGAAAGAGGTGCTTATTAGCAGAAAATCAGATGAATGGGAAAGGATCAACAGTGTGACTTCAGGTCAGCTGTCACAAGGCAGAGAGGAAGCCACACCATTCATCGTGTTTGGGAAACTCTTGAAGTGCGAGAGTTCTGTGAGAAAACAGATATTTAGTGTTTGTGAACTCTCACAGGAGATTTTTCTTCAACTTCCTGCTCTGTTCTTTGACCTGAGAAATGTACATCACCCTCCAGTGGTGCTTTGGTGCCCACATAGACAAAGGCAAGGCTTTTTGGTTTTTTTTTTTTTTTTTTGGCTGTACTGGGTCTATTTCCTGTATGGCCATTTCTCTATTTGAGACAAGTAGAGGCTACTCTCTGCTTGCAGGGTGCATGGCTTCTCATTGCGGTGGCTTCTTTTGTTGTGGAGCACCAGCTCTAGGCACATGCGCTTCAGTAGTTTCGCTACCCAGGCTCAGTATCTGTCCTTCACCTTAGTTGCTCCCTGGCATGTGAGATCTTCCCAGAACAAAGATCGAACCAATGTCTCCCACATCGTCAAGCTAAGTTTTTACCATGTGGCCACCAGGGTGTTAGGGAAATTAAATAAATAATCCTGTTTAGGCTTCAAGACAAAGCAGTGCATTCCTCTGTGCTTGCCTCCAACCTGCCCGGACACACCTTGACTGCCTGCTGTGAGTGCAAGGATTGCAGCACCATAGAGAGATAAGTTAGGACACAAATCTTGAGATTGTTCATCCTTGAGATTGTTCAAAGAGGCTCTGACCAACCCAGCCCCAGGCTTAGGAATATCCAAGTTTCATAATACAAACCACATTAAGATGAAACCAGAGCTGCTGTTTGCTCACAGATTGATGGTTCAGTTTGCATCCTTGGATGATAAGCAAGAACCCCGAACTGCAGTGGTAAAGCCTCACTCATGGAGTGGACAGGCTGCCGGGGACCTTTACCCAATTGAGACTCGAGATGTGCTGCGTCCTGGTACTTCCCAGGGCTGCTCCAGTCTGCACTTGGGTCAGAAGCCAATTTGGTGATGTATCCCCTGCTGTTTTTATTTCCTTGTCTTTTCAGTTCAGTTCAGTCGCTCAGTCATGTCCAACTCTTTGCAACCCCATGAACCACAGCATGCCAGGCCTCCCTTCCAACTTCCAGAGTTTACCTAAACTCATGTCCACTGAGTCGGTGATTCCATCCAGCCATCTCATCCTCTGTCCTCACCTTCTCCTTCTGTCCCCAATCCCTCCCAGCATCAGAGTCTTTTCCAATGAGTCAACTCTTCATATGAGGTGGCCAAAATATTGGAGTTTCAGCTTTAGCATCAGTCCTTCCAAAGAACACCCAGGACTGATCGCCTTTAGAATGGACTGGTTGGATCTCCTTGCAGTCCAAGGGACTCTCAAGAGTCTTCTCCAACACCACAGTTCAAAAGCATCAATTCTTCAGTGCTCAGCTTTACTCACAGTCCAACTCTCACATCCATACATGACCACTGGAGAAACCATAGCCTTAACTAGACGGACCTTTGTTGGCAAAGTAATGTCTCTGCTTTTGAATATGCTATCTAGGTTGGTCATAACTTTCCTTCCAAGGAGTAAGCGTCTTTTAATTTCATGGCTGCAGTCACCATCTGCAGTGATTTTGGAACCCAGAAAAATAAAGTCTGACACTGTTTCTACTGTTTCCCCATCTATTTCCCATGAAGTGATGGGACCTGATTCCATGATCTTAATTTTCTGAATGTTGAGTTTTAAGCCAACTTTTTCACTCTCCTCTTTCACTTACACCAAGAGGCTTTTTAGTTCCTCTTCACTTTCTGCCATAAGGGTGGTGTCATCTGCATATCTGAGGTTATTGATATTTCTCCCGGCAATCTTGATTCCAGCTTGTGCTTCTTCCAGCCCAGTGTTTCTCATGAAGTACACTGCATTTAAGTTAAATAAGCAGGGTGACAATATACAGCCTTGACATACTCCGTTTCCTATTTGGAACCAGTCTGTTGTTCCATGTCCAGTTCTAACTGTTGCTTCCTGACCTGCATACAGGTTTCTCAAAAGGCAAGTCAGGTAGTCTGGTATTCCCATCTCTTTCAGAATTTTCCACAATTTATTGTGATCCACACAGTCAAAGGTTTTGGCATAGTCAATAAAGCAGAAATAGATGTTTTTCTGGAACTCTCTTGCTTTTTCAATGATCCAGTGGATGTTGCCAATTCGATCTCGGGTTCCTGTGCCTTTTCTAAAACCAGCTTGAACATCAGGAAGTTCATGGTTCACATATTGCTGAAGCCTGGCTTGAAGAATTTTGAGTATTACTTTACTAGCATGTGAGGTGAGTGCAATGGTGCGGTAGTTTGAGCATTCTTTGGCATGGCCTTTCTTTGGGATTGGAATGAAAACTGACCTTTTCCAGTCCTGTGGCCACTGCTGAGTTTTCCAAATTTGCTGGCATATTGAGTGCAGCACTTTCACATCATCATCTTCCAGGATTTGAAATAGCTCAACAGAAATTCCATCACCTCCACTAGCTTTGTTCGTAGTGATGCTTTCTAAGGCCCACTTGACTTCACATTCCAGGATGTCTGGCTCTAGGTCAGTGATCACACCATCGTGATTATCTTGGTCGTGAAGATCTTTTTTGTACAGTTCTTCTGTGTATTCTTGCCACCTCTTCTTAATATCTTCTGCTTCTGTTAGGTCCATACCATTTCTGTCCTTTATTGTGCCCATCTTTGCATAAAATGTTCCCTTGGTGTCTCTAATTTTCTTGACAAGATCTCTAGTCTTTCCCATTCTGTTGTTTTCCTCTATTTCTTTGCATTGATCGCTGAGGAAGGCTTTCTATCTCTCCTTGCTATTCTTTGGAACTCTCCATTCAGATGCTTATATGTCTCCTTTTCTCCTTTGCTTTTCACTTCTCTTCTTTTCACAGCTATTTCTAAGACCTCCCCAGACAGCCATTTTGCTTTTTTGCATTTCTTTACCTTGGGGATGGTCTTGATCCCTGTCTCCTGTAGAATGTCATGAACCTCAGTCCATAGTTCATCAGGCACTCTATCAGATCTAGTCCCTTAAATCTATTTCTCACTTCCACTGTATAATCATAAGGGATTTGATTTAGGTCATACCTGAATTGTCTAGTGGTTTTCCCTACTTTTCTTCAATTTAAGAAATTGTCTGAATTTGGCAATAAGGAGTTCATGATCTGAGCCACAGTCAGCTCCCCGTCTTGTTTTTGCTGACTGTATAGAGCTTCTCCATCTTTGGCTGCAAAGAATATAATCAGTGTGATTTCAATGTTGACCATCTGGTGATGTCCATGTGTAGAGTCTTCTCTTATGTTGTTGGAAGAGGGTGTTTGCTATGACCAATGCATTCTCTTGGCAAAACTCTATGAGCCTTTGTCCTGCTTCATTCCATATTCCAAATTTGCCTGTTACCCCACGTGTTTCTTGACTTCCTACTTTTGCATTCCAGTCCCCTATAATGAAAAGGACATCTTTTTTGGGTGTTAGTTCTAAAAGGTCTTGTAGGTCTTCAAACCGTTCAACTTCAGCTTCTTCAGTGTTACTCGTTGGGGCATAGACTTGGATTACTGGGATACTGAATGGTTTGCCTTGGAAACAACAGAGATCATTCTGTCGTTTTTGAGATTACATCCAAGTACTGCATTTTGGACTCTTGTTGACTATTATGGCTACTCCATTTCTTCTAAGGGATTCCTGCCCACAGTAGTAGATATAATGGTCATCTGAGTTAAATTCACCCATTACAGTCCATTTTAGTTCACTGATTCCTAGAATGTCAACATTCACCCTTACCATCTCCTGTTTGACCACTTCCAATTTGTCTTGATTCATGGACCTAACATTCCAGGTTCCTGTGCAATATTGCTCTTTACAGGATCAGACCCTGCTTCTATCACCAGTCCCATCCACAACTGGGTGTTGTTTTTTCTTTGGCTCCATCCCTTCATTCTTTCTGGAGTTATTTCTCTACTGATCTCCAGTAGCCTATTGAGCACCTACTGACCTGGGGAGTTCCTCTTTCAGTATCCTATCATTTTGCCTTTTCATACTGTTCATGGGGTTCTCAAGGCAAGAATACTAAAGTGGTTTGCCATTCCCTTCTCCAGTGGACCATATTCTGTCAGACGTCTCCACCATGACCTGCCCATCTTGGGTGGCCCCACACGACATGGCTCAGTTTCATTGAGTTAGACAAAGCTAACGTCAGTCCTTCCAATGAACACCCAGGGCTGATCTCCTTTAGGATGGACAGGTTGGATTACTTAGTATCTTGAAAGTCAGCTAGATAATTCTCTAATAAACATTGGAATATTTATTTGTATAGAATGAGTGGCCTATTAACAAGTCCTTGGAACCTGAGACAAACTTTTGGCAAGGCATTAGTTGGCGCTGTGAGCAGGATTTGTGAGACAAAACGCCATTCTTTAAGAAGCAAGAGATTAAGGTTTATGATGTTTTTATTTCCAGATGGGAAAATTCACCTTATTACTCATTAGCTAATATATGGGACATCTTCTCTGGATTGTGTAAGAAGTGGAACCATAAATTAAACAGGGCTGAACCCTTAGAAGTTACTGAATGTTCATGATTCTTGCCCATTGAGAAAGGATAAGAATCTGCCCTGCTGTGTGAGAGGCTGGATCCTCCTCTCTCCTACCATGAAGAACATAAAGCACACTTAAAACTGTCTTAGAGAAGTTACTGGAAAAATAATTATATGATTAGTGAGGATGTTCATCCATATTACAGTGTCAAAATTATATTTTGGCTGATCAAATCCTCACTTTTTAAGTCGGCTCTCTATTGAGCTGGCCCACAGCTCCAGTAGTGTCCCCCACTGCCCTTTCTCTCTCCATTCTTTGTCCTGTTGTGTCCTTAAACCCATCCCAATCCCTCTGTCTCCCTCTCCATCAGCTGGTCCCCTTCTAACTTCCCCTGTCTCTCACGGGGGAGGATGAGCCCAGCTTCCCCCACTCCTGCCCCCCACCCCACTCTAGGAAGTTTCTTTACCCTTTCAGTTTCTTCTGAACAATCCAAGACCCCCATCTCCCCAGAGGGACAATCCAAGATTTTTATCACCCCATCTGCTATTGTTTCCACTGTCAATTTGAGCACTATTTGATCTGTGTTTTAGCTACAAAACTATGACTATGGAAAGGAAAGGTAAGTTTTTTGACACAGGATGACTGTGCTATTCTCTAGACTCTGGAGAAAACTGGTTGAAATGAATTTTTTTTTCTCTTTGAAAGCGCACTACCAGTTCTTTTTGCATATGGAGTTAAAAACAACTAACCCGTTGAGACAGCTAGCCTAGAAAAAAGCTTGAAGTTAACCTTTACCAGGGCATCCCAGATGACCCTTATTGTATAGAACCTGCCTGCAAGTGTGAGAAAGGTAGATTTGATCCCTGGGTTAGGAAGATGCCCTGGAGGTGGGAATAGCAACCCACTGAGTGTTCTTGCCTGGACAGTTCCATGGAAAGAGCAGCCTGGCGGGATACAGTCCATGGGATCACAGATAATCGGACCTGATTGAAGCAGCTTAGCACAGCAGGCAACCTTTACCAAGTCCTTGAAATACATAACCCACTTTGCCTGAGGCCTCAACCTTGGGCAAATTAGAATTTCAAACCAAGGGGAAAGAAAAAGGTCAAAGAGACATTTTAAATCTCAAGAAGAAAACTATGATCTCTGTCTGTCCATCTGTGTGTCTGGATTTATGCATGTCACACTGTGTGTCTTTGTTTTTGGATAATATTGCTGAGGTTACTTTGTAAGTGAGATCTAATTCAGTTGGCTTTAAAAAAGAAAAACTAAGCACTTACAAATCAGTTATGAGAAATTAACCTAAATGAATTTCAGATGCACATGAACTGGGAAATATTCACCATTAAATATCTAGTAAAAACGTTTGTTTGCTCATCTAAGTAAGACATGAGTGAGTCATCAAGCTGTATAATGCTTTTATTGTATTACACTGATTACTGAGAGTTCAATCCCTGCATCAGAAAGATCCCTGGAGAAGTAAATGGGGCCCCAAGGTGGCGGCGCCCAGCACAGTGGCTGCTGCCACCTCCAGCAAGAGAGATGGAGTGGGCAGCGGCTTTGAATCGTGGCTAGATGGACGGTTGGAGGCGCTGGGAGTGGACTGAGCCGTTTATGGCGCCTACATCTTGGGTGTCCTGCAGGAGGAGGAGGAAGAACAGAAGCTGGATGCTCTGCAGGGTATTCTCTCTGCTTTCCTGGAAGAAGATTCCCTCCTTAATATCTGCAAGGAGATTGTGGAACGATGGTCAGAAACTCAGAATGTTGTCACCAAAGTGAAAAAAGAAGATGAAGTCCAGGCCATTGCCACCCTCATTGAGAAGCAGGCACAGATCGTGGTGAAGCCCAGAATGGTGTCAGAAGAGCAGAAGCAGAGGAAAGCTGCTCTTCTGGCCCAGTATGCTGATGTGACAGATGAAGAGGAATATCCTTTCTGGAGTCTCGGCGCCATTCCCTAAGGCTCAAGTCAAAAGCCTTTGCTGGTTTTCACTGAACTCTGGGAAGCTGCCAGTCCCCCTCTATAGCTTTATTATTTAAAAAAAAATTATTTGTTTCTTTGGCTACATCAGGTATTAGTTGCTGCATGTTGTTTAGTTGCACCATGCGAACTCTTAGTTACAGCATGTGGGATCTAGTTCCCTGACCAGGCATTGAACCCCAGCCCCCTGCATTGGGAACACAGAATGTTAGCCACTGGACCACCAGGGAGGTATACCCTCCACCCCCACCCCACCAGAGCTTAATATTCTCCTCTAAAATGGGAGAGATTGTAGCCCTCTGTGGGCATGAGGAATGATGCTGGAATGGTTGATATTGGACTATTGCAATGTATATGTTCTTGAAAAATTCTGTGTGAAACAAATAATGCCTGAATGGACCATTTCTTATTGTGTTTTCAGAAAATAAGATCTAGCTTAAAAAATTGAAATAGTTGATTTACAATTATGATTCTTCATATTTGTATAATGCCTTTCTATGAAGTATAGTGTTATGTGTATAATACATCTTTGTAATTTTTATCATAGTTGACAAGGGAATGGAGGCAATAAGAGATGAATGAGTGATATTCCAGTGACTACATAATTAATAAAAGTGACACCAAAATAAAAAAAAAAAAAAAAAAGAAGAAGTAAATGGCAACCCACTTCAGTGTTCTTACCTGGAGAATACCATGGAGGAGCTGGCAGGCTACAGTCCATGGGTTTGCAAACAGTCATACATGCCTGAAGCGACTTAGCACACACATAGGCACTGATTACTAGTAATTTCCTTTTATAGAGAAACTAAAGAGATTTTGGATTATTAATATGTGTGTTGCTACCCTGAGATGTTCTCCATAAGAAGCAAATGTTTTTAGAAGTTATCACTGGTATTTATGGTCACCATTCTACAAAATGCTAATATAAAGGACAGTTCATGGTTGCTTAAGGAAGGTAAGATCTGTGTTTTTAGTAACAAAAGGTATGAGCAATGAAATTGATTTGGGATGCTCATAGCAGTGAGTGGGAGTGAGCGAAAGCTGGAAGCAAGTTCTTAATTTCCCATATTGAGGCTCCTATCCCCTGGACCACAGGAGCCAACATTTAGGGCTAAGGTCCCTAGTGTGGCCTGCCTAGTCAAGAACAAATTCAGATGAAGAGGCAGATGATAAAGAGTAAAGGACAAAGTTTATTGAAAGGGAAAGTACATGTGGCAAGGCACATGGGCAACCTCAGAAAGAGAGAGACGCCTTTGGGAAGTGTAAATTCTTTACAAAGGGCCAGTTTTCCAGGTCTTCGTCTTCCCTCAGGCCAATCACCTTGTTTATTCTCCCTGGTTAATTTGTGTCAGGACCCTCCCTGGAGTGTGCATGCACACCTTAGCCAAGTTGGATCTCAAAGTGAAGGCTTCTGGGAGGAGCAAGATTCATTATGGCCTGGAATTATCCTGTGAGTTTTGACTCCAAGCAGCCTTTCTGGGCATGTGTAGTGTCTCCCTTAACAAACAGGGTTTTTTCCTTTCTTTGTCCTTGCCATAATTATTCCCTGAGATTAGAGAATGACTGTCTATTTACCCTGTTTTTGTTGGGTGTAAATTCCTCAACTGGAGCCCATATATCTCTCATCTCAGGGAATGCAAAGGAGAAGATGACACATTCTAGACATTTAACATGGAGCCCATCAGTCTCCTACCAGAAAATTACATTTTATCAGGGAGAAAAAAAAAAGTAGATCTGACTCACAGGTGGCTGTTGCTAAATGAAGAAAATGATTTAATTATAAAAAAGTTTTTATGCAAAGTGGACCTCCAAGAAAAGAGGTCCCAAAAGGCAAAGTCTTTATATGATCTGTAACAATCTGTCATTTGACTCCTGTCAATGTTGTTGCTTGACTCTGGGAGCATGTGATGAGGTGTTTCAAAGGGATCTATTTCCTCTTTGTCCCCCTTCTGTGGTGGATTCCATCAGATGCCTGCTTTTTGGTCTGTATAGAACAGCGCTGTCACCTCCAGAGATTATTTCGGACCCAGCCTGTTTCTCTTCCCATTTGCTGCACTTGGGAGACCTCATTGGAAGAAGGGAAAGACTGGCAGCTCTTCAATTGCATTTGGTGTCTCAGATCCTACACAGAGCTGCCTTCAACCTGTCTTCCTGTTCAGAGCCCTCAGCTGTTCCTGTTGTTACTACTTTTGCCACATCCTTCAGGGGTGTGTGTAACCGGAATATGGTTTGGATCTTCTGTGATTGTAACTCAGGAAACCTGTAAGGACAGTGGATATTGATTGAGGTCCTCTTTTAGACAGGACCTGAATTGAGATCTTGTTGGTGCCTTGGAAACAATTTCCAAGAGGGATGGCTGAATAACACAATTACACAGGTCAGTTCTTGTGTCTGATCTGAAGTTTCCTTTTACACTCCTGGAGTTCATTGTAACTTCTTGTCCTCTGTTCTGCCCAAGTGGGCCCTGGTGGTTCAGAGCATATATGAATCTGTAAGTCTCGGTTTCAGTCCTGCTTTTGCTCATTTACTTTCATGTTCCATGGAGTTGTGTACAGGAACCCTGTGAATCCACTACCTTTATTTGTAAAATTGAGGTAATTAGTGCTGTTAGGTTGCATAGAATGTTGCCTGTTTTACAGAAAAGGTCAGAAGTTACTGGTTTTTTTGTTTGTTTGTTTGTTTGCTTTGCCATGTGGCAGGTGGTATCTTAGTTCCCCATTCCTGGATGGAATCTTTGCCCCACTCCAGTATGTGTGCGTAGTCCTAACGACTGGACCACCAGGGAATTTGCCTCACAGATTACTTTTGCTTAAAGAATATATTTACTTCCTGTCTTGCTTATTATGACATCTCTTTGTCTACTTTACATCTTGTATGTTTTTATTTTACTTTTCATGTTTATGACAGTTGTCTCTGACTCTGGTTAATAAGTTTTCAAATAACATTGGTTTTCTTCATACCAATACATTACATTTTTAAAACGTTTTTTATTTTTGGTTGCACTGGGTCTTTGTTGCTTCAGGGGCTTTTGGTTACTTGTGGCAGGCAAGGGCTACTCTCTACTTGCAGTGCATGGACTTCTCATTCTAATGCCGTCTCTTGTTACAGTGTATGGGCTCTATGCCTGTGCACAATAGTTGTGACTCCCAAACTCTGGAACATGGAGTTGTGACCTACAGGCTTAGTGGCTTCCAAGGTATGAGGGAACTTCCCGGATGAGGGATGGAACTCTTGTGCATTAATTACCAAGTGGATTCTTTACCTCTGAGCCAGAAGAGAGGCCCCAAAGCTTGTTCCTTGACATGTATCTTGGAACCAATGAACTGAGTAAGTTAAAGTTACTGTATAGATAGGGAATCACTGTACTGAATGACTATTCTTCAAGTACAGAATGTTTCATTTATTAATATTTTGATATTTAAAGATGAGGTGGTCTGTATGCATTACACAATGTTACTGACGTGAACAACTTGTCAATGTCATAAAATGCCTATTTGTCTATCTACTGATAGATTTATAAGAGGTATTTAGAAAAGTTTTCTTTTTTTTTTCCATTATTTTAGGGAATTTCCTGAACAGTTATCAATTGCTATTTATGTTTTCCATTACTCGTTATAGTGCTTCTTTGGGATTATTTACCATTGCAGTGTATTGCCTGTTAATGAATGCTTGTTCAGTCGATCATTCTGTCTGACTCCTTGTGATCTCATGGACAGTAGCCTGCTAAGTTCCTTATCCATGGAATTTTTTTTTCAGGCAGAGATAGTTCAGTGGCTGCCATTTCCTCCTCCAGGGGATCTCCCCCACCTAGGGACTGAAGCTCCCTATCCTATGTCTCCTGCATTTGCAGGCTAGTTCTTTACTACCAAGTCACCTGTGTAGCCCTGTCTGTTCTTTACCGTTTACTTATGTATAAGTATGCATAAAGTGTGTACAATATGCTATATTTTCTCCTCAATTATGAGACAGCAGGGTGTTTACTACCAAGTAGCATGAATTTAGAAGCAATGGTGCCAAAATACCCTTTTCTTTGAGCACTGACGTGAGTTTGGAAAAAATTAATATGTTCTGACTGTATCTTTGAAGCTAGGCTACCCTAAAATTAATTTGGATTACATGTGATTGCTCTTTGATTTTTAAAAGAGTTCTATTCGTTTAGTGTTTCAAATATTTTTAAGATCATCATTGGAAAGATGCATAATTCTGTTCAGCATGGATATGCCTTTTGGTATAATACCATGTATTCAGCATGAAACAATTTTTATGAATTGTAATTGATAGAATGCATATGGTTTTTATATTTTGTAGATGTGTCTCAAATATGTATGATCAAGAAATTACAGGCAAAAGGAAACAGTGGTAAAGAAGAAATTTTTCAAAGAGTGGTGTTTGGAAGAGCCAAAAGCCATGAAATTGAAGATTTTTCCCTCAGAAAGATACAGGAAAATATGTATGATTTTGAGTATCTGTGGACAGATGATGAAAGAAATGACAGAGGAATGTCTATATCCCATAACAACAATCTCACCGATAGAAGAGATCATGATAGTAGAAGTGATGCAGAAAATAAGCCTGTTGAAAGGCATGGATCAAGCTTTCAGGATCAGTTGCAGATACTTGAATCTGAAGGGACAGTTTCTGAATGTAGTCAGGTTGTGGCGAATATCAACAGTAGTGCCTCAGGTTTACCACCTCAGAGAACTCGTAGTGTCTGTAAAGGCAATTCTCATAAACAAGAGAGTGCTGTTATACATCCCTCAGAACTGGCACCAGACCAGGAAGCACACAAGAAAAAAACTTACAATTGTAATGAGTGTAACATAACTTTTCTTCAGGACTCAGAACTCACTAGACATCAAAGAATCCATACAGGAAGAAAAGCATATAAATGTAACATATGTTGTCAGGCTTTTAATGATAAATCAACCCTTATAGTTCATCAGAGAAATCATACTGGGGAAAAACCATATAAATGTGATGTATGTGGCCACTGCTTTAAACAGCATACACACCTTCAACATCATCGGCGAGTTCATACTGGAGAGAAACCATATAAATGTGATGTGTGTGGAAAGGCCTTTAGTCGAAAAGCAAGGCGTACAGTTCATCAGACCCTTCATACTGGAGAGAAACCGTATACATGTGAAGTATGTGGCCGTGGCTATACTCGAAAGTCACACCTTGGAATTCATTGGAGAGTTCATACTGGAGAGAAACCATATAAATGTGATGTATGTGGCAAGGCCTTTAGTGTAAATGAAAGGCTTGTAGTTCATCGGAGAGTACATACTGGAGAGAAACCATATAAATGTGATGTGTGTGGCAAGGCTTTTAGTGTAAATGTAAGGCTTGTAGTTCATCGGAGAGTACATACTGGAGAGAAGCCATATAAATGTGATGTGTGTGGAAAGGCCTTTAGTGTAAATGTAAGGCTTGTAGTTCATCGGAGAGTTCATACTGGAGAGAAACCATACACATGTGAAGTATGTGGTTGTGGCTATACTCAAAAGTCAATATTTTTAATTCATCAGAGAATTCATACTGAAGAGAAATCATATAAATGTGATGTATGTGGCAAGGCCTTTAGTGTAAATTCAAGGCTTGTAGTTCATCAGAGAGTACATACTGGAGAGAAACCATATAAATGTGATGTGTGTGGAAAGGCCTTTAGTCGAAAAGCAAGGTGTACAGTTCATCAGACCCTTCATACTGGAGCAAAACCATATACATGTGAAGTATGTGGCCGTGGCTATACTCGAAAGTCAATACTTGTAATTCATTGGAGAATGCATACCGGAGAGAAGCCATATAAATGTGATGTATGTGGCAAGGCCTTTAGTCTAAATTCAAGGCTTGTAGTTCATCAGAGAGTACATACTGGAGAGAAACCATATAAATGTGATCTATGCGGCAAGGCCTTTAGTCTAAATGCAAGACTGGTAGTTCATCGGAGAGTTCATACTGGAGAGAAACCATATAAATGTGATCTATGTGGCAAGGCCTTTAGTCTAAATTCAAGGCTTGTAGTTCATCGGAGAGTACATACTGGAGAGAAACCATATAAATGTGATCTATGTGGCAAGGCCTTTAGTCTAAATTCGAGGCTTGTAGTTCATCAGAGAGTACATACTGGAGAGAAACCATATAAATGTGATGTGTGTGGAAAGGCCTTTAGTCAAAAAGTAAGGTGTACAGTTCATCAGACCCTTCATACTGGAGAGAAACCATATACATGTGAAATATGTGGCCGTGGCTATACTCAAAAGTCAAAACTTGTAATTCATGGGAGAATTCATACTGGAGAGAAGCCATTTAAATGTGATGTATGTGGCAAGGCCTTTAGTGTAAATGCAAGGCTTGTAATTCATCAGAGACTTCATACTGGAGAGAAACCATATAAATGTGATGTGTGTGGCAAGGCCTTTAGTGTAAATGCAAGGCTTGTAGTTCATCGGAGAGTTCATACTGGAGAGAAACCATATAAATGTGATATGTGTGGAAAGGCCTTCAGTCGAAATTCAGGCCTTGTACTTCATCAGAGAGTTCATACTGGAGAGAAACCATGTAAATGTGATGTATGTGGACAGGCCTTTTGTCAAAATTCAATCCTTTCAATTCATAAAAGAATTCATACTGGAGAGAAACCTTACAAATGTAACAATTAGGACAAACATTTTAGTGCACAGTCATCCTTAAATTGCCATCAGGCAGTTTATACAGGAGGAAAAGTATAGAAAAGTAATTTATGTGGCAAAGTCTTCAGTTGCAGGTCTTTGCAGTTCATTGGAAACATATTGGAGAGAAACCATATAAATAATGATCTATGTGGCAAGGCCTTTAGTCAAATGGCAAACCTTGCATTTCATCAGAGAATTCATACTGGAGAGAAGCCGTGTAAATGTGTTGTGTGTGGCTGATGCTTTACTGGAAACTCACGGCTTGGAATTCATCAGAGAATTCATACTGGAGAGAAACCATATAAATATGATCTCAAACGGCAAGGCCTTTAAATGCAAACCTTGCAGTTCATTTGAGAATTCATACTGGAGAGAAACCTTACAAATGTAGCCATTCTGACAAACGTTTTACTGCACAGTTAGCCTCACTATCATGCAGTTCATTCAGGAGAGACAGCATAGAAATATGATGTATGTGGGCAGTGCTTGAAATTACCATCTAAGAAATCAGATAATTCATAGTGGAGAAAAATGTTACAAATATAATTATGAGAAACATTTTAGTGCAGATGTAATGAGTGTAGCAAAGCCTTTAGTCAGAGTTCAGGCCTTATAATGAATCAAAGAATTAATACTGTATAAAAAGCATACAAATGAAAGAAATACGGTAAAGCTTCTAGTGCATGTTCAGCCTCAGCTGACCATTGGGCAGTTCATACAGGAGGAAAACCACATAAATGGAATTTATATGACAAACCCTTCAGTCATGAAGTATATCAACTTTTTGACCCTCAGAAAAGTCAAACTAGAGGAAACCTCACGAATGTGGTAGATGGCGCAAAGCTTTGGTTCTGTGTTCAGACATAACTAACCATCACATAATTAATTCTGAATGGAAGTCTTCCCCACATAGTGCATGTGGTGTCTTTTGGAAGGCATTCAGTTATTTACAACACATGAGAAAATTCATACTGGTGAGAATCCATAGATTTAGAGCACAGTCTGTCCCTCCAATCTTGAGGAGGAAATCATGTAAATATAATGTGTGTGGCCAGGGCTTCAATAACAGATCTCATCTTTCCCATCAGCAGAGAATTCATAACGCAGAGACACAAATGTAAGAGTGTGTGTGGCAAATCCTTCAGGTGGTATTCAGCCCTCAAAAGACATCAGGTGATGGACTGGAGAAGACCATCTGAATGTAATCAGTGTGTCCAGGCTTTTGTCAGGTGTTTACACCTTAGGCTTCTTGAGAATATTCACACTGGATAGAAACTATATCAATGTAATGAGTGTGTCAGGGCTTTTAAACAACAGTCCTAAGTCAGGATTCAGTAAAGAAGTCATTTTGGAGAGAAAGCTTACAAGTGACATGAGTGTGTAAAACCTTTACTTGGGGCTCACATTGCACTAGCCATCAGATGATCCATACTAGAGAGAACCTTACCAGTGTACAGAATATGGCACGACCTTTAGGTACTGCCTTAAACTCAGGATTCACCAAATACTTTATACTTTGGCAGTTTTATACTTTACTTTATGCCTTATGGAAGTTTTCACAGTTACTGCTCATTCTTTAGGTGTGTAAGAATATATATCCTGGAGTTAAACCAAACGTAATATTTGTGCAAAGGATTTTACCAAACGTCCAAGTTCAGGAACATTCTGGAGCAATGCTCAAATGCAATGGGAGTGGGAAATTTTTCACCTTGAGTTGAAGTGTTAGACAAGACTCCACAGTGAAGAGGAGTCTTGGAAATGGACTGGCAAGGGCTTTCTGGAGAGTTCAGAGTACACTAGACTTCAGAATATATGTCTTACCGAGAAACCACATAAAAGTAATGTGCACACTGAAGCTTTAACTCAAAGATCAAAACTGTGGAACGTGAGAGGATATATATGGAGAGCAAACTTGGACAGGTAATGTATATTGTGTAGTCTGTTCCATGAACTATTCACACCATGGGCATAATGAAGTGATTCATGTATGTCAGAAACTACACTATATCAAATTTGGAAACATGTTTAAGAAAACAATATTTCCTCAAGATTCCCCCCAAAAAATTCATGTTGAAGAGAATCCTTATAATTGTAATGAATTTGGCAATCTTTTGGGACAGTTCTTACAGCAGATCACAGAAGAGAATTCATTTGAGGAATAAATAAATCTTCAGTTCTCCAGCACTAACCTACGATGTTACTGCAGAATAATTAAGTATGTTGAAACTTAACCACTTTTGTGGAAATGGCCCGTTATCTTCAGTGTGTGTTTAATTACTTGAATTTTCTTGAGAATGTCACATTATTGTTCTTTATTTCCTTAAAGTTTTAAATTCTTATAGCTTTCTTAGAGACTTTCATGATGGTCTCCGCAAAGAAATGAGTAAGATGAAGGGGCTGACTTCATTAGGTGTGGTTCATTTATATCTATCTATCCTGGTAAAACAGGGACACTGAGATATCAAATTCAGTGGTGTGTGAATTAGGATCAGCGAGGGACAGAGAACCATGTAAAACCATGACATGACTCAGCATGCTCATTATGTTCAGGGTGCCCTTCTGTACACAGGTCACTGTGGGTAAAGAACTGAATGCTCTACCATCTGACCATGCAAAGAGCAGGCTGGACATTGAGGGCCTTGGGCTTTTCATGGGAGGGGAGTTGACCGGTTACTGGGGACTGATTGTGTGGGAGAAATAGTACCAGGGAAATGGTGGTCCTCTTCTCCCTTAACTAGCAATTGCTATTGTGTGTAAATGATTAATGGAGACTTGGAAATTGAAGACAGCAGTTTTCTTGAAAAATGTTAATCAAAAGGACCAGAAAGAGGATGGCCATGTATCTGCTTCATCATTACCTGCTGCCATTTACAGTGTGCCTCTGTTTTATTCAGAATGTATCGTAAGTCTTGTGCCCTAATAAAATTTGTATCATTTTTTTCCATAACTCTGAATGGATCATGTTTCTTTCAATAACACAATTTTAATCCACCTCAGTACTTCATAACAGAAACTAGCAATGCACCAAAGACTGTCAAGGTTCAAAGAATCTCTAAGAGTTTCTTTGCATGGTGAAATCGAATAGACAATTTTGGGATTATATACTAACAATATACACTTGAGTTATTCTCTCCACACTTTGTCCATAGCGGAGCAATTATAGATTCTGGCCCTGTAAAACCTACCCCCTGTTTATATGTGCACTACATGATATTTCCCAATGTTATCTTTTGTGCCCAAATAAAACTAAAAAGTATGTGCCTGATTTACATGAAGTGAAAATAGGAATAATAACATGCAAAAATTAGGAAATAAAAATCTTTGGAAATAAGGATAAAAGTGATGTGTCTTTTGGAGCTTGGAGCATTCTGGAAAAAATTTATTTATTTATTTATTTTTTGCTTATTGTTGGCTGAATAATTGTGGCTCATGGGGTCAGGAGCTCTACAGCATATGGGAATTTCCCAGACCAGGAATTACCAGTCCCTTGTCTACTGCATTGGCAGGCGAATTCCTTACCCCTGAGCGACCAGGGAAGCCCTGGAAATAATTTAGAAGGCACGCTGTATGATGGGAACTTTTTTGTTTACTAAACTAGAAATTTCATATATTCAGACCCCAACGTTTTGGTTCTTGTTACTTTGCAGTCACCCCCTGGAACAGGATGGTGCCAAATAAAGTCTAAAGATGTCAGTAGTCAAACATCAAAAAAACATCGTGAGACTGTTTAACAAAACACTGAATGTTTACTCATGCTTTGAGTTTATTACATTCCTTTTCCTGTTGTACACATATTTTCTATTCTATATGGTGTTGAAGATGGTATAAATTACTATGAGTCTATTTTACTAGGCAGAAAAATTGCTATTTACTGTCCATTGCCTGTGACATGTTTACACTAGCCTAAGAACATTAGGAACATTAATGTTTGGAAATATTTATTAGGTAAGAAATAGAAGTCCAGAGGATATTAAAGTCTTGATGTGACATTATAGAATTAAGTAGTATACTCCATTGTTTATTCTTAGATGTATTTAAAAACTTTTTTTTTTTTTTACAATATTGTTATGGTTTTTGCTCTGCATCAACACGAATTGGCCATAGGCATACACATGTCCCCTCCTTTCTGAACCCACCTCCCTCCCCATCCTATCTGTCAGGTCTTCACAGAGCACTGGCTCTGGGTGCCCTGCTTCATGTATCAAACTGCCACTGGCTATCTGTTTTACATATGGCAACATATGTTTCAGTGCCATTGTTTCAAATCACACCACCACACTATTTGTTTTTTCAATAGTTTTTCCTTAGCTTAATTTTTCTGTCCACATGTTGTGACCAAGATTTAATGTTTAGTTAATACACAGAAATATTTACAAATAGTGTATAGTTGATAATTTTGCTGAAAATTCTGATGTCTTCTGAAAACGTTATATTTTATACTCTGCTTTGTTGTTCACATGTGGCAGTGCTTCCAAACAGACAACAAAGAAAAGAGAAAAATAGATTACAAATTTTTTTTTTTTTTAAGTAAATTGCCTGCTGCTGCTGCTAAATCACTTCAGTCGTGTCCGACTCTGTGTGACCCCATTGACATCAGCCCACCAGGCTCTCCCGTCCCTAGGATTCTCCAGGCAAGAACACTGGAGTGGGTTGCCATTTCCTTCTCCAATGCATGAAAGTGAAAAGTGAAAGTGAAGTTGCTCAGTCGTGTCCGACGCTTAGCGACTCCATAGACTGCAGCTTACCAGGCTCCTCCATCCATGGGATTTTCCAAGCAAGAGTACTGGAGTGGGGTGCCATTGCCTTCTCCTTAAATTGCTTCAAATGGTCCTACAGTAATTTGATGTTCAATTACATTGGGCTTCTCTAGTATCTCAGACAGTAAATTGTCTCCCTGCAATGTGGGAGACCTGGGTTCTATTCCTGGGTCAGGACGATCCCCTGGAGAAGGAAATGGCAACCGACTCCAGTACTCTTGCCTGGAAAATTCCATAGATGGAGGAGCCTGGTGGGCTACAGTCCATGGATCGCAAAGAGTCTGACATGACTGAGCAACTTTACTGGCACTGGTACATTGAGGAAATATTGACAACTATATATTATTATATCGTTGTTATATAACTATAGTTACCAAATGTAATTATTATACATAATATATAATTATATATAATATAATTATACAAGTTTTTCTCAAGTATTTGAAGCTATGTCATCACAAGCATGAAACAGAAACACTTTTTATAAAGAATGCAGTTCTCATTAAAGGAGATTTTTTTCTCTCTAATAATTTTTTAAATATAAGTGATTCAATTCGCTCTATGCCTGATACTAACACAACATTGTGAACCTTCTCTGCTGCTGCTGCTGCTGCTGCTGCTGCTAAGTCACTTCAGTCGTGTCCGACTCTGTGCGATCCCCTAGACAGCAGCCCACCAGGCTCCCCCGTCCCTGGGATTCTCCAGGTAAGAACACTGGAGTGGGTTGCCATTTCCTTCTCCAATGCAGGAAAGTGAACTCCTTTAAAATTTTAATAAAAGAGCAAAGACGAAGCGGGGTGAGGTGGATTTATACTGGGGGGTGAGGTGGGTATGGGGGTAGGGTACTGCTGGGTCCCAAGAGGATTCAGATCTTTCAAGGAGTCGGGATAAATGACAGTCGAGGGACTCAGCCACACATATGTGTGTATCCATTCTCCCCCAAACTCCTGTCCCATCCAGGCTGCCACATTACATTGAACAGAGCTCCCTATGCTATACAATCAGATGTTCCTATTTTGCAAATGAGTTCACGGGTATCTTTTTTCAGATTCCAAATATAAGTGATGTCTAATGTTTGTCTTTCTCTGACTTATTCACTTAGTATTGAAAGGTGGTTGCTGAACCGTGAAAGAGTCTGGGGTTCTTGGGATCCGGAGGAGAGGAATTCAATCCAGGGCCAATGATAAGGTTTGATCACTTAGAGCTTTTGTGTAATAAAGTTTTATTAAAGTATAAAAGAGACAAAGTTTCTGACATAGACATCAGAAGGGGACAGAAAGAGTGCCCCCCTGCTAGTGTTTAGCGGAATGTTATATAGCTACTAGCAGGCTGCTAATTGGAGAAAGGAAATGTCTCAAAATTCAGAGATTGGCACCAGGCCTCTCAACCACAACATGCATTTTGAGATAACATTGGCACAAGGTGAGTTGTCCCGGGCCATAAAACGATTGACATGAATCTTGAAGAAAGGCAGGTTTCCAAGCAAGTAAAGTGTTTCATTAACACAGATTAGGAGAACAATTGTATGAGTAAAACATACTGGTTTGTTGAGCCATTATCGGTTCTGAGTCTCTTTAGCAAACCGACTTGAAGAAACAGTCTAGGGTAAATCAGATCAGATCAGATCAGTCGCTCAGTCGTGTCCGACTCTTTGTGACCCCATGAATCACAGCACACCAGGCCTCCCTGTCCATCACCAGCTCTCGGAGGTCACTCAGACTCACGTCCATCGAGTCAGTGATGCCATCCAGCCATCTCATTCCCTGTCGTCCCCTTCTCCTCCTGCCCCCAATCCCTCCCAGCATCAGAGTCTTCTCCAATGAGTCAACTCTTCGCATGAGGTGGCCAAAATACTGGAGTTTCAGCTTTAGCATCATTCCTTCCAAAGAAATTCCAGCGCTGATCTCCTTCAGAATGGACTGGTTGGATCTCCTTGCAGTCCAAGGGACTCTGAAGAGTCTTCTCCAACACCACAGTTCAAAAGCATCAATTCTTCAGCGCTCAGCCTTCTTCACAGTCGGGCTCTCACATCCATACATGACCACAGGAAAGACCATAGCCTTGACTAGGCGAAACTTTGTTGGCAAAGTGATGTCTCTGCTTTTGAATATGCTATCTAGGTTGGTACATAGTTCATTAACATAGCTTAATAAAAACATTTCCATAAGAAAAACAATTGGTTAGCTCAAGGTCTGAGAAAACTTCAGGTGGAACCAGGTATCATCATAGCAACACAGAATTTTAAAAGAAACCTCCTATACAAAATTAAAATTTTGAATAGAGAAGGGAAAAATATCTGACAGTTGTAGTTTGTTTCCTCTTCCTGCCGCTTAGAGAAAGATAAAAAACGTTTACACTTGCAGCCTATATCCTCCATTTGGGGACCCCTGGCCTTCCTGTGTGTTACCCTCTCAGTATGATCATTTCCAGGCCCATTCACTTTGGTGTTTAATTTTGTTTTCCCAACAATGTTGAGTATTTCTTGGATAATTCAGTTCAGTTTGTGTTTACTATTTCATATGTGCTAAATCCTCAGTACATCTACTCTTAGAATTTGGTGAAGACTTTCCCCCAGGTGTCTGGGCCAAAATGTTTTAAGGTAACACCACATCTGTCCACATCCGTGTGTACTGTCTGCATGTGGAACGTTGACAATTCATATGCAGCTTTCTTTCTCAGGGCACAGAAAACAACTGACTGCCTTTTCACTTTATTAATGAAGAAAGCCTTATTATCACCAGCTATTTCTTCACCAGAGCACAGCTGGTGAAAGAGGAGATACGATAAATTAGTTACATCAGTATGATAGTTCATTACTGTCTAATCATACACATAATATCCAGGATGCTGTGCAAACACTTTTTTTCCCGTGATCACCAGAGAAATAGCAAAATGGAAAATATTTTTCCTAGTATTGAAGCTGCAGAGCAGGGCCCTCTGGGGGTCCCAGGCACAGAGACCTTTTTGGTTCCCATTTCTTATAGGCAGGACTGCAGCCTCCATGACCTTCTGTGAGTTCCAAGGGGCAGAACGGTTGCTAATCAAAGAAGGATGCTCACGCGGGGTCAATTGTGTCCAACTCTCTTGTGACCCATTGGACGCAAAATGGGTTGCCATTTCTTCCTCCAGGGGATCTTCCCGACCCAGGAATCAAACCCAAGTCTCCTGTACTGGCAGGTGGATTCTTTACCACCGTACTGATTAGGAGACCAGACCACCTAAGACCCTGCACACAACTTTATCTTGTCACCAACCCCATCCTTTTACAACTTTGCAGAGGAAACAAGAATACAAGACTGTTACTTCCTTGATCCTTAGCATATATCCCTAGTAGACGATATAACCTCTCCCTACTCACCAGAGAGGGGTCCGAAAGTGTTTCCTTTTAGCTTCACACATATAGAAAGCCACTCTTACTCCTCCATAACTCTGTCTCTGTGTTTGTATTTCAAGTATTTCAGTTTGGCATTTGTGCAGAGAGAGCCAAGATTTTGGCATCAGTATAACCTCTGGGTACTGGTTCAACCCAGACCTCTGACTTGTTGATTCAGAGGAACGTCTTTCAACACGTTCTGATGTCTCTAAGATGTGACAGGACTGGACACAACACAGCCCAAAGGAACACGCAGCGCCCTTCACCGACATTCTTTTTCTTTTTTTACCTGGGCCCCATGCATTGGGAGCCCTGAGTCTTAGCCACTGGACCATCAGGAAAGTCCCTTCTATCCATCTCTCTGGCCCCAAGGCATTAGCACTGGCTATGCCCTTTGCTTCCCCCAGATGTCTGTGGAGCTTGGCACCTTCATTTCCTTCTGGCCTCCTCCAAACTACTTCCTCAGTGAAACCTTTCCTGAAGGCACTATTTAAGATCCTGACTCCCATATTTCCCACTTTTTTCCCTGACTTCCATCATCACTTTTAACATTCTCTATGTTTTATTTCTCTATTTTTATTTATTTTATTTATTTTCTTTTTTTAATTTTTTTTTTTTTTATTTTTTTTGCAGGGGAAAATGGACAAAGGAAAGGATCAATGAGGGTGGGAGGGAAATGGGAAGAAAGAAGGGGAGTGATGGTGGGGAGGAGTATATGTAATTTCTTAACCAATGGCTTTCTGTTTTTAATCACAAAGAACACTTTAAAAAAATCATGTTGAATTCATCCTATATTAGGAGGTTTGTTCTCGAAATGAAAAGTTCAGGAAACAAAAAGTCCAGTTTGGGTGTCCTCATCTTTAGGCACATCTTGGTATTTTGTATTGGTAGGTCTATCTTTACCACAATATATTATTTAGGACAAGATCACATTTGTCACCTCTTCCTCCCTACTACCCAAAGTGGTACCAAACCCATAAAATAGTCAATAAACCTTTACAGAGTGAACAAATAAGTCTTTTTTTTTTCTTAACTCTCCTGAGTGAACTGAATTTTTTGAGGCTCATAAGTAAATATGTTTTGCTCTTTACTTTGTCTATTACAGCCAGATTATATGAGTGGGGTATTAAAGTCTCCCACTATTATTGTATTGCTGCATATTTCCTCTATCATATTAATTAATGTTTGTCTTAGATATATCAATGCTCCAATGTTGGGTGCATATATATTTATAATTGTTATAACTTCTTTTTGGATTGTTCCTTTAAGTCATTATGTGTAACCTTCATTGTCTCCTTTTCAATATCTTTAAAGTCAATTTTATCTGATATAAGTATTGCTACTCCTGTTTTGTTATGGTCCATATTTGCATAGAAAATCTTTTTCCAGCCCTTCATTTTCAGTCAGTATATATCCCCTATTTTAAGGTGGTTCTCTTGTAGACAACATGTATAGGGGTCTAGTTTTTGTATCCATTTGACCCATTTTAGTCTTTTGGTTGTCTCTTGTAGACAAGGTATGTAGGGGTCTTGTTTTTGTATCCATTCGGCCAGTCTTTGTCTGTTGATTAGGGCATTCAGCCCATAAACGTTTAAAGCAATTATTGATAAATAAGATTTACTTTATTGTTTTGGGTTCGAATTTATACACCCTTTTAGTGATTCCTATCTAGAGAATATCCTTTAGTTTTTGTTGGAGAAATGGTTTAGTGGTGCAAAATTCTCTCAACTTTTGCTTATCTGTGAAGCTTTTGATTTCTCCTTGATATTTGAATGAGATCCTTGCTGGATACAATAATCTAGGCTGTAAGTTATTTTCTTTCATCACTTTAATTACGTCTTGCCATTCCCTCCTGGCTTGGAGAGTTTCTGTTGAAAGATCAGCTGTTATCCTTATGGGAATCCCCTTGTGAGTTATTTGATGTTTTTCCCTTGCTGCTTTTAATATATGTTCTTTATATTTAATCTTTGTTAATTTGATTAATATGTGTCTTGGGGTGTTTCCCCTTGGGTTTATCCTGTTAGGGACTCTCTGCATTTCTTGAACTTGAGTGGTAATTTCCTTCTCCATTTTAGGGAAGTTTTCAACTATTATCTCCTCAAGTATTTCCTCATGATCTTTCTTTTTATCTTCTTCTGGAACTCCTATGATTCGAATGTTGTAGCATTTGATGTTATCCTGGAGGTTTCTGAAATTGTCCTCATTTCTTTTGATACGTTTTTCTTTTTTCTCGTCTGATTCATTTATTTCTAGGATTCTATCTTCTAATTCACTAATCCTATCTTCTGCCTCTGTAATTCTACTATTTGTTGCCTCCAGGATGTTTTGGATCTCGTTTATTGCATTATTCATTGTGTTGACTCTTTTTTATTTCTTCTAGGTCCTTGTTAAACCTTTCTTGCATCTTCTCAATCCTTGTCTCCAGACTCTTTAACTGTGATTCTATTTTGATTTTGAGATTTTGAATTAATTTTGCTATCATTATTCGGAATTCTTTATCAGGTAGATTCCCTATCTCTTCCTCTTTGGTTTGGTTTGGTGGGCATCTATCCTGTTCCTTTAGCTGCTGGGTATTCTTTTGTCTCTTCATTTTGTTAAAATTGCCAAATTTAGAGTGTCCTTACTATATTCTGGTAGTTTGTTGAATTCTCTTTATTGAGGCGGTTTACAGGTCTTTTCAATATCTGATCTCTGCCTTGTTACAGAGGGGGCGGAGATGAACACCCAAATCTAAACCGGCCAGGTTCAGGTACTCGGATAATCCTCAGAAGCACAGACTTGGTTGAGTCTGCGTTTTATGCCCTTCCCAGATCCGAGTAGCGCAGGTGATGAAATGTTCAGCGAGCGCAGCTGCTGCGACTTATCGCCTCTCTGCCGCTCAGTTTTCTGGGTATACAAACAGCGCACTTTCTCAGGCAGATGTTGACCATCCAGAGCCCCAAGAAGCATGAGTCAGCACAGAAACCTACTCACAGTTCCGTTAGACAGTGTCTCTCTAGGGCTGTAATTGCCCGCCTCCGGCCCTGGCTGCCTGTCACCGGAGTGGGACGGCCTGCAGCCGGCCAGCTCTGTGCAGCCCTTTGTTCCGTAGGTAGTCCTGGTGGTATCTTAAGTTAGGGCTGGCTTTTGATGTAGTAGATAACCGACAGTCTGGTTATTTCGCTCAGATAGCGCCCGAGATAGCCAGGCCAAATCCTTTCTCAAAGCAATGCAGGCCTCGCCGCTCCTCCTAGCCCAGCCCCCGCTTGCCAATAGCAAATGCTGGTGTCCGCGCCACTTCTCCACAAAAGGAGTTACTGCAGGGCTCGTTTTCTCGTTTTGAAGACAATGAGTTGTCTTTCTAAGTGCCTGATGTCCTCTGCCGGCATTCAGAAGTTGTTTTATCGAATTTATTCAGCATTCAAATGTTCTTTTAATGGATTTGTGGAGGAGAAAGTATTCTCCCCGTCTTACTCGTCTGCCATCTTAGCTCCTCCCCCCTCACCGACATTCTAAGGTACATACACTGAGGTTCTCAGGCCTTTGTTGTTTTTTTAGTATTATTGGGTTAATATTCCTAAGGTTCCATTTTTAAACTATTACATGTGTATTTATCTTCTTTGACTTTTCTTGGTATTATAGTTTATGATGACAGAATTGAAGCTTACTTCAGATCCTGTAATTATGGAAAAAAGCAAAGATTAAAGAATTCTCCCACTTCACTTCCAGGAAAAGGCTTACTGCCAAGAGCCACCCTTCCCCATTATCACTCATTTGAGACCCCCACTAGGCCCCCTGTTTCCCTGGAAAAAAACAGACACACCCTCCCCAAATTCCCAGTCTATGCCCTATCAGTGATGTGTTGTTGTTGCTGTTCTTTAGTCGCTCAGTCATGACTGACTCATTGCAACCTCGTGGACACCAGGCTTCCCTGTCTTTCACCATCTCCTGGAGTTTGTTCAGACTAATTGAGTTGGTGATGCCATCCAACCATCTCGTCCTCTATCATTCCATTCTCCTCCTGCCTTCAATCTTTCCCAGCCTCGAGGTCTATTCCAATGAGTCCGATATTTGCATCATGTGGCCAAAGTATTGGAGCCTCAGCTTCAGCATCAGTCCTTCCAATGAATATTCATGGTTGGTCTCCTTTCGGATTCACTGGTTTGATCTCCTTGCTCTCCAAGGGAGTATCAAAACTGATCTCCAGCACCAGAATCCAAAAGCATCGATTTTTCTATGCTCAGCCTGTTAGGGGAAGCACACTGACTGAAACTGCCCACCGTGGCCAGGCAGCACAGTAACCATTTGCATGAGTTGTTTTATGACAGGAGATCCTGATAAGGAATACTGAACTAATAAGCCACCCCCAACCGGAAGAGTTCAGGAAAGGTCTAAAGGAGACAGTGCGTGTCCGTCCGCTTCCCAGAATCCCTCTCGCTAGCATCCGTCTTGGCTGAGCGATGCGTGCCCCACGAGGAAAGTCTGAATTAGAATGATTGGCCAAAGACCACCCGGAAACTAATCCCATCACCATAAAACCCAAGACTGCGAGCAGAGCAGTTCTGGGTTCCCTTACCCTGCTGCTCTCCACCTGGGTGGCCTTTCCCAATAAAATCTCTTGCTTTGTCAGCACATGTGTCTCCTCGGAAAATTCATTTCCGAGTGTTAGACAAGAGCCCAGCTTCGGGCCCTGGAAGGGGTCCCCTTTCCTGCAACAAGCCTTCTTTATGGACCAACTCTCACATCACATTTTTAATCACATCCCTAGCTGACTACTGGAAAAACCATAGTTTGTCCATAGGGACCTTTGTTGGCAACGTGATCCCTTTGCTTTTTAATACATCATCTAGTTCTACCATAACTTTCCTTCCAAGGAGCAGTTTTTTTTCATTTCCTGGCTGCAGTCACCTTGAGCAGTGATTACAGTATTAAACTGTTTCCTCCGCTCGCTGCCGCGCGACTCCGGACCCCTCCCGCCCCTCCGGCCCCTCCCGCCGCACCAGGACGCCCCGCCCCTCCCCTTTGCGCAGCGAGGTTCCGCCTCGCCTTCACAGGCCCTGTGCTCGTCCAGCTTCTCTTCACCACCTACCCCGTGACGGCCTGGCCCCACCTGCAGGCCCTTCAGCTATTTATCTGCGCCTGCGCGCACCGTGACCCACGCGGAAGCGGAGAGTGGCGAGTGGAGGTACCAGCGTAGTGTGAGTTTCTGTCTTTGGCGTCAAACCTGCCTCTCGCAGTCTCCTTTTCTTTGTAATCCGGGTCTGAGGTTTGCTGCTGCTGCTGCTGCTGCTAAGTCGCTTCAGTCGTGTCCAACTCTGTGCGACCCCATAGACGGAAGCCCACCAGGCTCCCCTGTCCCTGGGATTCTCCAGGCAAGAACACTGGAGTGGGTTGCCATTTCCTTCCCCAATGCATGAAAGTGAAAAGTGAAAGTGAAGTCGCTCAGTCGTGTCCGACTCTTAGCGACCCCATGGACTGGAGCCTACCAGGCTCCTCCGTCCATGGGATTTTCCAGGCAAAAGTACTGGGATGGGGTGCCATTGCCTTCCCCGCCCACAGTGCTGCTGCTACTGCTGCTAAGTCACTTCAGTCGTGTCCGACTCTGTGCGACCCCATAGACGGAAGCTCACCAGGCTCCCCTGTCCCTGGGATTCTCCAGGCAAGAACACTGGAGTGGGTTGCCATTTATCCCCGCTCCCGCCCCACCACCCCCAGCAAATTCAGACGTCTCCGTAAGCGGCGAAGGGGCGCCTGGCTTTTGGTTTAAAGTCCGCACTGAAGCCGGTTCCTGCTTTTGAAACACTGAAACCCTGCGTTTCGCACCTTTTTCCGGCTTAAAACCGTGTACTGACCTCACGGACCCCCCAACCCTTTCTGCACCACATACAATCCTATTAGGCGAGATGGTTTATTCGCTCCACGTTCTTCAGACACTCCTTCTCGGGCCCTGGAGACCTCGCCGGCCGCCCCTCTCCGGGAGAGGCCGCGTTCTCTCCCGGGTCCTGGGATTCTGGGGAGCCCGCGCCGCTCCTGAGACCCCGTCCCTCCCAGCGCTCTGTCCTCACGTCTCCTCAGGCCGGTCCTTCTGCCCTTCAGAGTGACCTTTCCCCTGATCCCTGGTTGGGGGAGGTGACCTGAGCCAGCCACGTGACACCCTTGGTTCTTCGGCCCCAAATACCACACGCTGGAATTTGGCTCTTGCGGGAGGGCCTTTCTTATTCTGTCTCCTACCCTGTAAATAGTGGACGGAAGGAGGGATCAGGAGAAGCACAAACAGCGACTCCTAGAGAAATGGAAAATTGAGAAAAGCATGGACAAGCGATGGCAATGAAAAGGATTGTGAGGAACTTGGAAGAGACAGCTTCATGAAAGAGAATGAGCCTAGAAGGCAGCGGGTGAGGAAAGGAGAGAAATTCGGAGAAAAGCAGGATCTCCGGAGAGTTAAGGGTGAGGAACACAGCGAGGTGTGGTTGTTCATTCCGACTCTTTGCGAGCCCTGTATCTCCGAGTTTTCTCAAGTCCATGTCCTTTGAATCCAGGGATGGTATCTCACCATTTCATACCCTGCCGCCCCTTTCTATAGCCTTCAAGGGAGAGGGTCTGTAAATCAGGGGTCCCAAAGAGGGCGACAGTGGAGAGGCAGTTCACATACACAGCCCGCAAAAGGGATACAAGAGTTGGGACCTTGGCTTACAGAGCAACAATATCCTGGTGGGAGAGAAAGGGGACTCCTAGTGATTGGAGGAGCTGAGAAAAAAAGCGAGCTGAAAGGAAGCATAGCCACTTGGGAGTGCCAGAGAGTTGGAAGAAAGATTGCAGAGATGCAGGAAGAAAGGCAAAAATACTGGGAGACCAAGGATCACCAGGGAGGTTGGAGAGAAAGTAACTTGAAGGCGAACAGATGGCAGAGAGAGGCGGGAGAGGAGGCAGGGAAGAAGTAGAGAGGAGGACGGGCACAGCAGGAGAGCAGAGAAAGGGAGACATAGAAAGACGTAGGGAAACAGATCAACAAAGTGGAGTGGAAACAGCTGGTGTGCAGGTGATTATGGGGACTAGATCCAGAAGAGTGCTGAATCAGTTGGGTAAGAATTATTAAGTCTTGCTTCTTTAAATTATACAGATAAGAATGAGAATTGCAAAACTTCTGTCTGTGAGGCATGTGTATTTTGTAAATATTTGTATTAAAAGAGCATACATGTGTAGAGCCTGTTGAGATGCGGGCTGCGGCAGTAACTTGATGCTCTCAGGTGTGGGTCACCCCCTTCCCTATTCCTGGTGAGGAGTAGAGGTTATGTGAGAGAAGAACTGGGGCAAGAACTGACTGACTCTTACTACATGATGCCTTTTCAAGGAACTTTAAACATGTTCTTTGTGATGGTTTTACTTTTGGCTTTCTGCTTTCTTTACATCTAATTATTTTTGTAGCTTGGGATAAAGATTTGTGCGTTCAATAGCTACTTTCTTGCAAACAATTCTGGAGATATGTCTCACTTGGGATACCTTGGATGAATGTAGAGAATATTATGGTAAGTGAATTAAGACAGACAGCGAAAGACTGGTATTATATGTCCTTCCATTTTATGGAATGTAAAAAAAAAAAAAAAAATGAAACTCACTAGTACCAGAGGATAGGATGGTGGTCATCTGGGGCTGGAAGGTCAGGAAGATGGCAAGATATTGGTCAAAAGCTACAGACTTTGAGTTGTGAAATGAGTGCGTCTTGGGGAGGTTTGTGCAGCACGCTGACCATAGTTAATCCTGTCCTGTTACTGCATGCTGGGAATTTGTCAGGAGAGTACGTGGTCAGTGTTGTCACCACATACAGAACATGGGGATTTGGACGTGATGGATGTGTTGCTTAGTGGTTTGTTATAAATATTTCATGGTGTACACGTGTCACAGGGTGTATGGTATACCTACACCTAACCCTTTCATTAGTCGGTTCTCCCCCATCAGACACGCTCCTCCCCCATCAGACACGCTCCTCCCCCCCCCCCCCATCAGACACGCTCCTCAGGTTCTTGTGTGAGGCCTTGCCCCAAGAATGTGCACAGGCCGCAGATGATTCCAATCTGGATCCTGCATTGAGCACCAGGGATCTTAGCCTCCACTTCTGAGACTCAGATCACGCCCTGGGAGAGGGGAGGGCGCTCTGCTCTCAGTGGGGCTGGACCAGGGCCTGTTGTGTGACCTGAAGGGCATCGTGGGGTCATCGGAGGTGACCCTGCTGCTGTGTGCATGATGCCTCACCAGGAGGGGAGTGTTATCCAAGGGAAAGTGTGGGAAAGTCCCATGTTGGTCTCTGTGCGGGAGTTGGCTGTCCTTGAGTACCTCCTGAGACAGTGGGTGCAGAGGACTGTCTGTTCCCCATGGTGGGGGCTTCCCTGTTTGTGTGGTTGGGGCTCAGGAAAGGGATTTGTTGGCTCTAAACATTAAATAGCATGTTTTCCACCTTCTTTATACCCCATGAAGACTCGTGTTACTTGAGGAAGCCCAGAAGAGGAGGAAGAGGAAAGAATAGGAGTCAGGCATGATTCTTTCTCAGGTAAGGTCACATTCTCAGTGGATTCTCAGTCTGTCCTTCCTGAAATGCCCTTCCCTGGACTCGCTAATCGTGTCTGACTCTGAAGTATCCTGTTTGAGTCCTATACATGCACACTCACCTGGGGCCTTTCCCTCAGGCTTTGTCATCTCCACTTAGATCTCGTCTCCCCATGACCCGGTGACCTGGCCCTTGTGAGGAGGCTCCCCTGGGCGCCATCCTGGGCAGGGCTTCACACCCATGGATTGGAGGTGGAGTGTCAGTGCTGTTGGGCAGCAGGGATTGCTTAGGGCCCATCTCGATTCCCTGTCTGCCTTCTGTCAACCAGGATAAGGAAGCTGCACACTAGGTGTAAGGTATTAACATGCACGGCTACAGCTAAGTTGCTTCAGTCGTGTCCGACTCTGTGCGACCCCATAGACAGCAGCCCACCAGGCTCCCCCGTCCCTGGGATTCTCCAGGCAAGAACACTGGAGTGGGTTGCCATTTCCTTCTCCAATGCATGAAAGTGAAAAGTCAAAGTGAAGTTGCTCAGTAGTGTCCGACTTTTAGCGACCCCATGGACTGCAGCCTACCAGGTTCTTCCGCCCATGGGATTTTCCAGGCAAGAGTACTGGAGTGGGGTGCCATTGCCTTCTCCAATTAACATGCACAGTACCTGCTAAAATCTGGAAAAGAGGCCAATAAGGGGAAATCAGATCTGAATTTTTATAGGACATTTAAAACTAAATGAGGACCTCCTCGAAAATCTGAAGTGTTTGGAAATGGAATGGAAAGTTCAGAAACAAACCTCAGGTCTAGAGAGTGTTTTATTACAGCATCTACTTTAAACTATGAAATATAGTTTGCTAATTATTTTTTCTTCTTTTTTGGCCATACGATGCAGGGTCTTAGTTCCCTGAGGAGGCATTAAACCCGAAACCCAGTGGTGGAAGTGTGGGATCTTAACCAGTGAACTGACAGGGAATACCCCCAACTTTCCTAATCTTCACACAATATTTGGGCATGGAGTAAAGAGATAAACATTGTATTTTGTTAATAACCACATCCCTTACGTTAAGGATAAAATCATATTACTATTTTTTTAATATATTTAAAAAATATATATCGGCTGCACTGATCTTCATTGCTGCAGTAGCTTTTATCTAATTCTGGTGTGTGGTGGCCACTCTTTAGTTGCAGTGTATGAGTTTCTCGTTACGGTGGCTTTTCTTTTCTTGGAACCCAGACTGTAGAGCGCGCTGGCTTCAGTAATTTCTCCTTCTGGGCTCTACAGCTCTTGCTCAGAAATTGAGGCTCATGGGCTTAGTGCCCCTCAGCATGTGGGATCTTATCAGATCAGGCGCCACAGGGGAAGCCCTCGTATTATTTTTTAAATCTGTATATTATTTTCTGCTTGTATTAATTTTTTTTTTTGAGCTAATATAAGATAATGTCAAGGACTTCCCTGGTGGTACAGTGAGTAAGAATATGCCTGCCAATGTAGGGTGCATGGGTTCCACCCCAGGTCCAGGAAGATGCCTCAGAGCAACTAAGCCCATGCGCCACAACTACTGAGCCTGTGCTGTAGAGCCCAGGAGCCATAACTCCTGAAGCCCACACACTCTAGAGCATGTGCTCAAAAACAAGAGAAGCCACTGCAATGAGGAGTCCTGGGCATTGCAGCCGTAAGTACAGAAAGCGTGCTCACAGCAACAAAGACCCAGCAAAACCAAAATAAATAAGCTTTTAAAAAGACAGAGTGCTGACAAATTACTGAAGTGCAATTGATTCCTTTTTAATGTCCCAAAGATGCTGAAATACACATGAATAAAAGAAGACAGGAGTATCATCCCAGAATGTGTCAAAAGGCATCTTTTTGGAGAAGGGAACGGCCACCCACTCCAGTATTCTTGCCTGAAAATGCCATGAACAGAGGAGCATGGCGGGCTACCATGAGGTCGCAAAGAGTCTGACATGACTGAGTATCTAAACAACAAAAACCTCCACACACCAAAAACCTCCACACACTGGAGAGTGAGCTCTGAAAAACAAATCTAAACCTCTGATTTACCTCCTGCAGATTCTTGAGTGACTTCCAGGTAGTTTTGGAATAAAATCCTAAATCCAAAGACCTTGTAGAAAGCAGCCTCTACCTGGCATCACCCCTCTTTTTGCCCTGTGTCCCAGTCAGACTTGAAAGGTTGTTGTTAAACCAAAGTTTTATTAAAGTATAAAGGAGATAGAGAAAGCTTCTGACATAGGCATCAGAAGCGGGCAGAAAGAATGCCCGCTTGCTAGTGTTAGCAATGAAGTTATATACTCTCCAGTAAATCCAAAGAATGTCTGGAGGTTGTAAAGACCTCACCAGACCTACTCCCATAATTTACATTTTAAGATAAGAGAAGATTTAATCCAGAGCCTGCCCTTAATCCAGAGACTTCAGGCAGAATACATTATTATATAATCCTAAGGAATGTAGAGAAGGAAAAGTTTGTCCTTTCTTCCTCCTTGAGAATTCCAGAGCCCTCTCTCCTTGGGGACCCCTATACTCCTTATCAACCTGCCTAGGAAATGACTCTCTCAGACTGACTGGCTTTCTGTTCACTAAATATCTTCCTGCCTCAGAGCCAGCACTCAGGCTGTACTCCCGGGTTGCATCACTCTTCCACTTCCCACCTTGCCAATCCAAGTATTTCTTCCTCACAGATACCTTGTCTGATTTATCGATGTAGCTCAACACTTTGTGTTGAATCTTCTCTTAGCACCAGGCCTGTTTCAGAGCACATATACGATCAGATCTGATCAGTCGATCAATCGTATCCGACTCTTTGCGACCCCATGAATCGCAGCATGCCAGGCCTCCCTGTCCATCACCAACTCCCGGAGGTCACTCAGACTCACATCCATCGAGTCAGTGATGCCATCCAGCCATCTCATCCTCTGTCGTCCCCTTCTCCTCCTGCCCCCAATCCCTCCCAGGATCAGAGTCTTCTCCAATGAGTCAACTCTTCGAATGAGGTGGCCAAAGTACTGGAGTTTAATCTTTAGCATCATTCCTTCCAAAGAAATCCCAGGGCTGATCTCCTTCAGAATGGACTGGTTGGATCTCCTTGCAGTCCAAGGGACTCTCAAGAGTCTTCTCCAACACCACAGTTCAAAAGCATCAATTCTTTGGCGCTCAGCCTTCTTCACAGTCCAGCTCTCACATCCATACATGACCACAGGAAAGACCATAGCCTTGACTAGGCGAACCTTTGTTGGCAAAGTAATGTCTCTGCTTTTGAATATGCTATCTAGGTTGGTCATAACTTTCCTTCCAAGGAGTAAGCGTCTTTTAATTTCATGGCTGCAGTCACCGTCTGCAGTGATTTTGGAGCCTAGAAAAATAAAGTCTGACACTGTGTTCACTGTTTCTCCATCTATTTCCCATGAAGTGATGGGACCAGATGCCATGATCTTCATTTTCTGAATGTTGAGCTTTAAGCCAACCTTTTCACTCTCCACTTTCACTTTGATCAAGAGGCTTTTTAGTTCCTCTTCACTTTCTGCCATAAGGGTGGTATCATCTGCATATCTGAGGTTATTGATATTTCTCCCAGCAATCTTGATTCCAACTTGTGTTTCTTCCAGTCCAGCATTTCTCATGATATACTCTGCATATAAGTTAAAGGCAAAATTATAGGATACTGAAAGAGAAACTCCCCAGGTCAGTAGGGGCCCATATGCTACTTGAGATCAGTGGAGAAATAACTCCAGAAAGAGTGAAGGGTTGGAGCCAAAGCAAAAAGAATACCCAGCTGTGGATGTGTCTGGTGATAGAAGCAAAGTCCGATGCTGTAAGGAACAATATTATATAGGAACCTGGAATGTCAGGTCCATGAATCAAGGCAAATTGGAAGTGGTCAAACAAGAGATGGCAAGAGTGAATGTCAACATTCTAGGAATCAGCGAACTCAAATGGACTGGAATGGGTGAATTTAACTCAGAGGACCATTATATCTACTACTGCTGGTAGGAATCCCTCAGAAGAAATGGAGTGGCCATCATGGTCACCAAAAGAGTCCAAAATGCAGTACTTGAATGCAATCTCAAAAACAACAGAATGATCTCTGTTCGTTTCCAAGGCAAACCATTCAATGTCACAGTAATCCAAGTCTACGCCCCAACCAGTAACGCTGAAGAAGCTGAAGTTGAACGGTTCTATGAAGACCTACAAGACCTTTTAGAACTAACACCCAAAAAAGATGTCCTTTTCATTATAGGGGACTGGAATGCAAAAGTAGGAAGTCAAGAAACACCTGAAGTAACAGGCAAATTTGGCCTTGGAACACGGAATGAAGCAGGGCAAAGACTAACAGAGTTTTGCCAAGAAAATGCACTGGTCATAGCAAATACCCTCTTCCAACAACACAAGAGAAGACTCTATACATGGACATCACCAGATGGTCAACACCGAAATCAGATCAATTATATTGTTTGCAGCCAAAGATGGAGAAGCTCTATACAATCAGCAAAAACAAGACCAGGAGCTGACTGTGGCTCAGACCATGAACTCCTTATTGCCAAATTCAGACTGAAATTGAACAAAGTAGGGAAAACCACTAGACCATTCAGGAATGACCTAAATCAAATCCCTTTTGATTATACAGTGGAAGTGAGAAATAGATTTAAGGGCCTAGATCTGATAGATAGAGTGCCTGATGAACTATGGACTGAGGTTGAAATGCAAAAAAGCAAAATGGCTATCTGGGGAGGCCTTAGAAACAGCTGTGAAAAGAAGAGAAGCAAAAAGCAAAGGAGAAAAGGAAAGATATAAACATCTGAATGCAGAGTTCCAAAGAATAGCAAGAAGAGATAAGAAAGCCTTCTTCAGCGATCAATGCAAAGAAATAGAGGAAAACAACAGAATGGGAAAGACTAGGGATCTCTTCAGGAAAATCAGATACCAAAGGAACATTTCATGCAAAGATGGCCTTGATAAAGAACAGAAATGGTATGGACCTAACAGAAGCAGAAGATATTAAGAAGAGGTGGCAAGGATACACAGAAGAACTATACAAAAAAGATCTTTATGACCCAGATAATCAGGATGGTGTGATCACTGACCTAGAGCCAGACATCCTGCAATGTGGAGTCAAGTGGGCCTTAGAAAGCATCACTAAGAACAAAGCTAGTGGAGGTGATGGAATTCCAGTGGAGCTATTCCAAATCCTGAAAGATGATGCTGTGAAAGTGCTGCACTCAATATGCCAGCAAATTTGGACAACTCAGCAGTGGCCACAGGCTTGGAAAAGGTCAGTTTTCATCCCAATCCCAAAGAAAGGCAATGGTAAAGAATGCTCAAACTACCTCACAATTGCACTCATCTCACACGCTATAAAATAATGCTCAAAATTCTCCAAGCCAGGCTTCAGCAATATGTTAACTGTGAACTTCCTGATGTTCAAGCTGTTTTTAGAAAAGGCAGAGGAACCAGAGATCAAATTGCCAACATCCGCTGGATGCTATTTTCCAGCCCAAGGGGGAGGGGGGCACACCAGAAAATACCACATGTCACCTCCATTGCAGGCAGATTCTTTACTGCTGAGCCTCTGGGGAAGCCCAGATACCTACATATTATACTGTCTATTATATTCTTCCCTGGCATTTAGAAGGAGGCAAATAGTAAATTAATTTGTGAATATTTTTCTCTTTGTCTATAATGTCCATCATTTCTTGGCTGACAAAAGATCTGGGATTCTATACCTTCATTGCTCTTCAGCTTTCTTGAACTTGTTTCAGGTATTCTCAGAAAACTCTCTGTGGATGCACTTTCCTGCTCTGGTACTTAACTCATTGGTTCTTTAGGTTCAGTTGTCTCTCCCACCCACCTGCTTTGCCTCATTTCTTAACTGTTTGATCTGAGAAGTTCCTTAGAATGATAAAGTTTTCTCCCTAGTAAGATGGACACGATCTTTCTCTAATGTGCTGTCATGTGGGTGATAAGTTCCTCCAAGTAAAGTCTTTAGAATAATGCTTAGTGTGTAGGAAGTGTTGCAAGACCTGTCATAAGTGTGATGATGTCATAATCATCACAGTGTGTGTTCTTTTAAAGCCACTGTGGACTTTGTCATCTCTGAAGACACCAGTCTTGTTATAACTCATCTAGATAGTGAATATCACGTAGTGTGCAGAGTGTAACAGTTCTGCCTAGACAACTCACTGATTGAATTTTATTTGTATATTCTTCATGTATTGTCCACACAAGTGACAAATTCATATTGATTGGAAGATGTCATACTCTTATGAAACAACCTGGAGACCCACAGTTTGTTCCAAATAGCTTTTAGTGAATCTACCAGAATATTACATTACCTGAATTGATCCTTACCCCTCTCACCTTTTCTCATTTCATGTGAAAATAAGAATCCTCCTCAGTGCCTGTTAGTGAAATGTGCTTTCATTTCAGACACAGTTGACCATCAAGGATGTGGACATCAAGTTCACTTCAGAGGAGTGGGAATGCCTGAACCCTGCTCAGAGGGCCTTGTACCAGGAAGTGATGGTGGAGACCTATAGGAACCTGCTGTCTGTGGGTGAGGATCACTTCCCTGTGAAGTTGGAATCTGGTTTGGGGTATCTCTGCATTTTCCCTCTGTGTCTCTTGGGAGCCCCTGTTTTGCTTGACTGAGTTTGTAGCCTTGTTGTTTCAGACTTCAAAAAATTTTGTGATTGGCATCAGGAATTTAAGCTTGTCTTTCTTCAGGTAATCTGCCCCCTGTATGATACACAGTTTTCCACAGCTTGAGTATTTATAAAGCTGATTTCGATCTTCGAAATATCCCATTCCCTATTTTCTACCTCTGTGTTCTTGGTTCAGTAGTTCTTGGAAAGGAACTATACATGGATGCTCAGTTGGTACAGTCGTGCCTGACTCTTTGCAACCCAGTGGACCGTAGCCCTCCAGGCTCCTCTGCCATGAGATTCTCCCAGCAAGAATGCTGGAGTGAGTTGCCATGCCCTCTTCCAGGGAATCTTCCCCACTTGGGGATAGAACCCACATCTCCTGCATGGCAGGTGGATACTTTACCTTTGAGCCCCAGGGAAGCCCAAGTATCTGCGTATTATACTGTATATTATACTGTTTCCTGTGCATTCAGAAGGATGCCGATAGTAAATTAATTTGTGAATATTTTCTGTCCGTCTGTAATGTCCATCACTTCTTGGCTGACAAAAGAGGTGGGATTCTACACCTAGCAATGCAGGAGGCACAGGGTCTAGGTCGTCTCTAAAGCAGGCCTCTGAGCTTGCTTCTAACCTGGCTGGACACTGCCCTGACTGTGAGTGCCCTGACTACCTGCTGTGAGTGAAAGGCTTGCAGCACCAGAGATAAGACAGGGGACAAATTTTGAGATTGTCGAGCCCTTGGGGGCCCTGGCCTACTCAGCTGCAGGCTTAGCAATATTGTAAGTTTTGTAAGACAAACAAATAGCATTAACATGCAACCAGAGCTTCTATTTGCTTACAGGTTCCTGATGATATCAGTTAGCATCCTGGGATTATAAATGGGAACCCAAAACTGCAATCTTTGAAGTCTCACCCATGGCTGTGACAGGCTGCCTGGGATCTTTTCTTCGCTTGGTCTGCAGTTGCGCTGTACTGCGGGACTTCCCAGCGCTGTTTGAGTCTGGATGTTGGTCAGAACTCAATTTGGTGTTGTATCTTCTGCTGTTTCTACTTCTCTTTGCTTTTATTGTTAGCATATTGAAAGTTAGCTAGATAATTCTGTAATAAGGATTTGTGTTATTTATTTCTACAGAATGAGTTGCTTATTTTGTTAACAAATCTTTGAACCTGAGACGAAAGTGACAACTTCTACAAAACTTTAATTGGCCCTGTGAGCAGTATTTGTGACACAAAATGCCACTCTGTAAGAAGAAAGAGGTTAAGGTTGATGAAGTTTTTATTCCCTAATGCAAAGATTCGCCTTTCTACTAGTTAGCTAATACATGGGACGTCTTCACTGGATGGTGTGAGAATTGGAACCTTAAATTAAAGAGGGCTGTACTCGTAGAAGTTACTGAATGTTTGTGATTCTCACTCGTTGAGAAAGGATAAGAATCTGCTTTGTTGGATGAGAGGCTAAATCCTTCTTTCTCCTACCATGAGGTACATAAAATGAAAGTGAAAGTCACTCAGTCGTGTTGGCCTCCTTGCGACCCCATGGACTATAGAGTCCATGGAATTCTCCAGGCCAGAATACTGGAATGAGTCACCTTTCCCTTCTATATGGGATCTTCCCAACCCAGGAATCGAAGCCAGACTTCCAAATTGCAGGAGGATTCTTTACCAGCTGAGCTTCTGTCATCCCCTTCTCCTCCTACCTTCAATCTTTCCCAACATCAGGGTCTTTTCCAATGAGTCGGTTGTTTGCATCAGGTGGCCAAAGTATTGGAATTTCAGCTTCGGCATAAGTTATAAGGGCTACTCTCTAGTTACACACGCGGGCCCCTCATGCCAGTGCTTTCTCTTTTTGTGGTATGTGGGCTCTGTGCGTGTGCTCAGTAGTTGTGAATCCTGAACTTGAGAGTACAGGATCTTCAGTTGGGGCCCACAGGCTTAGTTGCTCCGAGGCATTTGGGAACTTCCTGGATCAGGTGTGTGTCCTGCATCAGCAGGCAGATTATTCACCTCTGAGCCACAGAGAGGCCCCAAAACTTGTTCTTTACATGTATCTTGGAGCCAATGAACTGAGCAAATTAAGATTACTGTATAGAACGGCAGTTGCAATATTGAATGGCCGTTATTTAAGCAGAGAATGTTTCATTTATTAATTCTTTGTTATTTAAAGATGACGGTCTTTATGTCTTACACAGTATAACTGACATGAAACGCTTCTAATTATAAAATGCCTGTATGTCTATCTACTGATAGATTTTAGGAGGTATTTAGAAAAGTGTTCTTTCTTTCTTTTTTTTTAAATTGGGAATTACCTGACATTCCAGTGGATAGGATTCAGCACTTTCACTGCCGTGATTTTGGTTTTAATTCATGGTCAGGGAACTAAGATCTCATAAGCCTCATGATGTGGAGGGGCAGGGAGACTATTTTAACAAACTCTTTATTTTCACTATGCAGTATTTGTTGAACATTTGTCAACTGCCATTTCTGTTTTACAATATTCATTAGAATACTTCTTTTGGATTATTTACCATTACACTGTATTTCCTCTTTGATCCTTGCTTACTCAGTCCTGTCTGACTTTGTGATCTCATGGACTGTAGCCCTCCAATCTCCCTGTCCATGGACTTTTACTGTTTTTTCTCCTCAGTTATGAGACAAAAGTGTATTTGCTACCAAGTAGAATGAGCTTTGAGGTCATGGTGGGAAAATACCTTTTTCTTTGAGGCCTGACATGAGTTTGCATAAAATGAATGTTTCTCTGATTCTGTCTTTGAAACTTGGCTACCGTAAAATTAATTTAAATTCTATGTGATTGCTGTTTTTTGTTTTTTTTTTTTTTTTAAGAATTCTATTCCTTTAATGTTCCTTATATTTTTAAGTTAATAATTGAGAAGATTAATAATTCTGTTCAGGATAGGTATGACTTTTGGTATAATATCATGTGCTTAACATAAAAGAATTTATTTATGAATTGTAATTAATAGGACACCTATGGTTCTTTATATCTTGTAGGTTTGTCTCATATACATATGACCAAGAAATTGCAAGCAAAAGGGAACAGTAGGAAAGGAGAAATTTTGCAAAGAGTGATGTTTGGAAGAGCTGAAACCTATGAAACCAAAGATTTTTTCCTCAGGAAGATACAGGAAACTGTGCATGGTTTTGAGAGTCTCTGGACAGCTGCTGAAAGAAATGACAAAGAAATGTCTATATCCCATAACAGAAACCTCACTGGTGGAAGAGATCATCAGAGTAGAAATGATGTAGGAGATAAGCCTATTAAAATGCACAAATCAAGCTTTCATGATGAATTGCAAATGCTTCAGTCTGAAGGGACACTTTTTGAATGTAGTCAAGTTGTGACAAATATCAATAGTAGTACCTCAGGTTTGCCACTTCAGAGGACTCATAGTTTCCATAAAGGCATTTCTCATAAACATGAGAGTGCTGTTATGCATTCCTTGGAACTGGCACCAGATCAGGAATCACACAAGAAAAAGTCTTACAAATGTAATGAGTGTGATATAATGTTTCTTCAGGACTCAGAACTCACTAGACATCAAAGAATCCATACAGGAAGAAAACCATATAAAGGTGACGTGTGTGGCAAGGCCCTTAATGATAATGTGAGCCTTTCAGTTCATCAGAGAAATCATACTGGAGTGAAGCTGTATACATGTGATGTGTGTGGAAAGGCCTTTACTCGCAGAGAAAGCCATGCACTTCATCAGATCCTTCATACTGGAGAGAAACCATATAAATGTGATGTGTGTGGAAAGGCCTTTAGTTACAAAAAAAGCCATGCACTTCATCAGACCCTTCATACTGGAGAGAAACCATATAAATGTGATGTGTGTGGAAAGGCCTTTAGTTACAAAAAAAGCCATGCACTTCATCAGATCCTTCATACTGGAGAGAAACCATATAAATGTGATGTGTGTGGAAAGGCCTTTAGTTACAAAAAAAGCCATGCACTTCATCAGACCCTTCATACTGGAGAGAAACCATATAAATGCGATGTATGTGGCCGTGGCTATACTCGAAAGTCAAAACTTGAAATTCATCAGAGGAATCATACTGGAGAGAATTCTTATAAATGTGATGTATGTGGCCGTGGCTTTACTGGAAAGAGACATCTTGGAACTCATCGGAGAATTCATACTCAACAGAAACCTTACAAATGTAATAGCTGTGACAAACATTTTTTTGCACTGTCATCCTTAAATATACATCAGGCAGTTCATACAGGTGAGAAAGCATGTAAATGTAATTTATGTGGTAAAATATTCAGTTCCAAGGGTAACTTTGAAGTTCATCAGAGAACTCATACTGGAGAGAAACCATATAAATGTGATGTGTGTGGAAAGGCCTTTACTCGCAAAGAAAGCCATGCACTTCATCAGATCCTTCATACTGGAGAGAAACCATATAAATGTGAAGTATGTGGCCGTGGCTATACTCGAAGCACACATCTTGCAATTCATCAGAGGGTTCATACTGGAGAGAAACCATATAAATGTGATGTATGTGGCAAGGCCTTTATTGTAAATGGAAGCCTTACATCTCATCGGAAAGTTCATACCGGAGAGAAACCATATAAATGTGATGTATGTGGTAAGGCCTTTAGTGTAAGTGGAAGACTTAAATCTCATCGGAATATTCATACTGGAGAGAAACCATATAAATGTGATGTATGTGGCAAGGCCTTTAGTGTAAATAGAAGCCTTACACATCATCGGAAAATTCATTCTGGAGAGAAACCATATAAATGTGATGTATGTGGTAAGGCCTTTAGTGTAAATGGAAGCCTTATATCTCATCAGAAAATTCATTCTGGACAGTAAACCATATAAATGTGATGTATGTGGCAAGGCCTTTAGTTTCAATGCAAGCCTTGCAGTTCATCGAAGAATTCATACTGGAGAGAAACCATATAAATGTGTTGTGTGTGGAAAGGCCTTTAGACAAACTGCATCCTTTGCAGTTCATCGAAGAATTCATTCTGGAGAGAAACTGAGAGGGTAACATGTAGGAAGGACGAGGGTCTCCAAACAGAGGAAATAGGCTGCAAGTGTCTCTTAAAATTCTGTGTTGCTATGATGACACCTGGTTCCATCTGAACTTAACTTTTCTCTAACCTCAAGCTAAACCTCAATCATTTTGCTTACGGAAATGTTTTTCTTAAGCTATGTTAATGAAACTATGTATTTGCTTTGGAATTGGCCTTTCTTCAAAATGATTCCTCCTAAGACTGTCATAAAACCATGGGCTGATGATAGCTCAACAAAACAGTATTCGTATCAGTTGTTTTATGGCTGGGGGATGACACACCTCTTGCCATCCTATCTCAAAAATGCATATTGTGGGAGAGGGGCCTGCTGAAACTCCCTCAGCCTTGAGGTCTCTCTCTTATCTGATGAATAACTTTCTAACCGACATGAAACAGCTTGCTAAAACTAGCAGGGGGGCACTCTCCATCCCCCTTCTGATGTCTATGTCGGAAGCTTTCTCTGTCCCTTTTTCACTTTAATGAAACTCTGCTACACAAAAGCTCTTGATTGATCAAGCCTGGTCCCTGGTCCCAAAGCTAAATCTTTGGAGATCACGAATCCCACACTATTCATGATAAGTTATCAGAACCTTACAAATGTAAGAATTGTGACAAAGGTTTTAGTGCACAGCCAACCTTAACTCACCATCAGGCAGTTAATCCAGGAGAGAAAGCATAGAAATGTGATGTATGGCTGGTGCTTGAAATGACCATCATAGGAAGCATCAGATAATTCATAGTAGAGAAAAACATTATATATGGAATAACTGTGAGAAATAGTGCAAATGTAATGAGTGTGGCAAAGACTTTAGAGTTCAGGCCTTCTAATTCATCAGAGTATTCATACTGTATAGAAAGCATACAAATAAATGTGGCAAAGCTTCTATTTCATGTTCAGCCTTAATTGACCATTGGGCAGTTCATACAGGAGAGAAACTGAAGAGGAAAAGTTAAAATTTTACCTCCTCCTCCTTCTGCCTCTGTAATTCACCTTGCTTCTTGCAAAGTCTAAAGCACGTAGGTCTCAGAAAGTAGGGACTCACAATACTAGTAACTGGAGCTTATCCCATTCACCCTTGCCCTGCTCTTTGCAATCACCCTAGCCCCTGCAAACCCGCTTAATCATGTCTGTCCATGTAGAAAAACTAACCTCTTTGTTCGGGACTCAGTGCTTAGAGTGTTAATTCCTCTGGGCACAGCAGCAAAATAAACCTAAGTTCTCCAACCCCCCAAGTGTGGTGCTTGGTTTCTCGAGTACTGGTATGTGCAGCATTTCTGGAGGCCCCAGCTAGATTCCACCCACACTGGCCCCTTGAGTTGCTGGACTGGTGGCTTGGTTGAGTCAGAGCAGAGGAGCCCCGAGTCAAATGAGGAGGTGCACCACCTGATAGTATTCCAGGTTCTCTTTCAGACCGGCATTCCAACTCTCCAGACGGCCAAACCCCAACCAGACTCACCAGGAATGGCCACAGGGTAAGCTAAGGCCCCAGGGCCGGTCCCCAGTCAGGAGGTCCTACCCCATTGGTTAGAAGAGGAGACTGATCACCTCCTTGGGAAGGGAGCATCAGAAAGGGAGACCTGGGGACTTGGGAAAAGGGACATATTGTGATAAACTGAGTGAGTGTGTATGCATGATTGCTGACTGAAGGAAGTAAAAGTGAGTTCCACAGTCCTCAGAGTACGGAGCCTGAGAGGGTCCAAAACCTGTGGTTCCATGACGACCTCATAAGGCTGAAAGGTGGTGCCAGTCTCTCGGGGATTTGATCCCTCCCTGTGAGGCTGGTCCAGGTCAGGGATTCATACCGACCTGCCAGTAATAAGAGGCGTCTTAAGTCTCCCTCAGGAGAGCAGCCAGGCAGAGAAAAAATGAATGTGAACGACTGTGCGGCCTGATTTGCTGGCGCTTCAGGCTCGATTGTGTGGCTTCACAGCCTTCATGGCTGTGGAGTCCGAGTTGGCCCTAGCTTGCAGTTCCGTGGTGACCTCATATGGCTCAAGAGTGTCAGCCTGCGAGACACATCCAGATTAGGGGTTTATACTGATCCGCCAATGCTAAGAGGCACCTAAGTTCCCCCTGGGGATGCAGCCAAATGGGCATCCGAATGGTCTCCTTTTTGAGGGGGCACCCACCCTTGTTTGTCTCTGTGCCACTGACTCAGGGTGGGATACACAGGGAGGAAAAAAATTATTGGTTACTGGTTATTCTGTCGACTGACTCCTTGAGCTGACATCTAAGAGATTAGGTTTTCTTTAAAACACTGCCAACTAGATTAGATTTGTCAACATGGATGGAAGTTCCTTTAAGCCAACAGTTTTAGACTGCATGATAAAGAATTTTAAGATGGGCTTCTTAGGAGATTATGGAGTCAAGATGACCCTCAGGAAGCTTAATAACTCATGTGAGCTTGATTGACCATCCTTTGACATTGGATGGCTGCCACACTGTCTAAGCAGTGCACAATGTAGTCACTGGGACTCCAGGACATCCAGAGCAGTTTCAATACACAGACTCCTGGCTTCTAATAGCACAGACTCTGGCCCCATGGGCAAGATTTTGCACAAACGTACAGGAATAGAGTAGGATATTTGTGGCCCAACCACTCAGAAAAAAGAAGCAGCAAAAAACCGCTATATTCCAGGGACATCCAGTGGAAGACCCACTACTGCCCCCACCATACATTCCCCTGACTCCACAAGCCCTGGCACAGCTAGTGCCGGGCCCATTGCCAGACGGTCCACCTCCCTCCGTGTCCCCCTGCATCACATCAAGAGCAAGACTCCAGCCCCGGGCCAGCAGGGAAGCAGCTCTGCTCAGCCGAAAAATCTAACCAGCTGGCCACAGCCCATCAGATGCTGCTGTGAGAAACTCAAGGCCCTCAACAAGTGAACGAGGATGGCTTAGTCCAGCCTGGCTGCTACATCTTCTATTACCAGCCCTTCAGCACTACTGAACTGCTAAACTGGAAACACCATAACCCAGTGTACTCTGATAAACCACAGGCTATGATTGACCTCCTGGAGTCCATTTTCCACACTAATCAGTCTACATGGGACGACTGTTATCAGCTCCTTATGTCTTTCCACCACTGAGGAAAGGTGGTGCATTTTGACAGAAGCTTGAAAATGGCTCTGAAGACAAGCCCCCACAGAGGGCTTAGATGTAGAAGGATGGGCATGAGAAGCAATGCCAGAGATGAAACTTAATTGTGATTTCAATACCAGAGAAGGACAAGAAAGCCTGGGTTGCTACTGTGATGTCCTTCTACATGGACTTCAAGCAATAGTCAAAAAGCCCACCAATATGTCCAAAATTACAACGATAATCCTAAAAGCGGATGAGACCCCCACAGATTTCTGTGAAAGACTGTGTGAAGTGTTCCAGACATAGACCCCGTTTGATGCTGAGACAGCTGAGAATCAATGAATGATTGACCCTGGCTTTGTGGCTCAATCCTGTGCAGACATCCAACGAAAGCTCCAAAAACTGGAAGGCTTCGGCTGGTATGAATGCCATACAGCTCCTGGAGGTAACAATGTCTTTGTGAATCGAAACTGTGAAGCCCAACAAGAAGCAGATAAAAGAATGAAACAGAAAGCAGCCCTGCTAGCAGCGGCACTGAGGAGCTCAGATCAAGTGAAACAGACAGTTTCCTCATGGAAAGGGGAAACTAAGAAGAGACTACCTCTATGCCACTACCAGCATGCCTATTACAATGAGACCGGACACTGGAGGAATGAATGCTGCCATCGCAGAGGGACATCTAAAGGGTCGAAGAAGTTCAGTCGACCCAGCACAGAGAGGTACCAGCCTAAGCCAACTGTCCAAAACCTTTTTGGCCTGGCTGGAGCAGAATCAGACCGGGGAAGACCAGGATCTCTGATCCTGGGCCCCCAGGGGCCCAAGGTCACAATGAAATTAGGGTCCAATCAATGACTTTTATGGTGGATACCAGAGCTGAACACTGGTAATCACACCTGTGGCTCCCCTCACAGGCCAAACAGCAACTATTGTTGGGACCACAGGGAACATAGCAGCCTGTTCATTTTGCAGGGCCTGTTCGTGTCAGGTAGGGGGCCATCTGGTGACTCATGAATTTCTCTACTTACTGGAATGCCCCATTCCCCTGCTGGGTAGAGACTTACTGACAAAATTGAGGGCAGAAATCACCTTTGCCTCCAGAAAGCCTGCAAGCCTGACCTTGGGGAGACAGTTGGCTCTGATGATGGCCGTGACCATGCCCAGGGAAGATGAGTGGCATCTCTATTGCTCAGGGAGGGAACAAATAAATCCCCCCAGACTGCCAAAAGAATTCCCAGATGTCTGGGCAGCAGGGGCCCAGGTTTGACCAGAGACTATATGCCCATTGTAGTGGACTTTAGGCCAGGAGCCACTCCTGTTAGAAACAATATCCAGTACCATGCGAGGCACGCCTGGGAATTTAGGACCACATCCAGCGCCTATGAGATGCCAAGATCCTAATCGAATGTCAGTCTCCCTGAAACACTCCGCTCTTACCAGTCAAAAAGTCTGGAGGGAACAACTACCACCACCACCACCCCACTGTTGACCTTTGCGCTGTCAACAATGCAGTCATCACCAAATCGCTACACTCTCCTGAGTCTCTTACCAGCTCAGACAAGCTGGTTCACCTGCCTGGATCTCAAGGATGCATTCTTCTGACTCCGACCAACAAACCAAACAGCCCTTGTTTGCCTTTAATGGGAAGATCCACACACTGGGAGAAAAGATACAGCTGACTTGGACCCGACTGCCACAAGGCTTCAAAACTCACCTACCCTGTTTGGTGAAGCCCTGGCTGTGGACCTTGCTGCATTTCTTGGAAAAACTTTCAACTGCACCCCACTCCAGTATGTCAATGAGCCATTGCTAGTCAGTCCCACCCAGGGGACTGCTGGAGGCACCAAAGGCCTGTTGGCTCTACTCTCCACCACAGGGTACAAGGTATCATGGGAAAAGGGCATTGGGTGCTCAGACATGCGAGGAAGCAAGCCATCTGTTCAATAGCTCAGCCGAACACCAAGAAAGAAATCAGTGAGTTCCTTGGGGCTGCTGGATTCTGCTGGGTCTGGATACTGGGTTTCTCTGAAATTGCCAAGCCTTTGTTTAAAGCCACAGCAGGGTCTGATGTGAACCCCCTGGAGTGGGGACCTGAACTGGAAAAGGCCTTTAAGAAGATCAAGAGAGTCCTGACCAGTACTCCAGCATTAGGGCTACCCGATATGACACAGGACTTTAACCTCTTTGTACATGAAAAAGTCACACTGCACTGGGGGGTCCTCACACAAACAGTTGGGCCATGGCAGCGCCCAGTCACATACCTGTCCAAACCACTGGATCCAGCGGCCGCAGGATGGCTGCTATGCCTCTGGGCTTTAGCTGTCACTGTGGTTTTGGTCAGAGAAGCAGATAAACTTACTCTAAGACAAAATATAAATGTAAAGATTCCTCATGCTGTTACTGCCCTGATGAATAGTCAGGGGCATAAGTGGCTGACCAACTCCAGGATGACTCACTATAAACTGCTTTGCAAAAGCCCACAGGTCCAACTTGAGACTGTGTGGACACTGAACCCTGCCACCTTTTTACCTACAGAAGCAGGAATCCCCGATCGTAACTGTGAGAAGATCATAGATGAAATTTACTCGAGTAGGCTGGACCTGACGGACACTCCCCTCCAGAACCCAGAACTGGAACAGTTCACTGACGGAAACAGTTTCATTCAAGAAGGGCAGCACAAAGCAGGCTCTGCCATAACAACAACTGACAAGATAGTGAAGGCCGAGGCCTTGCCACAAGAGTGGTCACCACTGCGGGCTGAGCTATGGGCACTTGCCCAGGCACTACTGCACACCAAAGGGAAAGGAGTCAACTTCTATACCGAGGCAAGAAGTATGCCTTTGCTACTTTACATGTACATGGAGCCATTTATAAAGAAAGGGGACTATTAACAGCGGCAGGAAAGGAGATTAAAAAACAAAAAGAAATCCTTCAGCTCTTGAAGCAGTCTGGAAGCCTTCCCAAGTGGGGAAGGCCACTGTAAAGGCCATCAGCAAGGAACTGATCCAATCAGCAATGGGAATCAGTTGGCGACCAGGCAGCCAAGGAGGCAGCAACCCATCCGAGCCCCACAGTGGGCCCCAAGTCAATCTTAAAGGTCCTCTTGGCACCAGAATTGCCACCATCCCCGAGATATACCAAGGAAGATCAATGGGCTCTAAATGAGGGAGGAATAAAAGAAAAGGAGGGCTGATGGAAGCTCCCAGATCAAAGACTCTCTGTCTCCAGCAATACAGAAATCAAGCTGGAAAAACATCATGAGAAAACTCTTTTAGGAAAAACTGCGCTGGAGATCTTCCTGAGCCACTACTATTTCTTTCCTAAGCTCCCAACCCTGTGTGCCCAGATCAGTGTTAGATGTGTGACTTGTGCAGAATAACACCAGGCAACAACCAAGACCTAACCCAGGGGTGCTGCCCATTGGGACACTGCCCTTTGAAGATCTAGAAGTGGACTTTACTCAAGTCAAGCCCTATAGGGGCCATAAGTATTTCCTCGTGGTAGTCTGCACCTACTTGGGATTGGCTGAAGCCTTCCCCACGTGCACTGAACGGGCACGAGAAGTGACCAAGGCCCTGTGAAGAGACATGATCCCGAGGTATGGGCTGCCTCTCTCCATAGAGTCTGACAGTGGGCCAGTTTTTGTGTCTGGGATAATCCAAACTCTATCCAGGACACTGGGAATCAAGTGGAAGCTTCACACTGCTTACAGGCCACAGAACTCAGGGAAAGTTGAAAGCATGAATTATACCCTCAGGACTACATTACCTAAACTCTGTCAGGAGACCAGTTATCTTGGATCGACATGTTACTCTCCAGCCTTACTCCACGCCCAACAAAACGCCCGACGCACCCTGAGTCCTCAGGCTATTCTCCCTTTGAGATCTTATATGGGAGAAAACCCCCAAGGGTAGGAAAACTCAAGGGAAACCCCCAACAACTAGCTGACCTGGAAATGTCCCAACACCTCCGGATCCTGGGAAAAGTCTTCCACCATATTGCCTGAGAAACTTTAGAAAGGATACCCATTCCTTGGGGCAACTGGGTTCATCCCAGTCACCCAGGAGATGAGGTATGGGTTAAAGATTGGAAAAAACAACCACATCAGTAAGTTGGGACAGGCCCTCACACGGTTGTCCTGGCAACCCCTTCTGCTGTTAAAGTTACAGGCATCATCCCTTGGATCCACCACACCAGAGTCAAGAAGGCAGCGGCTTCCTGTAATGAGTACACCTGGAAAACAGTTCGGCACCCTGAAAATCCCCTCAAGGTCTAGTTCCAAAACAATGGCCCTCACCTAGGAAAGACTGAGCCCTGCTCTAGTCACTCCAGAAGCTGACTAGTCCACGCAAGGCAGAAGCTTGAGGCTTCTTCAGCCTTGCTCCAGCCACACTCCAGCAGCTGTTTGGTCAACGCACGGCAGAAGCTTAAGGATCCGGCTATCAAAATATCAGTGGATATTTATTGTCAACCCTGGCCTCTATCCCTGATTGGTATTATTGCTGTACTCTTTGCTACAGGACTGGCTTCAGTCACAGCCCAGGACTGGGATTTGGGTGAGAAGCTGCGGTTAGCGCTCTGTTATCTCTTCGTAGTGGGAAGCCTCATTCTTATTAGATGTCTCTTATGATCAATTCTCCCAACTGAATTGCTCCACGGTATAACTGACCCCACTTCACAATAGGCTCAGTCGCTATAGCCGTGACAACCCAAAGATGCGGAGAAAACCTTTTGCTAGTGCTCAGTTAGCTGTTATGTGCAGGCTGCTTTGCAGCCTTTTGATGTCCCTTGCTGTAACAGATGGTGCCGTTCCTTATCCATCATGCACCTGTCTACATTACAGACAACCCTTGGAAAATCGCTTACTTAACCATCAGCTAAAACAATGTATAGATAGCCAATCCCATAGGCTGATCACCTACTGCCTTCATAACCATGCGATGTATATCCAGGGCCCTGGTGCCAAAAATGTTTTCCAGTTATGCTCCCGGCTGCTGCTACCTTTCCCCCACTAGAGGATCCAAACCCTGGGTGGTATTCTGACACCATGGCATTGCCACCATGCCCCCACACCTCCATCTACCCCCAAATGCCACTAAGATGTTACAACACAGAACAGCTGTCTGTCTGCAAAATAAATGGAAAAACCTACTGGACAGGGACAATAATGCAGACAAGTGAAATCACGGACCAACTTTGCCCTAAAAATCAGCTTCTGCCTGTTGGCAGTATGACTGAAGTTACAGAGTTAACTCCCCCTTAGACCCTTGTCTGTACCAGGTTCTCAATGCAATTCATCGCCTTCTTAATGACACCAACCCCCAGCTGGCCAAGGATTGCTGGCTTTGCTTGTCCTTAGGAGCTCCACGGTATTTAGCTAAACCAGTACCATTGAATATTGCAACAGCCATGGTAACTCCTACAGATCCACCCTTACAAGGGCCAGTCTTTTATATATATATAAATTTATTTACTTTAATTGGAGGCTAATTACTTTACAATATTGTATTGGTTTTGCCATACATCAACATGAATTCACCAGGGGTGTACATGTGTTCCCCATCCTGAACCCCCCACCCACTTCCCTCCCCGTACCATCCCTCTGGGTCATCCCAGTGCACCAGCCCCAAGCATCCTGTATCATGCATCGAACCTGGACTGGCAATTCGTTTCATATATGATATTATACATGTTTCAATGCCATTCTCCCAAATCATCCCACCATCACCCTCTCCCACAAAGTCCAAAAGACTGTTCTATACATCTGTGTCTCTTTTGCTGTCTCACATACAGGGTTATCATTAAGGGCAATGGAGTTAACTCAAAAGGTTCCAGAATGCTTTACAAATGATGGAGGAATTGAACCTGTAGGCAGTTTAGCCACGGACCAATGTATTCATGGATGAGTGGCCAACTCGTCCTCCCACAAACACAATATGGTGCCGCCCCCACCAAGGCCTTTTCTTTGTGGGACAGATGCTTATGTCTATCAATCAACTGGATGGGTATCTGCACCTTAGCTTTCCTCACTCCCCAGATGAATATTGTCCATAACAACCAGACTCTCATCGTACCTCTGACAGCACATCCGTAGTCAAAAAGAGCCATCCAGTTTATACCCTACTAGTTGGTTTGGAAATTATGACTGGGATAGGTATGGGAATAGGAGAAATTGCTTCATCAACCACCTTCTACCATACACTGTCCAAGGACTTCACAGAAGACATTGAGAGAGTAGCCACATCTTTAGTGGCTTTACAAGACCAACTAGATTCCCTGGCTGAGGTGGTTTTACAGAATAGGAGAAGGCTTGACCTACTGACAGCTGAATAGGGAGGACTCTGCCTCTTCTTGAATGAAGAATGCTGCTTTTATGTAAACCAATCAGGAATAGTCAAGGACATAGCCCAACAGCTAAGGGAATGAATCATAAAAAGGAGACAGGAACTAGCCCAGGAAACTATTGTTCCTGGGCTTACTGGAATAATATCTGGAGCTGGGGCATCGTGGCTTCTCCCTTTACCCAGTCCTCTCTTCATGTTCTTTGTGGTGCTGTTGTTTGGCCCTTATATTCTCAATGCAATTACACAGTTCATAGCCTCTCAGAAAGAATCCATAAAGTTACAAATAGCAATAGCTCAATATAGCCCCCTTGAACAATGGAGAGCTCTGAATATCCTACCAAACATGAGATGATGCTTTGTACAATGAGTGATAGAAGCATCAAGAAGGGGCAATGAAGAGGAAAAGTTAAAAATTTTTACCTCTTTCTCCTCCTGCCTTTGTAACTCAGCTTGCTCCTTGCAATGTCTACATCATGTATGTCTCAGAAAGTGGGGACTCACAGTTCTAGGAACTGAAGCTTATCTCTCTCACCCTTGTCCTGCTCTTTGCAATTGCCGTAGCCCCTGCAAGCCTACTTAATCATGCCTGTCCATGTAGAAAAACTCTAACCCCTTTGTTCAGGGCTCAGAGCTTAGAGTGTTACAACCTCTGGGCCCACCAACATAATAAACTTGAGTTCTCCAACTCTCTGAATGTGGTGCTTGGTATCTTGAGTACTGGTTTCTGCAACAAAACCACACAAATGGAATTTATATGACAAAGCCTGCAGTCACAAAGAATGACTTTGCAGAGTATCTGAAAATCAATACTGCAGTGAAAACTTAAAAATGTAGTGAATACAGTAAGTTATATGAAGTTTTTGGCCTTCAGAAAAGTCAAACTGGAGGAAAACTGGTAGATGTAGCAAAGCCTTGATTCTGTATTCAAACCTAACTAATCCTCAGGTAATTCTGAACTGAAATCTTACCCTTGTAATGTATGTAGTAAGGCTTTTGGAAGACAGTCAGTTTTTTACAAAACATGAGAAAATACATACTGGTGAGAATCCATACATTCAGAGCACAGTCAATCACTCCAGTGGAGGAAATCATATAATGTGTGTGGCAGGATTTCAGTAATGGGCTAATCATTCCCATCATCAGAGAATTAATAATGCAGAGAAACCTTAAAAATATAAGAGTGTGGCAAATCCTTCAGATGACATTAAGGCCTAGAAAGACATCAGGTGACCCATACTCCAGAGACCTTTCAAATGTAATCAATGTGGCCAGGTTTCTTGTTTACACCTTAGGCTTCTTGAGAATATTCACACTAGATAAAAATTGTATCAATGTAATAACTGTGTCAGGGTTTTTAGGCAACAATCTGAAGTTAGGCTTCAGTAAAGAAGTCATTTTGCAGAGAAAGCTTACAGGTGACATGAGTATGTAAAACCTTTACTCAGGATCACGTCTCACCATCCATCAGAACATCCATACTACAGAGAACCTTACCAGTGTAGAATATGTGGCAAGGCTTTTAGGTGCTCCCTGTATCTCAGTGTTCACCAAATACCTTATACTTAGAAATGCAACTATTATGGCAGTTGTCACAATTACTGCTCACTCTTTAGGCATCTAAGAATATATATCCTGGAGATAAACCACACTAATACAATATTTGTGGAAAGAATTTTACCCAAACGTCAAAGTTGGAAAAGATTCTGGAACAATGCTTTATAAATGCAATGGAGCTGGAGAAAGTTTCAGCTTGAGTTGAAGTATTAGACAACAAGACTCCATAGTAAAGAGGAGTCTTGGAATTGGATGGGGAAGGGCTTTCTGCAGGCTTCAGAGTGCACTAGACTTCAGAATATATGTTTTTCAGACAAACCACACAGAAGTATTGTGCCCGCTAAAGCTGTAACACAAAGATCAAAACAATGGAACATGAGAGGTTTAATATGAAGGGCAAGCTTACACAGGTAATGAATTTTTTTCATGAGATATTCATGCCTTGGGCATAATGAGGTGATTTATGCAGGTCAGAAATTACAGATACACTGAATTTGGAAACATATTTAAGAAAATGTATTTCCTCAAGATTCCACCCAAGATTCATATTGGGGAGAATTCTTAGAATTGTAATGACTTTCGTAAAATTTTGGGACAGTTCTTACAACAGATCACACAAGACGATTCATTTAAGAATAAATAAATATTTAATTTTCCAACAATTAACCTACTGTGTTCTGGCAGTATAATTATGTTAAGTATGTTGAAACTTCATGACCTGTGGAAATGACCCTTAATATTTAGTATGTATTTAATTACTTGAGTTTTCTTGAGAAGGGCAGCATTATTTTTTATGCCACTTCCACAAGGTTTGAAAACAGAGAATTTCATGATAGTTTCTGCAAATAAATCAGTAAAATGAGAGGTAGACTTCATTAGGTGTGGATCATTAATATCTGTCTTTCATGAGTAAACAGGGACACTGAAATATCAAATTCAATGGAGTGTGAATTATGATCAGTGAGGGACAGTGAACCATGTCAAACCATGATATGACTCAACATGCTCATTATGTTCAGGATGCCCTTCTATACACAGGCCACCGTGGTTATAGGACTGAGTGCTATACCATCTGACCATGTAAAGAGCAAACTGTACATTAAGGGAGTTCGGCTTTTCATGGGAGGAGAGTTGACAGCTTAGTGGAGACTGATTACATGGGAGAAATTGTACCAGGGAAATGTTGGTCATTTTCTCCCTTGACTGGCAATTGCTGTTGTATATAAATAATTAATGGAAACTTATTCTTGGAATCAAGATCGCCGAGAGAAATAGCAATAACCTCAGATATGCAGATGACACCACCCTTATGGCAGAAAATGAAGAAGAACTAAAAAGCCTCTTGATGAAAGTGAAAGTGGAGCGTGAAAAAGTTGGCTTAAAGCTCAGAAAACGAAGATCATGGCATCTGGTCCCATCACTTCATGGGAAATAGATGGGGAAACAGTGGAAACAGTGTCAGACTTTATTTTTCTGGGCTCCAAAATCACTGCAGATGTTGACTGCAGCCATGAAATTAAAAGAGGCTTACTACTTGGAAGGAAAGTTATGACCAATCTAGATAGCATATTCAAAAGCAGAGACATTACTTTGCCAACAAAGGTCCATCTAGTCCAGGCTATGGTTTTTCCAGTGGTCATGTATGGATGTGAAAGTTGGACTTGAAAAAAGCTGAGCGCCAAAGAATTGATGCTTTTGAGCTGTGGTGTTGGAGACGCCTCTTGAGAGTCCCTTGGACTGCAGGAGATCCAACCTGTCCATCCTAAAGGAGATCAGTCCTCGGTGTTCATTGGAAGGACTGATGCTGAAGCTGAAACTCAGTACTTTGGCCACCTCATGCGAAGAGTTGACTCATTGGAAAAGACTCTGATGCTGGGAAGGATTGGGGGCAGGAGGAGAAGGGGACAAGAGAGGATGAGATGGCTGGATGGCATCACTGACTCAATGGACGTGAGTCTGAGTGAACTCCGGTAGTTGGTGAAGGACAGGGAGGCCTGGCAAGCTGAGATTCATGGGGTCGCAAAGAGTCGGACACGACTGAGCGGCTGAACTGAACTGAACTGATGTAAGTTAATACTGCTGCTGCTAAGTCGTTTCAGTCGTGTCTGACTCTGTGCAACCCCACAGACAGCAGCCCACCAGGCTCCCCGTCCCTGGGATTCTCCAGGCAAGAGCACTGGAGTGGGTTGCCATTTCCTTCTCCAAAGCATGAAAGTGAAAATTGAAAGTGAAGTCGCTCAGTCGTGTCTGACTCTTAGCTACTCTGTGGACTGCAGCCCACCAGGCTCCTCTGTCCATGGGATTTTCCAGGCAAGAGTACTGGAGTGGGGTGCCAAAGTTAATACATTGCCATATAAAATCTGGTGTCCTCAACCAATAACTGGGTGATCTAAAAACCAGGAGACAATTCTCTAAACTTATCTGGACCTGCTGAGGAGGAGGATGGGCCCAAGCGGCCCTTCCGGGTCTACCAAGGCCAGAATGTCCAAAGCACAAAACGGTGCCTGCTTTTCTCAATCTTGCATTTCCATCAGGGTGCACTGTCGCTGGGCCACTGCAGTGACTACTAAACTTGATCCTTGGATAAGTGGTATGTCAAGACATTTTTCTCCGTAGAAGTGTTAGTATGAAGCAGCCAGCCCATCTTAAGAGTTCTGTTCTTTATATTCTAGTTTGTCATTCCCACACAAATCCAGTTCTTCTTTACTTAAACTGCTTACATTAATTCTAATAGCAGGAATATTCCTGGGTCCAGCCACCACCCCACCCCCACAACCGCCTCACATCAACCCTCACTCACCCTCAGCCGTGCGGCCACACCAGGTTTCAGTTCCCTGACCTCTGAATTGCTTCAGCCTCATCCGCAGGAATCCTATTGTTAAGAGACAACCTTCTTCGTTGCAAACGTAATTATCCCACAGAATTTTACGCTTTTACTTTAAAACTGTTACAGTTATTTAAACTACTGAAGAATCTATGGTGCAACCCAAGACGTGTAAAACCCTCTGTGTGCGTGTGTGAGTTCTTAGTCGCTCAGTCGTGCTCGCCTCCTTGGGACGCTACGGACTCTAGCCAGCCATGCTCCTGTCTATCGGGATTCTCGAGGCAAGATCAGAAGTGGATGACCATGTCCTCCTTCAGGGGATCTTCCCAACCCAGCGATGGAACCCAGGTCTCCCGCATTGCAGCCGGATTCTTTTCCAGTCTGAGCCACCAGGAAGCCCTCAGGTACTTCTCAACACTGACAAGATGCCTCGGGAACCGGATGTAGAAGCGTGCTGGTGTCCTCTTGGCCCTGCTCGGTCCGGCTGGTCCCCGCTCGGTTCAGCGGGTCCCCCCAGCTCGGTTCATTTCGGGCCACTTCGGCCCCGCTCGGCTCCGCCCCTCGCAACCCCAGAGGCAGGCGTGTCCTACGCCACGCCCCTCACACGCCCAGACGCAGGGTGGGGGTCCTATGCCCCGCCCCTCACGCTCTAGACGCAGGCCTGTCCTACTTCCCGTCCCTCCCACGCCCGGAGGCAGGCGAGTGTCGTATGCTCCGCCCCTCGCTGAGGCTTTAGTCTTGTACCCAGGCCGGAGGAGGTTTTGGCGTCTCTACACGGAGCTGGTGATGGACAGGGATGCCTGGCGTGCTGCGGTTCATGGGGTCGCAAAGAGTCGGACACGACTGAGCGACTGATCTGATCTGATCTGACACGAAGCAGGCCAGTTTACAGCAAATTATGAATCACTGCAGATGGTGATTGCAGCCATGAAATTAAAAGACGCTTACTCCTTGGAAGGAAAGTTATGACCAACCTAGATAGCATATGCAAAAGCAGAGACATCACTTTCCAACAAAGGTTCGCCTAGTCAAGGCTATGGTCTTTCCTGTGGTCATGTATGGATGTGAGAGCTGGACTGTGAAGAAGGCTGAGCGCCGAAGAATTGATGCTTTTGAACTGTGGTGTTGGAGAAGACTCTTGAGAGTCCCTTGGACTGCAAGGAGATCCAACCAGTCCATTCTGAAGGAGATCAGCCCTGGGATTTCTTTGGAAGGAATGATGCTAAAGCTGAAACTCCAGTATTTTGGCCACCTCATGCGAAGAGTTGAGTCATTGGAGAAGACTCTGATGCTGGGAGGGATTGGGGGCAGGAGGAGAAGGGGACGACAGGGAATGAGATGGCTGGATGGCATCACTGACTCAATGGATGTGAGTCTGAGTGACCTCCGAGAGCTGGTGATGGATAGGGAGGCCTGGCGTGCTGCAGTTCATGGGGTCGCAAAGAGTCGGACACGACTGAGTGACTGATCTGATCTGATCTGATGAAGCCAGCTCTTGGTAGGTGCGGTCGCCCCAGGAATCGTGAGGTAGTTTTATGTTTTATTTTTCTTATCTTGCGCCTGCGGTATCCCCCTCTCCTCCATATACGTGGTCTTGGGTCACCTCGGACCTCCTTGTTCCCCCACCCGTTCAGTCAGAGATAAGAAATCGTTGAAAATGCTTCCAGCTAATAGAGCTTTGATGGAGTTGAGTAGGAGTGGGTTGTCTTCATTAATTAAAATTAATTGGAGAAAGGAGATTGTTTTAGAATTGCGAAGATGATAACAGGAGTGCTGTACATAGTTGTGCGGGATGTAGATGTAGTTGTGCGGGTTATTAATAGGCTCAGGTCTTGGTGTGCAGCATGTAGGCGGATTGAATAAAAGATCTGTAGAGTAGAAGCCTGTTGAGGAATGGTATTCCTGTTAATGGGAGACTTCATATGAGGGCTGTTGCACGCATTGCTTCCAGCAGTTTATCTGCTCAGAGCGGAGGATAATGATTTTACTGTGGTTAGAGTGGCCAGAAGCTTTGGAATCTAAGGGGTTATGAAGGAGGCCCCCCTGTCCTTGAAGAGCTGGAGTATCTTCCGTTTAGGTCTAAGTGGGGCAGTGACATTGGGGCCTCTCTCTCTTTGTGACTTGTTCACTGAGCTCAGTCCAACCAAATCTCAGGGGCCTAAACTTTGAGATGTCCCCAGTTGCTGGCAGGTTTTCCCCGGAGGACCAGCTTCTTGGTCTCCATACTGAGTACCCAGTGTCCTCGGAGTTGCAGCTTGTGTGTTTCTGTTGCAATGCCCATGCCCAGTGGTCTCTGCCGTGTAGCTCTGTTGCTCAGCTGTGCATGAAAACTGGTGAAAAATGGGAGAAAGTGGAGGGGAGAGTTGGGGTCTGCAGGAGAGCTGTGGGAAAGAGCAAGTGTGAGCCTCTGGTTGAGCCCCATGCGTGGCAATGGGTATGTTCCAAGATTAGTGGTGTGACCAAGTTCAAGCTGACTCTGTCCCCTGTAAGACAGGCCGGTGCTTCAGAGTGACTCTCATGGTCCATGCACAGCTTGAAAAAGGATTTCCAGACATGAGGCCAAAAGGGAGGAGAATAAAGTTTATTAGACTGGATGTCAGTGTCAGCACAGCAGGTCAGCTCAAGGGAGAGTGGAACACTTTCCCAGGCTTGCAGCCAAGTTTTATAGCCCTAAGACAGAGAAAATTCCTACTGGAATGGTAGCAGTAGGTGATTGCTTATGATGCTGTTGTTGTTCAGTTGCTCAGTCATGGCCCACACTTTGCAACCCCATGGAGTGCAACAAGCCAGGTTTCCCTGTCTTCCACCATGACCCAGAACTTGCTCAAACTCTTGTCCACTGAGTCAGTCTTGCAATCCAACCATCTCATCCTCTGTTGTCCCCTTCTCCTCCTGCCTTCAGTCTTTCCCAGCATCAGGGTCTTTCCTAATGAGTCAGCTCTTTGCATCAATTGGCTAAAGTATTGGAGTTTCAGCTTCAGCATCAGTCCTTCCAATGAATATTCAGGACTGATTTCCATTAGGATGGACTGATTGGATATTCTTGCATCCAAGGTACTCTCCAACACACAGTTCAAAAGCATCAATTCCTTGGCGCTTATCTTTCTGTATATTTCAATGCTCACATCTATGTATGACTACTGGAAAAACTATATCTGTGACTATACTGACCTTTGTCAGCAATATAATGACTCTGCTTTTTAATATTCTGTCTAGGTTTGTTATAGCTTTTCTTCCAGTGAGCAAACGTGTTTGAATTTCATGGCTGTGGTCACCATCTACAGTGATTTTGGAGCCAAGAAAATAAAGTTTGTCACTCCACTGTTTCCCCATTTATTTGCCATGAAGTCATGGGACCTGATGCAGTGAAATCAACAAATGTCTTTAAAAAAACCTCAGAAATCTTTATTAGATGCTGAGTCTGTGGTTCTTTTGTTCTAACCAGTAGGTGCTTGAGCCTTTCTCTTGTGTGTCACTGGGGTCTGGGAGACTTCAGCTTTTCTGTCAACAAGAGATAGAAGAGAAAGACACATATCACATGGTATCACTTATCTGTGGAATCTAAACAAAGGGTACAAATGAACTTGTCTACAAAACAGGAATAGAGTTGCTGACATACAAAACAAGGTATGGTTATCAGGGCGTGAGAGGTGAAGGAATAAATTGGGAGATGTGGATTAACACTACTATGCATAAAGTGCGGGGAAGGCAATGGCACCCCACCCCAGTACTTTTGCCTGGAAAATCCTATGGACGGAGGATCCTGGTAGGCTCCAGTCCAGGGGGTCGCTAAGAGTCGGACCGGACTAAGCGACTTCGCTTTCACTTTTCACTTTCATGCATTGGAGAAGGAAATGGCAACCCACTCCAGTATTCTTGCCTGGAGAATCCCAGGGACGGGGGAGCCTGGTGAGCTTCTGTCTATGGGGTTGCACAGAGTCTGACACGACTGAAGCGACTTAGCAGCAGCAGCAGCAGCAGCATGCATAAAGTGAATAAGGAATGAGGACCTACTATATAGTACAGGGATTTCTACTAAATACTCTGTAATGAGCTATATGGAGGAAAAAAACCTTAAAAAGAATGGATATATGTATATGTGTTCTGTTGTTCCCTCGCTCAGTGGTGTCTAGAGTTTACAACCCAATGGACTGCAGCACGCCAGGCTTCCCTGTCCTTCGCTGTCTCCTGGAGTTTGCTCAAATTCACGTCCATTTTGTCGGTGATGCTATCTAACCATCCTATGTCACCCCCTTCACCTCTTGCCCTCAATCTTTCCAGATCATTATCTTTTCCAATGAGTCCGATATTTGCATCAGTTGGCCAAAGTATTGGAGCTTCAGCATCAGCATCAATCCTTCCAGGGAATATTCAGGGTTGATTTACTTTAGGATTGACTGGTTGATCCCTTTGTTGTCCAAGGGACTCTCAAGAGTCTTCTCTATCAACACAATCCAAAAGCATCAATTCTTCGGTCAACTTGTTTATGGACCGACTCTCACATCTTTACCTGTTCCTGGAAAAACAACAGCTTTGGCATTAAGGACCTTCGTTGGCAAAGTGATGCCTTTGCTTTAAAATACACTGTCTACTTTTATGATACCTTTCCTTTCAAGGAGCAGGCCGTCTTCTCATTTCCTGACTGCAGCCACCTTCAGCAGTGAGGCCCCGGCCGTCTCCCCCTGGCCGCCTCACCCTCCCACTATCCCCTAGCAGGCCTGACGTCGCCCCCTGGCCTCTAACTCTCCCACCGTCCCCACGCAGGCCTGACTTCTCTCCGGCCCCCGCCCCTGACCTCCGAGCTCCGCTCGGGCCCCGCCTCCAGGCCGCTCCGCCTTTTCACTGCGCGTGCGCACAACGTCACACACCCGGAAGCGGAGAGCCGCGAGCAGAGATTTCAGCGCAAAGTGAGTTTCTCTTTTTCTAGTCAAGTCTTCCTCTCGCAGTTGTCTTTCCTCTGTACCGTGGGTTGAGGGTCGCTGCTGCATCTAAATCTCCGCTCCCGTCCCACCACCCCCAGCAAATTCAGATGTCCCTGGGTGGCGAAGAGGCGCCTCCATTTTGCTTTAAACTCGCTCTGAAGGGGATGCCTGCGTTTGTTCCCTGAGACGTCTCGTTTCGCAACTCTTTGCTGCTTAAAACCAATTTCTGATCTCAGTGACTCCTCTGCCCTTCCTGCACCGCGTGAAATGCTCTTAGGCGATGTGGGTTTATTCGCTCTGCGGTCCCCAGGCTCTCACTCTCGCTCCCAGGAGGCCGCGCCGGCCCCCTGCTCCCGGAGAGGCCCGGTTCTCTCCCAGGTCCTGGGATTCTGGAGAGCCCGCCCCGCTCCTGAGACTCCCAGCCGCTCAGTCGTCGCGTCTCATCTGGCCGGTAGTTCTGTCCCTCAGGCATTCGTTTCTTAGACCGTTTCCCCCGACCCCTTGTTGGGGGAGGTGCCTGGGCCAGCCACCTGACACCCAGGGTTCTGTGTCCCAAATAAAACCCGCTGGAATTTGGCTCTTGCGGGAGGGGGCTTCTTATTCAGTCGCCATCCCTGCAAATAGGAGGCCTGGGGGGGGGTGTCAGGAGAAGCAGAGATAGCGACCTCGAGAGAAATAGAAAATTGAAAATATCATGAGGGAAAAGCGATGGCAATGAAGAGGATTGGTGAGGAACTTGCGAAGAGATAGCAACATCAAAGAGCCTTGAAGGTAACGGTGGGTAAAGGAGAGAAGTTTAGAGAAAAGCGGGATCTCCAGAAAGTTAAAGGTGAGCAACATATGGAGATGGTGGTGTTGAGTGTGAGTCTTTGCGATCCCTGTATCTCCCAGTCTGCTCAAATTCATGTCCAGGGATGCTATGTAACCATCTGACCCTCTGCCGGCTCCTTCTATAGCCTTCAAGGGAGATGGGCTGTAAATCACGTGTCCTAAAGAGGGCGACAGGGGAGAGGCAGTCAACAGAGAACCGGAAAAGGGGATACAAGAGTTGGAACCTTGACCTACAGACAATAACATGCTGCCAGAGTACTAGTGAACAGAAACAGTGACAGACTTTATTTGCCTGGGCTCCAAAATCACTGTAGATGGTGACTGCAACTATGAAATTAAAAGATGCTTACTCCTTGATAGAAAAACTATGACCAACCTAGACAGCGTATTAAAAAGCAGAGACATTACTTTGCCGACAAAAGTCTATAGTCAAAGCTGTGGTTTTTCCAAGTTAGGTGTGCTTGTGAGAGTTGGACCATAAAGAAAGCTGAGCACCGAAGAGTTGATGGTTTTGAACTATAGTATTGGAGAAGACTCTCTAGAGTCTCTTAGACTGCAGGGGAGACCAAACAGCTCAATCCTAATGGAAATGTGTCCCGAATATTCATTGGAAGGGCTGATGCTCAAGCTGAAGGTTCAATACTTTGGGCTCCTGATGAGAAGAACTGAGTCATTGGAAAAGACTGTTGCTGGATAAGATTGAAGGTGGGAGGAGAAAGGGCCGGCATCACCGACTGGATGGACATGAGTTTGAGCAAACTCCGGGGGTTGGTGATGGACAGGGAAGCCTGGCATGCTGCAGTCCATGGGGTCCCAGAATCCGACTCGACTGAGCAACTGAGCTGAGTGACTGGAGGAGCTGAGAAAGAAAGTGAGCTGAAAGGAAGCATTGCACTTGGAGGTGCCAAAGAGTTGGGAGAAATGGAGGGCAGACGTGGAGGAAGAAAGGCAGAAATACAGGGAGATTTTGGATTATCAGGGAGGTTGGAGAGACAACATCTTTATGGGGAACAGATGGCAGAGAGAGGCCAGATGGGAGTCAGGGAAGATGTAGAGAAGAGGACAGGCACAGCAGGAGAACCGAGGAGAAGACAAAGGGAGACAGAGAAAGAAATAGGGAAACAGATAAACCAAATGAAGTGGAAACAAGTAGTGTGCAGGTGGTGGTGTGGACTAAATCCAGAAGAGTGCTGAATCGATTGGATTAAGAATTAAGTCATGATATATTGATTTTTAGCTTTACAGTCTAATAAATTTAAATCTTGTTCCTTTAAATTATACAGAGGAGAATGGGAATTGCAATACTTCTGTCTGTAAGGCTTGTGGTTGTTGTAATTATTTGTATTGAAAGATAACATTCATGTGCAGAGTCTGTTGAATTGGGGAGTAAGGCAGTGACTTGACTCACAGAGGTGGGTCACCCGCTTCCCTTTTCCTGGTGTGGAGTAGAGGTTGTGGGAGAGGAGAAGTGGTTAAAGAATTGACAGACTGTTACTGCATGGCACCTTTTCAAGAAACTTTAAACATGTTCTTAGTGATGGCTTTCCTTTTTGCTTTCTCCTTTGTTTACATTTAATTCTTTTTTAGCTTGGGTTAAAGATTAGTTCATTTCAATATCTACTTTGTTGTAAACAACTATTCACATCTGAAAAGATTTCGTGGTCTCCTGAAATTAGTTCATGTTATTCTTTTGTAAATATGTTGTCTTATCAATTGGTTTTTATTTTTTTCCACTTTGCACCAGAGTTTTTCAATGAAAAAATTTTTAATAAACTGATTAACTTAGGTTTGCTTCACATTTATTTGAAGCCCATTTCCTGTCTTCTCTTTACATTATATCTTGGCAACATTTTTTTAGTAACTAGTAAATAATTGTAAACTATTTTGATGAGTACTTAGGATGTCAGTGATCTTTTTTCTTGAATCAGGACCAAATTTAACCGGTTAGTATGATGGTCTATTTTCCTCTCTTTCATGTGGTCTGGTGACTAGTGAGCTATGAGTTAATCTGATATTTACTCAGGCCCAAAAGCTGAGCAAAAGTGACTCCTGAAATGATTGGCCAAATTGGATGTGTGACTGTGTGTGGTAGTTTTGGAGGGCGTTCCCACTTGTTATTAGAATTTGAAATGAATCCCAGTTTTCCACAATGCAAAGAACAACTGTAGGATGGAGGTGGGAGCATAGGCTCAGAGTCAGAGAGAAACATGAGCTGTCTTCTGTGAATAAAGGTTGACTTGAAGGGAGGCTTCCCACCTCCACTGGCTTCCCGGTGTCCTCAGGGCAGCATCTTGCCTCCTCAGATGGCTCCACAGCCCTTTGTCATCCTCAGGTCGCTACCAGGGTCTCCAGCCTCATCCTGGGAGCTGACCCCGTTCTCATGGACAGTCTGTCCTGGTCACATTTACTTAGTCCTTATTCGTAGACACCAAAACCTTCTCTGTCTCGGATCTGAGGTTTTTCTCCTACCTTTGATCATTAAATTGTGACTGTGGCTCTCTCTCTTCTGTTCCTTCAGCTCTAAGCTAGTGAAATCTCCGCATCACCTTCTGATATTCGCTGTCAAGTTAGCCATGTTTACTGCCTCTGTATCACCTTCATCAGGCGTGCCCTTCTCCTTTAATTATTTGGAGTGGGTCCTGTTTTCCCTTCATGGATGGTGCACTGTGTTCCTGTTCCTCCCAGGATGCTTTCAGCATTTCACTCTCGGGGTGAGGACTAGGAGTGTGTGATGGGCACTAGGACTGTGGGCTGGGCACACACTTCTTATTCTAGCTCCACCTTACTGCAGCAGGAGTCAAAAGAAAGTCAAAATAAAGAAATTCCCTGAATTTCTCCTTTGGTCTCTTAACTAATGCAGTTGATTAAAGAGCCCAGGTTCCAGGTCAGTAACATACACACAAGCTAACACACACATAGATAATGACATATTGTGCACCCATAAAAATGATGATTTTTGTCACTTGGGACAATTGGATGAATGTAGAAACCATTGTGCTAAGTGAATTAAGACAGACAGGAAAAGCCTGATTCAATATGTGCTTCTATTATGTGGAATGTGAAAAAGTGAAAATCACTAGTAGCAGACAGTGGGATGGTGGTTATCTGGGGCTGGGAGGTTGGAAAGATGGGGAGATGTTGCTCAAAAGGTACAGATTTGAGTTGTAAAATGAGTGCGTCCTGGGGAGGTATGTGCAGCATGCTGACCGTAGTTAATCCTGTGTTACTGGAAATTTGACAGGACAATAAATCGTCAGTGTTGTCACCACACACAAACCATGGGAATCTGGAGGTGATGGATGTGCTGGTTAGTGGTCTGTGATAAATTATTCAAAGTGTACACATGTGTCACATGGTCACAACGTGCATGGAATGTATACATAACACCTTCTTGATAGGCTGTTCTATGTCAGTAAAGCTGGTAAAGAAGAAAGTGGCATGTAGGCTGGACTTGAATTCTTGAGTGGTGTTCAACCCAGGCTTCACATGAGTTTATGAGGCATTTTGCCTGGGCATGTTTTGTACCCTCCCCCCATCAGATATGCTCCTCAGGTTCGCAGATGATTCTGATCTACATTGAGCCCAGAGCTCTTAGCCTCCACTTCTGAGACTGAGATCAGGCCCTGGGGGAGGGGAGGGCGCTCTGCTCTGAGTGGGGCTGGACCAGGGCCTGCTGTGTGACCTGAGGGGAATGTGGGGTCAGCGGAGGTACCCCTTGCTGCTGTGTACATGAGGCCTCACCAGGAGGGGGGTGTGATCTGAGGGAAAGTGTGGGAAAGTCCTGTGTTGGACTCTGTGTGGGAGTTGACTGTCCTGAGTCCACCTGAGACAGTGGACTGTCTGTTCCTCATGGTGAGGGCTTCCTGTGTGTGGGGATAGGACTCAGGAAGGGAATGTGTTGACTTTAAGCATTAAACACCATGTTTTCCACCTTTTTGATATGCCTTGAAGATTCGTGTTACCTGAGGGTGAAGCCCAGAAGAAGAGGAAGATGAAAGAAAACAAGTCAGGCATGGCTCTTTCTCAGGTAAGGTCATATTCTCAGTTGATTCTCAATCTCTCCCTCCTGAAATACCTGTCTTTGGACTGGCTAATCTTCTCTGACTCTGAAGGGTCCTGTCTGACTCCTGTACATGCACACTCACCTGGGCCTTCTCTCAGGGCCAGTTGTCTCCACTTAGATCCCATCTCCCCATGACCCGGTGACCTGGCCCTTGTGAGGAGGCTCCCTTGGCCACTGTTCTGGGAGGGACTTCTCACCCACCGGTTGGAGAGATGGTCTCAGTGCTGTTGGGCAGCAGGGATTGCGTAGGGCCCATCTGGATGCCCTGTCTGCTCTCTGTCAACCAGGGTAAAGAAGCTGCACATAGATATAAGGTAATAACATTCACAATACATGCTGAAATCTGGAAAAGAGGCCAAGTAGGGGGAATCAGTCCTGACTTTTTAGAGTACATTTAAAACTAAATTAGGACCTCCTTGAAAATTTTAAGTGTTTTGAAGTGAAATGGAAAGTTCAGAAACAGACCTCAGGGCTAGAGAGTGTTTTTAAACTATGAAATGTAGTTTGCTGATTATTTATTCTTCCTTTTTGGCCGCACGATGCAGCTTGCAGGGTCTTAGTTCCTTGAGGAGCCATTGAACCTGAAACCCTGTGGTGGAAATGCAAGATCTTAAACCCTGGACTGATAGGGAGTTCCTCCAACTTTCCTAATCTTGATGGCAATATTTGCTCATGGAATAAAAAGATAGACTGGATTTTGTTAATAACTACATACGTATCACTAACAATAATATCATATTATATTTAAATATACTTTTCTGCTGTACTGGCTCTTCATTGCTTCAGTGGCTTTTATCTAGTTCTGGCGTGTGGTGGCCACTCTCTAGTTGTCGTGTGTGGGCCCCTCATTATGGTGGCTTCTCTCATCTTGCAGCACACGCTCTAGAGTGCACTGGCTTCAGTAGTTTCACCTACTGGACTCTAGAGCGCTGGCTCAGAAATTGAGGCTCACGGGCTTGTTTGCCCCTTGGCATGTGGGATGTTACTGGTCCAGATATCAAACCCGGGTCTCTTGCACTGGCCAGTGGATTCTTTACCACAGAGCCACCATGGAAGCCCTCATATTATTTGTAAATACAGGTATTTTTATTCTGATTAGAATAAATCTTCTGTATATTATTTCCTCCTTGTTTTTCATTTTTTTGAAGTAGTATAAGATAATGTTAAGGATTTCCCTGGTGGTACAGTGGATAACAATGTGCCTGCCAGTGTATGGTGCACAGGTCCCATCCCGTGTCCTGGAAGACGCCTTAGAGCAACTATGCCCATGTGCCACAACTACTGAGCGTGAGCTCTGGAGCCCAGGAACCATAACTACTGAAACCCGCACACTAGACCCTGTGCTCCAAAACATGAGAAGCCCATGCACTGCAGCTGCAAATACGGAAAGCCTCCTCACAACAACAAAGGCCCAGCAAAACCAAAATAATTAACTTTTAAAAAAGACAGAATGTGGACAAATTACAGAAGTACAATTGATTCATTTTTAATGTCCCAAAGATGCTGAAATACACATGAATAAAAGAAAATGAGAGTGTCATCCCAAAATGTGTCAAAAGGCATCACCTTGGAGTAGGAAATGGCCACTCAGTCCAGTATTCTTGCGTGAAAATCCCATGAACAGAGGAGCATGGCGGGCTACCGTGAGGTCACAAAGATCTGACACGACTGAGCAACTAAGCAACAACAACCTCCACAAACAGCGGAGTGGGCTCTTAAAAAAAAATCTAAACCTCTGATTTACCTCCTGCAGATTCTTCGGTGACTTCTAGTTATTTTTTTTTTTATCAAGAATCTCTTTTATTGATTATCAGAAAATACAAACCTAATCCGGTCCAAATCTGTCTTAATATTCTCTTGTCTCTATAGTTTTCATATATTTTGTTCTTTGTTACTCTCTGTATTGTCAGTCATGCCTAGTACTTTTGGAATTAAGTCCTAAATCCAAAGACCTTGTAGAAAGCAGCCTCTACCTGGCATCACCCCTCTTCGTTCCCTGTGTCCCAGTTAGACTGGCTGACTTTCTGTTCACTAAATACCTTCCTGCCTCAGAGCCAGCACTCAGGCTCTTCTCTCTGCTTGCAACACTCTTCCATATCCCACCTTGCCAATCCTAAGTGTTTCTTCCTCATGGAGACCTTGTGTGATTTCTTGATGTATGTCAAGACTTTCCAATAAATCTTCTCTTAGCACCAGGCCTGTTTCAGAGCACATGTTGCAATAGTAACTTTAATATTATGGATGTAATTGGGTGGCTGGCTGCTAGACTGTAAGCTCCATTATGTTCACTGCTGCACTCCCAGTTTGGGGCCCATGTTGACACTGAGTAAATTTGGATTGAAAGAAAAAATAGACAGGTCTTCCTTGTTTCAACCAGTTGTGTGTTTACATTTGCATGTGTGAGTGCATGGATCTGTAATTCTATGGTTTTATTACAGAACATCATCTCATAAACATGTTTTATGCTTTGTAGCAGTTGAAATTGTATCTTAAGTGTTTTCCATTCCCTTAGGTTTTTTTCTACCTCATTGCATGAGTGATGGAAATAGTAGTAAAAGTATTGACATTATGAGGTTGGTGGGAAGAGTGGGTGACCCTATACAGTGACCATTTATCCTATAGTCGTATCCGACTCTTTGTGACCCAATGGGCCATACATAACCCTTCAGGCTCCTCTGTCCCTGGAATTCTCCAGGCAAGAATACAGGAGTGGGTTGCCATGCCCTCCTCCAGGGGGCTCTTCCCCCTGGAGACATCAACACCATGTCCCCTACATTGCAGGCGGATTCTTTACCACTGAGCCTCAGGGCAACCCAGATACCTACATATGATACTGCATATTATAGTGTTCCCTGTGCATTCAGAAGGAGGTAGATAGTAAATTAATTTGTGAATATTTTTCTGTCCATCTATCATATCTGTCTTTTCGTGGCTGACAAAAGATCTGGGATTCTACACCTTCATTGCACTTCAGCTTTCTTGAACTTGTTTCAGGTATTCTCAGGGAACTCTATCTGGATGCACTTTGCTGCTCTGTTACTTAACTCATTGATTCCTTAGGTTCAGTCGTCAGTCACAACCACCTGACCTCAGGTGCTGTTGTCTCATTTCTTAACTGTTTGACCTGAGCGAATTCTTAGAATGACAGAGTTTTCACTCTAGTAAGATGGACACAGATCTTTCTCTAACATACTGTCATGTTGATGATAAGTTCATCTGTGTAAAGTCTTTAGAGTAATGCTTAGTGCGTAGGAAGTGCTGAAACACTGTCATCAGTGTGATGACATCATAATCATCACAATGTGTGTTCTTTGAAAGCTGCTGTGGATTTTGTCATCTCTGAAGACACCGGTCTTGCTGTAACTCATCTAGATAGTGAATGTCACTCCATGTGTAGGGTGTAACACTTCTGCATAGACAACTCACAGATTGAATTTTATTTGTATATTCTTTATGTATTGTCCACACAAGTGACAAATTCATATTGATTGGAAGATGTCATAGTCTTATGAATCAACAGGAAATTAGAGAGCCACAGTTTGTCCAAATAGCTTTTAATGGGTCTATCAGAATGTTACATTACCTGAATTGATCCTTACCCCTCTCACCTTTTCTCATATTGTGTGAAAATAAGAATCCTCCTGAGTGCCTGTTAGTGAAATGTGCTTTCATTTCAGACACAGTTGACCATTGAGGATGTGGATATCAAGTTCACTGCAGAGGAGTGGGAATGCCTTGACCCTGCTCAGAGGGCCTTGTACTGGGATGTGATGGAGGAGACCTACAGGAACCTGCTGTCTGTGGGTGAGGATCACTTCCCTGTGAAGTTGGAATTTGGTTTGGGGGTATCTCTGTGTTTTCCCTCTGTGTCTCTTGGCAGCCCATGTTTTGCTTGACTGAGTTCATAGCCTTGTTGATTCAGACTTGAAAAAACTTTGTGACTGGCATGAGGTGTTTAAGCTCGTCCTTTCTTCAGGTAATCTGCGCATTGTGTTACTCCACAAGTTTCTCCACAGCTTGAGTATTTATAAAGCTGATTTCCAACTGAAATATCAAATTCCCTGTTTTCTACCCCTGTGTTCTTGGTTCAGTAGTTCTTGGAAAGGAACTAGATACGTGGATGCCTGTGTGCTCAGTTGGTACAGTCGTGCCTGACTCTTTGCAACCCAGTGGACCGTAGCCCTCCAGGCTCCTCTGTCCATGGGATTCTCCTGGCAAGAATACTGGAGTAGGTTCCCATGCCCTCATCCAGGGGAATCTTCCCTCTCAGGGGTCGAACCCACGTCTCCTGTGTGGCAGGTGGATACTTTACCTTTGAGCCCTGGGGAAGCCCAGTTATCTGTATTATACTGTATATTGTACTGTTCCTGTGCATTCAGAAGAATGCTGATAGTAAGTTAATTTGTGAATATTTTTCTGTCCGTCTGTAATGTCCATCACTTCTTGGCTGACAAAAGAGGTGGGATTCTATACCTGGCAGTGTAGGAGGCACAGGGTCTAGGTCCTCTCTAAAGCAGGCCTCTGAGCTTGCTTCTAACCTGGCTGGACACTGCCCTGACTGTAGTGCCCTGACTGCCTGCTGTGAGTGCAAGGCTTGCAGCAACAGAGATAAGACGGGACAAATCTTGAGGTTGTTGAGCCCTTGGAGGGGCCCTGGCCTACTCATCCCCAGGCTTAGCAACATTATAGGTTTTGTAAGACAAACAAATAGCGTTAACAGAAAAACAGAGGTGCTATTTGCTTGCAGATTGCTGATGATAACAGATAGCATCCTAGGACTATAAGGGGGAACCCCAAACTGCAATCTTTGAAGTCTCACCCATGACCGTAATGTGCTGCCTGGGACCTTTTCCCCACTGGGTCTCCAGATGGGCTGTGTCCCTGGACTTTGCAGCGCTGTTTGAGTCTGGATATCGGTCAGAACCCAATTTGGTGATGTATTTTCTGCTCTTTCTACTTCTCTTTGCTTTTATTGTTAGCATATTGAAAATCAGCTTGATAATTCTATAAGTATGTGTATATTTGTATAATTTATAAGTATGTGTATTATTAGAACAAGTTGCTAATTTTGTTAACAAATCTTTGAACCTGAGACAAAAGTGACAACGTTTGGCAAAACTTTAATTGGCCCTGTGAGCAGTATTTGTGAGACAGAATGCCACTCTGCAGGAAAAAGGAGATTAAGATGGATGAAGTTTTTATTCCCTAATGTGAAAGTTTGCCTTACTACTAGTTAGCTCATACATGGGCTGTCTACACTGGATGGTGTGAGAATTGGAACCTTAAATAAAGAGGGCTGTACCCTTACAAGTTATTGAATGTTTGTGACTCTTGCCCATTGAGAAAGAATAAGAATCTGCCCTGCTGGATGAGAGTCTGAATCCTCCTCTCCTATCATAAGGTACATAAAATGAAAGTGAAAGCTGCTCAGTCCTGTTGGACTCTTTGCAACCCCATGGAATATAGAGTCCGTGGAATTCTGCAGGCCAGAATATTGGAGTGGGTAACCTTTCCCTTCTTTAGGGGATGTTCCCAACCCAGGTATCAAACCTAGGTCTCCCCTTCATTGCAGGAGGATTCTTTACCAGCTGAGCCACCAGTAAAGTAATGTGAGGAACATAAAGGTAAATTAAAATTGTCGGAAAAGAAGTTACACCTGGAAAAAGAATTGTGCAATTAGTGAGGGTGATTGTCCATATTACAATGTCAAATTATATTTCAGCTGATCAGCTCCTCACTTTTTAAGTGGGCTCTCTCTTGAGCTGACCCACAGCTTTAACAGTGTCCACCACTGCCCTTTCTGTCTCTGTTATCTTTGTCCTGTTGTGGCCTTTCACCCCTCTCAACCCCTCTGTCTCCCTCTCCATCAGTTAGTCCCCTGATGAAGCTAACTTCCCCTGTCTCTCAGTGGGGGGAGGGGGGCCCAGCTTCCCCCACTGCTGTCCCCACTCTGGCAAATTTCTTTACCCCTTCAGATTCTTCTGATCAAGTGAAGAACCACATCTGCCCAGAGGGACAATCCAAGATTTTCATCATCCATGTGCCCCACAGTCAATTTGAGAACTATTTGATCTGTATTTTAGATATAAAACTGTGACTATAGAAAGGGATGATAACATTTTTGACACAGGGATTGCTGTGATATTCTTTATAGAGTCTGGAGAATACTGGTTAAAATGATTTTTCTTTTTTCTTTAAGAGTACAAAACAGTTTCTTTTTGCATATGGAATAAAAACAGCTAGCTTCTTAAAAAGCCCTGCCTACAGAAAAGCTTGAAGTTAACCTTTACCAGAGATCCAAGATAACTAGTGGTAAAGAAGCTGCCTGCCAATGTGCGAGACACAGGAGATGTGGGCTCCATCCCTGGCTAGGGAAGATCCCCTGGAGGAGGCAATTGCAATCAACTCCAGTAGCGTCAGAGAGACATTTTAAATCTGTCTGGATTTGTGCATGTCTCAGTGTGTATCTTTGATTTTGGATAATATTGCTGAGGTTTATTTGTAAATGAGCTCTTACTCAATTGGCTTTAAAAGAAAGTCAGCACTTGGCTTACCATTGTTGGCTCAATGGTAAAGCATCCGCCTACCAGTGTAGAAGCTGGATTCAATCCCTCGTCTGAGAAGATTGCACGTGCTACAGAGCAACTAAGCCTGTGTAGCACCACTACTGAACCCCCGGTGCTCTAGCACTTGTGGTCCACAAGAGAAGGAACTACAATGAGAAGCTCATGCACCACAACTAGAGAGAGTAGTCCCCACTCAACACAGGAGAGAAAGATGGAGCAGCGACAATGACCCATTGAAGCCAAAAATAATAAATAAATTTTTTAAACAAACAGTTAAGTTCGTACAAATCAGGTTCACGTGAACTGAGAAATATTCGATATTAAATATGTAGTATTAATGTTTCCTCATCTAATAAAGACATATCTTGAGTCATCCACATTGTGTAGTACTTCTATTGTATTACACTGAGAGATTTTGGACTATTGATGACTATACTGAGATGCTCTCTGTAATAAAGCAAATGTTTTTAGAAGCTATCACTGGTGTTTTTGTTCACCAATCTAGAAAATGCTAATAGAAAGCACAGTTCATGGTTGTTTAAGGAAAGTAAGATGGGTGTTTTCAGTAAAAAAGGTAGGAGAAATGAAATTGAGTTTGGATGCTCATAGTAGTGAGTAGAAGCTGGAAGCAGTGTCTTTGTTTCCCAGACCGAGAGTCCTGATCATTGGACCACAGCAGCCAACAGTTAGGGCTAAGGTCCCTAGTCTTGCCTGCCTAGTCAAGAAAGAATTCAGATGAAGAGGCACAAGGTAAAGAGTAAAGGAAAAAGTTTATCGAAAGGAAAAGTACATGCAGAAAGACACATGGGCTAGCTCAGAGAGAGAGCCCCACCTTTGGAAAGTGTCAATTCATTAGAAAGGTACAGTTGTCCAGGTCTTCGTGTCCCCTCAGGCCAGTCACCTTCCTTTGTCCCCTCTGGTTAATTTGTCTCAGCACTCTCCTCTGGGGTGCAGAGGCATACCCTAGCCAAGACGAATCTCAAAGTGAAGGCTTCTGGGAGGACCAAGACTCATTATGGCCTGGAATTATCCTCTGACTTGACCTCAATGAACTTTTCTGCACATGTGTAGTGTCTCCCTTAATAGAAAGGGTTTTTTCCTTTCTTTGTCCTTGCCGTGATTTTTCCTTTGAGGTAAGAGACAAAGACTGGCCATTTACCCTGTTTTTGTTATAGATTCCTATAGATCCCTCAACTGGAGGCCAGCTATGACTTATCTCAGCAAATGCAGAGATGAAGAGACTGATTGTAGATATTCAACCTGTAACCCATCTGTCTCCTACGTGAAAATTATATTTTATTAGGGAAAAATAAATTAAGTCTGATTTACAAGTGACTGTTTATAAATGAAAAAAGTCATTTAAGGAAAAAAAGAGTGAGAGGTTTAAAGGATAGGTCTTTATATGATCTTTACAGTGTGTCATTTGACTCCTGTTAATGTTGTTGCTTCACTTTGGGGAGCATGTAATGAGGTGTTTCAAAGGGGTATGTTTCCTCTTTGTCCCCCTTCTGTGCTGGATTGCATGGGATGTCTACTTTTTGGTCCATTTAGAGCAACGGTAACACCTCCAGAGCCATAATCCTTGGAACCAGCCTGGTTCTCTTCCTATTTGCTGCACTTGGGAGACCTCATTGGAAGAAGGGGAAAGACTGGCAGCTCTTTAATTGCATTTGGTGTCTCAGATCCTACACAGAGCTGCCTTCAACCTGTCTTCCTGTTCAGAGCCCTCAGCTATTCCTGTTGTAACTGCATTTGCTACAACCTTCAGGGGTGTATGTAACAGGAATGTGGTTTGAATCTTCTGTGATTATAACTCAGGAAACCTGTAAGGACAGTAGACATTGAGGTCCTGTCTTGGATCCCCAGTGATGCATATATGAATCAGGCTGCATGTTCTCTCCTTGCTCATACTGTACAAAATGGCCCGTGCTCATCCACTGAACCACATTTTCAGGACACGACCTGAATTGAAATGTGGGGGGTGGTACCTCGGAAACCATTTCTAGATGAGATGGCTGAGTAAGGCTGTTAGTTACGCAGATCAGTTCTTGTGTCTTACTTGACCTTATCTTTTTAAACTCCTGGAGTTTGTTGTAACCTTTTGTAATCTGCTTTGCCCAAGTGGGCCCTTGTGGTTAAGAACATGTATGAATCTGTAGGTCTGGGTTTCAGTCCTGCTTTGCTCATTCCTTTCATGTACCATGGGTTGTGTACATGAACTCTGTGTATCCACGACCTTTATTTGAAAAATTGAGTTAATTCATGCTCTTAGTTATCATAGAATTTTGACTGTTTTACTGAAAAGGTCAGAAGTTACTTTTTTTTTTTTTTTTTTTTCCTGAACCATGTGGCAGACGTGATCATAGTTCTCCATTCAGGGATGGAATCTGTAACCCTACAGTGTAATCATGTAATGCTATCCACTGGACCATCAGGAAATTTGCCTCAAAGGTTACTTTTACATAAAATGTCTATTTACTTCCTGTCATGGTTATTGTAGCATGTCTCTTTGTCTGCATTACATATTGTATATTGCTAGTTTATATTTCCTTACCAAGAGTTTGCCTCTGACTCTAGTTAATAAGATTTCAAATAATATTCCTTTTTTTTTATAGCAGGTTCTTTACCTCTGAGCCATAAGGAAGTCCCCAAAGCTTGTTCTTTTACATGTATCTTGGAGCTCATGAACCGAGTAAGTTAAGGATTCTGTATAGATAGGCAATTGCTGTATTGAATGGCTGTTATTTAAGTAAAGAATGTTCCATTTTTTTAATTCTTTGTCATTAAAAGATGGTGGTCTTTATGTTTTACACAGTATAACTGACATGAACCACTTCTTGTTATAAAATGTCTATATGTCTGTTTGCTTATAGATTTATAGGAGGTATTTAGAAAAGTGTTCTTTCTTTTGTTTTTAAAATTATTTTAGGGAATTCCCTGACAGTCCAGTGGATAGGATTCAGCATTTTCACAGCAGAGATCCTAGGTTTAATCCATGGTCAGGGAAGTAAGATGTCATGAGCCCTGTGATGGGGAGTGGGGGGCTGGAGGTGGAGCTGTTTTAACAGATTCTTTATTTTCACTATGCAGCGCTTGTTGAACAGTTGCCAACTGCCATTTATGTTTTACAATATTCGTTAGAATGCTTCCTTTGGATTATTTACCATTACAGGGTATTGCCTTTTTGATCCTTGCTTGGTCAGTCCCTCAGTCCTGTCTGACTCTTTGTGATATGGAGTGTAGCCTGCCAATCTCCTTGTCCATGGAATTTTTAGTGTTTTTTCTCCTCAATTATGAGACAGAAGTGTGTTTACTGCCAAGTAGAATGAGCTTTGAGGTCATGGTGGGAAAATACCTTTTTCTTTGAGACTTGACATGAGTTTGCATAAAATGAATACTTTCCTGATTGCGTCTTTGAAACTTGGCTATGCTAAAATTAATATGAGTTATGCGTGATCACTTTTTTTGTTAACAAGTTCTATTTCTTTGTAACTGTTGCTTACTTATTTCTAAGTTCATCATCAAGAAGTTTCTTAATTCTGTTCAGGATGGGTATGACTTTTGGTATAATATGTGTTCAATATAAAAGAATTTATTTATGAATTATAATTAATAGGATACCTATGTTCTTTATATCTTGTAGATGTGTCTTGTATACATATGACCAAGAAATTACAAGCAAAAAGAAACAGTGGAAAAGGAAAAATTTTTCAAACAGTGATGTTTGGAAGAGCTGAAACTCATGAAGTCAAAGATTTTTTCCTCAGGAAGATAGAGGAAACTGTGCATGGTTTTGATTGTCTGTGGACAGATGATGAAAGAAGTGACAACGGAATATCTATATCCCATAACAAAAATCTCACTGATGGAAAAGATCATCAGAGTAGAAATGATGCAGGAGATAAGCCTGTTGAAAGGCTCGGATCAAGCTTTCATGATGAATTGCAAATGCTTCAGTCTGAAGGAACAATTTTTGAATGTAATCGAGTTGTGATGAATATCAACAGTAGTGCCTCAGTTTTGCCAATTCAGAGAACTTGTAGTGTCCACAAAGGCATTTCTTATAAACATGAGAGTCCTGTTATGCATCCCTCAGAACAGGCCCCAGACCAGGAAGCATACAAGAAAAAATCTTACAAAACTCGTGATTGTGGCATAACCTTTCTTCAGCACTCAGAAATCACTAGACATCAAAGAATCCTTACAGGAAGAAAACGATATAAAGCTGACATAGATGGCAAAGACTTTAATGATAATGAGAGCCTTGCAGTTCATCGGAGAAATCATACTGGAGAGAAACCGTATAAATGTGATGTATGTGGCCACAGCTTTAAACAGAACACAGCCCTTCAAATTCATCTGAGAGTACATACTGGAGAGAGACCATATAAATGTGATGTATGTGGCCACTCCTTTAAGCACAAGACACACCTTCAAAATCATGGGAGAAGTCATACTGGAGAGAAGCCATATAAATGTGATGTGTGTGGAAAGGCCTTTACTCGCAAAGAAAGCTGTGCACTTCATCAGATCCTTCATACTGGAGAGAAACCATATAAATGTGATATATGTGGCCGTGGCTATACTCGAAAGTCACAACTTAGAATTCATCGAAGAGTTCATACTGGAGAGAAGCCATATACATGTGATGTGTGTGGAAAGACTTTTTCTCGCAAGGAAGGCTGTGCACTTCATCAGATCCTTCATACTGGAGAAAAACCATATAAATGTGATGTGTGTGGCCGTGGCTATATTCGAAAGTCACAACTTGGAATTCATCAGAGAATTCATACTGGAGAGAAACCATATAAATGTGATGTCTGTGGAAAGGCTTTTACTCGTAAAGAAAGCCATGCACTTCATCAGATCCTTCATACTGGAGAAAAACCATATAAATGTGATGTGTGTGGACAGGCGTTTACTCGCAAAGAAAGCCATGCACTTCATAAGATCCTTCATACTGGAGAGAAACCATATAAATGTGATGTATGTGGCCGTGGCTATACTCGAAGCACACAACTTGCAATTCATTGGAGACTTCATACTGGAGAGAAACCATATCAATGTGATGTATGTGGCCATGGCTATCCTCGAAAGTCACAACTTGTCATTCATCAGAGAATTCATATAAGAGAGAATCCTTATAAATGTAATGTATGTGGCTGTGGCTTTACTGGAAAGAGACAACTTAGAATTCATCGGAGAATTCATACTGAAGTTAAATCTTACAAATGTAACAACTGTGGTAAACGTTTTTTTGCACTGTTTTCCTTAAATAAACATCAAGCAGTTCAAACAGATGAGAAAGCATGTAAATGTAATTTGTGTGGCAAAATGTTCAGTTCCAGGTGTTACTTAGCAGTTCACCAGAGAACTCATACTGGAGAAAAACCATATAAATGTGATGTGTGTGGAAAGGCATTTACTTGCAAACAAAGCCATTCACTTCATCAGATCCTTCATACTGGAGAGAAACCATATAAATGTGATAGATGTGGCCATGGATATACTCGAAAGTCACAACTTGTAATTCATCACAGAGTTCATACTGGAGAGAATCCTTATAAATGTGATGTATGTGGCTGTGACTTGACTGGAAAGAGACAACTTAGAACTCATCGGAGAAGTCATACTGAAGTGAAATCTTACAAATGTAATACCTGTGGCAAAAGTTTTTTTGCACTGTCATCCTTAAATAAACATCAGGCAGTTCAAACAGATGAGAAAGCATGTAAATGTAATTTGTGTGGCAAAATGTTCAGTTCTAGGTGTTATTTAGCAGTTCATCAGAGAACTCATACTGGAGAGAAACCATATAAATGTGATTTATGTGGCTGTGGCTATCCTCGAAAGTCACAACTTGTAATTCATCAGAGAATCCATGCTGGAGAGAATCCTTATAAATGTGATGTTTGTGGCTGTGGTTTTACTGGAAACAGACAACTTAGAACTCACCGGAGAATTCATACTGAAGTGAAATCTTACAAGTGTAACAACTGTGGCAAACGTTTTTTTGCACTGTCATCCTTAAGTAAACATCAGGCAGTTCAAATAGATGAGAAAGCATGTAAATGTAATTTGTGTGGCAAAATGTTCAGTTCTCGGTGTTACTTAGCAGTTCATCAGAGAATTCATATTGGAGAGAAACCATATAAATGTATTGTGTGTGGCTGTGGCTATACTCGAAAGTCACAACTTGGAATTCATCACAAAGTTCATACTGGAGAGAAGCCATATAAGTGTGATGTATGTGGCTGTGACTTTACTGGAAGGAGACAACTTAGAAATCATCAGAGAATTCATACTGAAGTGAAATCTTACAAATGTAACAACTGTGGCAAACTTTTTTTTGCACTGTCATCCTTAAATAAACATCAGGCAGTTCAATCAGATGAGAAAGCATGTAAATGTAACTTGTGTGGCAAAATGTTCAGTTCCAAGTGTTGTCTAGCAGTTCATCAGAGAACTCATACTGGAGAGAAACCGTATAAATGTGATGTGTGTGGAAAGGCCTTTACTCGCAAAGAAAGCTGTGCACTTCATCAGATCCTTCATACTGGAGAAAAACCATACAAATGTGATGTATGTGGCCGTGGCTATACTCGAAAATCACAACTTGAAATTCATCAGAGAGTTCATACTGGAGAGAAGCCATATAAATGTGATGTGTGTGGAAAGGCCTTTACTCGCAAAGAAAGCCATGCACTTCATCAGATCCTTCATACTGGAGAGAAACCATATAAATGTGATGTATGTGGCCGTGGCTATATTCGAAAGTCAAAGCTTGGAATTCATCAGAGAATTCATACTGGAGAGAATTCATATAAATGTGATGTATGTGGCCGTGGCTTTACCGGAAACAGACAACTTGGAATTCACCGGAGAATTCATACTGAAGTGAAACCTTTCCAATGTAACAGCTGTGACAAACGTTTTTTCACTCGGGCGTCCTTAAAAATACATGAAGTAGTTCATACAGATGAGAAAGCACGTAAATGTACTTTATGTGGCAAAGTCTTCAGTTCCAGGTGTTACCTTGCAGTTCATCAGAGAACTCATACTGGAGAGAAACCATATAAATGTGATGTGTGTGGAAAGGCCTTTACGCGCAAAGAAAGCCATGCAGTTCATCAAATCCTTCATACTGGAGATAAACCATATAAATGTGATGTATGTGGCCATGGCTATACTCGAAGCACACAACTTGCAGTTCATCAGAGGGTTCATACTGGAGAGAAACCATATAAATGTGATGTATGTGGCAAAGCCTTTAGAGTAAATGGCAGCCTTACATCTCATCGGAAAATTCATTGCCGAGAGAAACCATATAAGTGTGATGTATGTGGCAAGGCCTTTAGTGTAAATGGAAGCCTTAGAACTCATCAGAAAATTCATACTGGAGAGAAACCATATAAATGTGATGTGTGTGGCAAGGCCTTTAGAGTAAACGGAACCCTTACATCGCATCAGAAAATTCATACTGGAGAGAAACCATATAAATGTGATGTATGTGGTAAGGCCTTTACTATAAATGGAAGCCTTGCAACTCATCAGAAAATTCATACTGGAGAGAAACCATATAAATGTGATATATGTGGCAAGGCTTTTAGTTTAAATGGAAGCCTCACATATCATCAGAAAATTCATTCTGACGAGAAACCATACAAATGTGATGTATGTGGCAAGGCCTTTAGAGTAAAAGGAAGCCTTACATCTCATCAGAAAATTCATACTGGATAGAAAGCATATAGATGTGATGTATGTGGCAAGGTCTTTAGTTTCAAATCAACCCTTGCATTTCATCAAAGAATTCATATTGCAGAGAAATGTTACAAATTAACAATGGTGACAGAGGTTTTAGTGCACAGTCATCCTTATTTCTCCATCAGGCAGTTCATACAAGAGGAAAGCATAGAAATGTATCTGTGGAGCAAAGTCTTCAATTTCAGCTGTTACTTTGCAGTTCATTGGAGAACTAATATTTGAGAGAAACCATATAAATGTGATGTATGTCGGAAGGCCTTTAGTCAAACAGCAAACCTTGCAGTTCATTGGAGAATTCACATTGGAGAGAAAGCATATGAATGTGTTGTCTTTGGCAAGGCCTTTAGTCATATTGGTAAGCTTGCAGTTTATCCAAAATTCATACTGGAGAGAAACCATATAAATGTTTGTGGCTGATGCTTTACTTGATGTGCAAAACTTGGAATTCATCTGGACATGAAATCATACTGGAGAGAAAACACATAAATATGATCTCAAGGTCGAGGCTTGTAATCTAAATGCAAACCTTATTTGGTTCATCGAGAATTCATGTTGGAGAGAAACCTTAAAATTGAAACAATGGTGACAAACATTTTAGTGGACAGTCAGTCTTAGCTCACCATCAGGGAGTTCATACAGGAGAGAAAGCATAGAAATGTGATGTGTATGCTTTACTTGAAGTGACCATCGTAAGAAGCATCAGATAATTCATAGTCGAGAAAACTGTTACAAATGGAACAACTGTGAGAGACATTTTAGTGCAAATGTAATGAGTATGGCAAAGCCTTTAATCTTAGTTCAGGCCTTATAATCCATCAGAGAACTCATACTGTATAGAAAGTGTAAAAATGAATATGGCAAAGTTTCTAGTTCACATTCAGCTGTAACTGACCATTGGGCAGTTCATACAGGAGAGAAGCCACATAAATGGGATTTATATGACAAAGCCTGCAGTCACAAGGAATGACTTTGCAGATCATCTGAGAGTCAGTAGTGCAGTGAAAACTTACAAATGTAGTGAATGAAGTATATGAACTTTTGGGCCTTCAGAAAAGTCAGTCTGGAGGAAAACTGCATGAATGTGGTAAATGTATAAAGCTTTGATTTTGTATTTAGACTTAACTGATCCTCAGGTAATTAATGTGAATTGAAATCTTATCCATGTAATGCATGTGGTAAGTCTTTTGGAAGGTGTTCAGTTTTTTACAAAGCATGAGAAAATTCCTACTGGCAAGAATCCATACATTCAGAGCACAATCAATCCCTCCAGTGGAAGGAAGAAATCATATAAAAATCATGTCTATGGCCAGGATTTCAGTAACAGGTGGATCATTCCCTTCATCAGGAAAATTCATTATTCCTTCAGGTGCCATTCAGGCCTAAAGACATCAGGTGATGCATACTTGAGGGACCTTCCAAATGTTATCAATGTGGCTGGGATTTTTGTTTATACCTTAAGCTTCTTGAGAGTATTCACACTAGATAAAAACTGTATCAGTGTAATAATAAATGTGTCAGGGGTTTTAGGCAACAATCTGAAGTCAGACTTCAGTAAAGAACTAATTTTGTAGAGAACGCTGACAAGTGACATGAGTATGTAAACCTTAACTCGGGATCACATCTCACCATTCATCAGATCATCCATACTAGAGAGAACCTTACCAGTGTAGAATACATGGCAAGGCTTTTAGGTATTCCCTGTATCTCAGTGTTCACCAAATACTTTATACTTAGAAATGCAAATTTAATGGCAATTGTGACAATTACTGCTCACTCTTTAGGTATCTAAGAACATATATCCTGGAGATAAACCACTAATACAATATTTGTACAAAGGTATTGTGAAGAAACTTGAGATAAAAGAACCAGAAAAGTATGCGTGTGTATCTGTTTCATCATTGATTGCTGCCATTTCTGTTGTACCGTTGTTTTCTTCAGAATATATCATAAGTCTTGTGCTCTAATAAAATTTGTGTAATTTTTCCCATAACCCTGAATGGATCATGTTTCTTCCAACAACACAGTTTTTGCCATCTCAGTACTTCATAACAAACTAGCAATGCACCAAAGGCTCTCAAGGTTGAAAGAACATATGAGAATTTCTTTTCATGATTATATCAAACAATAGACAGTTTTGGGATTATATTCTAATAACTTGCACTTGAGTTATTCTTTCCGCACTCTGTACATAACAGTACAGTTATATTTCCTGAGTCCTCTTGTGCCAAAATGAAACTAATAGCATGTGCCTAATTTACATGAAGTGAAAATAGGAATAGTAACTGTAAAAATTAGGAAATAAAAAACTTTGGAAATAAGGTTAAAAGTGAGCTGGGAGCATTCTGAAATAAATTATTTTTTATTATTCACTTGTTATTGGTCATATAGTTGTGGCTCATGGGATATCTGCAAAGCATGTAGGAATTTCTCAGAGCAGGGATCTGTCCCATTTCTCCTCCTTGGCAGGCGGATTCCTTACCACTGAGCACCAAAGGAAGACCCAGAAATAGTTTACAATCCACACTATATGATGGGAATTTTTATTGTTTGATAAACGAGAAATTTCATATATTCAGTTCCCAGCATGTTGGTTCTTGTTACTTTGCAGTCACTGAAAGAAGGTGGAACCATACCCAAAATTTGGTTTGGATATTGGGACAGATGAAGCCATACGTTGAAATCTTACGAGAATGTTTAACTGCTGAAGCTTTCTAGTTGAATCATGGTAGACTTCCACATTGTTCAGTTTAGTCATTTAGTAGTGTCCGACTGTGACCCCATGGACTGCAGCATGTCAGGCTTCCCTGTCCATCACCAACTCTTGGAGCTTGTCAAACTCGTGGCCATCAAGTCGGTGGTGCCATCCAACCATCTCCTCCTCTGACATCCCCTGCTCCTCCTGCCTTCAATTGTTCCCAGCATCAGAGTCTTTTCAAATGAGTCAGTTCTTCTCATCAGGTAGCCACCAGTATTGGAGTTTCAGCTTCAGCATCAATCCTTCCAATGAATATTCAGGTCTGATTTCCTTTAGGATGAATTCGTTGGATCTCCTTGAATTCCAAGGGACTCACAAGAGTCTTCTTCAACACCAAAGTTGAAAAGCATCAATTCTTTGGTGCTCAGTGTTCTTTATAGTCCAAATCTCACATCCATACATGACTACTGGAAAAACCATAGCTTTGACTAGCCAGATCTTTGGTGAAAAAATAATGTCTCTACTTTTTAATATGCTGTTTAGGATAGTCATAACTTTTCTTCCAGGAAGCAAGCGTCTGTTAATTTCATGGCTGCAGTTACCATCTGCAGTAATTTTGGAGACGGAGAAAATTAAGTCTGCCACTGTTTGTAATATTTCCCCATCTATTTGACATGAAGTGATGGGACCGCATGCCATGATCTTAGTTTTCGGAATGTTGACTTTAAGCCAACTTTTTCACTCTCCTCTTTCACTTTCATCAAAAGGCTCTTTAGTTCTTTGCTTTCTGGCATAAGGCTGGTGTCATCTGCATATCTGAGCTTATTGATATTTCTCCTGGCAATCGGAGAAGGCAATGGCAACACACTCCAGTACTCTAGCCTGGAAAATCCCACGGATGGAGGACCCTGGTGGGCTGCAGTCCATGGGGTCGCAAAGTGTAGGACACGACTGAGCAACTTCACTTTCATGCATTGGAGAAGGAAATGGCTACCCACTCCTGGAGAATCCCAGGGACAGTGGAGCCTGGTGGGCTGCCTTCTGTGGGGTCACACAGAGTCGGACACGACTGAAGTGACTTAGCAGCAGCAGCAGTTCCTGGCAATCTTGATTCCAGGTTGTGTTTCATCCAGCCCAGGATTTCTCATGATGTTGTCTTCATATAAGTTAAGTAAGCAGGGTGACAATATACAGCCTTGACGTACTCCTTTTCCTATTTGGAACCAGTCTGTTGTTCCATGTCCAGTTCTAACTGTTGCTTCCTGACCTGCATACAGATTTCTCCAGAGGCAGGTCAGGTGGTCTGGTATTCCCATCTCTTGGAGAATTTTCCTGAGATTGTTGTGATCCACACAATCAAAGGCTTTGGCATAGTCAATAAAGCAGAAGTAGATATTTTTCTGGAACTCTCTTGCTTTTACAACGATCCAACAGTTAGGTTAAATCGCTCAGTCATGTGTGACTCTTTGTGACTGCGTGAACCGCAGCACGCAAGGCCTCCCTTTCCATCACCAACTCCCAGAGTCTACCCAAACTGATGTCTATGAGTCGGTGATGCCATCCAACCATCTCATCCTCTGTCGTCCCCTTTCCTCCTGTCCTCAATCTTTCCCAGCATCAGCGTCTTTTCAAATGAGTCAGCTCTTCGCATCAGGTGGCCAAAGTATTCGGAGTTTCAGCTTCAACATCATTCCTTCCAATGAACACCCAGGACTGAACTCCTTGCAGTCCAAGGGACTAAGATTCTTCTCTATCACTACAATCCAAAAGCACCATTTCTTTGGTCAACTCTATTTATGGACCGACTCTCACATCTGTACCTGCTACTGGAAAAACAATAGCTTTGACATTAGGGACCTTCGTTTGCAAAGTGATGCCTTTGCTTTAAAATACACTGTCTACTTTTATGATACCTTTCCTCTCAAAGAGCAGGCTGTCTTTTCATTTCCTGACTGCAGCCACGTTCAGTGAGGCTCTGGCCGCCTCACCCTCCCACTGTCCCCACCCAAGCCTAACTTCTCTCCAGCCCGCGCCCCTGACCGCTGGCTCCGCTCGGGCCCCGCCTCCAGGCCGCCACGCCTTTTCTCTGAGAGTGCGCACAGCGTTACACACCGGGAATCGGAGAGGGGAGAGCGGAGGTCTCAGCCCAAAGTGAGTTTCTGCTTTTCCTGTCAAATTTTCTTCTGGTAGTTAGCTTTTCTCTGTAATGTGAGTTGAGGGTCGCTACTGAACCTAAATTCCCGCGGCCGTCCCACCACCCCCAGCAAATTCAGATGTCCCTGTGTGGCGAAGAGGCGCCTCCATTTTGTTTTAAACTCGCTCTGAAGCGGATGCCTGCCTTTGGTCTGAGACGCTTCTTTTCGTACCTCTTTCCTGCTTAAAACCAATTTCTGAGCTCAGTGACCCCTTTGCCCTTCCTGCACCACGTGAAATTCTTTTGGGCGACGTGGGTTTATTCGCTCCGTGGTCCCCAGGCTCGCCCTCTCGACCCCTGGAGGTCGCGCCGGCCCCCGCTCCCAGAGAGGCTCGGTTCTCTCCCTGGTCCTGGGATTGTGGAGAGCCCGTCCCGCTCCTGAGACCCCCAGGCTCCCAGCCGTTCAGTCGTCGCGTCTTATCAGGCCGGTAATTCTGCCTCTCAGGCATTCCTTTCTTAGAGCGTTACCCGGACTCCGTGAGGAGGGGAGGTGGCCTGGGCCAGTCACGTGACACCAATGGTTCTGTGTCTCAAATACAATCCACTGGAATGTGTCTCTTGCAGGTGGGGGCTTCTTATTCGGTCGCCATCCCTGCAAATAGGAGGCCAGGAGGGTCAGGAGAAGCAGAGAGAGCGACTCCGAGAGAATTAGAAATTGAAGAAAAGCATGATGGAGAAACGATGGCAGCAAAGAGGATTGGTGAGGAACTTGGGAAGAGATAGCAACATGAAAGAGCATAAGCCTTGAAGGTAACGGTGGGTAAAGGAGAGAAGTTTAGAGAATAGCAGGGTCTCTGGTAAATTAAAGGTGTGCAACATAGGGAGGTGGTGTTGAGTCCAGGGATGCTGTCTAATCATCTAATCCTCTGCCGCCCTCTTCCCCTCTTCTGTAGCCTTCAAGGGAGAAGGGCTGTAAATCAGCGGTCCCAAAGAGGGCGACAGTGGACAGACAGTTCATACAGAGACCCCGCAAAGGGGATACAACATTTGGAACCTTGACCTACAGACAGTATCTTGCTGGCAGAGAAAGAGGACTACTAGTGAATGGAATCAGCGATGCACTTTATGTTCCTGGGCTCCAAAATCACTGCAGACGATGACAGCAGCCATGAAATTAAAAGATACTTCCTCCTTGAAAGAAAAGCTATGACTGACCTGCTGCTAAGTCGCTTCAGTCGTGTCTGACTCTGTGCGACCCCATAGATGGCAGCCCACCAGGCTCAGCCGACCCTGGGATTCTCCAGGCAAGAACACTGGAGTGGGTTGCCATTTCCTTCTCCAATGCATGAAAGAGAAAAGTGAAAGGGAAGTAGCTCAGTCATGTCTGACTCTTAGCAACTGCATGGACTGCAGCCTACCAGGCTCCTCCATCCATGAGGTTTTCCAGGCAAGAGTTCTGGAGTGGGGTGCCATTGCCTTATGACCAACCTAGACAGCATATTAAAACATGGAGACATTAATTTATTTGCAGACGAAGTTTTATATAGTCAAAGCTATAGTTTTTCCAGTAGTTATGTATGGATGTGAGAGTTGGATCATAAGGAAAGCTGAGCACAAAAGAATTGGTGCTTTTGAACTCTGATGTTGGAGAAGACTCTTGAGAGTCCCTTGGAGTGCATGGAGATAAAACCACTCAATCCTAATGGCAATCAGTCCTGAATATTCATTTGAAGAATTAATTGATTCTGAAGGTGAAGCTCCAATACTTTAGCCAGTTGTTGCGAAGAGCTGACTCTTTAGAAAAGACCCTGATGCTGGGAAAGACTGAAGGCAGGAGGAGAAGGGGATTACAGAGGATGTGATGGTTGAATGGCATCACCGAGTGGGTGCATGTTGAGCAAACTCCGGAAGGTGGTGAAGTGAAGTGGTTCAGTCGTATCCGACTCTTTGCAACCCCATGGACTGTAGCCTACCAGGCTTCTCTGTCCATGGGATTTTCCAGGCAAGGGTACTGGAGTGGATTGCCATTTCCTTCTCCAGGGGATCTTCCTGACCCAGGAATTGAACCCCAGGTCTCCTGCATTGCAGGCAGGCGATTTACCCTTTGAGGCACCAGAGAAGCCCAGGGAATTGATGATGGACAGGGAAGCCTGGCATGCTGCAGTCCATGGGGTCACAAAGAGTCCAATGCGACTGAGCAGTTGAACTGAACTGAATGATTTGAGGAGCTGAGAAAGAAATTGAGCTGAAACAAAGCATTGCACTTGGAGGTACCAGAGAGTTTGGAGGAAGGGAGGGTAGAGATGGAGGAAGAAAGGCAGATTTTGGATTATGGAGATTTTGGATTATCAGGGAGGTTGGAGAGTAAGCATCTTTATGGGGAACAAATGGCAGAGAGAGGCAGGATGGGAGTCAGGGAAGAAGTAGAGAGGAGGACAGGCACAGCCAAAGAGCAGAGGGGAAGAGGAAGGGAGACAGAAAGAAATAGGGAAACAGATAAACCAAATGAAGTGAAAACAACTAGTGTGCAGGTGGGGGAGGGGACTAGATCCGGAAGAGTGCTGAATCAATTGGATAAAGAATTAGGACATGATACATTGATTTTTAGCTTTACAGACTAATAAATTTAAATCTTCTTCCTTTAAATTATACAGAGGAGGAACAAAATAGAAAGCCCAGAGATAAATCCATGCACATATGGACACCTTGTCTTTGACAAAGGAGGCAAGAATATACAATGGATTAAAGACAATCTCTTTAACAAGTGGTGCTGGGAAAACTGGTCAACCACTTGTAAAAGAATGAAACTAGAGCACTTTCTAACACCATACACAAAAATAAACTCAAAATGGATTAAAGATCTAAATGTAAGACCAGAAACCATAAAACTCCTAGAGGAAAACATAGGCAAAACACTCTCTGATATACATCACAGCAGGATCCTCTATGACCCACCTCCCAGAATATTGGAAATAAAATCAAAAATAAACAAATGGGACCTAATTAAACTTAAAAAGCTTCTGCACAACAAAGGAAACTATAAGCAAGGTGAAAAGACAGCCTTCAGAATGGGAGAAAATAATAGCAAATGAAGCAACAGACAAACAACTAATCTCAAAAATATACAAGCAACTCCTACAGCTCAATTCCAGAAAAATAAATGACCCAATCAAAAAATGGGCCAAAGAACTAAATAGACATTTCTCCAAAGAAGACATACAGATGGCTAACAAACACATGAAAAGATGCTCAACATCACTCATTATCAGAGAAATGCAAATCAAAACCACTATGAGGTACCATTACACGCCAGTCAGAATGGCTGTGATCCAAAAGTCCACAAGCAATAAATGCTGGAGAGCGTGTGGAGAAAAGGGAACCCTCTTACACTGTTGGTGGGAATGCAAACTAGTACAGCCACTATGGAGAACAGTATGGAGATTCCTCAAAAAACTGGGAATAGAACTGCCTTATGATCCAGCAATCCCACTGCTGGGCATATACACTGAGAAAACCAGAATTGAAAGAGACACGTGTACCCCAATGTTCACAGCAGCACTGTTTATAATAGCCAGGACTTGGAAGCAACCTAGATGTCCATCTGCAGATGAATGGATAAGAAATCAGTGGTACATATACACTATGGAGTATTACTCAGCCATTAAAAAGAATACATTTGAATCAGTTCTAATGAGGTGGATGGAACTGGAGTCTATCATAGGACTGAAGTAAGCCAGAAAGAAAAACACAAATACAGTATACTAACGCATATATGTGGAATTTTAAAAGATGGTAACAATAACCCTGTTTACAAGACAGCAAAAGAGACACTGATGTATAGAACAGTCTTTTAGACTCTGGGAGAGGGAGAGGGTGGGATGATTTGGGAGAATAGCATTGAAATATGTATAATATCATATCTGAAACGAGTCGCCAGTCCAGGTATGATGCCTGATAACGGATGCCTGGGGCTGGTGCACTGGGACGACCCAGAGGGATGGTATGGGGAGGGAGGAGGGAGGAGGGTTCAGGATGGGGAACACATGTATACTTGTGGCGGATTCATTTTGATGAATGGCAAAAGCAATACAATATTGTAAAGTTAAGCAAAATAAAATAAAAAAAAATAAACTTAAGAAAAAAATAAATTATACAGAGGAGGATGAGAATTTCTAAACTGCTTGTAAGGCTTCTGGGTGTTGTAATTATTTGTATCGAAGGATAGCATCCATGTGCAGCACCTGTTGAAGTGGGAGCTAAGGTAGTGACTTGACTCTCAGAGGTGGGTCACCTGCTTCCCTTTTCCTGGTGTGGAGTAGAGGTTGTGGGAGAGAAGTGGTCCAAGAATTGACAAACTCTGTTACTACATTATACTTTTTCAAGGAACTTTAAACATGTTCTTAGTGATGGTTTTCCCTTTTGCTTTCTCCTTTGTTTACATTTTATTCTTTTTGTAGCTTGGTTAAAGATTAGTTCACTTGGTACCACTTCCCTGGTTGCTCAGATGGTAAAGTGTCTGTCTACGATGCGGTAGACCTGGGTTCGATCCCTGGGTTGGGAAGATCCCTTGGAGAAGGAAATGGCAATCCACTCCAGTACTATTGCCTGGAAAATCCCATGGACAGAGGAGCCTGGTAGGCTACAGTCCATACGGTCACAAAGAGTCGGACACGACTGAGCGACTTCACATTCACATTCACTTGGTACCTACTTTCTTTTCAACAACTATTTGTTTCTGACAAGATTTTGTGGTCTCCTATAATTAGGTTGAGGCATTCTTTTCTAAATATGCTACATTAACAATTTTTTCTTTCACTTTGCACCAGAATTATTCAATGAAAAATTTTTAATAAGCTGATTAACTTTAGGTTTGTTGCATGTTTATTTGAGGCCCTTTTGCTGTCTTCTCTTTACATTATATCTTGGAAATGTTTTTTGGTAACTAATAAATATTTATAGACTATTTTGATGAGCACTTAGTAAGGATGTCAGTGAAAATTTTTATTGAATCAAGACCTAATTTAAGCAGGCAGTATGATGGTCCATTTTCCTCTCTTTTATGTGGTCTGCTGACTAGTGAGCTATGAGTTGATCTGATGATGTTTCCTCAAGTCCAGAAGGTGAGCAGCAGTGACCCCTGAAATGATGGCCAAATTGGGTGTGTGACTGTATGTGGCAGTTCTTGGAGGGAGTTGCCACTTGTCCTTAGAATTTATGTGCATCAGTTTTCCACAATGCAAAAAGGACAATAGTAGGATGGAGGCGGGAACATAGGCTCAGAGTCAGAGAGACAATCATGAGCTGTCTTCTGTGAATAAAGGTCAATATGAAGTGATGCCTGCCACCTCCACTGGCTTCCCCGTGTCCTCAGGGCAGCATTCTGACTCGCAGGTGGCTCTACAACCCTTTGTCATCCTCAGGTCTCTGCCAGTGTCTCCAGCCTCATCCTGGAAGTTGATCCTATTCTCATGGTCTGTCTGTCTTGGTCACATTCACTTAGTCCTTGTTCATAGACAACAAAACCTTCTCTGTCTCGGATCTTAGTTTTTTCTTCTACCTTTGATCATTACATCACCATGGCTCTTGCTCTTTCTGTTCCTTCAGGTCTAGGCCAGAGAGGTCTCCCCATCTCCCTCTGATATTTGCTGTCATATTAACCAGATTTACTGCTTCTATATTAATCACATTCATCAGAGATGCCCTTCTTCCTTAATTATTTGGAATCTTTCCTCTTTTCCCTTCACTGAAGGATGCCCCGTATTCCTTTTCCTCCCAGGATGCTTGCAGCATCTCACTCTGGGGTGAGGACTGGGAATATGGGATTGGCTGAAGAATTCTCAGAGGAGACAGAGGAGATAGGGTAGGTGATGATGGTTGCTATATCTGTTCTAGACATTTCAAATCTAATTGATCCTTACCCCATGTGTTCACTTAATTACTCAATAAAAAAAAGATGTGAGCAATCCTGAAAAACCCGATAGATCTAGTGTCTTGAAGTGCCACCTTGTTTTAGTCTGCTGTGTCACTGCTCACTGCAGCCCCCAGGTCTTCTAACCTAAGTCCATCCAGGGACTGTTTGCCATCTTGGACAACAGCTTTGCCTTCTAGCAGTTCACCTACTCAGAGCAGGGAATGCTGAGTTTACTGTGGTTAGAGTGGCCAGAAGGTATAGAAGTTAAATGCATATGAAGGAGATAGCTCCCCATCCGACAACTGCACACCCCCTTAATGACCTTAGGTATCTGGCAGTGAGCTGTGAGCACAGAGAAGAGGAGCCAGTGAGACGGGACCTCTCTTTTGTGACTTCTTTACCAACCATCCCTCAACTGCATAAAGTCTGCCATTGCTGACAGGTTTTCCCAAGAGGATCAGGTGGTCTCCATTCTGAATGCTCAGTGTTCTTGGATTTACAGCTTGGGCGCGTTTCTGTTGTGATGCCCATGCCCAGTAGTCTCTGCTCTTTAGCTCTCTTGTTCAGCTGTGCCTGGAGAACAGGCAGTGAAAAGGGTTTTGGGTTAGCTGAGGTGCCCCCTGCTGCTGTGTACATGAGGCCTCACCAAGAGGAGAGTGTGATGCCAGGGAAAGTGTGGAAAAGTGCCTGTGTTGGACTCTGTGCTGGGGTTGACTGTCCTGCATCCCTCCTGAGACAGCACGTGACAGAGAACTGTCTGTTCCACATGGTGAGGTCCTCCTTGTGTGTGTGTGGTTGGGACACAGAAAGGGGCTGTGTTGACTCTAAGCATTAAACTGCGTGTTTTCCACTTTCTTGATACACCTCTGAAGACTCCTGTTGCCTGAGGACGCCCAGAAGAGGAGGGAGAGGAAAAAGCAGGAGTCAGGAATGGCTCTTTTTCAAGTAAGGTCATTTTCTCAGTAGAGTCTCAGTCTGTCTTTCATGAAATATCTGTCTTTGGACTCGCTAATCTTGTCTGACTCTGGAGTATCCTGTCTCACACCTTTACATGCACACTCAACCAGACACCTTCCATCAGGGTCTGTTGTCCTCACTTAGATCCCATCTCCCCATGATCCAGTGACCTGGACCTTGTGAGGAGGTTCCCCTGGGCACCATCCTGGGCAGAGCTTCTCACCCATGGGTTGCAGACGGGGTCTCAGTGCTGTTGGGCAGCAGGGATTGCTTAGGGCCCATCTGGATGTGCTGTCTGCTCTCTGTCAACCAGGGTAAGGAAGCTGCAGGTGGACGTCAGGTATTAACATGCACTGTACATTGTAAAATATGGATAGAGGCCACTAAGGGGAAATCAGTCCTGACTTTGTGTAGTACATTTAAAAGTAATTGAGCCTCCTTGAAAATCTTAAGGATTTGGGAATGGAATGGAAAAGTCAGGAAGAGACTTCGGGGCTAGGGTATGTTTCATTATAACATCTAATTGAAACTATGAAATCAACATTTTTTAAAAAATTTATTTTCTTGCCACATGATGCAGCTAGTGGAGTTAGTTCCCTGAATAGGAATTGAACCAGAAACCCTGCAATAGAATATGAGTACTTAACCACTTGACCTTCAGGAAATTCCCCAACTTTCCTAATCTCAATGTAATATTTTGTTCATGGAATAAAAAGATAAGTTTTGGCTTTTGTTAATAACTGGATACCTAACATTAAGGATTAAATCATATTACTGTTTTTTAAATATATTTATTTGTTGTACTGGCTCTTCATTGCTGCAGTGGCTTTTATCCAATTCTGTGTGGTGGCCACTCTCTAGTTGCAGTGTGTGGGCATTGTTGGGGCTTCTCTTTTCTTGCACCATAGGCTCTAGAGGAGGCTGGCTTCACTAGTTTCATCTTCTGGGCTCTAGAGCCTGGCTCAGAAATTGAGGCTCATGGGCTTAGTTACCCCTTGGCATATGGGATTGTACCGGAGCAGGAATCAACGCCATGTCTCTTGCACTGACCAATGGGTCCTTTACCACTTTGCTACCAGGGAAGCTCTCATATTATTTTTAAATATAGATTTTATAGAGATTGTAGTTAAAGTCTTTTGTATGTTACTTTATGCTTACACTACTTTTTATTTTTTTGAACTAGTATAAAATAATGTTGATGACTCCTCCTAGTACAGCGGAGAAGAATGTGCCTGCCAATGTAGGATGCACGGCTCCACCTCAGGTCCAAGAAGATTCTTCAAAGCAACTAAGCCCATGCAGCACAACTACTGAGCCTGTGTTCTAGAGCCCGGGACCATAACTCCTGAAGCCTGCACGCTCTAGAGCCTGTGTTTCAAAACAAGAAAAGGCACTGCAGTGAGAAGCCTGTGCACTGCAGCCTCAACTGGAGAAAACTGGCTCATAGCAACATTCTGTGTGGCAAGGGCTTTAATCAAACTGCAAACCTTGCAGTTCATCAGAGATATCATACTGGGGAGAAACTTTGTAAATGTGTGTGTGGAAAGGACTTCAGTCAGACTTCAAGCTGTGCAGTTCATGGAAGAATTCATACTGGAGAGAAACCTGACAACTGTAACAATTGTGACAAACGTTTTATTGCACAGCCATCCTTAACTCGCCATCAGGTAGTTCCTACAGGAGAGAAAGCATAGAAATGTAATTTGGTGGAGGAGTCTTCAGTTCCTGCTCTTACTTTGCATTTATTTCATCAGGGAATTCATATCAAAGAGAAACCATGTAAATGTGATATCCGTTGCAAGGGTTTTAGTCATATTGGAAAATTTGTAGTTTATTGAGGAAGTCATACTGGAGAGAAACCATATAAATGAGATCTCAGCAGCAAGTCCTTTAATCTAAATGCAAATCTTGAAGTTCATTGTAGAATTCATACTGGGGTGAAACCTTAGAAAGGTAACAATAGTGCCAAATATATTAGTGAACAGTCAGCTTTAACTCACCACCATGCAGTTCATATAGGAGAGAAAGCATAGAAATGTGATGGATGTGGCCAGGGCTATATTTGAAATGACCATGTTAGAAATCACAGATAATTGATAGTGGAGAAAAATGTTAAGAATGGAACAATTGTGAGACACATTTAGTGCAAATGTAATGAGTATGGCAAAGCCTTTAATCTGAATTCAGGCCTTATAATTCATCAGAGAATTCATACTGTATAGAAAGCATTCAAATTTGGCAGAGCTTCTAGTGCTTGCTCAGCCTTAACTGACTGTTAGGTGGTTCCTACAGGAGAGAAACCACATAAATGTAATTTATGTGACAAACCCTTTGGTCACAAGGAATGACTTTGCAGATCATCTGAGAATCCATATGGCAATGAAAACTTAGAAGTATAGTAAATGCAGTAAAGTATATCCACTTTTTGACTCTCAGAAAAGTCAAACTGGAGGAAAACCACATGAAATGTGCTAGGTGTGGCAAAGCTTTGATTCTGTGTTCAGATGTAACTTACCATCAGATAATTAATTAGAATTGAAGTCTTACCCATGTAGTGCATGTGTTATGTGTTTGGGAAGCTATTTGGTTTTTACAAAATTCATACTAGTGAGAAGCCATACATTTAGAGTGCAGTCAATCCCTCCAGTCTATAGTGGAGGGAATCATAAATTTAATGTGTGTGGTCAGAGCTTCAGTAACGGGCTGATCATTCCCATCATCAGATTATTCATAATATATAGAGACCTTACAAGTATACGAGGGTGGCAAATCCTTCAGTTGGCATTCAGGCCTGAAAAGACATCAGGTGATCCATACTGGAGAGACCATCCAAATGCAATCAACGTGGCTAGGCTTTTCAGGTGTTTACACATTCAGCTTCTTGAGAATATTCCCTAGGTAGAAGCTATATCAATGAAATGAGTGCATCAGGGGTTTTAGACAACAGTCTGAAGTCAGGATTCAGTAAAGAACGCATTCTGGAGAGAAAGTTTACAAGTGACATGAGTGTGTAGAACCTTTACCTCAGGGTCACACCTTACCAACCGTCAGATTCTAGCGAGAACCTTGTTAGTGTACAGAATGTGGCAAGGCCTTCAGGTACTGCCTCAAACTCGTGGTTCACCAAACACTTTAGAAATGCAATGACTATTATAGCTTTCAAAATTGTGTCTCACTCCTTAGGGATTCTGGAATTATATATGCCTTTTCTTTTTAATACAATGTCTGGTTTTATCATAACTTTCCTTGCAAGGAGCTCCTGCTACTAAGTCACTACTGTCGTGTCCGACTCTGTGCGACCCCATAGACGGAAGCCCACCAGGCCCCCCTGTCCCTGGGATTCTCTAGGCAAGAACACTGGAGTGGGTTGCCATTTCCTTCTCCAGTGTGTGAAAGTGAGAAGTGAAAGGGAAGTTGCTCAGTCGTGTCCGACTCTTTGCGACCCCATAATTGCAGCACACCAGGCCTCCCTGTCCATCACCAATACCCGGAGGTCACTCAGACTCACATCCATCGAGTCAGTGATGCCATCCAGCCATCTCATCCTCTGTCATCCCCTTCTCCTCCTGCCCCCAATCCCTCCCAGCATCAGAGTCTTTTTCCAATGAGTCAACTCTTCGCATGAGGTGGCCAAAGTACTGGAGTTTCAGCTTCAGCATCGTTCTCTCCAAAGAACTCCCAGGGCTGATCTCCTTCAGAATGGACTGGTTGGATCTCCTTGCAGTCCAAGGGACTCTCAAGAGTCTTCTCCAACACCACAGTTCAAAAGCATCAGTTCTTCAGCGCTCAGCCTTCTTCACAGTCCAACTCTCACATCCATACATGACCACAGGTAAAACCATAGCCTTGACTAGATGAACCTTTTTTGGCAAAGTAATGTCTCTGCTTTTGAATATGCTATCTAGGTTGGTCATAACTTTCCTTCCAAGGAGTAAGCGTCTTTTAATCTCATGGCTGCAGTCACAATCTGCAGTGATTTTGGAGCCCCCAAAATAAAGTCTGACACTGTTTCTACTGTTTCTCCATCTATTTCCAACGAAGTGATGGGACCAGATGCCATGATCTTCGTTTTCTGAATGTTGAGCTTTAAGTCAACTTTTTCACTCTCCACTTTCATTTTCATCAAAAGGCTTTTTAGTTCCTCTTTACTTTCTGCCATAAGGGTGGTGTCATCTGCATATCTGAGGTTATTGATATTTCTCCCGGCAATCTTGATTCCAGCTTATGTTTCTTCCAGTCTGGCGTTTCTCATGATGTACTCTACATATAAGTTAAATAAGCAGGGTGATAATATACAGCCTTGACGTACTCCTTTTCCTATTTGGAACCAGTCTGTTGTTCCATGTCCAGTTCTAACTGTTGCTTCCTGACCTGCATACAGATTTATCAAGAGGCAGGTCAGGTGGTCTGGTATTCCCATCTCTTTCAGAATTTTCCAGTTTATTGTGATCCACACAGAGGTGATTACAGTAATGAATTGTTTCTCCCCGCCGCCCACTGCGCCCGGAAGCCCCGCCCCCGACGCCCGGAAGTACTCCTAACACTTCCTCTGTCCCCACGCCTGTGCGCCTTCGCTCAACGCCTCGCCCCCAGACGACCAGGCTCCGCTGAGTCCCCGCCCCCAGGCCGCTTTCACTGCGCGTGGGCGCAGCGTCGCACAAACCAGAAAGCGGAGCGCCGCGAGTAGAGGTCTCAGCTCAGCGTTGAGTTTCTGTCTTTCTAATCAAGCCTGCGGCCTGCTGCCTCATTTCCTCGGTACCACGAGCCTCGGGTTCCTTTGTGACTCTCAATCCCCGCTCTCGTCCCACCATCCCCAGCAAGTTCAGACGTCTTGGTGAGCGCCAAAGGGGCGCCTCCATTTTGCTTTAAAGTCGCTCTGAAGCCGCTTTCAGCTTTTGGTCCACAGCGACGCTGCGTTTCGCACCCATTTCCTGCTTCAAACCATTTACTGACCTCACTGACCCCTCTGCCCTTCCTACACCGCATAGGATTCTCTTCGGCGAGGTGGGTTTATTAGCTCCGCGGCCCCCATTCTCGTCCTCTCGGCCCCTAGCTGCGCTGACCACCCCACTCCCCGGTCCTGGGATTCTGGAGAGCCCGCCCCGCTGCTGAGACCCCTTCCCTCCCAGTCCTTCTTGCCTCAAGCCTCCTCAGGCGGGTCCTTCCGCCCCGCAGGCCTTGCCTTTATAGTGACGTTGCCCTGACCCTTGTCTTGGAGGTGACCTGCGCCAGCCACGTGACACCCGAAGTTCTTCCATTCCAAATTCCACCGGTTGCAGTTTGGCTCTTGCGGGAACTGGGCTTCTTATTCAGTCGCCATCACTGCAAATAGGAGGCCAGAGGGGTCAGAAGCAGCAGAGACAGCGACTCCTAGAGAAATATTTAATTGAGATAAGCCTGAGGGAGAAGCGATGGCAATGAAGAGGATTGTGAAGAACTTGTGAAGAGACAGTAGCCTGAAAAAAAAATCGGCCTTGAAGGTAGCGGTTAGGAAAAAGTTTACAGAAAAGCAGAATTTCCTGAGAATTAAAGGTGAGCAAGATAGGGAGGTAGTGGTGTTCATTCCGAGCCTTTACGACCCCTTTTTTTCCCAGCTTTTGCTCAGATTCATGTCTGTTGAGTCCAGGGATGTTATCTAACCATCTCATCCTCTATAGCCTTCAAGGGAGAGGAGCTGTAAATCACAGGTCCCAAAGAGGGCAACAGTGGAGAGGCAGTTCACACACAGAGCCCGCAAAGGGGATACTAGAGTTGGGATCTTGACCTACAGAGCAATATCCTGCTGGGAGAGAAAAGGGGCTCCTAGTGATTGGAGGGGCTGAGAAAGGAAACAGAGGAAGCATAGCCACTTGGGGGTGCCAGAGAGGAGAGGAAGGGAGGCAGAAATTGATGGAGATTTAGGATCATCAAGGAGGTTGGATTAGAAGCATTTTACAGGGAACAGATGGAAGCGAGAGGCCGGATGGGAGTCAGGGAAGAAGTAGAGAGGAGGACTGGCACAGCAGGAGCGCAGAGGGGAAGAGAAAGGGAGACGGAGAAAAAAGTAGGGAAACATAAATTAAATCAAGTGGAAACAACTAGTGTGCAGGTGGGGGAGGGGACTAGATCTAGATGAGTGCTGAATGGATTTGATCAGGATTTTTAAGTCGTGATACATTGATTTTTGGCTTTAGAATCTACTAAGTTTAAAACTTTCTTTTAAAATTATAGAAATGAAAATGAGAATTGCAAAACTTCTGTCTGCAAGGCTTGTGCATTTTGTAATTATCTGTATTAAAAGATAACATCCATGTACAGAGGCTATAGAGGTGGGGGCTTCGGCGATGACTTGATTCTCTCAGAGGTGAGTCACCCCCTTCCCTTTTCCTGGTGCAGAGTAGAGGTTATGGAGAGGAGCAGTGGGGCAAGAACTGACTCTCTTACTACATGATGCTTTTTCCAGGCACATTAAAAATATTGTTTGTGATGGTTTTACTTTTTGCTTTCTCCTTTCTTTATATTTCATTATTTTGTATCTTGGAATAAAGATTAGTTCATTGAATAGCTACCTTCTTGTAAACAATTATTCCCTTGTGAAATAAGATTTGGTGGACTCCTGTAATTAATTTGGAGAAAGAAATGGCAACCCACTCCAGTGTTCTTGCTTGGAGAATCCCAGGGACCGGGGAGCCTGGTGGGCTTCCGTCTATGGGGTCTCACAGAGTCGGACACGACTGAAGCGACTTAGCAGCAGCAGCAGTAATTAATTCATGTCATTCTTTTCTAAATACTCTATATTCTGAATTTGTTTTTTTTACTTTTATACCAGAATTCTTCAATGAAAAAAATTTTAATAAGCTGATTCACTTTAGGTTTGTTTCACATTTATCAGAGGCCCATATTTTGTTTCTTGTTTATGTTATATTTTGAAAACATTTTTTGGTAACTAATAAATAGTTATAGACCATTTTGATGAATGTTTGGTAAGGGTGTCAGTGATCTTTTATATTAAGAGTCACAACCTAATTTAAGCAGTTAGTCTGATACTCCATTTTCCTCTCTTTTTGTGTGATCTAGTAACTAGTGAGCTATGATTTGGTCTGATGATGCTTCCTCAGGTCCAGAAGCTGAGCAACACTGACCCCTGAAATGATTGGCCAAATTGGGTGTGTGACTGTGTGTGTGGCAGTTCTGCTTGTAGGGAGAGCCCACGTGTTATTAGAATTTGAAATAGGTCCCAGTCTTCCAAAATGAAAAAGGACAACAGTAGGATGGAGGTGGGAACATAGGCTCAGAGCCTGAGAGGAAATCATGAGTCATCTTCTGTGAATAAAGCTCAGTCTGTAGGGAGGTCTCCCACCTCTTGCCAGGGTCTCCAGCCCCATCCTGGGAGCCGATCCCATTCTCATGGTCAGTCTGTCCTGGTCACATTCACTTAGTCCTTGTTCATAAACACCAAAACCTTCTCTGTCTCGGATCTTAGTTTCTGCTCCTACCTTTGGTCATTGTATCACTGTTGTCCTTGCTCTTTCTGTTCCTTCAGGTCTAGGCCAGAGAGGTCTCCCCATCTCCTTCTGATATTCTCTGTTATGTTAACCAGGTTTACTGCTTCTATATTAGTTACCCTCATCAGATATTGCCTTCTCCTTTAATTATTTGGAGTCTTTCCTCTTTTCCCTTCGTTGAAGGATTCACTGTATTCCTGGTCCTCCCAGGATGCTTGCAGCATCTCACTCTGGGGGTGCGGACTGGGACTGTGGGCTGGGCTGAAGAATCCTCAGGGGTGATGGAGGTTATAGGCTCGGTGATTATGGCTCCCATATTTGTTCTGGACATGTCAACTCTGATTAATCCTTACCCTATGTGGAGACTTAATTACTCAAAAGCAAAAAGATGTTGGAGTCCTAAAAGGCCTGGCAGATCTAGTGTCTTGAGGTGTCCCCATGTTTTAGTTTGCAGTGTCACTGCTCACTGCAGGCCCCAGGTCTTCTAAGCTCTGTCCATGCAGGGACCAGTTGCCATCTTGGACAGCAGCTTTGCCTTCAGTTCATCTGCTCAGCAGCAGATGCTGAGTTTCTTGTGATTAGACTGGTCAGTATCTTAAGGGAATATGTAGGAGACGACACCTCCGTATCCCCAAACCACCCTCCCCCCATTAATGAGCTGGGGTATCTTCCAGTTAGCTGTGAGCAGGGAGAACAGGAGCCGGTGAGATTGGGGCCTCTCTCTCTTTTTTTTTTTTTTTTTTTTGGGGGGGTGCCTCTCTCTCTTTGTGACTTCTTTACTGAACTCAGTCCAACCATCCCTCAACACATAACGTCCTTGTTGCTGAGTGGTTTCCCCAAGAGGACCAGCTTCTTGGTCTCCATACTGAGTGTCCAGTGTCCTTGGATTTGCAGCTAGGGCGCATTTCTTTTGCAATGCCCACGCCTAGAGGTCTCTGCTCTTGTTCAGCTGTGCACGGAGAAGGGGTAGAAAAATAGAAAGTGAGGGGGAGCATGCCGGGGTTTCCAGGAGGGTTGTGGGAGCAGGAGTGTGCCTTTTAATGAACCCGATGAATCGTGTGTGTGTGTGTGTGTGTGTGTGTGTATGTATGAGAGAGAGAGAGAGAGAGAGAGAGAGAGAAGCATACTTATGGGATCACGGGTTGTGTGGACCTGTTGACAAAGGTGGTCTCAGTTCTGGCTGAAGGTCCTGGACGTGGGCTCATGGCTAATTGTGGGCTGCATGGAATGGTGGGCATGCCAGTGTCTTAGCTGTTTTCCTGGGACACAGATGCTGTGACTGAGGTTTGCATGACTGGGTTTAATTGGGAATCTCGTGATCACACCTGTGGAGGAAGGAAGGCTGTGGGATTGGGAAGAAGAATGTTATCCTGCAGTGTGTTAGAACCAAGGCCTGAGCTGAGCCCACAGGGAGGTCTGGGTGCAGGAGGATGGGCACAGTGGTCCCAGAGAAGGGGGATGTGATCCAGGAGGTGCCCCACAGCACCCTGTCCACACAGTGGATTTTTTGTGGTCTTTAGGGAAGGCGAGAATTAAGTATGCAACCCATAGAATAACTGTCAGTAAAACCCCAGAGATCACTTTGTGGGTTACCTTTGGTATTTCTGTTATTTTGAGTTGCTCAGGAAGAAAGTTCCAGATGCAATTTGGAAGTTAAAAAAAAAAAACAAAAATCAAAACTTGGAGTGTTTCTGTGGAAGATATTGAAGTCGCATTGAGATATGTGCATCAGCCTACACATCTGTGTTTTATTATTAGAGTTTGGAGATAACAGTTTGGGGACTGGCTGGTGTCACTCGTGTCTGACTTTTGCTACCCCATGGCCTGTAGCCTGCAGGCTCCTCTTCATGGAACTCTCCAGGCAGGAATACTGGAGTGAGTTGCCATTCTCTTCTCCAGGGCGTCTTCCTGATAGAGGGATCGAACCCAGGTCTCCAACATTGACAGTGGATTCTTTACCATTTGAGCTACCAGAGAAGTCCTGGTTGGTAGCAAACACTCAGAGAAACACAAGCATGTATATAATGACATGTACCCATAAAAATGGTGATTTTTGTCACTTGGGACCACTTGGATGAATGTAGAGAATATTATGCTAAGTGAATTAAGGCAAGTAGGAAAAGACAGATTGTATGTGCCTGCATATATATGGAATGTAAAAATGTGAAACCACTAGTAGCAGACAGTGGGATGGTGGTTATCTGGGGCTGGGAGGTGGGGAAGATAGCGAGATGTTGGTCAAAAGGTAGAGACTTTTGTGTTGTAAAATGAGTGCATCCTGGGGAGGTGTGTGCAGCATGCTGACCGTAGTTAATCCTGTTCTGTTACTGCACGCTGGGAATTTGTCAGGAGAGTATGTCATCAGTGTTGTCACCACACACAGAACATGGGAATTTGGAGGTGATGGATGTGTTGGTTCGTGGATTGTGATAAATATCTCACAGTGTAGACCTGTGTCACATGGTCACATCATGCATGGTATTTATACACATCCCTTCTTGTTAGTTCGTTCAATGTCAGTCAGGCTGGAAAAGAAGAAAGTGGGAGGTAGGCTGGACTTGACCCCTTGAGTGGTGTTCAACCCAGGCTTCACATGAGATCATGAGCCATTTTGCCTGGGCATGTATTGTACCCCTCCCCCAACAGACACACTTCAGGTTTTCATGTGGGGCCTCGCCCCAGGAATGTGCACAGGCCACAGATGATTCTGATCTGGACCCTGCATTGAGCACCAGGGCTCTTAGTCTCCACTTCTGAGACTGAGATCAAGCCCTGGGGGAGGGAAGAGCACTCTGCTCTGAGTGGGGCTGGACCAGGGCCTGCTGTGTGACCTGAAGGGCATCGTGGGGTCAGCGGAGGTGCCCCCTGCCGCTGTGTACATGAGGCCTCACCAGGAGGGGAGTGTGACCCGAGGGAAAGTGTGGGAAAGTCCCGTGTTGGACTCTGTGTGGGAGTTGACTGTCCTGAGTCCCTCCTGAGACTGTGGCCACAGAGGACTGTCCATTCCACATGGTGAGGCCTTCCCTGTGTGTGTGGTTGGGGCTCAAGAAGGGGATGTGTTGGCTCTAAGCATTAAATACCATGTTTTCCACCTTCTTGACACTCCTTTGAAGACTCGTGTTACCTGAGGAATAAGCCCAGAAGAGGAGGAAAGTGAAAGAAAACATGTCAGGAATGACTCTTTCTCAGGTTAGGTCATATTCTCAGTGGGTACTCAATCTGTCCTGCCTGAAATACCCATTTTTGGACTGGCTAATCTTGTCTGACTCTGCAGTGCATTGTCTGACTCCTGTACTTTCACACTCACCTGGGGCATTCCGTCAGGGTCTGTCGTCCTCACTTAGATCCCATCTCCCCATGACCCGGTGACCTGGCCCTTGTGAGGAGGCTCTTCTGTGCACCAGTTGGGCAGGGCTTCTCACCCACGGGTTGGAGACAGGGTCTGTCACTGCTGTTGGGCAGCAGGGATTGCTTAGGGCCCATCTGGATGCGCTGTCTGCTCTCTGTCAACCAGGGTAAAGAAGCTGCATGTAGATGTGAGGTATTAAAATGTGTAATACATGCCAGAATCTGAAAAAGAGTCCAGTGAGGGAAAATCAGTCCTACTTTTTATGGTACATTTAAAACTAAGTGAGGACTTTCTTGAAAATCTTAAATGTTTGGGATTGAAATGAAAAGTTCAGAAAGAGACCTCAGGGCTAGAGTGTTTCATTACAGCATCTAATTTAAACTATGAAATATAGTTTGTAATTATATATTCTTCCTTTTTGGCCATACGATGCAGCTTGCAGGGTCTTAGTTCCTTGAGGAGGACTTGAACCTGAAACCCTGTGGTGTAAGTGCAAGATCTTAAACCCTGGACCTATAGGGAATTCCCTCAGCTTAGCTAACCTTGATGCAATATTTGGTCATGGAATGAAAAGATAAATTTTGGATTTTGTTAATAATTACATACCTAACATTAAGAATAAGATAATACTCAGATCAGTCACTCAGTCGTGTCCGACTCTTTGCGACCCCATGAACTGCAACACGCCAGGCCTCCCTGTCCATCACCAGCTCTCTGGAGGTCACTCAGACTCGCATCCATCGAGTCAGTGATGCCATCCAGCCATCTCATCCTCTGTCGTCCCCTTCTCCTCCTGCCCCCAATCCCTCCCAGCATCAGAGTCTTCTCCAATGAGTCAACTCTTCGCATGAGGTGGCCAAAATACTGGAGTTTCAGCTTTAGCATCATTCCTTCCAAAGAAATCCCAGGGCTCATCTCCTTCAGAATGGACTGGTTGGATCTTCTTGCAGTCCAAGGGACTCTCAAGAGTCTTCTCCAACACCACAGTTCAAAGCATCAATTCTTCGGCGCTCAGCCTTCTTCACAGTCCAGCTCTCACATCCATACATGACCACAGGAAAGACCATAGCCTTGACTAGGCGAACCTTTGTTGGCAAAGTAATGTCTCTGCTTTTGAATATGCTATCTAGGTTGGTCATAACTTTCCTTCCAAGGTAATATTACTATATTTAAATATACTTTTCTGCTCTGTTGGCTCTTCATTGCTTCACTGGCTTTATCTAGTTCTGTCGAGTGATGGCCTCTCTCTAGTTGTGGTGTGTGGGCTCCTCATTACGGTGGCTTCTCTTTTCTTGCAGCCCAGGCTCTAGAGCATGCTGGCTTCAGTAGTTTCGCCTACTGGGCTCTAGAGCTCTGGCTCAGAAATTGAGGCCCACAGGCTTAGATGCCCTTTGACACGTGAAATCTTACTGACCAGGGATCAAACTTGTGTCTCTTGCACTGCTCAGTGGTTTCTTTACCACTGAGCGTCCAGGAAAGCCCTCATATTTTTAAATACAGCTATTATATTACAGATTATATTATATACAGCTATTATATACAGATTAGAATAAATCTTCTGTATATTACTTTCTGCTTGTATTTTCATTTTTTTAAACTAGTATACTGAGCGACTGAGCTGAACTGAAGATAATGTTGAGGACTTCCCTGGTAGTACAGAGGATAAAAATGTGCCTGCCAATGTATGGTGCACGGGTCCCCTCCCAGGTCCAGGAAGATGCCTCAGAGCAACAATGCCCAGGCGCCACAACTACTGAGCGTGAGCTCTGGAGCCTGGGAGCCATAACTACTGAAACCCACACGCTCTAGAGTCTGTGCTCCAAAACAAGAGAAGCCATTGTAATGAGAAGCCCGTACACTGCAGCTGCAAATAGAGAAAGCCTGCTCACAGCAACAAAGACTCAGCAAAACCCAAGTAAATAACTTTAAAAAGACATAGAATGAAGATAAATTACTGAAGTACAAATTGATGCATTTTTAATGTCCCAAAGATGTGGAAATACAGATGAATAAAAGAAAATGAGAGTATCATCCCAGAATGTGTCAAAAGGCATCACCTTGGAGTAGGAAATGGCCACCCACTCTAGTATTCTTGCCTGAAAATCCCATTAATCCCATAATCCCAGAGGAGCATGGCCGGCTACCGTGAGGTCGAAAAGATCTGACATGACTAAGCGACTATGGAGCAGCAACCTCCACACACATCAGAGTGAGCTCTGAAAAACAAATCTAAACCTCTGATTTACCTCCTGCAGATTCTTCGGTGACTTCTAGTTACTTTTGGAATAAAGTCCTAAATCCAAAGACCTTGTTGAAAGCAGCCTCTACCTGGCATCACCCCTGTTTGTTTCCTGTCTCCCAGTTAGACTGACTTTCTGTTCACTAAATATATTCGTGCCTCAGAGCTGGCACTCAGGCTGTTCTCTCTGCTTGCAATACTCTTCCATTTCCCACCTTGCCAATCCTAAGTGTTTCCTCCTCATGGAGACCTTGTGTGATTTCTTGATGTACGTCAAGACTTTCCAATAAATCTTCTCTTAGCACCAGGCCTGTTTCAGAGCACATGTTGCAATAGTAACTTTAAAATTATGGATGTAATTGGGTGGCTGGCTGCTAGACTGTAAGCTCCATCATGTTCACTACTGTACTCCCAGTTTGGGGCCCATGTTGACACTCAGTAAATTTGGATTGAAAGAAAAAATAGACAGGTCTTCCTTGTTTCAACCAGTTGTGTGTTTACATTTGCATGTGTGAGTGCATGGATCTGTAATTCCATGGTTTTATTACAGAACATCATCTCATAAACATGTTTTATGCTTTGTAGCATTTGAAATTGTATCTTAAGTGTTTTCCATTCCCTTAAGTTTTTTTCTGCCTCATCACGTGAATGATGGAAACAGTAGTAAGAGTATTGACATTGTGTGGTTGGTGGGAAGAGTGGGTGACCCTATACAGTGACCATTTATCCTATAGTCGTGTCTGACTCTTTGTGACCCAATGGGCCATAACCCTTCAGGCTCCTCTGTCCCTGGAGTTCTCCAGGCAAGAATACAGGAGTGGGTTGCCATGCCCTCCTCCAGGGGGATCTTCCCCCCGGAGACATCAACACCATGTCCCCTGCATTGCAGGCGGATTCTTTACCGCTGAGCCTCGGGGCAACCCAGATACCTACATATGATACTGCATATTATAGTCTTCCCTGTGCATTCAGAAGGAGGTAGATAATAAATTAATTTGTGAATATATTTCTGTCCCTCTATCATGTCTGTCTTTCCGTGGCTGACAAAAGATCTGAGATTCTACACCTCCATTGCACTTCAGCTTTCTTGTATTTGTTTCAGATATTCTCAGGAAACTCTGTCATGCACTTTGCTGCTCTGCTACTTAAGTTGTCAGTCCCAACCACCTGACCTCAGGTGCTGTTGCCTCATTTCTTAACTGTTTGATGTGCATGAATTCTTAGAATGACAGAGTTTTCTCTCCAGTCAGAGGGACATAGATCTTTATCTGATGTGCTGTTATGTTAATGATAAGTTCATCTGTGTAAAGTCTTTAGAGTAATGCTTCGTGTGTAGGAAGTGTTGAGACACCTGTCATCAGTGTGATGATGTCATAATCAAAACAATGTGTGTTCTTTAAAGCCACTGTGGACTTTGTCATCTCTGAAGACACCAGTCTTGTAACTCATCTAGATAGTGAATGTCCCTCAGTGTGTATAGTGTAACACTTATGCGTGGAGAACTCACTGATTGAATTTATTTGTATATTCTGCATGTATTGTCCATACAAGTGACAAATTCATGTTGATTGGAAGATGTCATAGTCTTATGAAGCAACAGGAAAATTACCTGAATTGATCATTACCCCTCTAACCTCTTCTCATTTCGAGTGAAAATAAGAATCCTCCCGAGCGCCTGTTAGTGAAATGTGCTTTCATTTCAGACACAGTTGACCATCGAGGATGTGGACATCAAGTTCACTCCAGAGGAGTGGGAATGCCTTGACCCTGCTCAGAGGGCCTTGTACCGGGACGTGATGGTGGAGACCTACAAGAACCTGCTGTCTGTGGGTGAGGATCACTTCCCTGTGAAATTGGATTCTGGTTTGGGGGTATCTCTGCATTTTCCCTCTGTGTCTCTTGGGATCCTCTGTTTTGCTTGACTGAGTTCATAGCCTTGTCCTTTCTTCAGGTGATCTGCCCACTGTGTGATACACAAGTTTCTAGACAGCTTAAGTATTTATAAAGCTGATTTCAAACTTTAAAATATCCAATTCCCTGTTTTCTACCCCTGTGTTCTTGGTTCAGTAGTTCTTGGAAAGGAACTAGATACATGGATGCCTGTATGCTCAGTTGGTACAGTTGTGCCTGACTCTGTGACCCAGTGGACCATAGCCCTCCAGGCTCCTCTATCCATGGGATTCTCCTGGCAAGAGTACTGGAGTAGGTTCCCATGCCCTCGTCCAGGGGGCTCCTGCCCCACAGGGGTCGAAGCTGTGTCTCCTGCGTGGCAGGTGGATACTTTACCTTTGAGTCCCAGGGAAGCCCAGGTATCTGCATATTATACTGTATATTATACTGTTCCCTGTGCACTCAGAAGGACGCAGATAGTAAATTAATTTGTGAATATTTTCTGTCCGTCTGTAATGTCCATCACTTCTTGGCTGACAAAAGAGGTGGGATTCTATACCTGGCAATGCAGGAGGCACAGGGTCTAGGTTGTCTCTAAAGCAGGCCTCTGAGCTTGCTTCTAACCTGGCTGGACACTGCCCTGACTGTGAGTGCCCTGACTACCTGCTGTGAGTGCAAGGCTTGCAGCACCAGAGATAAGATAGGGGACAAATCTTGAGGTTATTGAGCCCTTGGAGGGACCCTGGCCTACTCAGCTGCAGGCTTAGCAACATTATAAGTTTTGTAAGACAAAGAATAGTATTAACATGCAACCAGAGCTGCTATTTGCTCACAGATTGCTGATGATATCAATTAGCATCCTGGAATTATAAGGGGGAACCCGAAACTGCAATCTTTGAAGTCTCATCCATGATCATAACATGCTGCCTGGGACCTTTTTCCCACTGGGTCTCCAGATGGGCTGTGTCTCAGGACTTCCCAGCACTGTTTGAGTCTGGATGTTGGTCAGAACCCAATTTGGTCATGTATCTTCTGCTGTTTCTACTTTTCTTTTATTGTTAGCATATTGAAAGTCAGCTTGACAATTCTATAATAAGTATTTGTATTATTTATTTCTACAGAATGAGTGACTCATTTTGTTAACAAATCTTTGAACTTGAGACGTAAGTGACGTTTGGCAAAACTTTAATTGGCGCTGTGAGCAATATTTGTGAGACAAAATACCACTCTGTAAGAAAAAAGAGGTTAAGGTTGATGAAGTTTTTATTCCCTAATAGGAAGATTTGCATTACCTCTAGTTAGCTGATACATGGGACGTCTTCACTGGATGGTGTGAGAATTGGAACCTTAAATTAAAGAGGGCTATACCCTTAGAAGTTACTGAATATTTGTGACTCTCACCTGTTGAGAAAGGATAAGACTGTAATGCTAGATGAGAGGATGGATCCTTCTCTCTCCTACCGTAAGGTACATTATGTACCTTATGAAAGGGAAACTCGCTCAGTCATGTTGGAGTCTTTGCGACCCCATGGACTATAGAGTCCATGGAATTCTCCAGGTTCTGCAATGAGTAGCCTTTCCCTTCTTCAGGGGATCTTCTCAACCCAGGGATCGAACCCAGGTCTCTCCTTCATTGCTGGAGGATTCTTTACCAACTGAGCCACCAGGGAAGTACAGGAGGTACATAAAGCGATCTTAAAATTGTTTGAATAGAAGTTACAACTGGAAACAGAATTATGCGATTAGTGATGATGGTTGTCCATATTGCAATGTCAAATTATATATTAGCTGATCAAATTCTCACATTTTAAGTGGGCTCTCTCCCTGCGCTGGCCCACATCTCTTAACAGTGTCCCCCACTGCTTTTTTGTCTCTATTATGTCCTGTTGTGGCCTTTCACCCCTCCCACCCCTCCGTCTCCCTCTCCATCAGCTAATCCCCTTCTAACTTCTCCTGTCTCTCAGTGGGGAGGGGGAGCCCAACTTCCCCCACTCCTGCCCGGACTCTAGCAAATTTCGTTTCCCTTTCAGATTCTTCTGATTGAGTGAAGACCTCCATTTCCCCAGATAGACAATCTATGATTTTCATCATCCATCTGCCCTGGTTAATCACAGTCAATTTGAGCACTGTTTGCTCTGTATTTTAGATATAAGACTGTGACTATTGAAAGGGAAGATATTTTTTGACACAGGGATTGCTGTGATATTCTTTAGACTCGGGAGAAAACTGGTTAAAATGATTTTTCCTTTATTTTTTTGAAAGTACAAAACCATTTCTTTTTGCATATGAAATAGAAACAGCTAGCTTCTTAAAAGCCCTTCCTACAGAAAAGCTTGAAGTTAATCTTTACCAGGGATCCCAGATGACTCTAGTGGTAAAGAAGCTGCCTGCCAGTATGGGAGATGCAGGAGATGTGGCTTTAATCGCTGGCTTCTGAAGATCCCCTGGAGGAGGATAACAACTCCAGTAGAGTCAGAGAGACATTTTAAATCTGTGTGGACTTATGCATGTCTCAGTGTGTCTTTGATTTTGGATAATATTGCTGAGGTTTATTTGTAAATGAGCTTTTACTCAATTGGCTTTATTTATTTATTTATTTTGTTCACTTTCCTAGACATCTCTTAGAGTCAGACTGAGACTCCTCGGTCAGTTAAAGGAATATTATAAAATATCGCCTGTTTGGTTGATTGCCTTCTTTTTTTTTTTTTTTTTTCACTTTGGGGAAAATGGACAAAGGAAAGGATCAATGAGGATGGGATGGAAATGGGAAGGAAAAGGGGGAGTGATGGTAGGGAGGAGTATATGTAATTTCTTAACTAATGGCTTTCTGTTTTTGATCACAAAGAACATTTTAAAAAATCGTATTAAATTCATCTTATATTAGGAAGTTTGGCCTGGAAATGAAAAGTTCAAGAAACCAGAAGTCCAGTTTGGGTGTCCTCATCTTAGGCACATCTTGGTATTTTGTATTGTTAAGTCTAGCTTTACAACAATATGTTATTTAGGACAGGATCACATTTGTCACTTCTTCCTCCCAAATACCCAAATTGGTACCAGACCCATAAAATAGTCAATAAACATTTACAGAATGAACAAATAAGTCTTTAAAAAAAAAAATTTTTTTTTTAAAAACTCTCCTGAGTGAATTGAATTTTTTAAGGCTCATAAGTGAATATGTTTTCCTCTTTACTTTGTCTATTACAGCCAGATTGTATGAGTGGGGTATTAAAGTCTCCCACTATTATTGTGTTGTTGTATATTTCTTCTATCGTACTAATTAGTGTTTGTCTTAGATATATCAATACTCCAATGTTGGGTGCATATATATTTATAATTGTTATAACTTCTTTTTGGATTGTTCCTTTAAGTCATTATGTGTAACCTTCATTGTCTCCTTTTCAGGACCTTTATTTTAAAGTCAATTTTATCTGATATGAGTATTGGTACTCCTGTTTTCTTTTGGTCCATATTTGCATAGAAAATCTTTTTCCAGCCATTCATTTTCAGTCAGTATATATCCCCTATTTTAAGATGGTTCTCTTGTAGACAACATATATAGGGGTCTAGTTTTTGTATCCATTCGACCCGTTTTAATCTTTTGGTTATCTCTTGTAGACAAGGTATGTAGGGGTCTTGTTTTTGTATCAATTTGGCCAATCTTTGTCTATTGATTAGGGCATTCAGCCCATTAACGTTTAAAGTAATTATTAATAAGTAAGATTTACTTTGTTGTTTTGGGTTCGAATTTATACACCCTTTTAGTGATTCCTATCTAGAGAATGTCCTTTAATTTTTGTTGGAGAAATGGTTTAGTGGTGCAAAATTCTCTCAACTTTTGCTTACCTGTGAAGCTTTTGATTTCTCCTTCATATTTGAATGAGGTCCTTGCTGGATACAATAATCTGGGCTGTAAGTTATTTTCTTTCATCACTTTAATTATGTCTTGCCATTCCCTCCTGGCTTGGAGAGTTTCTGTTGAAAGATCAGCTGTTATCCTTATGGGAATTCCCTTGTGAGTTATTTGATGTTTTTCCCTTGCTGCTTTTAATATTTGTTCTTTATATTTAATCTTTGTTAATTTGATTAATATGTGTCTTGGGGTGTTTCGCCTTGGGTTTATCCTGTTAGGGACTCTCTGGATTTCTTGAACTTGAGTGGTTATTTCTTTCTCCATTTTAGGGAAGTTTTCAACTATTATCTCCTCAAGTATTTTCTCGTGGTCTTTCTTTTTATCTTCTTCTTCTGGAACTCCTATGATTCGAATGTTGTAGCGTTTAATGTTATCCTGGAGGTCTCTGAGAGTGTCCTCATTTCTTTTTTTTAGCATTTCAATTAAATTTTATTTTGCTTAACTTTACAATATTGTATTGCTTTTGCCATACATCGAGATGGATCCTCCCCAAGTATACATGTGTTCCCCATCCTGAACCCTCCTCCCTCCTCCCTCCCCGTACCATCCCCCCGGGTCATGAGAGTGTCCTCATTTCTTTTGATTTGTTTTTCCCTTTTCTCCTCTGATTCATTTATTTCTAGGATTCTATCTTCTAATTCACTAATCTTATCTTCTGCCTCTGTTATTCTACTATTTGTTGCCTCCAGAGTGTTTTGGATCTCATTTATTGCACTACTCATTATGAGTTGACTCTTTTTTATGTCTTCTAGGTCCTTGTTAAACCTTTCTTGCATCTTCTCAATCCTTGTCTCCAGACTATTTAACTGTGATTCCATTTTGATTTCAAGGTTTTGGATTAATTTAACTATCATTATTCAGTATTCTTTATCAGGTAAATTCCCTGTCTCTTCCTCTTTGGTTTGGTTTGGTGGGCATTTTTCCTGTTCCTTTAGCTGCTGGGTATTCCTCTGTCTCCTCATCTTGTTAAAATTGCCAGGTTTAGAGTGTCCTTACTATATTCTGGTAGTTTGTTGAATTCTCTTTATTGAGACAGTTTACTGGTCTTTTCAATATCTGATCTCTGCCCCGTTACAGAGGGGGGGAGATGAATACCCAAATCTAAGTCAGCCAGGTTCAGGCACTCGGATAGTCCTCAGAAGCACAGACTCTATGTTGAGTCTACGTTTTGAGCCCCTCCCAGGTCCGAGTAGCGCAGGTGATGAAGTGTTTAGTGAGCGCAGCTGCTGCGACTTATCGCCTCCCCACCGCTCAGTTTTCTGTGTATACAACTGGTGCACCTTCTCAGGCGGATGTTGACCGTCCAGAGCCCCAAGAAGCGTTAGTTAACACAGAAACCTGCTTACAGTTTTGTGGATAATTCTCTAGAGCTGTGATTGCCCGCTTCGGCTCTGGCTGCCTGTCACCGGAGTGGGACGGTCTGCAGCCGGCTATCTCTGTGCAGTTCTTTGTTCCGTACGTAGTCCTGGTGGTGTCTTAGATTAGGGCTGGCTTTTGATGTAGTAGATATCCGACAGTCTGGTTATTTCGCTCAAGTAGCGCTTGGGATAACCAGGCCAAATCCTTTCTCAAAGCGATGCAGACCTAGCCGCTCCTTCTAGCCCAGCCCCCGCTTGCTAATAGCAAATGCTGGTGTCCGCGCAGCTTCTCCGCAAAAGGAGTTACCGCAGGGCTCGTGATCTCCTTTCAAGAGACAATGAATTGTCTTTCTAAGTGCCTGATGTCCTCTGCCGGCATTCAGAAGTTGTTTTGTAGAATTTACTTAGTGTTCAAATGTTCTTTTAACGAATTTGTGGAGGAGAAAGTATTCTCCCCGTCCTACTTGTCCGCCATCTTAGCTTCTCCCCCTCAATTGGCTTTAAAAGAAAGGAAGCACTTGGGCTTCCCTGGTGGCTCAATGGTAAAGAATCCACCTGCCAGTACAAAGGACAGGTTCTATCCCTGGTCCAGGGAGACTCCATGTGCCGCAGAGCAGCTGAGCCCGTACACCACCACCACTGAAGGCCACGTGCTCTAGAGCTCATGGTCCACAAGAGAAGTAATGACAATGAGAAGCTCATTCACCACAACGAGAGAGTAGTCCCCGCTTGACACAATGAGAGAAAGAGCAGCAATGATGACCCAGTGAAGCCAAAATTGATAAATGAATTTTTTTAAAAAAACAGTAGTAAGTGCATACAAATCAATTAGAAGGGAAATTAGCCTAAATGAATTTCAGGTTCATGTGAACTGGGAAATATTCAATATTAAATATCTAGTATTAATGTTTGCTCATCTAATTAAGACTTGTCTTGAGTCATCCACATTGTGTAATACTTCTGTTGTATTACATTGAGAGATTTAGGACTATTGATGAATATGTTTGGTGCTACCCTGAGATGCTCTCTATAAGAAAGCAAATGTTTTTAGAAGTTATCAGTAGTATTTATGTTCACTAATCTAGAAAATGCAATATAAAGCACAGTTCATGGTTGCTTAAGGAAAGTAAGATGTGTGTTTTCAGTGAAAGAGGTGTGAGAAATGAAATTGAGTTTGGATGCTCATAGCCATGTGTGGAAGTGAGTGGAAGCTAGAAGCAAGGTCTTCGTTTCCCAGACCAAGAGTCCTGACCATTGGACCACAGCAGCCAACAATTAGGGCTAAGGTCCCTAGTCTTGCCTGCCTAGTCAAGAAAGAATTCAGATGAAGAGGCACAAGGTAAAGAGTAAAGGAAAATGTTTATTGAAAGGAAAAGTACATGCAGAAAGGCACATGGGCTAGCTCAGAGAGAGAGCCCACCTTTGGTAAGTGTCAATTCTTTTTAAAGGTACAGTTTTCCAGGTCTTCGTCTCCCCTTGGGCCAGTCACCTTCTTTTGTCCCCTCTGGTTAATTTGTCTCAGGCCCCTCCCCTGGGGTGTGAATGCATACTCTAACCAAGCTGTATCTATAAGTTAAGGAAGGCTTCTGGGAGAAGCAAGACTCGTTATGGCCTGAATTACCCTCTGACTTGATCTCAGTCAACCTTTCTGCACATGTGTAGTGTCTCCGTTAATAGACAGCGTTTTTTCCTTTCTTTGTCCTTGCCATGATTATTCCCTTTGTAAGAGACAAAGACTGGCTATTTACCCTGTATTTGTCGGCTATAGATTCCTCAACGGGAGCCCAGCTATCCCTTATCTCAGGGAATGCAGACAGAAGGGTGACATATTGTAGATATCCAATCTGGAGCCCATCTGTCTCCTACGTAAAAATTACATTTTATTAGGGAAAAAATTTTGGTCTGACTTACAGGTGGCTGTTTACAAATGAAAAATGTGATTTTTTAAAAAAGGAGAGAGGTTTATGGAAGGTGGGCCCCAAGAAAAGAGATCCCAAAGGGTAGGTCTTTCTATGATCTGTAATTTGACTCCTGTCAATGTTGTTGCTTGACTTTGGGGAGCATGTGATGAGGTGTTTCAAAGGGATCTAATTCCTCTTTGTACCCCTTCTATGCTAGATTCCGTGGGATGTCCACTTTTTGGTCTATGTCGAGCAATGGTAAAACCTCCAGAGCTGTAATCCCTGGAGCCAGTCTGGTTCTCTTCCTCTTTGGTGCATTTGGGAGACCTCATTGGAAGAAGGGAAGAGAATGGCCAATCTTTGATTGCATTTGGTGTCTCAGATCCTACACAGAGCTGCCTTCAACCTGTCTTCCTGTTCAGAACCCTCAGCTATTCCTGTTGTTACTGCTTTTACCACAACCTTTAGGGGTGTGTGTAACAGGAATGTGGTTTGGATCTTCTGTGATTGTAACTCAGGAAACCTGTAAGGACAGTGGACTCTGAGATCTCTTCAATCCCGTCTTGCATATATGAATCAGGCTCCAGGTTCCTTCCGTCCATGCTCATACTATACAAAACGACCTGTGCTCATCCACTGAACCACATTTCAGGACACGACTTGAATTGATATGTGCGGGGGTGGTACTTGGGAAACCATTTATAGGTGAGATGGCTGAGTAAGGCTGTTAGTTACGCAGATCAGTTCTTGTGTCTCACTTGACCTTATGTTTTTAAAGTCCCGAAGTTTGTTGTAACCTTTTGTAATCTGTTCTGCCCAAGTGGGCCCTGGTGGTTAAGAACATGTATGAATTTGTAGGTCTGGGTTTCACTCCTGCTTTGCTCTTTACTTTCATGTGCCATGGAGTTGTGTTCATGAACCCTAGGAATCTACTACCTTTATTTGAAAAATTGAGGTAATTCATGCTTTTAGGTATCATAGAATTTTGACTGTTTTATTGAAAAGGTCAAAAGTTAACTTTTTTTTTTCACTGAACCATGTGGGAGGCGGGATCTTAGTTTTCCACTCAGGGATGGAATCTGTACCCCCTACAGTGTAATCATTTAATGCTATCCACTAGACCATCAGGAAATTTGCCTCAAAGGTTACTTTTGCTTAAAATGCATATTTACTTCATGTCATGGTTATTGTGACATGTCTCTTTGTTTGCATTACATCCTGTATATTGTTAGTTTACATTTCATTCTGAAGAGTTTGTCTCTGACTCTAATTAGTAAATTTTCAAATAATATTCCTCTTCCATAGCAGATTCTTTACCTCTCAGATGTAAGAAATGCCCCAAAGCTTGTTCCTTTACATGTATTTTAGAGCCGATGAACCGAGTAAGTGAAGGATACTGTATAGATAGGCAGTTGCTATATTGAGTGGCTGCTATTTAAGTAGAGATTTCGTTTATTAATTTTTTGTCATTTAAAGATGATAGTCTTTATGTTTTACACAGTATAACTCACATGAACCACTTGTTATAAAATGCCTGTATGTCTACTTATAGATTTATAAAAGGTATTTAGAAAAGTGTTCTTTCTTTTTTGTAAAAATTATTTTAGGGAATTCCCGGACAGTCCAGTGGATAGGATTCAGCACTTTCACTGCAGTCATCCTGGGTTTAATCCATGGTTAGAGAACTAAGATCTCATAAGCCCTGATGGGGAGGGGGGCTGTTTTAACCAATTGTTTATTTTCACTATGCAGTGTTTGTTGAACAGTTGTCAACTGCCATTTATGTTTTACAATTTTCATTAGAATGCTTCCTTTGGATTATTTACCATTACAGTGTATTGCCTTGTTGATCCTTTCTTGTTCAGTCACTCAGTACTGTCTGACACTTCGTGGTGTCATGGACTGTAGCCTACCAACCTCCCCATCCATGGAATTTTTACTATTTTTTTTGTCCTCAATTATGAGACAGAAGTGTGTTTACTACCAAGTAGAATGAGCTTTGAGATCATGGTGGGAAAAGATCTTTTTCTTTGAGAATTGACATGGGTTTGCATAAAATGAATGTTTTCCTGATTGTGTCTTTCTTTTTTTTTTTTTTTTTAAGGTTTTAAAAATATGTTTATTCTTGTAAGATCATCCTATATAACATGGCTGTGGGTTGATTGTGTCTTTCAAACTTGGGTACCCTAAAATTAATTTGAATTCTGTGTGATCACTCTTTTCTTTTTTAAAGAGTTGTTTTCCAATAGTGTTCCTTATGTTTTTAAGTTCATCATTGGGGAGGTTCAAAATACTGTTCAGGATGGGTATGACTTTTGGTATAATATCTTGTGTTCAACAGGAAAAAATTTATTTATGAATTGTAATTAATAGGATACCTATGGTTCTTTATCGGAGAAGGCCCTGGCACCCCACTCCAGTACTCTTGCCTGGGAACTCCCATGGACCGGGGTGCCTGGTGGGCTGCAGTCCATAGGGTTGCTAAGAGTCGGATGCGACTGAGCGACTTCACTTTCCCTTTTCCCTTTCATGCATTGGAGAGGGAAATGGCAACCCACTCCAGTGTTCTTGCCTGGAGAATCCCAGGGATGGTGGAGCCTGGTGGGCTGCCATCTATGGGGTCGCACAGAGTCAGACACAACTGAAGTGACTTAGCAGCAGCAGCAGCAGCATGGTTCTTTATATCTTGTAGATGTGTCTTGTATAGATATGATGATGAAATGACAAGCAAAATTAAACAGTGGAAAAGGAGAAATTTTTCAAAGAGTGATATTTGGGAGAGCTGAAACTTCTGAAATTAAAGATTTTTTCCTCAGGAAGATACAGGAAAATGTGGATGGTTGGGAGAGTCTGTGGACAGATAATGAAAGAAGAGACAACGGGATATTTATATCATAACAAAAATCTCACTGATGGAAGAGATAATCAGAGTAGAAATGATGCAGGAGATAAGCCTGTTGAAAGGCTTGGATCAAGCTTTCTTGATGAATTGCAGATGCTTCAGTCTGAAGGGACAATTTTTGAATGTAGTCAAGTTGTGACGAATATCAACAGTAGCACGTCAGTTTTGCCAGTTCAGAGAAACATAGTGTCTGCAAAGGCAATTCTCATAAAAATGAGTGTGCTGTTATGCATCCCTTAGAACAGGCCCCAGACGCAGAAGTACACAAGAAAAAATCTTACAGAAGTAATGAGTGTGGCATAACCAGTCTTCAGGACTCAAAACTCACTAGACATCAAAGAATCCATACAGGAAGATTACCATATAAAGCTGACGTATGTGGCAAGGCATTTAATGATAATGTGAGCCTTGCAGTTCATCAGAGAAATCGTACTGGAGAGAAAGCGTATAAATGTGATGTATGTAGCCACAGCTTTAAACAGAACACAGCCCTTCAAATTCATCTGAGAGTTCATACTGGAGAGAGACCATATAAATGTAATGTATTTGGCTACTGCTTTAAGCACAATGCCCACCTTCAAAATCATGGGAGAACTCATACTGGATAGAAACCATATAAATGTGATGTGTGTGCAAAGGCCTTTACTTGCGAAGAAAGCTGGGCACTTCATCTGATCCTTCATACTGGAGAGAAACCATATAAATGTGATGTATGTGGCAAGGCCTTTAGTGTAAATGGAAGCCTTAGAACTCATCGGAAAATTCATATGGATGAGAAACCATATAAATGTGATGTATGTGGTAAGGCCTTTAGTGTAAATGGAGGCCTTGCATCTCATCGAAAAATTTATACCAAAAAGAAACCATAAAAATGTGATGTGGCAAGGCCTTTAGAGTAAAAGGAAGCCTTACCTCTCATCAGAAAATTCATACTGGATAGAAAGCATATAGATGTGATGTATGTGACAAGGTCTTTAATTTCAAATCAGCCTTAACTCGCCATCAGGCAGTTCATACAGGAGAGAAAGCACAGAAATGTATCTATGGGGCCAAGTTTTCAATTCCAGCTGTTACTTTGCAGTTCATTGGAGAACTCATATTCTAGAGACGTTTGTGACAAGGCCTTTAGTCAAACTGCAAACCTTGCAGTTCATCGGAAAATTCATTCTGGAGAGAAAGCATATGAATGTGTTGTCTGTGGCAAGGCCTTTAGTCATATTGGCAAGCTTTCAGTTTATCCAGAATTCATACTGGAGAGAAACCATATAAATGTGTTGCATGTAGCTGATCCTTTACTTGAAGTGCACAACATGGAATTTATCAGAGAACTAATAGTGGAGAGAAAACATAAATGTGATCTCAACGTCGAGGCTTGTAATCTAAACACAAACCTTGTGGTTCATCAGAGAATTTATATTAGAGAGAAACCTTACAGTTGAAACAATGGTTACAAACTTTAGTGCTCAGTCAGCCTTAATGGAGAGAAAGCATGGAAATGTGATGTATGCGGCCGGTGTTTTACTTGAAACGACCATCATAGGAAGCATCAGATAATTCATAGTGGAGGAAACTGTTACAAATGGAACAATTGTGAGAAGCATTTTAGTGCAACTGTATGAGTGTGGCAAAGCCTTTAATCTGAGTTCAGGCCTTATAATTCACCAGAGAATTCATACTGTATAGAAAGCGTACAAATGAAATGAATGTGGCAAAGCTTCTAGTTCACGTTCAGCCTTAACTGACCATTTGGAAGTTCATACAGGAGAGAAGCCACATAAATGGAATTTATATGACAAAGCCGCCAGTCACAAGGCTCATCTGCGAATCAGTACTGCAGTGAAAACATACAAATGTAGTGACTGAAGTAAAGTATGGGAAGTTTTTGATCTTCCGAAGAGTCAAACTGGATGAAACTGCACAAATGTGGTCGATGTGGGCAAAAGCTTGATTCTGTATTCAGATCTAACTTAATCCTCAGGTAATTAACTCTGAATTGAAATCTTACCGACGTAGTACATGTGGTAAGTCTTTTGGACACAATTCAGTTTTTGACAAAAACAAGAGAAAATGCCTACCGGCGAGATTCCATACATTCAGAGCACAGTCAATCCCTCCAGTGGAGGGAATTATGTAAATGTGTGCAGCCAGGATTTCAATAACAGGCTGATCATTCCCATCATCAGAGAATTCATAATGCAAAGAAATCTTTGCAAATATGAGTGTGGCAAATCCTTCAGGTGGCATACTGGCCTAAAAAGACATCAGGTGACCCATACTAGAGAGGATTTCCAAAGATAATCAATGTGGCCAGGCTTTTTGTGTATACCTTAGGCTTCTTGAGAATATTCACACTAGATAAAAACTGTATCAATGTAATAAGTGTGTCGGGTTTTTCGGCAACAATCCAAATTCAGGCTTCAGTAAAGAAGTCATTTTGCAGAGAAAGCTTACAAGTGACATGAGTATGTAAAACCTTTACTCGGGGTCACATCTCACCAACCATCGGATCATCCATACTACAGAGAAGTTTACTAGTGCAGAATATGTGGCAAGGCTTTTAGGTGCTCCCTGTATCTCAGTGTTCAGCAAATACTTTATACTTAGAAATGCAACTTTTATGGCAGTTGTCACAATTACTGCTCCCTCTTTAGGTATCTAAGAACATATATCCTGTAGATAAACCACACAAATACAATATCTGTGGATATTACCCAAACATCAAAGTTGGGAAACATTCTGGAGCAATGCTTTACAAATGCAATGGAGGTGGAGAAAGTTTCAGCTTGAGTTGAAGTATTAGACAACAAGACTCCATAGTAAAGAGGAGTCTTGGAATTGGATGGCAAAGGCCTTTCTGCAGGCTTCAGAGTGCACTAGACTTCAGAATATATGTTTCAGAGAAACCACACAAAAGTAATGGGCACACTAAAGTGTTAACGCAAAGATCAAAGTGATGGAACCTGAGAGGGCAAGCTTACAGAAGTAATGAATTTTTTCATGAGATATTCACACCTTGGGTGTGATTTATGCAGGCCAGAAAGTACAGATACACTGAATTTGGAAATATGTTTAAGAAAACGTATTTCCTCAAGATTCCCCTCAAGATTCATATCGGGGAGAATCCTTAGAATTGTAATGACTTTCGTAAAATTTTGGGACAGTTCTTACAACAGATCACACGAGATGATTCATTTTAGGAATAAATAAATCTTTAGTTTTCCAACAATTAACCTCCTGTGTTATGGCAATATAATTATGTTAAGTATGTTGAAACTTCATGACCTGTGGAAATAATCGCTAATCTTCAGTGCATATTTAATTACTTGAGTTTTCTTGAGAAGGTGACGTTATTTTTTATGACATTTCCGCAAGGTTTGAAAACTTTTATAGCTTTCTTAGGGATTTTCATGATGGCCTCTGCAAAGAAATCAGTAAGATGAAGGGGCAGACTTCATTAGGTGTGTTTCGTTAATATCCATCTTTCATGGGTAAACAGGGACACTAAAATATCGAATTCAATGGTGTGTGAAGTAGGATCAGCGAGGGGCAGGGAACCAGGTCAAACCATGACATGACTCAGCATGCTCATTATGTTCAGGATGCCCTTCTGTACACAGGCCACCGTGGTTATAGGACTGAATGATGTACAATCTGCCTATGCAAAGAGCAACCTGGATATTAAGGGACTTGGGCTTTTCATGGAAGGGGAGTTGACAGGTTACTGAAGACTGATTACGTGGGAGAAATTATAGCAGGAAAATGCTGGTCATTTTCTCCCTTAACTGGCAGTTGCCGTTGCATATAAATGATTAATGGAAGCTTCTTGGAAGTTGAAGAGAAATGGGATCAAAAGAACCAGAGAAGTATGCGTGTGTATCTGTTTCATCACTGATTGCTGCCATTTATGTTGTACTTCTGTTTTCTTCAGAATGTATCCTAAGTCTTGTGATCTAATAAAATTTGTATCATTTTCCCCATAACCCTGAATGGATCATGTTTCTTCCAACAACACAGTTTTTCACCACCTCAACTTCATAACAGAAACTAGGAATGAACCAAAGGCTCTCCAGGTAGAAAGAATGTAGAATTTCTTTTCATGACCACATCAAACAATAGACAATTTTAGGATTATATACTAATAATTTGCACTTCAGTTATTATACCACACTCTGTCCATGATGGAACAATTATATTTCCAATGTCCTTTTGTGCCAAAATGAAACTAATAGCATGTGCCTAATTTACATGAAGTGAAAATACGAATAATAAATGTGCAAAAAATAGGAAATAAATAACTTCAGAAATAAGATTAAAAGTGATAGCTCTTTTTGAGCTGGGAGGATTCTGAAATAAATTATATTTTGTTATTCATTTGTTTTTGGTCGTATAGTTGTGGCTTAGACATATCTCCAAAGCATGTAGGAATTTTCCAGACCAGGGATCTGTCCCATGTCTCCTATTTGGCAGGCGTATTCCTTACCACTGAGCACCAGGGAAGACCCAGAAATACTTTAGAATCCACACTATATGATGGGAATTTTTTTTTGTTGTTTGATAAACCAGAAATTTCATATATTCAGTCCTCAATATGTTGGATCTTGTTACTTTGCAGTCACAGAAAGAACAAGATGGAACCAAACCCCAAATTTGGTTTGAATTTTGAGACAAATCAAGCCATATGTTAAACTCTTATGAGAATGTATGTTAACTGCTGAAGCTTTCTAGTTGAAGCATGGTAGCCTACCAAGCTGTTCGGTTCAGTTCAGTCGCTCAGTTGTGTCCAACTCTTTGCGACCTCATGGACTGCAGCATGCCAGGCTTCCCTGTCCAGTTTTCAAAATTGCTTCTCACTCTTTAGGTATCTGAGGATATATATTCTGGAATTAAATCACACAAATACAGTATTTGTGAAAAGGATTTTACTCAAATGTCTAAGTTGGGGAACGTAACTGAAGCAGTGCTTTACAAATGCAGCAGGACTGGAAAAAGTTTCACCTTGGATTGAAGTATTAGGTAAGAGTCCATAGTGAAGAGGAGTCTTGGAAATGGATGGTTAGGGGCTTTCTCTCGGGTTCCAAGTGCACTAGACTTCAGAATATATGTCTTTCAGAGAAACCACACAAATTGTGCACACTGAAGCTTTAACCCATTGATCAAAACTGAAACGTGAGAGGATTTATATGGAGAGCAAGCTTGCACAGCTAATGAATACTGTGTGGTTTTTTACATCAAATATTCACCTTGGATATAATGAAGTGATTCGTGCAGGTCAGAAACTGTACAGATATACCGAATTTGGAAACACATTGAAGAAAACCATATTTCCTCAAGATTCCTCCCAAAATTCATATCGGGGAGAATCCATATAGCGGTAATGAATTTGGTAAAAATTTGGACTTACAACGGATCATATAAGAGATAATTCATTTTAGGAATAAATAAGTCTTTAGTTTTCTAACAGTTAACCTATTATATTAAGGCAGTATAATTATGTCAAGTGTGTTGAAACTTAATAACGTGTGGAAATGACCCATTATCTTCAGTGTGTATTTAGTTATTTGAGTTTTCTTGAGAAGGTGACATTGTTTTTCATGATATTTCCACAAGGTTTGAAAACTTTTATAGCTTTATTTGAGACTTTCATGATGGTCTCTGCAAAGAAATGAGTAAGATGAAGGGGCAGACTTCCTTAGCTGTGGTTCATTCATATCCATTTTTCGTGGGTAAACAGGGCCACTAAAATATGAAATTCAATGGTGTGTGAATTAGAATCAGTGAGGGACAGAGAATCATGTAAAAAGTTAAGACATCATTCATATTAGGGTGCCTTTCCGTAGACAGGCCACCTTGGGTTATAGGACTGAATGCTGTACCATCTGACCATGAAAAGAGCAGGCTAGACATTATGGGACTTGGGCTTTTCTTGGGAGGAGAGTTGACAGGTTACTGGGGACTGACTATGTGGAAGAAGTTATACCAGGGAAATGCTGATCGTTTTCTCCCTTAACTGGGAATTGCTGTTGTATATAAATAAACTGGAAATTCCTGTTGTATATAAATGATTAATGGAAACTTATTCTTTGAAATTAAAGAGAGCAGTTTTCTTGAAGATAATTTAGTCAAAAGAACCAGAAAAGTGTGTGTGTGTATTTGCTTCAAATTAATTGCTGTCATTTATGTTGTGCCTCTGTATTATTCAGAATGTATCATAAGTCTTCTGCTCTAATAAAGTTTGTATCATTTGTTCCATAACTCTGAATGGATCATGTTTCTTCCAGCTACACAGCTTTATGCCCCCTCAGTTCTTCATAACAAACTAGGAATGTGCCAAAGGCTCTCAAGGTTGAAAGAAGGTGGAATAATTTCTTTTCATGATGAAATCAAAGAATAGACAATTTTGGGATTATATTCTAATAATTAGCACTTGAGTTATTCTCTCCACACTGTCCATAGTGGAGCAGTTATATTTCCTGATGCCTATTTTTGTGCCTGAATGAAACTAATAGCATGTGCCTAATTTATATGAAGTGAAAATAGGAATAATAAATGGGCAAAAATTAGGAAATAAAAAACTTTGGAAAGAAGGTTAAAATGATAGCTCTTTTTGAGCTTGGAACATTCTGAAAGTATTATTATTATTATTTATTATTGGCCCAATAGTTGTGGCTCATGGGGTCAGTAACTCCACAGCATGTGGGAATTCCCCCAACCAGGGATGTGTCCCATGTCTCCTGCATTGGCACGTGGATTCCTTACCACTGAGCCACCAGGGCAGCTGCGGAAATAATTTAGAACCCACACTATATGATGGGAATTTTTTTTGTTTGATAGAGTAGAAATTTCTTATATTCAGTTGACAACGTATTGCTTCATGTTACTTTGCAGTCACCCATTGGAACAGGATGGAACCAAACCCAAAGTTTGGTTTCAGTATGGAGACAGATGTAGCAATATGCTAAAATGTTATGAGAATGTTAACTGCTGAAACTTTCTAGTGGGAGCAGGGTAGACTTCCAAGCTGTTGGGGGAAAAAGCTTGACTAACAAGGAATGGTGACATTCCTGGAGTGTTAAGATGATCACTGATAGCAAGGAGGAGAAGCTACCTGCTCTGGTGAGTTACCAGTTGGTATCAAAGAAAGGAGGCCATAGTCTTTTGTCTCAGTCTGCCCAGAGAGGCAGCACAGGAAATGGTTGTTTTTAAAGTCTAAAGGAGTCAGTAGTCAAACATGGAAAAACCACAGTGAGACTGTGTAAGAAAACACTGAATGTTTACTCATGCTATGAATTTATAACATTCCTTTTACTGCACTACCAATATATTCCATTGTTCTATACGGTTTTTGAAGAAGGTAGTAGCTTACTATTTGTCTATCTTACTAAACAGATAAATTACTATTTACTATCTCTTGCCTAAGGAACTTTTACAGTAGCCTAATGAACATTAACGTTTGGAAATATTTGTTAGGTAATAAATACTAAACAGAAGTCCAGTTTTCCAGAGGATATTAGTGTTAATGTCACATTATAGCAATAAGTAATATGCTCCATGATTCTTGTTAGCTGTAGCAAAATTTCTTTTTTTTTTTTTTTAACAATATTGTGATGGTGTTTGGCGCACATTAACATGAATCAGCCGTACGCATACATAGCTTCCTTCCTTCCTAAACCCACCTCCCTCCCCAGCTTATCTCTCCAGGTTGTCATAGAGCAGTGGCTCTGGTGCCCTGTGTCATACATCAAACTCCCACTGTGTGTCTATTCTACATATGGTAATATACATGTTTGAATGCTATTCTCTCAAATCATGCCACCTTATTTTGTTTTCTCAATGGTTTTTCCTTAGCATTCTTGTCTGTCCACATATTGTGAGCTAGGTTTAATGTTTAATTTCTATTTCTTCCATGCTTTACACTAACAAATACATTAGTCTATAGGTTATTTTGAGACTTGTAAGATTAAAATGCATATAAGACAATGAAAGGGGACATAGTACATGCCTTATAAATATGAAGTAAGTTCCTTTAGGACTTGAGTTCAGTCAGTTAATAAATGTAGAAGTATTTATAAATAGTGCAAAGTTGATAATTTTGGTGAAAATAAACTCTTCTCAAGACTTTATATTTTACAGTCTTCTTTGTTGTCCACATCTGACAGCTTTCTGGAACAACAAAGAAAAGAAAGAAAATATATTACAATGTTTAAACAAAAAGTAACTGACATTCCCTTTCACTGAAGAAGTATTGACTGAAGTATTATATATAATGATGTATACAAGTTTTTCTCAAAAGTATTTGAAGCTATGTCATCACAAGCATGGAACAGAAACACTTTTTATAAAGAAGAATGCAGTTCTGAGTGAAGGGCTTTTTTTTTTTCTCTTTAATAATTATAAAATGTATTTTTGGCTATGGTGGGTCATCATTGCTGCACTGGCTTTTCTCTCCTTGCAGCGAGCAGGGGCTATGAATTCTGTACATAAAATACATAAACCTGGCTGGGGCTTGCTTAGAGACAGGAGTCCTGACGCCCCTTGTTTTGGTCAGTGCACAGCATTCAATGTCTTTTCTGTTTCCGGCTGTGCTGATTTGGTTTTGCTGCACGTGGACTTTCTCTAGTTGCAGCCAGCAGGAGCTACTCTCTAGTTGCTGTGTGCAGGCTTCTCACTGCTGTAGCTACTCTTGTTGCAGAGCACAGGCTTTAGAGCACAAGTTCAGTATTTGTGTTGCACAGGCTTGTTGCTCCTAGACACGTGGTGTCCTCACAGACCAGAGATCAAATCCATGTCCAGTGCATTGGCAGGTGGATGATTTAGCACTGGACGACCAAGTACGTGCCACTAAGTGTCCTTGAACTGAGGAAATCCCAGTATCTTTCAACCAGGATCCTCATGCACCTTTTAACTGGGGGGCTATGTATGTTAATATAGTGCCAAATAAAATTTGGTGTCCTTAAGCAATAACTGGGTTATCTGAAACCAGGAGAGAATCCCCAAAACTTATCTGGACCTCCTGAGGAGGAGGATGGGCCCAAGGGGCCCTTCCTGGTCTACCAAGGCCGGAATGTCCAAAGCACAGAACGGTGCCTGCTTTTCTCCGTCCTGCATTCCCCTCAGGGTGCACTGTCGCTGGGCCACTGCAGTGACTAATAAGCTTTATCCTTGAAGAAGTGGAATGTCAAGACATTTTTCTCCTTAGAACCGTTGGTATGAAGTAGCCCATTCTAAGAGTTGTGTGTTTTATATTCTAGCCTGTCATTCCCACACAAAGTTAGTTCTTATTTACTTAAACTGCTAAATTCTAATTCCTGGAATATTCCTGAGTCCAGCTACCACCCTACATTAATCCCTACCCCAATCCCACCTACCACCAGTCCAGTGGCCATGCCAGGTTTTAGTTCCCAGGCCTCTGAATCGCTTCAGCCTCATTCGCAGGAAACCTTAGTTTTGACTGTTATTATCCCACAGAATTTCCAGCTTTTATTTTGAAACTGTTACCGATAGTTACTTAAACTAATGATGAATCAGTGGTGCAACTCAAGATGTGAAACACTGTGTGTGTGATTAGTCGCTCAGTCATGTTTAACTCTTTGGGTCCACATGAACTGTAGCCCGCCATGTTCCTCTGTTGATGGGGTTCTCTAGGCGAGAAGACTGGAGTGGGTTGCCATGCCCTCCTCAAGGGGATCTTCCCACCCCAGGGAGCAAAACCAGACTCCTGCATTCTGGGTGGATTCCTTTACCATCTGAGCCACCAGTAAAGCACCAAGTACTTCTAAGGCCTGACAAAAGGCCTCGGCAATCAAAGGATGGAACATGCCAGTATCTGCTCTGGCCCACTTGGGCCCGCCCCTCATGCCCAGAAGCAGAGTTCAAAGCAAATGGTAGATGTAGTCACTGTTGGAAACATGTGGTACTGTTTTTGTTCTTTTTTTCTTGTTAAACTGCGCCTCTGCTCCCTATCTGTGGTCTTGGGTCATCGGACTTTCCTACTTATCCACCCGTTCCTCCACCCCAAGTAAATTCAATTATGGACATGAGAGGTTTGATTCCTTTCCGTGTAAAATCCTGACACACATAGTGCACGAAATATACAGTAAATTTTGGGGAAAATCATTTTAATTAAGACATGACACTTAATAATTTTATAAATATCCTGAAATAAGTGTTCAGGAACTAGTTTAGAATTTCAACTTTCAGGACTGGTGATGGAGCTAGAATTTTTTCTCCAGTGTTAGGGAGGCTTATTACTGTCCTTTTCTGGTTTGTATGACCAGAGTGATAAATTGACTACAAAGACTCTTCATTTTAGGAGATTATTTTCAGTGATGCTAGGTACTTGTGTCAGCACTAGAGTCCAAGAGAAATATAGAATGGTTGCTGTGCTCTGTCACCTCTGACTCTTTGAAACCCCATGGAGTGTAGCCCACCAGGCTCCGCTGTCCATGGGATTTTCCAAGCAAGAATACTGGGGTGGGTTGCATTTCCTAATCCTGGGGGTCCTTGACTCAGGGATTGAAGGCCCATCTCTTGTAGCTCCTTCATTGGCAGGCAAATTCCCAACTGAGCCACCTGGGGAGCCCTGTGGTCTGATCCTAGTGTAGAAAATTTTCTTTGAATTAAAGAAGTGGTTTTTGCTGGATGTTTTCCAGTCAATGAAACCCAGTGGGGATAGGGCTGAATTTTGGATCGCTGACATGTGGGGTGGGTTGTGCTGTGTAATAGTGGGGAAAGATCCTAAGAGATTGGAGAATGTGAAGACATTTGAGGGATAATTTTACATGTTGTGCATTAAGGTTGATTGCCAGTGCTAGACTCAAGCCTGAGATGATTATATGGGACAGGTGGGGCAAGGAGCAGTTATTGTTCAGTACCTCAGTCGTGTTGGGCTCTTGGCGACCCCATGGACTAAAGCAGCCAGGCTTCCCATCCTGCATCTCCTGGAGCGTGCTGAAACTTGTCCATCCAGTCGGTGATGCCATCCAACCAATCTCGTCCTCTGTTGCCCCCTTCTCTTGCCTTCAGTCTTTCCCAGCATCCAGGACTTTTCTAAGAGTCAGGTTTTCCCATCAGGTGGCCAAAGTACTGGAGCTTCAGCTTCAGCCTCACTCCTTCCAATGAACATTCAGGACTGATTTCCTTTAGGATTGACTGGTTTGATCTCCGTGCAGTCCAAAGTACCCTCAAGACTCTTCTTCAGCACCACAATTCAAAAGCATCAGTTCTTCGATGCTGAGCCTTCTTTATGGACCAACTCTCACATCCCTGACTACTGCAAGAACCATAGCTTTGAGTATAGGGACCTTTGTTGGCAAAGTGATGTCCTTTCTTTTTAATACAATGTCTGGTTTTATCATAACTTTCCTTGCAAGGAGCAGGCCTGTTTTAATATTCTGGCTGCAGCAGCAGCAGCAGTAATCACCTTAAGAGGTGATTACAGTAATAAATTGTTTCTCCCTGCCCACCGCACCCCAAGGGCCTGCAGGCTTAGACCTGTGCGGCCCCGCCAACTGCGCCCGAGGTTCGGCCCCCTACGCCTCGAAGCGCCTCCTTACACTCCCGCCGTACCCCCGTGTGTTAGTCCTCGCTCAACGCCGGGCTCCGCGACGACCTTGCTCCGCTGAGTCCCCGCCCCCAGGCCGCTCCCCCCTTTCACTGCGCGTGCGCACATAGGCTCACAAACCCGGAAGCGGAGCGCGGGGAGTGGAGGTGTCTCAGCTCGGCGTGAATTTCTTTCTTTCTAATCGAACCTGAGTTCAGTCTCCTTTCCTCTGTACCCTGAGCCTCTGGTTCGCTACTGACTCTAAATCCCTGCGCCTGTCCTATCCCCAGCAAGTTCAGACGTCTTGGTGAGCGGCAAAGGGGCGCCTCCATTTTGCTTTAAAGTCGCTCTGAAGCCGCTTCCAGCTTTTGGTTCATAGAGACGCTTCGTTTCGCACCTCTTTCCTGCTTCAAACCATTTAATGACCTCACTGACCCCTCTGCCTTCGTACACCGCATAGGATTCTCTTCTGCGAGGTGGGTTTATTAGCTCCGCGGCCCCCATCCTCCTCCTCTCAGCCCCTGGCCAAGCCGACTGCCCCGCTCCCGGAGAAGCCGCACCAGCTCCCCGTTCCTGGGATTCTGGAGAGCGCGTCCCGCTCCTGGGACCCCTTCCCTCCCAGTTCGTCTAACCTCAAGCCTCCTCAGGCGGGTCCTTTCGCCCCGCAGGCCTTGCCTTCATAGTGACGTTGCCCTGACCCGTGTCCGGGGAGGTGACCTACTCCAGCCACACGAGACCCGAGGTTCTCCGTCTCAAATTCCACCCGTTGCAGTTTGGCTCTTCCGGGTGGGGGGCTTCTTATTCAGTCGCCATCCCTGCAATTAGGAGGCCGGGCGGGGGTGGGGGTGGGAGTCAAAAACAGCAGAGACAGCGACTCCTAGATAATAGATATTTGAGAAAAGCATGAGGGAGAAGCGATGGCAGCGAAGAGGATTGTGAGGAACTTGCGAAGAAACAATAATAGCATGAAAAAGAATCGGCCTAGAAGGTAGCCGTTAGGGAAAAAGTTTAGAGAAAAGCAGGATTTCCTGAGAGTTAAAGGTGAGCAAGATAGGGAGGTGGTGGTATTCATTCTGAGTCTTTACGACCCCTTTATTTCCCAGAGTTTGCTCAAATTCTTGATAGTTGACTCGGTGATGGTATCTCACCATCTCATCCTCTGCCGCCCCCTTCTATAGCCTTCAAGGGAGAGGGGCTGTAAATCAGGGGTCCTAAAGAGGGCAACAGTGGAGGGGCAGTTCACACACAGAGCCCGCAAAGGGGATACAAGAGTTGGGACCTTGGCTTACAGAGTAATATCCTGCTGGGAGAGAAAGGAGACTCCTAGTGATTGGAGGAGCTGAGAAAGGAAGCTGAGAGGAAGCATAGCCACTTGGGGGTGCCAGGGAGGGGAGGAAGGGAAGGCAGATATGGAGGAAGAAAGGCTGAAATACGGAGATTGAGGATCACCAGGGAGGTTGGAGAGAAAGCATCTTGACGGGGAACAGATGGCAAAGAGAGGCAGGATGGTACGTAGGGAAGAAGTAGAGGAGGACAAGCACAGCAGGAGAGCAGAGGAGAAGAGGAAGGGAGACGAAGAGAGAAGTAGGGAAACAGATAAACCAGATGAAGTGAAAACAACTAGTGTGCAGGTGGGGAAAGGGACTAGATCCAGACGAGGGCTGAATCGATTTGATCAGGATTAAGTCGTGATACATTGATTTTTGGCTGTAAAATCTACTAAGTTTAAAACATTCCTTTTTAAATTATACAGATGAAAATGAGAATTGCAAAACTTCTGTCTGTAAGGTTTGTGCATTTTGTAATTATCTGTATTAAAAGATAACATCCATGTGCAGAGGCTATAGAGGTGGGGGCTGCGGCAGTGACTTGATTCTCTCAGAGGTGAGTCACCCCCTTCCCTTTTCCTGGTGCAGAGTAGAGGTTATGGAGAGGAGAAGTGGGGCAAGAACTGACTCTCTTACTGCTACTGCTAAGTCGCTTCAGTCGTGTCCGACTCTGTGCGACCCCATAGACGGCAGCCCACCAGGCTTCCCCGTCCCTGGGATTCTCCAGGCAAGAACACTGAAGTGGGTTGCCATTTCCATCTCTTACTACATGATGCCTTTTCCAGGCACATTAAAAATATTTTTTGTGATGGTTTTAACTTTTTGCTTTCTCTTTTCTTTATATTTCATTTTTTGTATCTTGGGATAAACACTGAACACCTACCTTTGGCATCTGGTCCCATCACTGCATGGGAAATAGATGGGGAAACAGTGGAAACAGTGTCAGACTTTGTTTTTCTGGGCTCCAAAATCACTGCAGATGGTGACTGCAGCCATGAAATTAAAAGACGCTTACTCCTTGGAAGGAAAGTTATGACCAACCTAGATAGCATATTCAAAAGCAGAGACATTACTTTACCAACAAAGGTTCGCCTAGTCAAGGCTATGGTCTTTCCTGTGGTCATGTATGGATGTGAGAGCTGGACTGTGAAGAAGGCTGAGGGCCGAAGAATTGATGCTTTTGAACTGTGGTGTTGGAGAAGACTCTTGAGAGTCCCTTGGACTGCAAGGAGATCCAACCAGTCCATTCTGAAGGAGATCAATCCTGGAATTTCTTTAGAAGGAATGATGCTAAAGCTGAAACTCCAGTATTTTGGCCACCTCATGCGAAGAGTTGACTCATTGGAGAAGACTCTGATGCTGGGAGGGATTGAGGGCAGGAGGAGAAGGGGACGACAGAGGATGAGATGGCTGGATGGCATCACTGACGTGATGGGTGTGAGTCTGGGTGACCTCCGGGAGCTGGTGATGGACAGGGAGGCCTGGCGTGCTGCGGTTCATGGGGTCGCAAAGAGTCGGACACGACTGAGCGACTGATCTGATCTGATCTGATCTGAAATAAGATTTGGTGGACTCCTGTAATTAATTCATGTCTTTCTTTTCTAAATATTCTATATTGTCAAGTTTTTACTTTGCACCAGAATTCTTAAGTGAAAAAAATTTTTAATTAGCTGATTCACTTTAGGTTTGTTTCACATTTATTAGAGACCCATTTGCTGTTTCTTGTTTATGTTATATCTTGAAAACATATTTTGGTAACTAATAAATAGTTATAGACCATTGTGATGAATACTTTGTATGAATGTCAGTGATCTTTTATAGTAAGAGTCAGGACCTTATTTAAGCGGTTAGTCTAATACTTCATTTTCCTCTCTTTTATGTGATTTGATAACTAGTGAGCTATGAACTGATCTGATGATGCTTCCTCGACCAGAAGCTGAGGAACACTGACCCCTGAAATGATTGGCCAAATTGAATGTGTGACTGTGTGTGTGGCAGTTTTTCTTGTAGGGAGAGCCCATTGTTATGAGAACTTGAAATGGGTCCCAGTCTTCCAAAATGAAAAATGACAATAATAGGATGGAGGTGGGAGCATAGGCTCAGAGTCAGAGAGAATCATGAGCTGTCTTCTGTGAATAAAGATCGATGTGAAGGGAGGCCTCCCACCTGCACTGGCTTCCCTGTGACCTGAGGGCAGCATCCTGACTCCTCAGGTGGCTCCACAGCCATTTGTCATCCTCAGGTTGCTGCCAGAGTCTCCAGCCTCATCCTGGGAGCCGACCCCCATTCTCTTGATCAGTCTGTCCTGGTCACATTCACTTAGTCCATGTTCGTAAACACCAAAACCTTCTCTTTCTTGGATCTTAGTTGCTACGTCTGCCTTTGATCATTATATCACTGTTGCTCTTGCTCTTTCTGTTCCTTCAGCTCTAGGCCAGAGAGGTCTCCCCATCTCCTTCTGATATTCTTTGTCATGTTAACCAGGTTTACCACCACTATATTAATCACCCTCATCAGAAATGCCGGTTAATTATTTGGAGTCTTTTCTCCTTTCCTTTAATTGAAGGATGCCCCTCTTCCTCCCAGGATGCTTGCAGCATCTCACTTTGGGGGTGAGGACTGGGAATGTTGGTTGGGCTGAAGAATCCTCAGTGGAGACAGAGCAGACAGGGTCGGTGATGATGGTTCTTGTATCTGTTCTGGACATTTCAAGTCTAATTGATCCTTACCCCATGTGGACACTTCATTACCCAAAACCAAAAAGATGTGAGGAATCCTCGAAAGCCCGATAGATCTAGTGTCTTGAGGTGTCCCCATGTTTTAGTCCGCTGTGTGACTGCTCACTGCAGCCCCCAGGTCTTCTAAGTTCTGTCCATCCAGGAACCACTTGCCATCTTGGACAGCAGCTTTGCCTTCCAGCAGATCAGCTGCTCAGTGGCGGATGCTAAGTTTACTCTGATTAGACTGGTCAGTATCTTAAGGAAGTATGTAGGAGACAACATCTCCCTATCCCCAAACCACCCTCCCCCCTTTAATGAGCTGGGATATCTTCCAGTTAGTATGAGCAGGGAGAACAGGAGCCAGTGAGATCGGGGCCTCTCTCTCCTTCTGACTTCTTTACTGAACTCAGTCCAAACATCCCTCAACTACCTAACATCCCTATTACCGACAGATTTACCCAAGATGACCAGCTTCTTGGTCTCCATTCTGAGTGTCCGGTGTCCTTGGATTTGCAGCTAGGGTGCATTTCTTCTGCAATGCCCATGCCTAGAGGTCTCTGTTCTTGTTCAGCTGTGCACAGAGAAGAGGTAGAAAAATGGGAGAAAGTGAGGGGGAGCTTGTCAGGGTTTCTAGGAGGGTTGTGGGAGCAGGAGTGTGCCTTTTAATGAACCTGATGAATCGTGTGTGTGTGTGTGTGTGTGTGTGTGTGTGTGTGTGTGTGAGAGTGAGAGAGAGGGGAGAGACAAGCATAGTTGTGAGATCATGGGTTGTGTGGACCTGTTGACACAGCCGGTCTCAGTTCTGGCTGGAGGCCCTGGACATGGGCTCATGGCTAATTGTGGGATGCGTGGAATTGTGGGCATGCCAGTGTCTTAGCTCAGTTTTCCTGGGACACAGATAACTGCGACTGAAGTTTGCATGACTGGGTTTAATTGGGAATCTCGTGATCACACCTGTGGAGGAAGGAAGGCTGTGGGATTGGGAAGAAGAATGTTATCCTGCAGTGTGTTAGAAGCAAGGCTTGAGCTGAGCCCACAGGGAGGTCTGGGTGCAGGAGGATGGGCACAGTGGTCCCAGCGAAGGGGGATGTGATCCAGGAGGTGCCCCACAGCACCCCGTCCACACAGTGGATTTTTTGTAGTCTTTAGGGAAGGCGAGAATTAAGTATGCAACCCATAGAATAACTGTCAGTAAAACCCCAGAGATCACTTTGTGGGTTACCTTTGGTATTTTCTGTTATTTTGAGTTGCTTATGAAGAAAGTTTCAGATGCATTTGGAAGGTAAAAAAAAAAAAAAACAAAAACTGCTTGGAGTGTTCCTGTGGAAGATACTGAGATTGCATTGAGGTATGTGCATCAGCCTACACATCTGTCTTTTATTATTAGAGTTTGGAGATAACAGTTTGGGGACTGGCTGGGGTCACTGACTAAAATGAAGATGCATTGAGTCTGGTCGGTGTTTGGCTGTCTTCTTGAGTATTATTCCATCATAAGTGCAGGAGTTGTTAAGACTTTGAACTTTCTGGGTTTTGCATAGCAGGATGGGTCGATTATTACTAAGTGTCTGGGGAGTGTGTTGGAACAGATGGAGGTTTGAAAGTTTCTTTTGGCCTTGAAGGGAATTGATTGGCCCTGGGCGTTGATGCCAGAAGGATTCCGTCAGGGTGGGGCCTTCAAATCGCCGGATGTCAGGAAGGAGTGTTTCTAGAATCCAGAGACCTCAACTCTACAGCAGCTTATACTACAAAGGCTTGTTCTGAACATTCAGTGCGGAGGTTCCCTAATGATTAAAAACAGAATATACATAGGATTTCACATTCTCACTCCTGATTCTATTTCCAAAGGAAGAAAAATCAGAATTTTAAAAAATGGTTATGTATTTGGCTTCTCCTGCATCCCGCAGAGTCTTTGGTTTTGGTGCATGGACTCACTAGTTGTGGTGCTCGGGCTTAGTTGCTCCACTGCATGTGGGATCTTAGTACCCCCGCCAGCGTTTAAACCCACATCCCCTGTGTAGCTTGGCAGGTTCTTAACCACTGGGCAACCGGGGAAGTCCTGTGCAAAAACCAGTGTTATGAAGGAGGTACCTGCACTCTCATAACCAATACTGCATGATTTACAACAGCCATTTGTTAGAGAAACAACCTGAATGTCTGTTGTAGTCAAACGGGATAATGAAAACATGTTGTGTGTATGACACAGGCTGTGTCCTGGGGCCCTTTACTGCAGTGCTTGCACCTGAACGAACCCTTTGACAACAGACCACAACGGAAGTGTAACAAAACGAAGAAACCATAACCACACTCCTGTGAGGTCAGCAGTTCTGAACAATAAGGAGGAAAAGGGCCAAAACCAACTGTTATCTGAGTCTCCAGAAGCAAAAGAGGTCACTGCCTGTTACCCCTGCCCACAGCACTACCAGGGGATCTGGGGCTCAGATCACCTCTGACCTTAACCACCAATGTACACCTACCTGCACCCTCACTTTAGGGACCAGCTTGCCCCTCCTTTTTGGGAGGTCAGATCATCTCTGACCTTAACCACCAATGCACACCTACCTGCACCCTCACTTAAGGGACCAGCTTGCCCCCCTTTTTGGGAGGAGCAAGGACACCCACTTCTTGTTCTCACTTCCCTTTACTGCAGCAGGAGCCCCAGTAAAGCCTTCCCTGAATTTCTCCTCTGATGTCTTAACTATTTCTATTGATTAAAGAGCCCAAGCATCCAGGCCGGTAACCTGTAAGTGTAAGTAAGTGTAACTTAGTCATTCAGTCGTGTCTGACTCTTGCAGGCTCCGCTCCATGGGATTCTCCAGGCAGGGATACTGGAGTGAGTTGCCATTCTCTTCTCCAGGGCATGTTCCCAACCGAGGGGTCGAACCCAGATCTCCAGAATTGCCAGCAGATTCTTTACCATCTGAGCTACCAGAGAAGTCCTGGTTGGTAGCATACACTCAGAGAAACACAAACACATATATAATGACGTCACAGTAATCCAGGTCTATGCCCCAACCAGTAACGCTGAAGAAGCTGAAGTTGAACGGTTCTATGAAGACCTACAAGACCTTTTAGAACTAACACCTAAAAAAGATGTCCTTTTCATTATAGGGGACTGGAATGCAAAAGTAGGAAGTCAAGAAACACCTGGAGTAACAGGCAAATTTGGCCTTGGAATACGGAATGAAGCAGGGCAAAGACTAACAGAGTTTTGCCAAGAAAATGCACTGGTCATAGCAAATACCCTCTTCCAACAACACAAGAGAAGACTCTATACATGGACATCACCAGATGGTCAACACCGAAATCAGATCGATTATATTCTTTGCAGCCAAAGATGGAGAAGCTCTATACAATCAGCAAAAACAAGACCAGGAGGTGACTGTGGCTCGGACCGTGAACTCCTTATTGCCAAATTTAGACTTAAATTGAAGAAAGTAGGGAAAACCACTAGACCATTCAGGTATGACCTAAATCAAATCCCTTATGATTATACAGTGGAAGTGAGAAATAGATATAAGGGCCTAGATCTGATAGATAGAGTGCCTGATGAACTATGGACTGAGGTTCGTGACATTCTACAGGAGACAGGGATCAAGACCATCCCCATGGAAAAGAAATGCAAAAAAAGCAAAATGGCTGTCTGGGGAGGCCTTGCAAATAGCTGCGTAAAGAAGAGAAGCGAAAAGCAAAGGAGAAAAGGAAAGATATAAACATCTGAATGCAGAGTTCCAAAGAATAGCAAGAAGAGATAAGAAAGCCTTCTTCAGTGATCAATGCAAAGAAATAGAGGAAAACAACAGAATGGGAAAGACTAAGGATCTATTCAAGAACCAGAAGAACTATACAAAAAGCATCTTAATTACCCAGGAAACCACGATGGTATACATCCTGGAATGTGAAGTCAAGTGGGCTTTAGGAAGCATTACTATGAACAAAGCTAGGGGAGGTGAGAGAATTCCAGCTGAGCTATTTCAAATCCTAACAGATGATGCTGTGATAGTGCTGCACTCAGTATGCCAGCAAATCTGGAAAACTTAGCAGTGGCCACAAGACTGGAAAAGGTGAGTTTTCTTTCCAATCCCCAAGAAAGGCAATGCCAAAGAATGTTCATACTACCGCACAATTGCACTCATCTCACCTGCTAGTAAAGTAATGCTCAAAATTCTCCAAGCCAGGCTTCAGCAATATGTGAACCATGAACTTCCTGATGTTCAAGCTGGTTTTAGAAAAGGCAGAGGAACCAGAGATCAAATTGCCAACATCTGCTGGATCATCGAAAAAGCAAGAGCATTCCAGACATCTGTTTCTGCTTTATTGACTATGCCAAAGTCTTTGACTGTGTAGATTACAATAAACTGTGGAAAATTCTGAAAGAGGTGGGAATACCAGACCACCTGATCTGCCTCTTAGGAAATTTGTATGCAGGTCAGGAAGCAACAGTTAGAACTGGACGTGCAACAACAGACTGGTTCCAAATAGGAAAAGGAGTACATCAAGGCTGTATATTGTCACCCTGTTTATTTAACTTATAAGCAGAGTACATCATGAGAAACGCTGGACTGGAAGAAACACAAGTTGGAATCAAGATTGCTAGGAGAAATATCAATAACCTCAGATATGCAGATGACACCACCCTTATGGCAGAAAGTGAAGAGGAACTAAAAAGCCTCTTGATGAAAGTGAAAGTGGAGAGTGAAAAGGTTGGCTTAAAGCTCAACATTCAGAAAACAAAGATCATGGCATCTGGTCCCATCACTACATGGGAAATAGATGGGGAAACAGTGGAAACAGTGTCAGACTTTCTTTTTCTGGGCTCCAAAATCACTGCAGATGGTGACTGCAGTCATGAAATTAAAAGACGCTTACTCCTTGGAAGGAAAGTTATGACCAACCTAGATAGCATATTCAAAAGCAGAGACATCACTTTACCAACAAAGGTTCGCCTAGTCAAGGCTATGGTCTTTCCTGTGGTCATGTATGGATTTGAGAGCTGGACTGTGAAGAAGGCTGAGCGCCGAAGAATTGATGCTTTTGAACTGTGGTGTTGGAGAAGACTCTTGAGAGTCCCTTGGACTGCAAGGAGATCCAACCGGTCCATTCTGAAGGAGATCTGCCCTGGGATTTCTTTGGAAGGAATGATGCTAAAGCTGAAACTCCCTTATTTTGGCCACCTCATGCAAAGAGTTGACTCATTGGAGAAGACTCTGATGCTGGGAGGAATTGGGGGCAAGAGGAGAAGGGTCGACAGAGGATGAGATGGCTGGATGGCATCACTGACTCGATGAATATGAGTCTGAGTGACCTCCGGGGCTGGTGATGGATAGGGAGGCCTGGTGTGCTGCAGTTCATGGGGTCGCAAAGAGTCGGACACGACTGAGCGACTGATCTGATCTGATATAATGACATATTATGCACCCACAAAATGGCGATTTTTGTCACCTGGGACCACTTGGATGAATGTAGAGAATATTATGCTAAGTGAATTAAGGCAGGTAGGAAAAGACTGATTGTATGTGCTCGCTTATATGTGGAATGTAAAAATCTGAAACCACTAGTAGCAGACAGTGGGATGGTGGTTATCTGGGGCTGGGAGGTGGGGAAAATGGGGAGATGTTGGTCAAAAGGTAGAGACTTTTGTGTTGTAAAATGAGTGCGTCCTGGGGAGGTGTGTGCAGCATGCTGACCATAGTTAATCCTGTTCTGTTACTGCACGCTGGGAATTTGTCAGGAGAGTATGTCATCAGTGTTGTCACCACACACAGAACATGGGAATTTGGAGGTGATGGATGTGTTGGTTCGTGGATTGTGATAAATATCTCACAGTGTACACATGTGTCACATGGTCACATCATGCATGGTATTTATACACATCCCTTCTTGTTAGTTCGTTCAATGTCAGTCAGGCTGGAAAAGAAGAAAGTGGGAGGTAGGCTGGACTTGACCCCTTGAGTGGTGTTCAACCCAGGCTTCACATGAGATCATGAGCCATTTTGCCCAGGCATGTTTTGTACCCCTCCCCCAATAGACACACTCTTTAGGTTTTCATGTGGGGCCTTGCCCCAGGAATGTGCACAGGCCACAGATGATTCTGATCTGGACCCTGCATTGAGCACCAGGGCTCTTAGTCTCCACTTCTGAGACTGAGATCAAGCCCTGGGAGAGGGAAGGGCACTCTGCTCTGAGTGGGGCTGGACCAGGGCCTGCTGTGTGACCTGAAGGGCATCGTGGGGTCAGCGGAGGTGCCCCCTGCTGCTGTGTACATGAGGCCTCACCAGGAGGGGAGTGTGACCCGAGGGAAAGTGTGGGAAAGTCCCGTGTTGGTCTCTCTGAGGGAGTTGACCGTCCTGAGTCCCTCCTGAGACAGTGGCCACAGAGGAGTGTCTGTTCCACATGGTGAGGGCATCCCTGTATGTGTGGTTGGAGCTCAGGAAGGGAGTCTGTTGACCCTAAGCATTAAACAGCATGTTTTCCACTTTTCATTATAGACCTCTAAGGACTCGTGTTACCTGAGGAAGAAGCCCAGAAGAGGAGGAAAGTGAAAGAAAACGTGTCAGGAATGGCTCTTTCTCAGGTAAGGTCATATTCTCAGTGGATTCTCAGTCTGTCCTTCCTGAAATACCCGTCTTTGGACTGGCTAATCGTGTCTGACTCTGGAGTATCCTGTCTCACTCCTGTACATGCACACTCGCCTGGGGCCTTCCCTCAGGGCCTGTCGTCTCCACTTAGATCCCATCTCCCCATGACTCAGTGACCTGGCCCTTGTGAGGAGTCTCCCCTGGGCACCGTCCTGGGCAGGGCTTCTCACCCACAGGTTGGAGACAGGGTCTCAGTGTTGTTGGACAGCAGGGATTGCTTAGGGCCCATCTGGATGTGCTGTCTGCTTTCTGTCAACCTGGATAAAGAAGCTGCACATAGACGTGAGGTATTAACATGCATAGTACATGCCAAAATTTGGAAAAGAGACCAATGAGGGGGAATCAGTCTTGACTTTTTATAGTACATTTAAAACTAAACGAGGACTCCTTGAAAATCTTAAGTGTTTGGGAGTGAAATGGAAAGTTCAGAAAGACGTGTCAATGCTAGGCAGTGTTTCATTACAGCATCTAATTTAAAATATGAAATATAGTTTGCTAATTATTTATTCTTCCTTTTTGGCCACGTGATGCATCTTGCAAGGTCTTAGTTCCCTGAGGAGGCATTGAACCTGAAACCCTGTGGTGGAAGTGCAAGATCTTAAACCCTGGACTGACAGGGAATTCCCCCAACTTTGCTAATCTTGATGCAATATTTGGTCATGGAATGAAAATATAAACTTTGGATTCTGTTAATAACTACATACCTAACATTAGTCAGGAAGCAACAATTAGAATTGGACATGGAACAACAGACTGGTTCCAAATAGGAAAATGAGTACGTCAAGGCTGTATATTGTTACCCTGCTTATTTGACTTATATGCAGAGTACATCATGAGAAATGCTGGGCTGGAAGAAGCACAAGTTGGAATCAAGATTGCTGGGAGAAATATCAATAACCTCAGATATGCAGATGATACCACCCTTATGGCAGAAAGTGAAGAAGAACTAAAGAGCCTCTTGATGAAAGTGAAAAAGGAAACTGAAAAAGTTGACTTAAAGCTCAACATTCAGAAAACTAAGCTCATGGCATCCGGTCCCATCACTTCATGAAAAATAGATGGGGTAACAGTGGCTGACTTTATTTTTCTGGGCTCCAAAATCACTGCAGATGGTGATTGCAGCCATGAAATTAAAAGACACTTACTCCTTGGAAAGAAAGTTATGACCAACCTAGACACCATATTAAAAAGCAGAGACATTACTTTGCCAACAAAGGTCCGTCTAGTCAAGGCTATGGTTTTTCCTGTGGTCATGTATGGATGTGAGAGTTGGACTGTGAAGAAAGCTGAGTGCCGAAGAATTGATGCTTTTGAACTGTGGTGTTGGAGAAGACTCTTGAGAGTCCCTTGGACTGCAAGGAGATCCAACCAGTCCATCCTAAAGGAAATCAGTCCTGAGTGTTCATTGGAAGAACTGATGTTGAAGCTGAAACTCCAATACTTTGACCACTTGATATGAAGAGCTGACTCGTTTCAAAAGACCCTGATGCTGGGAAAGATTGAGGGCAGAAGGAGAAGGGGACAACAGCGGATGAGATGGTTGGATGGCATCACTCACTCAATGGACATGGGTTTGGGTAGACTCCGGGAGTTGATGATTGACAGGGAGGCCTGGCATGCTGCAGTTCATGGGGTCGGAAAGAGTCAGACATGACTAAGCGACTGAAGTGAACCTAATATTAAGATTGTATTACTATATTTAAATTTATTTTTCTGCTGTACTGGCTCTTCATTGCTTCAGTGGCTTTTATCTAATTCTGGCGAATGGTGGCCACTCTCTAGGTGCAATGTGCGGGCTTCTCATTGTGGTAGCTTCTCTAATCTTGCAGCACAGGCTCTAGAGTGCACTGGCTTCAGTAGTTTCACCTGCTGGGCTCTAGAGCTCTGGCTCAGAAATTGAGGCTCATGGGCTTAGTTGCCCCTTAGCATGTGGGATCTTACTGGACCAGGGATCAAACCTGTGTCTCTTGGATTGGCCAGTGAATTCTTTACCACTGAGCCACGAGGGAAGCCCTCATATTATTTGTAAATACAAGTATTTTTATACTGAATAGAATAAATCTTCTGTATATTATTTTCTGTTTGTATTTTCATTTTTTTGAGGTACTATAAGATAATGTTGAGGAGTTCCCTGGTAGTACAGTGGATAAGAATGTACCTGCCAGTGTACGGTGCATGGGTCCCATCCTAGGTCCAGGAAGATGCCTCAGAGCAACTATGCCCATGTGCCACAACTACTGAGCATGAGCTCTGGAGCCTGGCAGCCATAACTAATGAAACCCACATACTCAGGAGCCTGTGCTCCAAAACAGGAGAAGCCACTGCAATGAGAAGCACGTACACTGCAGCTGCAAATACAGAAAGCCTTCTTAGAGCAACAAAGACCCAGAAAAACCAAAATAAATAACTTAAAAATACATAGAATGAAGACAAATTACTGAAGTACAAATTGATGCATTTTTAATGTCCCAAAGATGCTGAAATACACATGAATAAAAGAAAATGGGAGTATCATCCCAGAATGTGTCCAAAGGCATCTCATTGGTGTAAGAAATGGCCACCCACTCTAATGTTCTTGCCTGAAAGTCCCATGAACAGAGGAGCATGGTGGGCTACCATGAGGTCGCAAAGATCTGACACGACTAAGTGACTAAGGAGCAGCAACCTCCACATATATCAGAGTGAACTCTGAAAAACAAGTCTAAACCTCTGATTTACCTCTTGCAGATTCTTCAGTGACTTCCAGTTACTTTTGGAATAAAGTCCTAAATCCAAAGACCTTGTAGAAAGCAGCCTCTACCTGGCATCACCCCTCTTTGTTCCCTGTATCCCAATCAGACTGGCTGACTTTCTGTTCACTAAATATCTTCGTGCCTCAGAGCTGGCACTCAGGCTGTTCTCTCTGCTTGCAACTCTTCCATTTCCCACCTTGCCAATGCTAAGTGTTTCCTCCTCGTGGAGACCTTGTCTGATTTATCGACGTATGTCAAGACTTTCCGATAAATCTTCTCTTAGCACCAGGCCTGTTTCAGAGCACATGTTGCAGTAGTAATGTTAAAATTATGGATGTAATTGGGTGGCTGGCTGCTTGACCATAAGCTCCATCATGTTCACTGCTGTATTCCTAGTTTGGGGCCCACATTAACACTCAGTGTATTTGGATTGAAAGAAAAAATAGACAGGTCTTCCTTGTTTCAACCAGTTGTGTGTTTACATTTGCATGTGTGAGTGCATGAATCTGTAATTCCTTGGATTTATTACAGAACATCATCTCATAAACATGTTTTATGCTTTGTAGCAGTTGAAATTGTTATCTTAAGTGTTTTCCATTTCCTTAAGTTTTTTTCTACCTCATCACATGAATGATGGAAATAGTAAGATTATTTACATTGTGTGGTTGGTGGGAAGAGCGGGTGACCCTATACAGTGACCATTTATCCTATAGTTGTGTTCAACTCTTTGTGACCCAATGGGCCATAGCCCTTCAGGCTCCTCTGTCCCTGGAATTCTCAAGGCAAGAACACAGGAGTGGGCTGCCATGCCCTTCTCCAGGGGGATCTTCCCCACGTGGATATCAACACTATGTCACCTACATTGCAGGCAGAGTCTTTACTGCTGAACCTCCACAGAAGACCAGATACATATGTATTATACTATATATTACAGTGTTCCCTGTGCATTCAGAGGGAGGTAGATAGCAAATTAATTTGTGAAAATTTTCTGTCCATCTATCATGTCCATCATTTCTTGGCTGACAAAAGATCTGGGGTTCTACACCTCCATTGCACATCAACTTTCTTAAAGTTATTTCAGGTATTCTCAGAGAACTCTTTGTGGATACACTTTCCTGCTCTGTTACTTAACTTGTTGATTCCTTAGGTTCAGTTGTCAGTCCCAACCACCTGACCTCAGATGTTGTTGCCTCATTTCTTAACTGTTTGATCTGAGCGATTTCTTAGAATGTTGACAGAGTTTTCTCCCCAGTCAGATGGACACAGATCTTTCTCTAACGTGCTGTTATGTTGATTCCAAGTTCATCTGTGTAAAGTCTTTAGAGTAATGCTTAGTGTGTCGGAAGTGTTGAACACCTGTCATCAGTGTGATGATGTCATCATCACCACAATGTGTGTTCTTTTAACACCGCTGTGGACTTTGTTGTCTCAAGACACCAGTCTTTGCTGTAAGTCATCTAGATAGGGAATGTCATTTAGTTTGTATAGTGTAACACTTCTGCATAGACAACTCACTGATTGAATTCATTTGTATATTCTTCATGTATTCTCCACAGAAGTGACAAAATTCATGTTGATTGGAGGATGTCATAGTCTTATGAAACAATAGGAAATTAGAGACCGACAGTTTGTTCCAAATAGCTTTTAATGGTTCTGTCATAATATTACATTACCTGAATTGATCCTTACCTCTCTTAACCTCTTCTCATTTCGTGTGAAAATAAGAATCCTCCTCAGTGCCTGTTAGTGAAATGTGCTTGCATTTCAGACACAGTTGACCATCGAGGATGTGGACATCAAGTTCACTCCAGAGGAGTGGGAATGCCTGGACCCTGCTCAGAGGGCCTTGTACCAGGATGTGATGGTGGAGACCTACAGGAACCTGCTGTCTGTGGGTGAGGATCACTTTCCTGTGAAGTTGGAATCTGGTTTGGGGTATCTCTGCATTTTCCCTCTGGGTTTCTTGGCAGCCCCTGTTTTGCTTGATTGAGTTTACAGCCTTGTTAATTCAGAGATAAAAAGCTTCATGATTGGCATCAGGACTATAAGCTTGTCCTTTCTTCAGGTGCTCTGCCCAGTGTGTGATACACAAGTTTCTCAATGGCTTGAGTATTTTTAAAGCTGATTTCCAACTTTAAAGTATCCAATTCCCTGTTTTCTACCCCTGTGTTCTTAGTTCAGTAGTTCTTGGAAAGAATCTATACATGCATGTCTGTGTGCTCAGTTGCTACAATTGTGCCTGACTCTTTGAGACCCAGTGGACCATAGCCCTCCAGGCTCCTCTATCCATGGGATTCTCCCAGCCAGAGTACTAGAGTGGGTTCCCATGCCCTCGTCCAGGGGGATCCTTCCCATGCAGGGGTCGAACCCGCATCTCCTGTGTGGCAGGTGGATACTTTACCTTTCAACCACCGGGGAAGCCCAGGTATCTGCATATTATACTGTGTATTATACTGTTTCCTGTGCATTCAGTAGGATGCAGATAGTAAATTAATTTGTGAATATTTTTCTGTCCGTCTATAATTTAAATCACTTCTTGGCTGACAGAAGAGGTGGGATTCTACACTTAGCAAAGCAAGATGCACAAGGTCTAGGTCCTCTCTAAAGCAGGCCTCTGAGCTTTAGACAGGACAGTGCCCTGACTGTAAGTGCCCTGACTACCTGCTGTGAGTGCAAGGCTTGCAGCACCAGGGATAAGATAAGGGACAAATCTTGAGATTGTCGAGCGCTTGGAGGTGTCCTGGCCTACTCATCCCCAGGCTTAGCAGCATAGGTTTTGTAAGACAAACAAATAGCATTAACATAAAAGCAGAAGTGCTATTTGCTCACAGATTGCTGATGATAACAGTTAGCATCCTGGGAATATAAATGGAAACCCCAAACTGCAATCTTTTAGTCTTACCCTTGACCCTAACATGCTTCCTGGGACTTTTCCCCACTGGGTCTCCAGATGGGCTGTGTCCTGGGACTTCCTAGCACTGTTTGAGTCTGGATGTTGGTCAGAACCCAATTTGGTGATGTATCTTCTGCTGTTTCTACTTATCTTTTCTTTTGATGTTAGCATATTGAAAGTCAGCTTGATAATTCTATAAGTATTTGTATTATTTATTTCTACAGAACGAGTGGCTTATTTTGTTAACAAATCTTTGAACCTGAGACGAAAGTGACAACTTTTGGCAAAACTTTAATTGGCCCTGTGAGCAGTATTTGTGAGACAAAAATGCCACTCTGTAAGAAGAAAGAGGTTAAGGTTGATGAAGTTTTTATTTCCTAATGGGATGATTCACCTTTCTACTAGTTAGCTAATACATGGGACATCTTCACTGGATGGTGTGAGAATTGGAACCTTAAATTAAAGAGGGCTGTACCCTTAGAAGTTACTGAATATTTGTGACTCTCGCCTGTTGAGAAAGGATAAGAAAGCCATGCCAGAAGAGAGGCTGGATCCTCCTCTCTCCTATCATGAGGTATATAAAATGAAAGTGAAAGTCGCTCAGTCATGTCAGACTCTTTGCGACCCCATGGACTATAGAGTCCATGGAATTCTCCAGGCCAGAATACTGGAGTTGGTAACCTTTGCTTTCTCCAGGGGATCGTCCCAATCCAGAGATCAAACCCAGGTCTTCCACACTGCATGGGGATTCTTTACCAGCTATGCCACCAGGAAAGTACATGAGGTACATAAAGCGAGCTTAAAATTGTCTGGAGAGAAGTTATAACTGGAAACAGAATTATGTGATTAGTGAGGATGATTGTGGATGTTACAATATCAAATTATGTATTAGCTGATCAGCTCCTCACTTTATAAGTTGGCTCTCTCTCGAGCTGGCCCACATCTCTAACAGTGTTCCCTACTGCCTTTTCTGTCTCCGTCTTTGTCCTGTTGTGGCCTTTCACCCCTCCCACCCCTCTGTCTCTCTCTCCATCAGCTAGTCCCCTTCTAACTTCCCCTGTCTCTCAGTGGGGAGGGGGTGCCCAGTTTCCCCCAATCCTGCCCCCACTCCAGCAAGTTTCTTTACCCCTTCAGATTCTTCTGATCAGGTGAAGACCCACATCTCTCCACATGGACAATCTATGATTTTTATGATCTATCTGCCCCAGTTCAGTTCAGTTCATTCACTCAGTCATGTCCCACTCTTTGTGATCCCATAAATTGCAGCACATCAGGCCTCCCTGTCTTATCACCAACTCCCAGAGGTCACTCAGACTCAGTCCATCGAGTCAGTGATGCCATCCAGCCATCTCATCCTCTGTCGTCCCCTTCTCCTCCTGCCTCCAATCCCTCCCAGCATCAGAGTCTTTTCCAATGAGTCAGTTCTTCACATGAGGTGGCCAAAGTACTGGACTTTCAGCTTCAGCATCATTCCTTCCAAAGAAATCCCAGGGCTGATCTCCTTCAGAATGGACTGGTTGGATCTCCTTGCAGTCCAAGGTACTCTCAAGAGTCTTCTCCAACACCACAGTTCAGAAGCATCTGCCCCGGTTAATCACAGTCAATTTGAGCACTGTTTGCTCTGTATTTTAGATATAAAATTGTGACTATTGAACGGGAAGATAAGTTTTTTTGACACAGGGATTCCTGTGATATTCTTTAGACTCTGGAGAAAACTGGTTAAAATGATTTTTCCTTTATTTTTTTGAAAGTACAAAACCATTTCTTTTTGCATATGGAATAAAAGCAGCTAGCTTCTTAAAAGCCCTGCTACAGAAAAGTTTGAAGTTAACCTTTACCAGGGATCCCAGATGACTCTAGTGGTAAAGAAGCTGCCTCCCATTGTGGGAGACACAGGAGATGTGGCTTCAGTCTCTGGCTTGGCACGATCCCCTTGGGGAGGGAATGATACCAACTCCAGAAGAGTCAGAGAGACATTTTAAATCTGTCTGATTTATGCATGTCTCAGTGTTTGTCTTTGGATAATACTGCTGAGGTTTATTTGTAAATAAGCTCTTACTCAATTGGCTTTAAAAGAAAGGAAGCACTTGGGCTTCGCTCGTGTCTCAATGGTAAAGAATCTGCCTGCCAGTGCAGAAGACGGGTTTGATCCCTGGTCCAGCGCGACTCCACATGCCACAGAGCAGCTAAGCCCATGCACCACCACTACTGAAGCCCACGTGCTCTAGAGCTCGTGGTCTACAAGAGAAGTAGCTACAATGAGCAGCTCATTCACCACAATTAGAGAGTAGTCCCCACTTGACACAAGAGAAAGCCAGAGCAGTGATGATGACCCAGTGAAGCCAAAAATAGTAAATAAATTAAAAAATTAAGTGTATACAAATCAATTACAAGAGATATTAACCTAAATGAATTTCAGGTTCACGTGAACTGGGAAATATTCAACGTTAAAAATCTATTTTAATGTTTGCTTATCTAATTAAGACATGTTTTGAGTCATGCACATTGTGTAATACTTCTATTGTATTGCACTCAGAGATTTAGGACTATTGATGAATATGTTTGGTGCTACCCTGAGATGCTGTGTATAAGACAGCGAATGTTTTTAGAAGTTATCACTGGTATTTATGCTCAGCAATCTAGAAAATGCTAATAGAAAGCTCAGTTCATGGTTGCTTAAGGAAAGTAAGATGTGTGTTTTCAGTAAAGGTGTGAGAAATGAAATTGAGTTTGGATGCTCATAGCAATGAGTGGAAGTGAGTGGAAGCTGGAAGCAAGGTCTTTGTTTCCCAGACTAAGAGTCTTGACCATTAGACCACAACAGCCAACAGATCGGGCTAAGGTCCCTAGTCTTGCCTGCCTAGTCAAGAAAGAATTCAGATGAAGAGGCACAAGGTAAAGAGTAAAGGAAAATGTTTATTGAAAGGAAAAGTACATGCAGAAAGGTGCATGGAGCTAGCTCAGAGAGAGAGCCCACCTTTGGTAAGTGTCAATTCTTTTTAAAGGTACAGTTTTCCGGGTCTTCGTCTCCCCTTGGGCCAGTCACCTTCCTTTGTCCCCTCTGGTTAATTTGTCTCAGGCCCCTCCCCTGGGGTGTGAATGCATACCCTAACCAAGCTGTATCTCGAAGTGAAGGCTTCTGGGAGAAGCAAGACTCCTTATGGCCTGAATTATCCTCTGATTTGATCTCAAGCAACCTTTCTGCACATGTGTAGTGTCTCCATTAATAGACAGGTTTTTTTCCTTTATTTGAACTTGCCATGATTATTCCCTTGAAGTAAGAGACAAAGACTGGCTATTTACCCTGTATTTGTTGGCTATAGATTCCTCAGCTGGAGCCCAGCTACCTCTTGTCTCAGGGAATGCAGAGAGAAGGGTGACTGATTGTAGATATCCAATCTGGAGCCCATCTGTCTCCTATGTGAAAATTATATTTTATTAGGGGAAAAAAAAATTCGGTCTGACTTACAGGTGGCTGTTTACAAATGAAAAATGTGATTTAAAAAGAAAAAGGAGAGAGGTTTATGGAAAGCGGATGCCAGGAAAAGAGGTCCCAAACGATAGGTCTTTCTATGATCTGTAGCAGTGTGTCATTTGACTCCTGTCAATGTTGTTGCTTGACTTTGGGGAGCATGTAATGAGGTGTTTCAAAGGGATCTAATTCCTCTCTGTTCCCCTTCTGTACTGGATACCGTGGGATGTCTACTTTTTGGTCCATGTAGAGCAATGGTAACACCTCCAGAGCTGTAATACCTGGAGCTAGCCTGGTTCTCTTCCTATTTGGTGCACTTGGGAGACCTCATTGGAAGAAGGGAAGAGAATGGCCAATCTTTGACTGCATTTGGTGTCTCAGATCCTACACAGAGCTGCCTTCAACCTGTCTTCCTGTTCAGAACCCTCAGCTATTTCTGTTGTTACTGCTTTTACCACAACCTTCAGGGGTGTGTGTAACAGGAATGTGGTTTGGATCTTCTGTGATTGTAACTCAGGAAGCCTGTAAGGACAGTGCACTCTGAGATCTTCTCTTCGATCCCGTCTTGCATATATGAATCAGGCTCCAGGTTCCTTCCGTCCATGCTCATACTGTACAAAATGACCTGTGCTCATCCACTGAACCACATTTTCAGGACACGACTTGATATGTGGGCGGGTGTTACTTGGGAAATCATTTATAGGTGAGATGGCTGAATAAGCCTGTTAGTTACGCAGATCAGTTCTTGTGTCTCACTTGACCTTATCTTTTTGAACTCCTGGAGTTTGTTGTAACCTTTTGTAATCTGTTCTGCCCAAGTGGGCCCTGGTGATTAAGAACATGTATGAATATGTAGGTCTGGGTTTCAGTCTTGCTTTGCTCATTACTTTCATGTGCCATGGAGTTGTGTACATGAACCCTGTGAATCCACCTTTGAAAAATTGAGGTAATTAGTGCTCTTAGGTGTCATAGAATTTTGACTGTTTTACCGAAAGGGCAGAAGTTACTTTTTTTTTTTTTTTAATTTACTGAGCCATGTGGCAGAAACACTATCAGACTTTATTTTTGGGGGCTTCAAAATCATTGCAGATGGTAATTGCAGCCAAGAAATTAAAAGACACTTACTCCTTGGAAGGAACGTTATGACCAACCTAGATAGCATATTGAAAAGCAGAGACATTACTTTGCCAACAAGGGTCTGTGTAGTCAAGGCTATGGTTTTTCCTGTGGTCATGTATGGATGTGAAAGTTGGACTGTGAAGAAAGCTGAGCGCCGAAGAGTTGATGTTTTTGAACTGTAGTGTTGGAGAAGACTCTTGAGAGTCCCTTGGACTGCAAGGAGATCCAACCAGTCCATTTTGAAGGAGATCAGCCCTGGGATTTCTTTGGAAGGAATGATGCTAAAGCTGAAACTCCAGTACTTTGGCCACCTCATGCGAAGAGTTGACTCATTGGAAAAGACTCTGATGCTGGGAGGGATTGGGGGCAGGAGGAGAAGGGGACGACAGAGGATGAGATGGCTGGATGGCATCACTGACTCGATGCACATGAGTTTGGGTGAACTCCTTGAGTTGGTGATGGACAGGGAGGCCTGGCGTGCTGCAGTTCATGGGGTCTCAAAGAGTCGGACACGACTGAGCAACTGAACTGAACTGTGGCAGGCGGGATCTTATGTCTCCATTAGGTATGGAATCTGTAACCCCTGCAGTGTAAGTGTATAATGCTATCCACTGGACCATCAGGAAATTTGCCTCAAATGTTACTTTTGCTTAAAATACGTATTTACTTCCTGTCTCTTTCTTATTGTGACATGTCTCTGTCTGCGTTACATCTTGTTTATTGTTAGTTTACATTTTGTTCTGAAGAGTGTCTATGACTGTATTTAATAAGTTTTCAAATAATATTGCTTCTTTACTGCAGATTCTTTACCTCTCAGCTATAAGGAACACCCCAAAGCTTGTTCCTTTACATGTATCTTGCAGCTGATGAGCCGCGTAGTGAAGGATATTGTGTAGATAGGCAATTGCTATAGTGAATGGCTGTTATTTAAGTAGAGAATGTTTCATTTATTAATTCTTTGTCATTTAAAGATGACGGTCTTTATGTTTTACACAGTGTAACGGACATGAACTGCTTCTTCTAAAATGCTTGAATGTCTATCTACTGATAGTTTTATAAGAGATATTTATAAATGTGTATTTTTTTTTTTAAATTATTTTAGGGAATTCCCTGACAGTCCAGTGGATAAGATTGAGCACTTTCACTGCAGTGATCCTGGGTTTAATCCATGGTCAGGGAACTAAGATGTGATAAGCCTTGTGATGAGGGTGGAGAGGGGACTGTTTCAACAAATTGTTTATTTTCACTATGCAGTATTTGTTGAACAGTTGTCAACTGCCATTTATATTTTATAATATTCATTATAATGCTTCCTTTGGAAGTGTATTGCCTTGTTGGTCCTTGCTTGCTCAGTTGCTTAGTCCTGTCTGATTCTTTGTGATGTCATGTACTGTAGCCCACCAATCTCCCCAATCCATGGAATTTTTACTATTTTTTTATCCTCAATTATGAAACAGAAGTGTGTTTAGTACCAAGTAGAATGAGCTTTGAGATCATGGTGGGAAAGATCTTTTTCTTTGAGATGTGACATGGGTTTGCATAAAATGAATGTTTTCTGATTGTGTCTTTGAAACTTGACTACCCTAAAATTAATTTGAATTCTATGTAACACTCTTTTTTTTTTTTTTTTTTTTTTTAAGAGTTCTGTTCCTTTAGTGTTCCTTATATTTTTAGTTCACCATTGGGAAGATTCATAGTACTGTTCAGGATGGGTATGACTTTTGGTATAATATCATGTGTTCAACATGAAAGAATTTACTTATGAATTGTTATTAATCGGATACCTGTGGTTCTTTATATCATGTAGATGTGTCTTGTATACATATGACCATGAAATTACAAGCAAAAGGAAACAGTGGAAAAGGAGAAATTTTTCAAAGAGTGATGTTTGGAAGAGCCAAAACCCATGAAATTAAAGATTATTTCCTGAGGAATATACAGGAAACTGTGCATGGTTTTGAGAATCTGTGGACAGATGATGAAAGAAGAGACAATGGAATATTTATATCCTATATCAAAAATCTCACTGATGGAAGAGATCATCAGAGTAGAAATGATGCAGGAGATAAACCTGTTGAAAGGCATGGATCCAACTTTCATGATGAATTGCAGATGCTTCAGTCTGAAGGGACAATTTTTGAATGTAGTCAGGTTGTGACGAATATCAACAGTAGACCCTCAAGTTTGCCAACTCAGAGAACTCGTAGTGTCCGCAAAGGCATTTGTCATAAACGTGAGAGTGCTATTATGGATCCCTCAGAACAGGCCCCAGACCAGGAAGGACACAAGAAAAAATCTTACAAAAGTAATGAGTGTGGCATAACCAATCTTCAGGACTCAGAACTCACTAGACATCAAAGAATCCATACAGGAAGAAAACCATATAAAGCTGACGTATATGGCAAGGCCTTTAATGAAAATAAGAGCCTTGCAGTTCATCGGACAAATCATACTGGAGAGAAACCATATAAATGTGATGTATGTAGCCACAGCTTTAAACGGAACTCAGCCCTTCAAATTCATCAGAGAGTTCATACAGGAGAGAGACCATATAAATGTGATGTATGTGGCCACAGCTTTAAACGGAACACAGCTCTTCAAATTCATCTGAGAGTTCATACTGGAGAGAGACCATATAAATGTGATGTATGTGGCCACAAACGGAACACAGCTCTTCAGATTCATCTGAGAGTTCAGAGAGAGACAATATAAAAGAGATATATGTGGCCACAGCTTTAAGCACCAGACACACCTTCAAAATCATGGGAGAACTCATACTGGAGAGAAACCATATAAATGTGATATATGTGGCCGTGGCTATCCTCGAAAGGCACAACTTGGAATTCATCAGAGAGTTCATACTGGAGAGAAGCCATATAAGTGTGATGTGTGTGGAAAGGCCTTTACTCGAAAAGAAAGCCATGCACTTCATCAGATCCTTCATACTGGAGAGAAACCATATAAATGTGATCTCTGTGGACAGACCTTTACTCGCAAAGAAAGCCACACACTTCATCAGATCCTTCATACTGGAGAGAAACCATATAAATGTGATGTATGTGGCCGTGGCTATACTCGAAGCAGACAACTTGTAATTCATCGGAGAGTTCATACTGGAGAGAAACCATATAAATGTGATGTGTGTGGCCATGGCTATCCTCAACAATCACAACTTGTAATTCATCAGATAGTTCATACTGGAGAGAATCCTTATAAATGTGATATATGTGGCTGTGGCTTTACTGGAAAGAGACGACTTAGAATTCATCGGAGAATTCATCCTGAAGTGAAATCTTACAAATGTAACAGCTGTGGCAAACTTTTTTTTGCACTGTCGTCCTTAAATAAACATCAGGAAGTTCAAACAGATGAGAAAGCATCCAAATGTAATTTGTGTGGCAAAATGTTCACTTCCAGATGTTACCTTGCAGTTCATCAGAGAACTCATACTGGAGAGAAACCATATAAATGTGATGTGTGTGGAAAGGCCTTTACTTGGAAACAAAGCCATGCACTTCATCAGATTCTTCATTCTGGAGAGAAACCCTATAAATGTGATGTATGTGGCTGTGGTTATACTCGAAAATCACACCTTGAAATTCATTGCAGAGTTCATACTGGAGAGAAGCCGTATAAATGTGATGTATGTGGAAAGGCCTTTACTCGCAAAGACAGCTGTACACTTCATCAAATCATTCATACTGGAGAGAAACCATATAAATGTGATATATGTGGACGTGGTTATACTCGAAAGTCACAGCTTGGAATTCATCGGAGAATTCATACGAGAATTCATACAGGAGAGAATTCTTATAAGTGTGCTGTATGTGGCCGTGGTTTTACTGAAAAGAGACAACTTGGATCTCATTGGAGAATTCATACTGAAGAGAAACCTTTTAAGTGTAACAGCTGTGACAAACGTTTCCTTGCATGGTCGTCCTTAAATATACATCAGGCAGTTCATACAGATGAGAAAGCACATAAATGTACTTTCTGTGGCAAAGTTTTCAGTTCCAGGTGTTATCTTGCAGTTCATCAGAGAACTCACACTGGAGAGAAACCATATAAATGTGATGTATGCGGCCGTGGCTATACTCAAAGCAGACAACTTGCAATTCATCAGAGGGTTCATACTGGAGAGAAACACTATAAATGTGATGTGTGTGGCAAGGCCTTTAGAGTAAATGGAAGCCTTACATTGCATTGGAAAATTCATTCTGGAGAGAAACTGCCGGGAGCCAGCACGGGAGTCCCCACCCATGACAAGGTCATGTGGGAGAGTTCTGGTGGGCAAGGCGAGCCAGAACTCGAGGGATGCCCCTCTGGGCCTGCCTGATTGTTTACCCCAAAACTAGAGTCTGTTTGTTTTACTGCTTCATGACTTTCACCAACTCCTCTGACATTAACGGGGGCTATCCCCGACCACCTTTTCTTTGAAGGAAATCAACTTAGAGCTCTAGCTAATTAGCCTCCTGGGCATAATAAGAGTGTTTCAATCCAAACCCCTCAGACGGCTCTCTAACTTGCCTGACAGGTTTACCCAGACTCCTACAGATACGCATACGATTGTTTACAGTCTCCCAACTCTGAGAGGCACGGAAAGCTTAAGATATTCAAATAGTATAGAGCCTCTTGGAGAGTTAGAAATTGTTAAAATAAAACTAGTAGATTTCATTGTTGAGCCAATGCTTGCTGCCAAGTTTCCACATCCCCTGTATTGTATTCTTGGAAGTGTATTAATTAATATAGTTGGTATATAGAAAAAATAAGTAGTGGCCTTGGTATTAACACCTTTAGACCCTTAAGGTAATAAATTCTTTCCTTTGTTGTAAGCCCACTACACCTTTGCCCAATAGGAATGCAACTTTATCTAACACCTTCGGAGGATGGCGCCAAACTTGAAAATAATTACTCTTAGAGAAAATAAGTCTTATGGTTAACAAACCTTTATCAGATTCATAAAATGTTAACAGGCCTTTTGGCCAGAAGATGATGTAAATCACCTAAACCATTTGTATACGATAAGTTTGCAAAAAAGAAAGCCTGGTCTCAATAAGGATCAAAGACTGCTGACTTTGCATGATTTCACACCCCCTATTATCTTCTATGCACAACTTAAGGTATATAAGCTCCCTTTGAAAATAAAGTTACGGGCCTTGCTCAAAGCTTGGTCTCCCCGTGTCGTTCTTTCTCTTTCCTTTTCCTTTTCAGGCTGATTCCCTGGAGCGCAGGAGCTCTCTGCGTTCACTTTCCTGCCTGGGCTTCTAAGACCCACTTGAGAAGGTGCCTAAGGTGTGGTACCTTCAGCGATTCGAGAGGGCGCCTGCAGCCTACGTGAACAGAGCAAGTCCCGTGCTGGGGCTTTATTGGCTTTCTGTGTAAACCAAGGAATATCAGCCTCTTTTCTCTCCTCTATTTTCTTAACTGCAAAATTCTTTCCTTATCTCTTTCTCTATTTCTATCCTTTTCACCAGCGCCGTCATCCTGAGGCAATCACTGGACCCAACCAGGGCTGGAACCTGGTAAGAAACCATATAAATGTAATGTATGTGGCAAGGCCTTTAGGGTAAATAGAAGCCTTAGAACTCATCAGAAAATTCACACTGGAGAGAAACCATATAAGTGCGACATATGTGGCAAGGCCTTTAGAGTAAATGGAAGCCTTACATTGCATCGGAAAATTCATACTGGAGAAAAACCATATAAATGTGATGTATATGGCAAGGCCTTTAGTGTAAATGAGAGACTTGTATCTCATCGAAATATTCATACTGGAGAGAAACCATATAAATGTGATCTATGTGGCAAGGCCTTTAGTGGAAATGGCAGCCTTAGAATTCATCAGAAAATTCATAGAAGAGAGAAACCATATAAATGTGATGTATGTGGCAAGGCCTTTAGTGTAAATGGAGGCCTTCCATTTCATCGTAAAATTCATACTGAAGAGAAACCATACAAATGTGATCTATGTGTCAAGGCCTTTACAGTAAATGGAAGGCTTACATTTCACTGGAAAATTCATCCTGGTTAGAAAGCACAAATATGTAATGTATGTGGCATGGTCTTTAGTTTCAAATCAGCCCTTGCAGTTCATCAAATCATTTATACTGCAGAGAAACCGTACATATTAACAATTGTGACAAAGGTTTTAGTGCAGTCATCAACTCTCCCATCAGGCAGTTCATACAGGAGAGAAAGCATAGAAATGTATCTATGGGTTAAGTCTTCAATTCCAGCTGTTACTTTGCAGTTCATTGGCGAACTCATATTCAAGACAAACCCTTTAAGTTAGATGGATGTGGCAAGGCCTTTAGTCAAACTGCAAACCTTGCAGTTCATTGGAGAATTCATACTGGAGAGTAAGCACATGAATGCATTGTATGTGGCAAGGCCTTTAGTCATATTGGAAAGCTTGCAGTTTATCCAGAATTCATACTGGAGAGAAACCATATAAATGTGTTGTGTGTAGGTGATGCTTTACTTGAAGTGCACAACATGGAATTCATCAGAGAATTAATATTGGAGAGAAAACATGAATGTAATCTCAGTGTCGAGGCTTGTAATCTAAACGCAAACTTTGCGGTTCATTGGAGAATTCATATTAGAAACTTTACAATTGAAACAATGGTGACAAGCATTTTAGTCCACAGTCAGCCTTAACTCACCATCAGGTAGTTAGTTCATACAGGAGAGAGAGCACAGAAGTGTGATGTATGTGGCCAGTGTTTTACTTGAAATGACCATCATAGGAAGCATCAGATAATTCATAGTGGAGAAAACTGTTACAAATGGAACAATTATGAGAAGCACTTTCATGCAAATATAATGAGTGTGGCAAAGCCTTTAATCTGAATTCAGGCCTTATAATTCATCAGAGAATTCATACTGTATAGAAAGCGTGCAGATGAATGCAACAAAGCTTCTAGTTCATGTTCAGCCTTAACTGACCATTCGGCAGTGCATACAGGAGAGAAGCCACATAAATGAATCGCCATAAGGAATGACTTTGCAGGCCATCTGAGAATCAGTAGTGAAGTGAAAACTTACAAATGTAGTGAATGCAGTAAAGTATATGAAGTTTTTGGCCTTAAGAAAAGTCAGGAGGAAAACTGGTAGATATGACAAAGCCTTAATTCTGTATTCAGACCTAACTAATCCTCAGGTGATTCTGAATTGAAATCTTACCCACGTAATACATGTGGTAAGGCTTTTGGAACGTGTTCAATTTTTTACAAAACATGAGAAAATGCCAACTGGCAATAATCCATACATTCAGAGCCCAGTCAGTCCCTCCAGTAGAGAAAATCATATTATGTGTGCAGCCAGGATTTCAATAAAGGGCTTATCATTCCCATCATCAGAGAATTCATAATGCAAAGAAACCTTCCAAATACGTGTGTGGCAAATCCTTCAGGTGGCATTCAGGTCTAAAAAGACATCAGGTGACCCATACTTGAGAGAACTTACAAATGTAATCAGTGTGGCTTTTTGTTTACACCTTAGGCTTCTTGAGAATATTCACACTAGATAAAAACTGTATCAATGTAATAAGTGTGTTGGGTTTTTAGGCAACAATCCAAATTCAGGCTTCAGTAAAGAAGTCATTTTGGAGAGAAAGCTTACAAGTGACATGAGTATGTAAAACCTTTACTCAGGGTCACATCTCACCAACCATTGGATCATCCAACTACGGAGAAGCTTACTAGTGAAGAATATGTAGCAAGGCTTTTAGGTACTCCCTGTATCTCTGCTGCTGTTGCTAAGTTGCTTCAGTCGTGTCTGACTCTGTGCAACCCCATAGATGGCAGCCCATCAGGCTCCCCCGTCCTTGGGATTCTCCAGGCAAGAGCTCTGGAGTAGGTTGCCATTTCCTCTCCAATATGTGAAAGTGAAAAGTGAAAGTGAAGTGGCTCAGTCGTGTCCAACTCTTCACGAACCCATGGACTGCAGCCTACCAGGCTCCTCCAACCATGGGATTTTCCAGGCAAGAGTACTGGAGTGGGGTGCTATTGCCTTCTCTGCCCTGTATCTCATTTCAGCAAATACTTTGTAGTTAGAAATGCAACTGTTACTTCAGTTGTCACAATTACTGCTCCCTCTTTAGGTATCTAAGAACATATATCCTGGAGATAAACCACACAAGTACAGTATTTGTGGAAAGAATTTTACCCAAACATCAAAGTTGGGAAACACTCTGGAGCAATGCTTTACAAATGCAATGGAGGTGGAGAAAGTTTCAGCTTCACTTGATTAGACAAGACTGCATAGTAAAGTGGAGTCTTGGAATTGGATGTTGTAGAGCTTTCTGCAGGCTTCAGAGTGCACTAGACTTCAGAATATACATCTTTCAGAGAAACCACACAGAAGTAATGTGCACACTAAAGCTTTAACCCAAAGATCAAAATGATGGAACCTGAGAGGGCAAGTTCACAGAAGTAATGAGTTTTTTCATGAGATACCCACACCTTGGGCATAATGAGGTGATTCATGCAGGTCAGAAACTGTACAGATATACCAAATTTGAGACACATTTAAGAAAACGTATTTTCTCAAGATTCCCCTCAAGATTCATATTGGGGAGAATCCTTAGAATTGTAATGACTCATAAAACTTTGGGACATTCTTACAACAGATCACATGAGAAGATTCATTTTAGGATTAATAAATCTTTAGTTTTCCAACAATTAACCTAATTATGGAAGAATAATTAAGTGTGTTGCAACTTCATCACCTGTGGTAATGACCCCTAATCTTCAGTGTGTATTTAATTACTTGAGTTTTCTTGAGAAGGTGACATTATTTTTTATGACATTTCCACAAGGTTTGAAAACTTTTGTAGGTTTGTTAGGGACTTTAATGATGGCTTTTGCAAAGATATCAGTAAGATGAAGGGGCAGAGTTCATTAGATGTGGTTCATTAATATCCATTCTTCATGGGTAAACAGGGACACTAAAATATCAAATTCAATGCTGTGTGAATTAGGATCAGCGAGGGACAGAAAACCATGTAAAGCCATGACATGACTCAGCATGCGCATTATGTTCAGGATGCCCTTCCGTACACAGGCCACCATGATTATAGGACTGAATGATGTACCATCAGCCTATGCATAGAGCAACCTGGACAGTAAGGGACTTGGGCTTTTCATGGGAGGGGAATTGACAGGTTACTGAAGACTGATTACGTGGGAGAAATTATAGCAGGGAAATCCTGGTCATTTTCTCCCTTAACTGACAATTGTCGTTGCATATAAATGATTAATGGAAACTTATTCTTGGAAATTGAAGAAAAATGGAATCAAAAGAACCAGAAAGTATACAGGTGTATCTGTTTCATCATTGATTGCTGCCGTTTATGTTGTTCTTCTTTTCTTCAGAATGTATCCTAAGTCTTGTGATCTAATAAAATTTGTACCAGTTTTCCCATAACCCTGAATGGGTCATGTTTCTTCCAACAACACAGTTTTTCGCCACCTCAGTACTTCATAACAGAAACTAGGAATGCACCAAAGGATCTCCAGGTATAAAGATTGTAGAAGAATTTCTTTTCATGATCACATCAAACAATAGACAAATTTGGGATTATATACTAATAATTTGCACTTGAGTTATTCTCTCCACATTCCATAATGGAACAGTAGGTGTATTTCCCAATGTCCTCTTGTGCCAAAATGAAACTAATAGCATGTGCCTAATTTACATGAAGTGAATAGAGGAATAATTAATGTGCAAAAATTAGGAAATAAAAAACTTTGGAAATAAGGTTAAAAGTGAGCTCTTTTTGACCTGGGAGCATTCTGAAATAAATTATTTTTTCTTATTCATTTATTATTGGTCGTATAGTTGTGGTTCACAGGATATCTTCAAAGCATGTAAGAATTTCCCAGACCAGGAATCTGTCCCATGTCTCCTCCTTGGCAGGTAGATTCCTTACCACTGAGCACCAGAGAAGACCCAGAAATAGTTTAGAATCCACACTATATGATGGAAAATTTTTTTGTTTGATAAAATAGAAATTTCATATATTCGGTCCCCAACATGTTGGTTCTTGTTACTTTGAAGTCACCGAAAGAACAAGATGGAACCAACCCAAAGTTTGGTTTGGATTTCGAGACAAATGAAGCCATACACTGAGCTTTTATGAGAATTTTTGTTAACTGCTGAACCTTTCTAGTTGATGCCATCCAACCATCTCATCCTCTGTCATCCCCTTTTCCTCCAGCCTTGAATCTTTCCCAGCATTAGGGTCCTTTCCAGTGAGTCACTTCTACGCATCAGATGGCCAAAGTATTGGAGTTTCAGCTTCATCATCAGTCCTTCTAATGAACACACAGGACTGGTCTCCTTTAGGATGGACTGGTTGGATCTCCGTGCAGTTCAAAGGGCTCTCAAGAGTCTTCTCCAACACCACAGTTCAAAAGCATTAATTCTTTGGCTCTCAGCTTCCTTAATAGTCCAATTCTCACATCCATACATGATTACTGGAAAAACCATACCTTTGACCAGATGGATCTTTGTTGGCAAATAATGTCTGCTTTTTAATATGCTATCAAGATTGGTCATAACTTTTCTTCCAAGGAGCAAGTGTCTTTTAATTTCATAGATGCAGTTACCATGTGCAGTGATTTGGGAGCCAAGAAAATAAAGTCTGTCACTGTTTCCACTGTTTCCCCATTAATTTTCCATGAAGTGATAGGACCAGATCCCATGATCTTAGTTTTCTGAATGTTGGGTTTTAAGCCAACTTTTTCACTCTCCTCTTTGATTTTCATCAAGAGGCTCTTTAGTTCTTCACTTTCTTCCTTAAGGGTGATGTCATCTGCATATCTGAGGTTATTGATGTTTCTGTCAGCAATCTTGATTCCAGCTTGTGATTCATCCATGCCAGGATTTCTCATGATGTACTCTGCATATAAGTTAAATAAGCAGGGTGACAATATACAGCCTTGACATACTCCTTTTCCTATTTGGAACCAGTCTGTTGTTTCATGTCCAGTTCTACCTGTTGCTTCCTGATCTGCATACAGATTTCTCAAGAGGCAGGTCACGTGGTCTGGTATTCCCATCTCCTGAAGAATTTTCCAGAGATTTTTGTGGTCCACACAATCAAAGGCTTTGGCATAGTCAATAAAGCAGAATAGATATTTTTTTCTGGAAGTATATTGCTTTTTTGATGATTCAGTGGGTGTGGGCAATTTGATTTCTGGGTGCTCTGCCTTTTCTAAACCCAGCTTGAACATCTGGAAGTTCATGGTTCACATCCTATTGAAGCCTGGCTTGGAGAGTTTTGAGCATAACTTTACTAGCGTGTGAGTTGTGTGCATTTGTGCTGTAGTTTGAGCATTCTTTGGCATTGCGTTTCATTGGGATTGGAATTAAAATGGACTTTTTCCAGTCCTGTGGCCAGTGCTGAATTTTCCAAATTTGCTGGCCTATTGAGTGCAGCACTTTCACAGCATCATCATTTAGGACTTGAAATAACTCAACTGGAATTCTATCACCTCCACTGGCTTTGTTCATAGTGATGCTTCCTAAGGCCCACTTGATTTTACATTCCAGAATGTCTGGCTCTAGGTTGGTGTCACACCATCATGATTATCTGGGTTGTGAAGTTCTTTTTTGTATAGTTCTTCTGCGTATTCTTACCACCTCTTCTTAATATCTTCTGCTTCTGTTAGGTCCATACCATTTCTGTCCTTTGTTGTGCCCGTCTTTGCATGAAATGTTCCCTTGGCATCTCTAATTTTCTTGAAGAGATCTCTAGTCTTTCCCATTCTATGTTCCTCTATTTCTTTGCATTGATCCTTAGGAAGGATTTCTTATCTCTTCTTGCTGTTCTTTGGAACTCTGCATTCCATTGGGTATATCGTTCTTTTTCTCTTCTATGTTGTTGGGAAAAGAAAACTTAAAACGGAAAGGTACCATTCTTGGAGTGTTAAGATGATTACTGGATGGCAAGGAGGAGAGGGTTCTTGCTCTCGTGAACTACTTGTTGGTATCAAAGGAAGGAGACCTTAGTTTTTTTTTTCAGCTGGCCCAGAGAGGCAGCACAGGAAGTGGTTGTTTTTAAAGTCTAAAGAAGTCAGTAGTCAAACATCAAAAAACCACAATGAGACTGTTTAAGAAAACAATGAATGTTTACGCATGCTATGAATTTATAACATTCCTGTATGGTACACATATATTCCATTGTTCATATAGTTGATGAAGACGGTAGTAGCTTACTATTTATCTATGTTACTAAACACATAAGTTACTATTTACTATTTTTTGCCTAAGGTATTTTTAGAGTAGCCCAATGAACATTATATATCTATACAAAAAAAGTTCCTTAGTACCCAGATAACCACGATGGTGTGATCACTCACCTAGTTGAGCTATTGCAAATCCTAAATGTGCTACACTCAACATGTCAGCAAATTTGGAAACCTCAGCGGTGGCCACAGGACTAGAAAAGGTCAGTTTTCATTCTAACCCCAAAGAAAAGCAATGCCAAATAATCTCCAAACTATTGCACTCATCTCACACGCTTGTAAAGTAATGCTCAAAATTCTCCAAGCCAGGCTTCAGCAATACGTGAACCGTGAATTTCCTGATGTTCAAGCTGGTTTTAGAAAAGGCAGAGGAACCAGAGATCAAATTGCCAACACCTTCTAGATCATTGAAAAAGCAAGAGAGTTCCAGAAAAACATCTATTTCTGCTTTATTGACTATGCCAAAGCCTTTGATTGTGTGGATCACAATCAACTGTGGAAAATTCCGAAAGAGATGGGAATACCATACCACCTGACCTGCCTCTGGAGAAATCTGTATGCAGGTCAGGAAGCAACAGTTAGAACTGGACATGGAACAACAGACTGGTTCCAAATAGGAAAAGGAGTACGTCAAGGCTGTATATTGTCACCCTACTTATTTAACATATGCAGAGTACATCATGAGAAATGCTGGGCTGGAAGAAGCACAAGCTGGAATCAAAATTGCCAGGAGAAATATCAATAACCTCAGATATGCAGATGACACCACCCTTATGGCAGAAAGTGAAGAGGCACTAAAGAGCCTCTTGATGAAAGTGAAAGAGGAGAGTGAAAAAGTTGGCTTAAAGCTCAATATTCAGAAAACTAAGATCATAGCATTTGGTCCCATCACTTCATCTCAAATAGATGGGGAAATAATGGAATTAGTGACAGACTTTATGTTTTTGGGCTCCAAAATCACTGCAGATGGTGACTGCAGCTATGATATTAAAAGACGCTTGCTCCTTGGAAGAAAAGCTATGACCAACCTAGACAGCTTATTAAAAAGCAGAGACATTATTTTGCCAACAAAAGTCTGTCTGCTGCTGCTGCTGCTAAGTCGCTTCAGTCGTGTCTGACTCTGTGTGACCCCATAGACGGCAGCCCACTAGGCTCCCCCGTCCCTGGGATTCCCCAGGCAAGAACACTGGAGTGGGTTGCCATTTCCTTCTCTAGTGCATGAAAGTGAGAAGTGAAAGGGAAGTCGCTCAGTCATGTCTGACTCTTAGCTACCCCATGGACTGCAGCCCACCAGGCTCTTCCGTCCATGGGATTTTCCAGGCAAGAATACTCGAGTGGGGTGCCAGTGCCTTTGTTGTAGTCATGTATGGATGTGAGAGTAGGACTATAAAGAAAGCTGAGTGTCAAAGAATTGATGGTTTTGAACTGTGGTGTTGGAGAAGCCTCTTGAGAGTCCCTTGGACTGCAAGGAGATCCAACCAGTCCGTCCTAAAGGAATTCAGTCCTGAATATTCATTGGAAGGACTGATGCTGAAGCTGAAACTCCAATAATTTGAAGTATTGACTTAAGTATTATATATTTTGATGTAAACAAGTTTATCTCAAAAATATTTGAAGCTAAGTCATTACAAGCATGGAGCAGAAATACTTTTTATAAAGAAGAATGTAGTTCTCTTACAGGAAATTTTTTTCTCTCTCTAATAATTTTTAAAATTTCTTTTTGGCTGTACCAGGGTCTATGAATTCTGTACATAAAATATGTAAACCTGGCTGGGGCTTGCTTGGAGACAGGAGTCCTGACACTCCTTGTTATGGTCAGTGCACAGCACTCAATGTCTTTTCTGTTTCCGGCTGTGCTGATTTGGTTTTGCTGCACGTGGACTTTCTCTAGTTGCAGCCAGCAGGAGCTACTCTCTAGTTGCTGTGTGCAGGCTTCTCACTGCTGTAGCTACTCTTGTTGCAGAGCACAGGCTTTAGAGCACAAGCTCAGTATTTGTGTTGCACAGGCTTGTTGCTCCTAGACACGTTGTATCCTTCCAGACTAGGGATCAAACCCGTGTCCAGTGCATTGGAAGGTCGATTCTTTACCACTGGACCACCAGGGAGGTGCCACTAAGTGTCTTTCAACTGAGGAAATCCCAGTGTCTTTCAACCAGGATCCTCGTGTATCTTTTAACTGGGGGGCTATGTATGTTAATATAGTGACAAATAAACTTTGGTGTCCTCAACCAGTAGCTGGGTGATCTGAAACCAGGAGAGAATCGCCCAAACTTATCTGGACCTCCTGAGGAGGAGGATGGGCCCAAGCGGCCCTTCCTGGTCTACCAAGGCAGGAAGGTCCAAAGCACAGAATGGTGCCTACTTTTCTCAGTCCTGCATTCCCCTCAGGGTCCACTGTAGGTGGGCAAATGCAGTGACTACTAAACTTGATCCTTGAAGAAGTGCAACGTCAAGACATTTTTCTCCTTACAAGTGTTAGTAGAAAATAGCCGGCTTGAAGAGTTGTGTGTTTCACATTCTAGCTTGTCTTTCCTACACAAATCCAGTTCTTGTTTACTTAAACTACTTAAATTAATTCTAATCGCAGGAATATTCCTGGGTCCAGCCACCATCCTACATCAACCCCCACCCCACCCCCAGGACTGCCTCACATCAACCCTCACGAACCCCCAGCCTTTCGGCTACACCCGGTTTCAGCTTCCAGACCTTTGAATCGCTTCAGCCTCATCCGGAGAAATCCTATTGTTAAGAGGCAACCTTCTTAGTTTCCAACGTAATTAGCCCACAGAATTTTACGCTTTTATTTTAAAACTGTTACAGTTATTAAAACTAATGAAGAAGCTATGGTGCAACCTTAGATGTGTAAAACCCTCTGTGTGCGTGTGTGAGTGCTTAGTTGCTCAGTCGTGCCCAACTCCTTGGGCTCCTATGGACTCCAGCCCGCCATGCTCCTGTCTTAAGGGGATGCTCCAGGCACGAACAGGAAGTGGCTGACCATCCCCTGCTTCAGGGGATCTTCCCAACCCGGCGATGGTACCCAGGTCTCCCGCATTGTAGCCGGATTCTTTTCCGGTCTGAGCCACTGACAAGATGCCTTGGGAAATAAACGTAAAAGCGTCCTCCTGGCTCCGCTTGGTCCGGGTGGTTCCGGCTCGGTCCATTTCGGCCCAGTTCGGTCTCTCTCGGCTCCGCTCGGCCCCGCTCGGCTCCGCCCTTCACAGGCCTAGAGGCAGGCCTCGTTCTACGCCCCTCCCCTCACAGGTTCAGACGCAGGCGGGTGTCCTACGCCCCGCCCCTCACACGGCCAGAGGAAGGCGTGTGTCCTATGCCCCGCCCCTCACACGCCCAGGCTCAGGAGTGTGTGCTACGCTCCGCCCCTCACACGCCCAGAAAGTTGTACGCTTGGTCCCTCGCTGTGGCTTTCTTCTCCTACCCCTGGCGGAGGAGTCTATCGCGCCTCTACACGATGCAGGCGAGTTTACAGCAAATTCCGAAGCCAACTCTTGGCAGGTGCGGTCGCCCTGGGAATCGTGAGGTAGTTTTATGTTTTATTTTTCTTAACCTGCGCCTGGGGTATCCCCTCTCCTTCATATCCGTGGTCTCGGGTCACCTCGGACCTTAATGTTCCCCAACCTGTTCCTTCACCCTAGGTCAATTCAGCTGTGGCCGTGAGAGCCCCGGGGTCTGATTTCTTTTCGGTGTAAAATCCTGAGGTAACGCATCAGATCAGATCAGTCGCTCAGTCGTGTCCGACTCTCTGCGACCCCATGAATCGCAGCACGCCAGGCCTCCCTGTCCATCACCAACAGTGTGCGAAATACCTAGTAATTTATAGGGAAAAAGTCATTTTATTTATGACATGGCACTTGATAATTTTATAAATATCTGAAAACACGTATTCAGAAAGTAGTTTAGAATTTCAGCTTTGGGACTGCTGGTGGAGCTGGAGTTTTTACTCAGTGTTATGGAGCCATATTCCTTTTCAGATCTGTATGGCCAGGGTACTAAATTGACTGCAAAGACTATATTCATTTTAGGACATTATTTTCAGTGCTGCTAGTTACTGGTTTGAACACTAGACTCAAAGAGAAATATAAATGTTCTCTGTGGTCAATCTTGTCTGACTCTTTGGGACTCCATGGAGTGTAGCCGGCCAGGCTCCTCAGTCCAAGGGATTTCCCAGGCAAGAATACTGGAGTGGGTTGCCATTTCCTAACCGTGGGGATGTTAAGACTCAGGGAAGTATCCCCCCTTTCTTGCATCTCCTTCATTGGCAGGCAGATTTTTGACCACTGAGCCACCTGGGGAGCCCCTTTGGTCTGATCCAAGTGTAGACAATTTTCTTTGAATTAAAGAAGTGGGTTTTGGTTGCATGTTTTCCAGTGATATGAAGCCCAGTGGCTGACTTTTGGATTGCTGACAAGTGCGATGGAAAGTGATGTATAATAGTGGGAAAATATCCTAACAGACTGGAGAATTCGAAGACATTTGAGGGGTAATTTTAGACTTTGTGCATTGAGGTTGACTGCCAGTGCTAGACTCAAGCCTGATATGATTATGTGGCCAGGGGAGCAGTTATCTTCAAGTAATGAGGCCCAGTTATTTGTGGGACTGTTGTAGGTGGAATATTTTCAGAGATAAGAAATTGGTTGAAAATGCTTCCAACTAATAGAGCTTTGATGGAGTTGAGTAGGAGTGGGTTGTCTTCATTAATTAAAATTAATTGGGAGGTTGTCCTAGAATTGGGTAGAGGATAACCGGTGTGGTGTACACAGCTGTATGGGATGTAGAGACGGGGTTATTAATAGGCTCAGGTCTTGGTGTGCAACATGTGGGCGCATGGATAATAAGATCTTTAGAATAGAATCCTGTGAGGAATGGTATTTCTGTTAATGGGAGACTTCATAATGAGGGCTGTTGTGGGGAAATGCGTTGCTGCCAGCAGTTTATCTGCTCAGAGTGGGAGATGCTTGGAATGTAAGGGCGTATGAAGGAGGCATCCCTCCTTAAAGAGCTGGGGTATCTTCCATTTAGTTCTGCCCAGTGTTACACTGGGCAGTGACTTTGGGGCCTCTCTCTCTTTGTGACTTCTTCACTGAGCTCAATCCAACCAAATCTCAGGGGCCTAAACTTGGAGATGTCCCCAGATGACAGCAGGTTTTCCCCAGAGGACCAGCTTCTTGATTTCCATACTGAGTGCCCACTGTCCTTGGAGTTGTAGCTTGTGTGTTTCTGTTGCAATGCCCATGCCCAGTGGTCTCTATCATGTAGCCTTATTGTTGCTCAACTGCACATGAAAACTGGTGAAAATAGGAGAAAGTGGAGTAGAGTGTTGAGGTCTGCAGGAGAGTTGTGGGAAGGAGCAAGTGGGAGCCTCTGGTTGGGCCCCACGTGTGGTGTATGGGTGCGTTCTAAGTTTAGTGGTGTGACCGAGCTCAAGCTTACTCTGTCCCCCGTAAGACAGGCCAGTGCTTCAGAGTGACTGTTGTGGTCTGTGCACAGCTTGAAAAAGGACTTCCAGATGTGAGGCCAAAGGGAGGAGAATAAAGTTTATTAAACTGGATTATAGTGTTAGCACAGTGGGTCAGCTCAAGGGAGAGTGGAATGCTTTGCCAGGCTTGCAGCCAATCTTTATAGCCCTAAGACAGAAGCAGAAGATATTAAGAAGAGGTAGCAAGAATACACAGAAGAACTGTACAAAAAAGATCTTCACGACCAAGATAATCATGATGGTGTGATCACTCACCTAGGGCCAGACATCCTGGAATGTGAAGTCAAGTGGGCCTTAGAAAGCATCACTACAAACAAAGCTAGTGGAGGTGATGGAATTCCAGTTGAGCTCTTTTAAATCCTGAAAGATGATATTGTGGAAGTGCTGCACTCAATATGCCAGCAAATTTGGTAAACTCAGCAGTGGCCACAGGACTGGAAATGGTCAGTTTCCATTCCAATCCCAAAGAAAGGCAATGCCAAAGAATGCTCAAACTACCACACAATTGCACTCATCTCACATGCTAGTAAAGTAATGGTCAAAATTCTCCAAGCTAGTAAAGTAATGCTGTAAATTCTCCAAGCCAGGCTTCAGCAATACATGAACCGTGAATTTCCTGATGTTTAAGCTGGTTTTAGAAAAGGCAGAGGAACCAGAGATCAAATTGCCAACATCTTCTGGATCATGGAAAAAGCAAGACAATTCCAGAAAAACATCTATTTCTGCTTTATTGACTATGCCAAAGCCTTTGACTGTGTGGATCACAATCAACTGTGGAAAATTCTGAAAGAGATGGGAATACCAGAGCACCTGACCTGCCTCTTGAGAAACCTATATGCAGGTCAGGAAGCAACAGTTAGAACTGGACATGGAACAACAGACTGGTTCCAAATAAGAAAAGGAATACTTCAAGGCTGTATATTGTCACTCTGCTTATTTAACTTATATGCAGAGTACATCATGAGAAATGCTGGGCTGGAAGAAGCACAAGCTGGAATCAAGATTGCCGGGAGAAATATCAATAACCTCAGATATGCAGAGGACACCACCCTTATGGCAGAAAGTGAAGAGGCACTAAAGAGCCTCTTGATGAAAGTGAAAGTGGAGAGTGAAAAAGTTGGCTTAAAGCTCAACATTCAGGAAATGAAGATCATGGCATCTGGTCCCATCACTTCATGGGAAATAGATGGGGAAACAGTGGAAACAGTGTTAGACTTTATTTTTCTGGGCTCCAAAAATCATTGCAGATGGTGACTGCAGCCATGAAATTAAAAGACGCTTACTCCTTGGAAGAAAAGTTATGAGCAGTCTAGATAGCATATTGAAAAGCAGAGACATTACATTGCCAACAAAAGTCCATCTAGTCAAGGCTATGGTTTTTCCTGTGGTCATGTATGGATATGAGAGTTGGGCTGTGAAGAAAGCTGAGCGCCTAAGAATTGATGCTTTTGAACTGTGGTGTTGGAGAAGACTCTTTAGAGTCCCTTGGACTGAAAGGAAATCCATTCTGAAGGAGATCAGCCCTGAAATTTCTTTGGAGGGAATGATGCTAAAGCTGAAACTCCAGTACTTTGGCCACCTCATGCAAAGAGTTGACTCATTGGAAAAGACTCTGATGCTGGGAGGGATTGGGGGCAGGAGGAGAAGGGGATGACAGAGGATGACTGGGGATGCTGGGGATGCTGGATGGCATCACTGACTCAATGCACGTGAGTCTGAGTGAACTCCGGGAGTTGGTGATGGACAGGGAGGCCTGGCGTGCTGTGATTCATGGGGTCGCAAAGAATCGGACACGACTGAGCAGCTGAACTGAAGACAGAGAAAATCCCTAATGGAATGGTGGCATTAGGTAATTGCTTATGATGCTGTTGTTGTTCAGTTGCTCCGTCATGTCCCACTTTGCAACCCCATGGACTGCAACAAGCCAGCTTTCCCTGTCCTCCACCATCATCCAGAACTTGCTGCATCTCTTGTCCATTGAGTCAGTTTTGCCATCCAACCATCTCGTACTCTGTCGTCCCCTTCTCCTCCTGCCTTCAGTCTTACCCAGCATCAGGGTCTTTCCTAATGAGTCAGCTCTTTGCATCCAGTGGCTAACGTATTGGAGCTTCACCTTCAGCATCAATCCTTCCAATGAGTATTCAGGATTGACTTTCTTTAGGATTGATTGGTTTGATCTCCTTGCTGTCCAAGGGACTCTCAAGAGTCTTCTCCAACTCCACGGTTCAAAAGCATCAATTCTTTGGCTCTTATTTTTCTATATACTTCAACTTTCACATCCATATATGACTACTGGAAAAACTATATCTTTGACTATACAGATCTTTGTTGGCAGTGTAATGTCTCTGCTTTTTAATACTCTGTCTAGGTTTGTCATAGCTTTTCTTCCAGGGAGCAAGCATCTTTGAATTTCATGGCTGTGGTCACCATCTACAGTGATTTTGGAGCCAAGAAAATAAAGTCTGTCAGTGTTTACAGTTTCCCCATCTATTTACCATGAAGTCATGGGACCTAATGCAGTCAAATCAACAAATGTTTTTTAAAAAAGAACTCAGAAATGTACATCAGACGCTGAGTCTGTGGTTCTTTTTCCTAACCAATAGGTGCTTGAGCCTTTCTCTTTTGTGTCCCGGGGGTCTGGGAGACTTAGATTTTCTGTCAACAAGAGACAGAAGAGAAAGACAAATAGCATATGGTATCACTTATCTGTGGAATCTAAACAAAGGTTATATATGAACTTCTCTACAAACAGGAATAGAGGTTATGACATAGACAACAAGGTATGGTTATCAGAGCATGAGAGGAGGTGGAATAAACTGGGAGATGTGGATTAACACACCTTTCACTTCATGTCACTACGTAAAGTCAGTAAGTAATGAGGACTTACTATATAGCACAAGGAATTCTACTATGTACTCTCCAATGAGCTATATGGGAAAAGTAAAACTTAAAAAGAATGGATATATGTATATGTATTCTGTTCTTCCCTCACTCACTGGTGTACACCTGTTTGCACCCTGATGGACTGTGGCATGCCAGGTTTCCCTGTCCTTTGCTGTCTCTTGTAGTTTGCCCAAATTCATGTCCATTGAGTCAGTGATGCTATTTAACCATGTCATCGTCTGTCACCCTCTTCTTCTCTTGCCCTCAATCTTTCCAGCATCAGGGTCTTTCGCAATGAGTCTAATATTTGCATCAATTGGCCAAAGTATTGGAGCTTCAGTATCAGCATCAGTCCTTCCAATGAATATTCAGAGTTGATTTCCTTTAAAATTGACTGGTTGGTCTCCTTGTTGTCCAAGGGACTCTCAAGATTCTTCTCTATCACCACAACCCAAAAGCATCAATTCTTTTATGGTCAGCCTTGTTTATGCACCAGCTCTCATATCTCTACCTGCTACTGGAAAAACAACAGCTTTGACATTAGGGACCTTTGTTGGCAAAGTGATGCCTTTGCTTTAAAACACACTATCTACTTTTTTAAAAAAAAATTTCTCTATTTTTTTCTTTTAAACCTAGGTTTACTTTATTTTTTAAATTTAATTAATTTATTTTTATTTTCTTTATTTAATTTTATTTTTTAACTTTACAACTTTTATCGTACCTTTCCTCTCAAGGAGCAGGCCGTCTTTTCATTTCCTGACTGCAGCCACCTTCAGCAGTGAGGCACCCCCTGCTGCCTCACCCTCCCACTGTCTTAAGCCGGCCTAAGTTCTTACCGACTCGCGCCCGGGACCGCCGGGCTCCTCTCCGGCTCTGCCTCCAGGCCGCTCCGCCTTTCCTCTGGGCGACTGCGCGTGCGCACAGCCTCACACTCCCTGAAGCGGAGAGCAGCGAGCGGAGGTCTCCGCGCAAAGTGAGTTTCTCTTTTTTCTAGTCTAGTCTTCCTCTCGCAGTTGTCTTTCCTCTGTACTGTGGGTTGAGGGTCGCTCCTAAATCTAAATCCCCGCAGTCGTCCCACTACCCCCAGCAAATTCAGGTGTCCATGTGTGGCGAAGAGGTGCCTCCATTTTGCTTTAAAGTCGCTCTGAAGCGGATACCTGCGTTTGGTCCGTGAGACGCCTCATTTCGCCACTCTTTGCTGCTTAAAACCAATTTATGAGCTCACTGACCCGTCTGCCCTTACTGCACCGCGTGGAATTTTCTTGGGCGATGTGGGTTTATTCGCTCCGCGGTCCCCAGGCTCGCGCTCTCCGTCCCAGGAGGCCGCGCCGGCCCCCGCTCCCGGAGAGGCCCGGTTCTCTCCCCGGTCCTGGGATTCTGGAGACCCCGTCCTGCGCCTGAGACCCCCAGCCTTCCAGCCGCTCAGTCGTCGCGTCTCATCAGGCCAGTATTTCTGCCCCTCATGCATTTGTTTCTTAGTGACGTTTCCCCGACCCCGTGTGGGGGGAGGTGGCCTGGGCCAGCCATGTGACACCCATGGTTCTGTGTCCCAAATACCACTCGCTGAAATGTGTCTCTTACGGGTTCAGTTCAGTTCAGTTCATTTCAGTTCAGTTGCTCAGTCGTGTCCGACTCTTTGTGACCCCATGAATCGCAGCACGCCAGGCCTCCCTGTCCATCACCATCTCCCAGAGTTCTCTGAAACTCACGTCCATCGAGTCGGTGATGCTATCCAGCCATCTCATCCTCTGTCATCCCCTTTTCCTCCTGCCCCCAAACCCTCCCAGCATCAGAGTCTTTTCCAATGAGTCAACTCTTCGCATGAGGTGGCCAGAGTACTGGAGTTTCAGCTTTAGCATCATTCTTTCCACAGAACACCCAGGGCTGATCTCCTTTAGAATGGACTGGTTGGATCTCCTTGCAGTCCAAGGGACTCGAAAGAGTCTTCTCTAACACCACAGTTCAAAAGCATCAATTCTTAGGCGCTCAGCTTTCTTCACAGTCCAACTCTCACATCCATACATGACCACTAGAAAAACCATAGCCTTGACTAGATGGACCTTTGTTGGCAAAGTAATGTCTCTACTTTTCAACATGCTGTCTAGGTTGGTCATGACATTTCTTCCAAGGAGTAAGCGTCGTTTAATTTCATGGCTGCAGTCACCATCTGCAGGCTTCTTATTCACCATCTGCAGGCTTCTTATTCAGTTGCTATCCCTGCAAATAGGAGACAGGAGGATCAGGAGAAGCAGAGACAGTGACTCCGAGAGAAACAGATAATTGAAGAAAGCACGATGGAGAAATGATGACAACGAACAGGATTGGTGAGGAACTTGCGAGGAGATAGCAACATGAAAGAGCATAAGCCTTGAAGGTAACTGTGGGTCAAGGAGAGAAGCTTAGAGAAAAGCAGAGTCTCTGGAATGTTAAAAGTGTGCAACATAGGGAGGTGGTGTTGAGTCCAGGGATGCTATCTAACCATCTCATCCTCTGCCGCCCTCTTCTAATGCCTTCAGGGGAGAAGAGCTGTAAATCAGCGGTCCCAAAGAGGGCGACAGTGGAGAGGCAGTTCACACAGAGAGCCCGCTAAGGAGATACAAGAGTTGGAACCTTGACCTACAGACGGTATTCTGCTGGCAGAGAAAGGGGACTACTAGTGAATGGAAGCAGTGATGCACTTTATTTTCTTGGGCTCCAAAATCACTGTAGATGGTGACTGCAGCCATGAACTTAAAAGACACTTGCTCCTTGGAAGAAAAGCTGTCAGCACCTAGACAGCATATTGAAAAGCAGAGACATTACTTTGCTGACAAGGGTTTATACAATCAAAGGTATGGTATTTCAAATAGTTATGTATAGATGTGAGAGTTGGACCATAAGGAAAGCTGAGCTCTGAAGAATTGATGCTTTTGAACTGTGGTGTTGGAGAAGACTCTTGAGAGTCCGAGGAGATCAAACCACTCAATCTTAAAGGAAATCAGTCCTGAATATTCATTGGAATAACTGATGCTGAAGCCGAAGTTCCAGTCCTTTGGCCCTTTGATGCAAAGAACTGAGTCTTTGGGAAAGACTCTGATGATGGAAAAGATTGAAGGCAGGAGGAGAAGGGGACAGCAGAGGATGAGATGGTTGAATGGCATCACTGACTGGGTGGGCATGAGTTTGCGCAAACTCCAGGAATTGGTGATGGACAGGGAAGCTTGGCATGCTGCAGTCCATGGGGTCGCAAAGATTCCATCGGGATTGAGGAACTGAACTGAACTGAGTGAGTGGAGCAGAGAGAAAGAAATTGAGCTGAAAGGAAGGTTTGCACTTGGAGGTGCCAGAGAGTTGGGAGGAAGGGAGGGCAGAGAAGGGGAAGAAAGGCAGAAATACATGGAGATTTTGGATTATCAGGGAGGTGGAGAGAAAACATCTTTATGGGAAACAGATGGCAGAGAGAGGCAGGATGGGAGTCAGGGAAGAAGTAGAGAGGAGGACAGGCACAGCAGGAGAGCAGAGGGGAAGAAGTGAGAGGGAGAAAGAAACAGGGAAACAGATAAATCAAATGAAGTGGAAACAACTAGAAGTGCAGGTGGGGGAGGGGACTAGATCCAGAAGAGTGCTGAATCGATTGGGTAAAGAATTAAGATGTGATACATTGATTTTTAGCTTCACAATCTAATAAGGTTATAAAGCTTGCTCCTTTAAGTTATACAGAGGAGAATGAGAATTGCTAAACTGTCTGTAAGGCTTCTGGGTGTTCTAATTATTTGTATTGAAAGATAGCATCCATGTGCAGAGTCTGTAGAGGTGGGGGCTAAGGCAGTGACTTGACTCACAGAGGTGGGTCATCCCCTGTCCTTTTCCTGGTGTGGAGTAGAGGTGGGAGAGGAGAAGTGGTCCAAGAATTGACAGACTCTGTTACTACATGGGACCTCTTCAAGGAATTTTAAACATGTTCTTAGTGATGGTTTTCCTTTTTGCTTTCTTCTTTCTTTACATTAAATTCTTTTCGTAGCTTGTGATAAAGATTAGTTCATTCAGTACCTACTTTCTTGTCAACATGTATTGACTTCTGGTAAGATTTGGTGGTCTCCTATAACTTTTTCTTTCACTTTGCACCAGAATTTTTCAGTGAAAAAATTTTTAATAAACTTATTAACTTTAGGTTTGTTACATGTTTATTTGAGGCCCTTTTGCTGTTTCCTCTTTACGTTATATCTTGGACATGTTCTTTGGTAACTAATAAAAAGTTATAGACTGTTTTGATGAGTACTTAGTAAGGATGTCAGTGATCTTTTTTATTGAATCAAGACCTAATTTAAGCAGTTAGTATGATAGTCCATTTTCCTGTCTTTCATGTGGTCTGATAACTAGTGAGCTATGAGTTGATCTCATGATATTTACTCAGGTCCAGAAGGTGAGCAACAGTGACCCCTGAAATGATTGGCCAAATTGTGTGTGTGACTGTGTGTAGCAGTTCTTTGAGGGAGTTCCCACTTGTCATTAGAATTTGAAGTGCATTAGTTTTCCACAATGCAACAAAGACAACAGTAGGATGGAGGCAGGAACATAGGCTCAGAGTCAGAGAGAGATGAGTGGTCTTCTGTGAATAAAGGTCGATGTAAAGGGAGGCCCTCCCACTTCCACTGGCTTCCCCGTGTCCTCAGGGCAGCATCCTGACTCCTTAGGTATCTGCACAGCCCTTTGTCATCCTCAGGTCACTACCAGTGTCTCCAGCCTCATCCTGGAAGCTGACCGCGTTCTCATGGTCAGGCTGTCCTGGTCACATTCACTTAGTCCTTGTTCATAGACACCAAAACCTTCTCTGTCTCGAATCTTAGTTTTTTCTTCTACTTTTGGTCATTACATCACCGTGGCTCTTGCTCTTTCTGTTCCTTCAGGTCTAGGCCAGAGAGGTCTCCCCATCCTCTTCTGATATTTGCTGTCACGTTAACCAGATTAACTGCCTCTATATTAATCACCTTCATCAGAGATGCCCTTCTCCTTTAATTATTTGGACTCTTTCCTCTTTTCCCTTCTTTGAAGGATGCCCTGTGTTCCTCTTCCTCCCTGGATGCTTGCAGCATCTTACTCTGGGGGTGAGGCCTGGGACTGTGGGTTGAGCTGAAGAATTCTCAGGGGAGTCAGAGGGGACAGGGTAGGTGATGATGGTTCCTGTATCTGTTCTGGACATTTCAAGTCTAATTGATCCTTACCCCATGTGGTCACTTGATTACTCAAAAACAAAAACATGTGAGGAATCCTGAAAAGCCTGATAGATCTAGTGTCCTGAGGTATCCCTATGTTTTAGTCTCCTATGTCACTGCTCACTGCAGCCCCCAGGTCTTCTAAGCTATGTCCATCCAGGTACCAGTTGCCATCTTGGACAGCAGCTCCGCCTTCCGGTAGTTCATGTGCTCATGTGCTCATGTGCTCATAGCAGGGGATGCTGAGTTTACTGTATTTAGAGTGGCCAGAAGATTTGGAAGTTAAGTGTATATGAAGGAAACACCTCGCCATCTGACAACTGCACACCCACTTGATGACCTGAAGTATCTGCCAGTTAGCTGTGAGCACGGAGAGGAGGAGCCAGTGAGATGGGACCTCTCTCTTGTGACTTCTTTGCCAACCATCCCTCAACTGCATAAAGTCCGCAGCAGCTGACAGGTTTTCCCAAGAGAACTGTGTTCTTGGTCTCCATTCTGAATGCTCAGTGTTCTTGGATTTACAGCTTGGGCGTGTTTCTTTTGCGATGCCCATGCCCAGTAGTCTCTGCTCTTTAGCTGTCTTGTTCAGCCGTGCCTGGAGAACAGGCAGTGAAAAGGGTGTTGGGTCAGCTGAGGTGCCCCCTGCTGCTGTGTACATGAGGCCTCACCAGGAGGGGAGTGAGGGATGCCAGGGAAAGTGTGGGAAAGTGCCCGTGTTGGACTCTGTGCCGGAGTTGACTGTCCTGAGTCCCTCCTGAGACAGTGCGTGACAGAGAACTGTCTGTTCCACACGGTGAGGTCCTCCTTGTGTGTGGTTGGGACACAGGAAGGGGCTATGTTGACTCTAAGCATTAAACAGCATGTTTTCCACTCTCTTGATACGCCTCTGAAGACTCCTGTTGCCTGAGGACGCCCAGGAGAGGAGGGAGAGGAAAAAGCAGGAGTCAGGAAAAATGGCTCTTTTTCAAGTAAGGTCATATTCTCAGTAGATTCTCAGTCTGTATTTCGTGAAATACCCGTCTTTGGACTTGCTAATCTTGTCTGACTCTGGAGTATCCTGTCTCACACCTTTACATGCACAGTCACCAGAGACCTTCCCTCAGGGTCTGTCATCCTCACTTAGATCCTATCTCCACATGATCCGGTGACCTGGCCCTTGTGAGGAGGTTCCCCTGGGCACCGTCTTGGGCAGGGCTTCTCACCCACAGGTTGGAGACGGGGTCTCAGTGCTGTTGGGCAGCAGGGATTGCTTAGGGCCCATCTGGATGTGCTGTCTGCTCTCTGTCAACCAGGGTAAGGAAGCTGCAGATGGACGTCCAGTATTAACATGCACTGTACATTGTAAAATATGGATAGAGTCCACTAAGGGGAAATCAGTTCTGACTTTGTGTAGTACATTTAAAAGTAATTGAGCCTCCTTGAAAATCTTAAGGATTTGGGAATGGAATGGAAAATTCAGGAAGAGACTTCGGGGCTAGGGTGTGTTTCATTATAACGTCTAATTGAAACTATGAAATCAACATTTTTTTTTTTTTCTGGCCACATGATGCAGCTAGTGGAGTCTTAGTTCCCTGAGTAGGAATTGAACCTGAAACCCTGCAATAGAATATGAGTACTTAACCACTTGGCCTCCAGGAAATTCCCCAACTTTCCTAATCTCAATGCAATATTTTGTTCATGGAATAAAAAGATAAACTTTGGCTTTTGTTAATAACTGGATACCTAACATTAAGGATTAAATTGTATTACTGTTTTTTAAATATATTTATTTGTTTTACTGGCTCTTCATTGCTGCAGTGGCTTTAATCTAGTTCTGTGTGGTGGCCACTCTCTAGTTGCAGTGCACGGGTATTGTGGTGGCTCCTCTCAACTTGCAGCACAGGCTCTAGGGCAGGCTGGCTTCAGTAGATTCACCTTCTGGACTCTAGAGTCTGGCTCAGGAATTGAGGCTCATGGGCCTAGTTACCCCTTGGTATGTGGGATTGTACCGGAGCAGGAATCAACGCCGTGTCTCTTGCACTGGCCAATGGATTCTTTACCACTGTGCTACCAGGGAAGCCCTCATATTATTTATAAATATAGGTATGTTATAAAGATTGTAGTTGGAGTCTTTTGTATGTTACTTTATGCTTTTACTACTTTTTGTTATTTTGAACTAGTATAAAATAATGTTGAGAAGGACTCCTAGTCCAGTTGACAAGAATGTGCCTGCCAGTGTAGGGTGCACGGTTCTACCCCAGGTCCAGGAAGATCCCTCAAAGCAATTAAGGCCATGCGGTGCAACTACTGAGCCTGTGCTCTAGGGCTGGAGACTATCACTCCTGAGCCCGCACACTCTAGAGCCTGTGCTGCAAAACAAGAGAAGGCACTGCAGTGAGAAGCCCATGTGCTGCAGTCTCAACTGGAGAAGACCCGCTCATCGCAATGAAGACCCAGCATAACCAAAATAAATAAGCTTTAGGGAAGAAATAGAATGTTGACATACTTAACGAAGTACAATTGATTCAGTTTTAATGTCTCAGAGATGCTGAAATATACATGATTAAAATGTAAATAGGAGTGTCATCCCAGAATATGTCAAAAGGCAACTGGAGATGGGAATGGCCACCCACTCCAGTATTCTTGCTTGGGAAATCCTGTGGACAGAGGAGACTGGCAGGCTACAGTCCATGGGGTTGCAAAGACTTACACAACTGAGTGACTGAATAGCAACCTCCACACTCAGCCAAGTGAGCTGTTAAAAACAAATCTAAGCTTCTAACTTTCCTCCTGCAGATTCTTCAGTGGCTTCCAGTAACTTTTGGAATAAAGTCCTAAATCTATAGACCTTGCAGAACTTTTCAGAAATCAGGTGGCATCTACCTGGCATCACCTCTCCTTGTTCCCTACATTGCTGTCACACTGGCTGACTTTCTGTTCACTAAATATTTTCCTGCCTCAGAGTCAGCACACAGGCTGTTCTCTCTGCTTGTCTCACTTTTCTATTTGCCATCTTGCCAATCCTAAGTGTTTCTTCCTCACGGAGACCTTGTCTAACTTCTCGATGTAGGTCAAGACTTTCTGTTAAATCTTCCCTTAGCACCAGGCCAGTTTCAGAGCACTTATTACAATAGTACTGTTAAAATTACGGTTGTAATTGGCTGACTGGCTGGTAGATTATAAGCTCCATCATGTTCACTGCTATTTTCCAAGTTTGGGGCACAGAGTTGTTGCTCAATAAATTTTGATTGAATGAAAGAAAAAACTATAAAGACAGGTCTTCCTTTTATCAACCAATTGTGTGTTTACATGTGCATGCATGAATGCATGTATATGTAACTCCATGGTTTTATTATGGAGCATCATGTCTAAAATATATTTTATGCTTTGTAGCAGTTGCACTTGTATCTTAAGTATATTCCATGACCTTAAGTTTTTTCTACCTCATCACATGATTGATGGAAATAGTAGTAAGATTATTGACATGTTGTGGGTTCAGGGGGAGAGGGTGACCCTAGACAGTGACTATTTATACTGATCCATTGCATTTCAGTTTTCTTTCACTTGTTTAAGGTATTCTCAGGGAACTCTCTGTGGATGCACTTTCCTGCTCTGTTACTTAGCTTTTTATTCTTTGTCATGCTTAACCACCTGACCTCAAGGGCTGTTGCCTCATTTCTTAACTTGTTGATGAGCGATTTCTTACAGTGACAGAGTTTTCTCCCCATAAGTTGGACACAGATCTTTCTCTAATGTGGTGTTATGTTGATAACAAGTTCATATGTGTAAAGTGTTTAGAATAATGTTTAGTATGTAGGATGTGTTGAAACCCCTATGGTCAGTGTGATAGTGTCATCATCTTCACAGTGTAAGATCTGCTGTTCTTTTAAAGCTACTGTTGACTTTGTCATCTCTAAAGATACCGTTCTTGTAACTCAGCTAGATATTAAATGTCACTCAATGTGTAAAATGTAACACTTCTACAGGGGCAACTCATTGTTACAGGGGCAACTCACTGTTGAATTTTATTTGTATGTTTTTCATGTATTGTCCACACAAATGACAAGTTTATTTCGATTGGAGTATATCATAGTCTTAGGAAAAAACAGGAAATTAGAGACCAATAGTGTGTTCCAAGTGGCTTTTAATAGATCTATCAGAATATTACTTCCACTGAATTGATCCTTACTCCTCTCACTTCTTCTCCTTTTGTGTGAAAATAAGAACCCTCCTCAGCGTCTGTTAGTGAAATGTGCTTTCATTTCAGACAGTTAACTGTCGAAGATGTGGACATCAAGTTCACTCCAGAAGAGTGGGAATGCCTGGACCCTGCTCAAAGGGCCTTGTACCGGGACGTGATGGAGGAGACCTACAGGAATAACCTGCTGTCTGTGGGTGAGGATCACTTCCCTGTGAAGCTGGAATCTGATTTGGGTTATCTCTGCATTTTCCCTCTGTGTCTCTTGGGAGCCCCTGTTTTGCTTGACTGAGTTCACAGCCTTGTAGATTCAGAGGTGAAAAAGCTTCGTGATTGGCATCAGGAGTATAAGCTTGTCCTTTCTTCAGGTGCTCTGCCCACTGTGTGATACACAAGGAGTTTTTCCACAGCTTGAGCATTTGTTAAGCTGATTTCAGACTTTGAAATACCCAATTTCCTTTTCCTTCCCCTGTGTTCTTGGCTCACTAGTTCTGGGAAAGAAATTCGATATCTGCATGTGTGTGTGGTCTGTCACTGTGGTCATATCTGACTCTTCGGAACCCAGTGGACCGTACCCCTCCAGGCTGTTTGTTCGTGGAATTCTGGCAAGAATACTGGAGTGGGTTGCCCTGGCCCCATCCACGGGGACCTTCCCCATGCAGGGATTGTCTGCATATTCCTGTATATTATAAGACTGATAGTGAATTAATTTGTGAAGAGTTTTTCTCTCTATCTATAATGTCCTCATTTCTTGGCTAATAAAAGAGCTGGGATTCTACCCCTGCCAATTCAGGAGACGGGTTCAATCCCTTCTCTGGGAAGATCCCACATGTCACAGAGCAGTTAAGCTGGCATGCCACAGCTACTGAACCAGCACTCTAGAGACCAGAAGCTACAACTGCTGAGCCCACAGGGGACAACTTCTGAAGCCCATGCAACCAAGAGAAGCCACAGCAAATGAGAAGTGGAGCACTGTAACTGGAGAGTAACCCCCACTTGCCAAACCTTGAAGAAAGCTCAAGCAGCAATGAACACTCACCATAACCAATATAAATAAATTAATAAACAAAAGTTTTTAAAGTAAATACATTTATTTTAAAAGGAGAGGTTGGATTTTGGAAGAAGCCACAGTACATGGCATTTCTTCTGAGCAAGAATTTCTGTTTCTGATCTGAATCTTACCTCCATTTTGGTAGCAGAGGAAGATCCCTGGATTGTGGAGAATGAGGTGTAAATGTCCGGAAGCCAGATGAGTTTTAAGGTATCAACAGCATGGGTTTCTCTTATCTTGGGCGTGGGATATCTCTTCATGGCTGCTCCAGCAAAGCACAGCTGCTGCTCCTTACCTTGGACGAGGGGTCTCTCCTTACCGTTGCACTTCCTGACCTTCAACATGGGATAGCTCCTCTAGGCCCTCCTGTGCCCATGCAGCCAACACTCCTTGGACTTGGGGTTGGTCCTCCTGGCCACCGCCCCTGGCCTCGGACTTGGGTATCTCCTCTCGGCCGTTCCTGCGCCGTCGCAGCCTGGCCCTCTCGGCCGCTGCCCCTGACCTTGGACATGGGGTAACTCTTCTTGGCTGCTACCCTTTGGGCATGGGGTCCTCCCAGCCGCCACCCCTGACCTTGGACTTGGGTAGCTCCTCTCGGCTGTTCCTGCGCTATCGCAGCCTGGCACTCTTGGCCGCTGCCCCTGACCTTGGATGTGGGGTAACTCCTCTTGGCCACCACCCTTCGGGTGTGGGATCCTCCTGGCTTCTGCCCCTGATATCAGTCGTGGGGTAGCTCCTCTCGCCCGCGCTTAGTGCTCCCATCGCAGCCGCCCGCGTTTAAATACTAAATAGAAGTCCAGTTTTCCAGAGGATATTAAAGTGTTGATGTCATATTATAGAAATAAGTAATACGCTCTGTGGTTCATTGTTAGCTGTAGTAAAATTCCTGCTTTTTTTTTTTTTTTTACAGTATTGTGATGATTTTTGCCACACATCAACATGAATTGGACATAGGCATACATAGGTTCCCTCCCTCCTAAACCTACCTTCTTCCCCAGCCTGTCTCTCCAGGTCTTCACAGAGCAGTGGCTCTGGTGCCCTGTGTCATACATCAAACTCCCACTGTGTGTCTATTCTGCATATGGTAATATACATGTTTGAATGCTAGTCTCTCAAATCATGCCACCCTATTTCTTTTGTTTTCTCAATAGCTTTTCCTTAGCATTCTTTTTGCCTGTCCACATGTTTTGAGCTAGATTTAACGTTTAATTTCTATTTCTTCCATGCTTTACACTAACAAATATGTTAGTCTACAGGTTACTTTGAGACTTGTAAGATTAAAATGCACATAAGACAATGACAGGGGACATAGTACATGCCTTATAAATACGAAGAAAGTTCCTTTAGGACTTGAGTTCAGTTAATAAATGTAGAAGTATTTATAAATAGTGCAAAGTTGATAATTTTGGTGAAAATAAACTCTTCCCAAGACTATATTTTACAGTCTTCTTTGTTCACATCTGACAGCTTTCTGGAACAACAAAGAGAAGAGAGAAAATTCATTAAAATGTTTAAACAAAATGTAAACTACCTAATTACTGTCATTTGGCTGAATGTCCCTTCCATTGAGGAAGTATTGATATAAGTATTATATATTATGATGTATACAAGTTTTTCTCAAAAATATTTGAAGCTATGTCATGAAAAGCATGGAAGAGAAACACTTTTTATAAAGAAGAATGCAGTTCTCATTAAAAGCCTTTTTTTAATTTTCTCCTTAATAATTTTTAAATTTATTTCTGGCTGTGGTGGATCATCATTGCTGCACTGGCTTTTCTCTCCTTGCAGCGAGCAGGTGCTATGAATTCTGTACATAAAATACATAAACTTGGCTGGGGCTTGCTTGAAGACAGGAGTCCTGACGCCCCTTGTTTTGGTCAGTGCACAGCACTCAATGTCTTTTCTGTTTCCGGCTGTGCTGATTTGGTTTTGCTGCACGTGGACTTTCTCTAGTTGCAGCCAGCTGGAGCTACTCTCTAATTGCTGTGTGCAGGCTTCTCATTGCTGCAGCTACTCTTGTTGCAGAGCACAAGCTTTAGAGCACAGGCTCATTACTTGTGTTGCACAGGTTTGTTGCTCCTAGACACGTGGTGTCCTCTCAGACCAGGGATCAAACCCGAGTCCAGTGCATTGGCAGGTGTAGTCTTTACCACTAAGTGTCTTTCAACTGAGGATATCCCAGTATCTTTCAACCAGGATCCTCGTGTAATTTTCACTGGGGGCCTATGTATGTTAATACATTGCCATATAAAGTTTGGTGTCGTCAACCAATAACAGTGATCTGAAACCAGGAGAGAATCGCCCAAACTTAATCTGGACTTCCTGAGGAGGAGAATGGGCCCAAGCAGCCCTTCCTGAAATACCAAGGCCAAAATGTCCAAAGCACAGAATGGTGCCTGCTTTTCTCCATCCTGCATTCCTCTCAGGGTGCACTGTCGCTGGGCCACTGCAGTGACTAATAAGCTCTATCCTTGAAGAAGTGAAATGTTAAAAGACATTTTTCACCTTAGGACTGTTAGTATGAAGTAGCCGATTCTAAGAGTTGTGTGTTTTACATTCTAGCCTGTCATTCCCACACAAAGCTAGTTCTTATTTACTTAAACTGCTAAATTCTAATTCCTGGAATATTCCTGGGTCCAGCTACCACCCTACATTAATCCCCACCCCACTCCCACCTACCACCAGTCCAGTGGCCACGCCAGGTTTTAGTTCCCAGGCCTCTGAATCGCTTCAGCCTCATTCGCAGGAAACCTTAGTTTTGACTGTTATTATCCCACAGAATTTCCAGCTTTTATTTTGAAACTGTTACCGATAGTTACTTAAACTAATGATGAATCAGTGGTGCAACTCAAGACATGAAACACTGTGTGTGTGATTAGTCGCTCAGTCATGTTAACTCTTCGGGTCCACATGAACTGTAGCCTGCCAGGTTCCTCTGTTGATGGGGTTCTCCAGGCGAGAAGACTGGAGTGGGTTGCCATGCCCTCAAGGGGATCTTCCCACCCCAGGGAGCGAACCCAGACTCCTGCATCCTGGGTGGATTCCTTTACCATCTGAGCCACCAGTAAAGCACCAAGTACTTCTAAAGCCTGACAAAAGGCCTCGGCAATCAAAGGATGGAACATGCCAGTATCTGCTCTGGCCCACTTGGGCCCGCCCCTCATGCCTAGAAACGGAGTTCAAAGCAAATGGTAGGTGTAGTCACTGTTGGAAACATGTGGTACTGTTTTTGTTCTTTTGTTCTTGTTAAACTGCGCCTCTGCTCCGTATCTGTGGTCCCGGGTCACCGGACTTTCCTACTCATCCACCCGTTCCTCCACCCCAAGTAAATTCAATTGTGGACATGAGAGGTTTGATTCCTTTCCATGTAAAATCCTGACACACATAGTGCACGAAATATACAGTAAATTTTGGGGGAAATCATTTTAATTAAGACATGACACTTAATAATTTTATACATATCCTGAAATAAGTGTTCAGGAACTAGTTTAGAATTTCAACTTTCGGGACCAGTGATGGAGCTGGAGTTTTTTCTCCAGTGTTAGGGAGGCTTATTACTGTCTTTTTCTGGTTTATATGACCAGAGTAATAAATTGACTACAAAGACTCTTCATTTTAGGAGATTATTTTCAGTGATGCTAGGTACTTGTATCAGCACTAGAATCATTGTATCAGCACTAGAGTCCAAGAGAAATATAGAATGGTTGCTGTGCTCTGTCACCTCTGACTCTTTAAAACCCCATGGAGTGTAGCCCGCCAGGCTCCGCTGTCCATGGGATTTTCCAAGCAAGAATACTGGGGTGGGTTGCATTTCCTAATCCTGGGGGTCCTTGACTCAGGGATTGAAGGCCCATCTCTTGTAGCTCCTTCATTGGCAGGCAAATTCCCAACTGAGCCACCTGGGGAGCCCTGTGGTCTGATACTAGTGTAGAAAATTTTCTTTAAATTAAAGAAGTGGGATTTTGTTGGATATTTTCCAGTCAATGAAACCCAGTGGGGATAGGGCTGAATTTTGGATCGCTGACATGTGGGGTGGGTTGTGCTGTGTAATAGTGGGGAAAGATCCTAAGAGATTGGAGAATGTGAAGACATTTGAGGGATAATTTTACATGTTGTGCATTAAGGTTGATTGCCAGTGCTAGATTCAAGCCTGAGATGATTATATGGGACAGGTGGGGCGAGGAGCAGTTATTGTTCAGTACCTCAGTCGTGTTCGGCTCTTGGCAACCCCATGTACTAAAGCAGCCAGGCTTCCCATCCTGCATCTCCTGGAGCGTGCTGAAACTTGTCCATCCAGTCGGTGATGCCATCCAACCATCTCATCCTCTGTTGTCTCCCTTCTCCTCCTGCCTTCAGTCTTTTCCAGCATCAGGAACTTTTCTGAGTCAGGTTTTTCCATCAGGTGGCCAAAGTACTGGAGCTTCAGTTTCAGTCTCACTCCTTCCATTGAAAATTCGGGACTAATTTCCTTTGGGATTGACTGGTTTGATCTCCGTGCAGTCCAAGGGACCCTCAAGACTCTTCTCCAGCACCACAATCCAAAAGCACCCGTTCTTCTATCCTGAGCCTTCTTTATGGACCAAGTCTCACATCCCTACCTGACTACTAGAAGAACCATAGGTTTGAGTATAGGGACCTTTGCTGGCAAAGTAATGCCTTTACTTTTTAATACTTTCTGGTTTTATCTTAACTTTCCTTGCAAGGAGCAGGCCTGTTTTAATGTTCTGGCTGCAGTCAGCTTCAAAGGTGATTACAGTAATGAATTGTTTCGCGCCGCGCCGCCCCGCCCCGCCTCGACCCGCCCACTGCCTCCAGAGGCCCGGCCCCGCACGCCTCGAAGCCCCTCCTCACACACACCCGATGTCCCCACGCGTGTTCGGCTTCGCTCAACGCCCCGCCCCCTGACGACCTGGCTCCGCTGAGTCCCCGCCCCCAAGCCGCTCCGCCCTTTCACTGAGCGTGCGCGCAGAGCCCCGGAAACCCGGAAGAGGAGCGCGGCGAGTGGAGGTCTCTCAGCTCAGCGTGAGTATTTCTGTTTCTAATCAAACCTGTGCCTTCAGTCTCCTTTCCTCGTTACCCCCAGTCTCAAGTTCGCTAGTGACTCTAAATCCCTGCGCCCGTTCCACCATCCCCAGCAAGTTCAGACGTCTTGGTGAGCGCCAAAGGGGCGCCTCCATTTTGCTTTAAAATCGCTCTGAAGCCGCTTCCAGCTTTTGGTCCATAGAGATGCTGCGTTTCGCACCTCTTTGCTGCTTCAAACCATTTCCTGACCTCACTGACCCCTCTGCCCTTCCTACACCTCATAAAATTCTCTTCAACAAGGTGGGTTTATTAGCTCCGCGGCCCCTAGCCTCATCCTCTCGGCCCCTGGCCGCGCCGACCTCTCCGCTACCGGAGAGGCCGCGTTGTCTCCCGGGTTCTGGGATTCTGGAGAGCCCGCCCCGCTGCTGAGACCCCTTCCCTCCCAGCCCGTCTGTTCTCGCGTCTCCTCAGGCCGGTGTTTCTGCCCTGTAGGCTTTCTTCATAGTGACGTTGCCTTGACCGGTATCGGGGGAGGTCATCTGCGCCATCCACGTGGAAGAACCCGAGGTTCTTCCGTCCCAAATTCCACCCGTTGCTGCTTGGCTTTTGGGGGAACCGGGCTTCTTAATCAGTCGCCATGCCTGTAATTAGTGGGCGAGGGGTTGTCAGGAGAAGCAGAGACAGCGACTCCTAGAGAAATAGAAAATGAAGAAAAACATGAGGGAGGAGGGATGGCAATGAAGAAGATTGTGAGGAACTTGTGAAGAGACAACAGCATGAAAAAGAATGGGCCTTGAAGGTAGAGATTAGGGGAAAAGTTTAGAGAAAAGCAGGATTTCCTGAGAGTTAAAGGTGAGCAAGATAGGGAGGTGTTGTTCGGTCTCAATCTTTGCGAACCCTGTTTCTCCCAGAGTTTGCTCAGATTCATGTCCGTTGAGTCAGGGATGCTCTCTAACCATCTCGTCCTCTGCCGCCCCCTTCTATAACCTTCAAGGGAGAGGGGTTGTGAATCAGGGGTCTCAAAGAGGGCGACAGTGGAGAGGCAGTTCACACCGAGAGCCCGCAAAGGGGATACAAGAGTTGGGACCTTGACCTACGAACAATATCCTGCTGAGAGAGAAAGGGGGCTCCTAATGGTTGGAGGAGCTGAGAAAGGAAGCTGAAAGGAAGCACACTTGGGAGTGCCAGAGAGTTGGGAGGAAGGGAGGCCAGAGATGGAGGAAGAAATGCTGAAATACAGGGAGATTGAGGATCACCAGGGAGGTTGGACAGAAAGCATCTTGATGGCGAACAGATGGCAGAGAGAGGCCGGATGGGAGTCAGGGAAGAAGTAGAGAGGACAGGCACAGCAGGAGAGCAGAGGGGAAGAGAAAGGGAGACGGAGAAAGAAGTAGGGAAACAGATAAACCAGATGAAGTGGAAACAGCTATTGTGCAGGTGTGGCAGGGGACTAGATCCAGACGAGTGTTGAATCAATTGTATAAAAATTATTAAGTTGTGATACATTGATTTTTGGCTTTAAAATCTACTAAGTTTAAGACATTCTTTTTTAAATTATACAGATGAAAGTGAGAATTGCAAAACTTCTCTCTGTGCATTCTGTAATTATCTGTATTAAAAGATAACATCTGTGCAGAGGCTATAGAAGTTTAGGCTGCGGCCGTGTCTTGATTCTCTCAGAGGTGGGTCAGCCCCTTCCCTTTTCCTGCTGTGGAGTAGAGGTTAAGAGTCACGACATAATTTAAGCAGTTAGTGTGATAGTCCCATTTCCTCTCTTTTATGTGATCTCACAGCTAGTGAGCTGAGATGATCTGATGATGTTTCCCTCAGGTCCAGAAGCTGAGCAACAGTGATACCTGAAATGATTGGCTAAATTGGGTGTGTGGCAGTTCTTGGAGGGACTGCCCAGTTAGTATTAGAATTTGAAATGGATCCCAGTCTTGCAACATGAAAAAGGACAATAGTAGGATGGAGGTAGGAGCATAGGCTCAGAGTCAGAGAGAATCATGAACTGTCTTCTGTGAATAAAGGTCGATGTGAAGGGAGGACTCCCACCTCTGCTGGCTTCCCTGTGTCCTCAGGGCAGCATCCTGACTCCTTAGGTGGCTCGCCAGCCCTTTGTCATCCTCAGGTCTCTGCCAGTGTCTCCAGCCCCATCCTGGGAGCTGACCCCATTCTCATGGTCAGTCTATCCTGGTCACATTCACTTAGTCCTTGTTCATAGACACCAAAACCTTCTCTGTCTCAGATCTTAGTTACTAACATCTACCTTTGGCCATTGTATCGCTGTTGCCCTTGCTTTTTCTCTTCCTTCAGGTCTAGGCCAGAGAGGTCTCCCCATCTCCTTCTGATATTTGCTGTCATGTTAACCAGATTTACTGCCTCTATATTAATCACTTTCATCAAACATGCCCTTCTCCTTTGATTATTTGGAATGTTTCCTCTTATTTGGAATGTTTCCTCTTTTCCCTTCATTGAAGGATGCCCCATTTTCCTCTTCCTTCCACGATGTGTGCAACATGTCTCTTACAACATCTCACAGCCTATGAATGTGTGTTTGACTGAAGAATTCTCAGGGGAGATGGAGGTTACAGGGTAGGTGATAATGGTTCCCATATCTGTTCTGGACATTTCAACTCTAATTGATCCTTACACCATGTGGAGACTTACTACTCAAAGCAAAAAGATGTGAGAGTCCTAAGAAGCCTGACAGATCTAGTGTCCCCATATTTTAGTCCGCAGTGTCACTGCTCACTACAACCCCCAGGTCTTCTAAGCTCTGTCCATCCAGGGGCCAGTTTCCATCTTGGACAGCAGTTTTGCCTTCCAGCAGCTCATCTGCCCATTGCAGCAGATGCTGAGTTTACTGTGGGTATCTTGCATTTAGTTGTGAGCGGGGAGAACAGGAGCCGGTGAGATTGGGGCCTCTCTTGTCTTGTGACTTCTTTATTGAACTCAGTCTGTGTATCTCTCAGGTACATAATGCCCACAGTCGCTGATAGGTTTTCCCAAGAGGACCAGGTTCTTCTCCATATTCAGTCCCAACATCCTTGGATTTGCAGCTTGGGTGGATTTCTGTTACAATATGCACACCTAGTGGTCTCTGCTCTTTTTCAACCATGCATGGAGAAGAGGTAGAAAAATGGGAGAAGGTGAAGGGAAGCTTCGTCGAGGTCTCCAGGAGGATTGTGAGAGCAAGTGTGGACCTTTAGATGAACCCAGTGAATGGGTGTGTGTGAGACAAGCGTTGTTGTGGGAGGTGTTGGTCAAAAAGTACAGACTATGAGTTGTGAAATGAATAAGTCCTGGGGAGGTATGTGCAGCATGCTGACCGGAGTTAATCCTATTCTGTTACTGCATACTGGGAATTTGTCAGGAGATTACATCATCAGTGATTTTACTACACACAGAACATGGGATTTTGGAGGTGATGGATATGTTGGTTCATGGATTGTGATAAATATTGCACGGTGTACACATGTGTCACATGGTCACATGCTGTATGGTATATGTACACATACCCCTTTGGTTAGTTGGTTCTCCCCCATCAGACACGCTCCTTGTGTTCTCATGTGGGGCCTTGCCCCAGGAATGTGCACAGAGGTGCAGATGATTCCGATTTGGATCCTGCATTGAGCACCAGGGCTCTTAGCCTCCACTTCTGAGACTAAGATCAGGCCCTGGGAGAGGGGAAGGCACTCTGCCCTGAGTGGGGCTGGATCAGGGCCTGCTGTGTGACCTGAAGGGGATTGCGGGGTCACCAGAGGTGCCCCCTGCTGCTCTGTGCATGAGACCTCACCAGGAGGGGAGTGTAATCTGAGGGAAAGTGTGGGAAAGTCCCGTGTTGGACTCTGTGCGGGAATTGACCATCCTGAGTCCCTCCCGAGACAGTGGCCACGGAAGACTGTTCCACATGGTCAGGACTTCCCTGTGTGTGGGGTTGGGGGTCAGGAAGGGGCTGTGTTGACTCTAAGCATTAAACAGCATGCTTTCCACTTTCATGATAGACCTCTGAAAACTTGTGTTGCCTGAGGAAGAAGCCAAGAAGATGAAAGAAAATGTGTCAGGAATGGCTCTTTCTCAGGTAAGGTCATATTCTCAGTGGCTTCTCAGTCTGTCCTTCCTGAAATGTCCTTCTCTGGACTTGCTAATTGTGTCTGACTCTGAAGTGTCCTCTCTCCCGACCCCCGGCCTTCCTATACATGCACACTCATCCGGGGCCTTCCCTCAGGGCCTATCATCTCCACTTAGATCCCGTCTCCCCATGATCCAGTGACCCAGCCCTTTTGAGGAGGCTCCCTTGGGCACCGTCCTAGGCAGGGCTTCACACCCATGGGTTGGAGACGGGGTCTCAGTGCTGTTGGGCAGCAGGGATTGCTTAGGGCCCATTAGGATGTGCTGTCTGCTCTCGGTCAACGAGGGTAAAGAAGCTGCATGTGGAAGTCAGGTATTAGTGTGCACAATACTTGTTAAAATCTGGAAAAGAGGGGGAATCAGATCTGACTTTTTATAGTACATAAATGCTGGAGAGGGTGTGGAGAAAAGGGAACCCTCTTACACTGTTGGTGGGAATGCAAACTGGCACAGCTACTATGCAGAACAGTGTGGAGATTCTTTCAAAAACTGGAAGTAGAATTGCTATATGACCCAGAAATCCCACTGCTGGGCATACACACTGAGGAAACCAGAATTGAAAGAGACACATGTACCCCAGTGTTCATCGCAGCACTGTTTATAATAGCCAGGACATGGAAGCAACCTAGATGTCCATTAGCAGACACATGGATAAGAAAGCTGTGGTACATATACACAATGGAATATTACTCAGCCATTAAAAAGAATACATTTGAATCAGTTCTAATGAGGTGGATGAAACTGGAGCCTATTATACAGAGTGAAGTAAGCCAGGGAGAAAAACACCAATACAGTATACTAACACATACATATGAAATTTAGAAAGATGGTAACGATAACTATGCGAGACAGCAAAAGAGACAGATGTATAGAACAGTCTTTGGGACTCTGTGGGAAAAGGTGAGGGTGGGATGATTTGAGAAAATAGCATTGAAACATGTTTATTATCATATGTGAAACAGATGGCCAGTCCAGGTTTCATCCATGAGACAGGACGCTCAGGGCTGGTGCACTGGGATGACCCAGAGGGATGGGATGGGGAGGGATGTGGGAAGGGGATTCGGGATGGGGAACACATGTACACCCATGGCTGATTTATGTCCATGTATGATAAAACACTACAATATTGTAATTAGCCTCTAATTAAATAAATTTTTAAAAAATAATAATAAAACTAAATGCACATCTCTTAAAAATCTTAGTGTGTGGCAATGGAATGGAAAGTTGAGAAAGAGACTTCATGTCTATTGAGTGTTTTATTAACTTTTCTCATTTAAACTGTGAAATCAAGTTTACTAATTTTTTTTCTTTTTTTGGCTGCATGGTGAGCTTGGGTGATCTTAGTTCTGTGAGTAGGGATTGAACCCTAAATCATGCAGTGGAAGTGTGGTATCTTAACCACTGGACCGTCAGGGAATTCTCCAACTTTCCTAATCTTAATTAAGTATTTCATTAATGGACTATAATAATAAAATTTTGATTGTGTACTCATACATAACTACATACCTCAAATTAAGGATAAAGTCACTTAAAAAAAATATATTTATTTGTTGTACTGGGTCTTTGTTGCTTCAGTGGCTTTTCCCTCGTTCCGGCAAGTGGTGGCCACTCTCATTGCAGTGGGGCTTCTTCCATTGGCTTCGCTCATTTTGCAGCACATGCTCTAGAGTGCACTGGCTTCAGTAGTTTCACCTGCTGGGCTCTAGAGCTCTGGCTCAGGAATTGAGACTCAGGGACCTAGTTGCCCCTCAGCATGTGGGATCTTACAGGACCAGGCAACAACTCGTGTCTCTTGCATTGGCCAGTGGGTTCTTTACCATTGAGCCACCAGGGAAGCTTTGATATTATTTTTAAACACAGTTATTTTATACACATTAGAATAAATCTTCTGTATATTATGTTCTGCTTGTATTACTTTTTATTTTTTTGAACTAGTATCCTTTTATTTTTTTTGAACTACAATAAGATAATGTTGAGGACTTCCCTGGTAGTACAGTCGATAAGAATGTGGCTGCCAGTGTAGGGTGCACGGGTTCTATCCCAGATCCCGGAAGATGCCTCAGAGCAACTAAGCCCATGTGCCACAACTACTGAGCCTGTGCTCTAGAGCCCGGGAGCCATAACTCCTGAAGCCCGCCCTGTCTAGAGCCTGTGCTCCAAAACAAGCGAAGCCACTGCAATGAGAAGCCGGGCACTGCAGCTGCAACTAGAGAAAGCCTGCTCATAGCAACAAAGGCCCAACAGAACCAAAACAAATAAGCTTTTAAAAAGACATAGAATGCTGACAAACTTATTGACATACAACTGACTGATTTTTAATGTCCCAAAGATGCTTATACAAGTAAAAGAAAATGGGAGTATCATCCCAGAATGTGTCAAAAGGCAACTCTTTGGAATACGAAATGGCCACCCTGGCAGGCTACCATGGGGTCGCAAATAGTCTGACACGACTGACCAATTGGAACAACACTGACTTTCACACACAGCAGAATGAGCTCAAAAAACCAAATCTAAACCTGTAACTTTCTTCCTACAGATTCTTCAGTGACTTCCAGTAGCTTTTGGATGAAAATCCTAAGTCCTAGACCTTGTAGAAATCAGCCTCTACCTGGTATCGCCACTCTTTGTTCCCTGTGTCCCAGTCACACTGGCTGGCTTTCTGTTCACTAAATATCTTTGTGCCTCAGAGTGGGCACTCAGGCTCTTCTCTCTGCTTACAAAACTCTTCCATTTTCCACCGTGCTAATCCTAAGTGTTTCTTCCTCACGGGGACCTCGTCTGTTTTCTTTATGTAGGTCAAGACTTTCTTTTGAATCTTCTCTTAGCACCAGGCCTGTTTCAGAGCACATATAACAATAGTGATGTTAAAATTCTGGATGTAATTGGCCTGTTGGCTGCTGGATTGTAAGCTCCGTCATGTTCACTGCTCTATTCCCAATTTGGGAGACAGAGTTGATTGTCACTAAATTTTGATTGAATGAAAGAAAAAAGACAACTTTTCTTGTTTCAATCAGCTGTTTGTTTACATGTGCATGCATGAGTGCATAGATATGTAACTCCATGGTTTTATTATAAAACATCATCTTATAAATATGCTATATGCTTTGTAGCAGTTGCACTTGTATCTTAAATGTATTCCATGACCTTAAGTTTTTTTCTATTTCATCACATGAATGATGTAAATAGTAGTAAGATTACTGACATTGTGTGGATTAGCATGGAGAGGGGGTGATTCTGTATAGTGATCGTTTTACTGTTCCATTGCACTTCAGCTTCCTTGAACTTGTTTCCTGTATTCTCTGGGAACTCTCTATGGATGGTCTTTTACACTGTTACTTAACTGTTTAATTCCTTCAGTTCAGTTATCTCTCCCAACCACCTGAACTCAAGTGCTGTTGCCTCATTTCTTAACTATTTAACTTGAGTAATTTCTTACAGTGACAGAGTTTTCTCCTCAATAAAGTATACATAGATCTTTCTCTAACGTGCTGTTATGTTGATGAGAAGTTCATATGTGTAAAGTGTTTAGAGTAATGCTTAGTGTGTATAAAGTGTTGAGACACCTCTGGTCAGTGTGATGATGTCATCCTCATCACAGTGTGTGTTCTTTTAAAGCCACTGTGGACTTTGTTGTCTCTGAAGACACCAGTCTTGCTGTAACTCATCTAGATAGTGAATGTCACTCAGTGTGTCGAATGTAACACTTCTGCATGGACAACCCACTGTTGATTGTAATTTGTTTTTCATGTCCACACATATGACAGATTCATGTTATTGGAGGATATCATCATCTTATGAAAAAACAGGAAATTAAATTAGAGACCACCAATTTGCTCCAAATAGATTTGCATGGATCTATCAGAATATTACTTCAGGTGAATTGACCTTACCTGTCTCACTTCTCCTCCTTTTCTGTGAAAATAAGAACCCTCCACAGGGCCTGTTGGTGAAATATGTTTTCATTTCAGACACAGTTGACCTTCAAGGATGTGTTCGTAGATTTCAGTCCTGAGGAGTGGGAATGTCTGAACCCTGCCCAGAGGACCTTGTACAAGGACGTGATGGTGGAGACCCTCAGGATCCTGCTGTCTGTGGGTGAGGATCACTTCCTTCCAAAGTGGTGATGTACTTTGGGGTACCTCTGCATGTTTCCTCTGTGTCTCTTGGGAGCCCCTGTTTTTCTTACTGAGATCAAAGCCTTGTTGACTCTTTCCTGTAAGCCTTAGTGATTGGCATCAGGAGTTCAAACTTGTCCTTTCTTCAGGTGACCTGCCCACTGTGTGATACACAAGGAGTTTTCCCCATGCTTGAGTGTTTATAAAGCTGATTTCAAACTTGTGAAGGGTTGAACCCATGCCTCCTGTATTTGCAGGCATAGAGCCACCAGGATGTTAAGGAAATTAATAAATAGTCTTGTTTAGGCTTCAAGACAAAGCAGTGCATTCCTCTGACCTTCCTTCTAACCTGTCTGGACACACCCTGACTGTGAGTGCCCTGACTGCTTGCTGTAAGTGCAAGGCTTGTGGCACCATAAATAAGTTAGGGGACAAATCTTGAGTTTGTTCAGCCCTTGGAAGTCCTCTGACCAACCAAGCCCCAATCTTAGCAGCATCCAAGTTTTATAAGATGAAACAAACAGCATTAAGATGAAACCAGAGCTGCTGTTTGCTCACAGATTGATGATGATATCAGTTCATGTCCTGGGATTATAAGCAGTTACCTCGAACTGCAGTCTTTGAAGTCTCACCCACGGAATGGACACACTGCCTGGGACGTTTTCCCAATTGAGACTCCAGATATGCTGTGTCCTGGGACTTGCCAGTGCTGTTTGAGTCTGGATGTTGATCAGAAGCCAATTTGATGATGTATCCTCTGCTGTTTCTATTTCTCTTTGCTTTAAATGGTAGTATATTGAGAGTCAGCTAGATAATTCTATCTATATTATGTATTTATTTGTATAGGGATTCCCTGGTTTCTCAGATGGCAGAGTCTGTGTGCAATGCAGGGGACCCGTATTTGATCCCTGGGTTGGGAAGATCCCCTGTAGAAGGAAATGGCAACTCACTCCAGTATTCTTGCCTTGAAAACCTCGTGGCTGGTTGATCCTGGTGGGCTACAGTCCATGGGGTCGCTAAGAGTCAGACATGAGTGAACACCTTCACTTTGACTTTTTTCATTTGTATAGCACACATGGCTTATTTTGTTAACAAATCCTTTGACCCTGAGATGAACATAAAACTTTTTGCAAAACATTAATTGGTGCTGTGAGTAGGATTTGTGAGACAAAATGCCACTCTGTAGGAAAAGAAGAGACTAAGATTGATGAAGTTTTTATTCCTAGATGGGAAGGTTCATCTTTACTCATTAGCTAATAAATGGGATGTATTCACTGGATTATGTGAGAATTGGGACCTTAAATTCAGTGGGCTGAACCCTTAGAAGTTACTGAATGTTCATGACTCTTGAGAAAGGATAGGAATCTGCCCTTCTGGATGAGAGGCTGGATCCTCCTCTGTCCTACTGTGAAGTACGTAAAACTAACTTAAAATTATCTGAAGAGAGTTTACAAGTGGAAACAGAATTATGCGATTAGTGAGGATGATTGTCCACATTACAATGTCAAATAATATTTTAGCTGATCAAATCCTCAGTTTTAAGGTTGGCTCTCTATTCAGCCAGCCCACAGCTCCGATAGTGTCCCCTACTGCACTTTCTCGCTCCATTCTATGTCCTATTGTGGCCTTTCACACCTCCCAACCCTTCTGTCTCCCTCTCTTATCAGCTGGTCCCCTTCTGACTCCCCCTGTCTCTCAGTGGGGAGGATGAACCCAGCTTCTCCCACTCCTACCCCCACTCTAGGAAGTTTCTTTACCCCTTCAGATTCTTCTGATCAAACCAATACCCCCATCTCCCCAGAGCGACAATCCAAGATTCTTATCAGCCCATCTGTCCCTGTTATCACAGTCAATTTGAGCACTATTTGGTCAGTATTTTAGCCATGAAGCTATGACTATAGAAAGGAAAGTAGCTTTTTTGATACAGGATGGCCATGCTATTCTTTAGACTCTGGAGAAAACATAACTCCTCTGAGTCTACTGCTTTTATTTGTAAAATTGGAATATTAGTACTGTTAGGTTGCATAGAATATTGCCTCTTTTACAGGAAAGATCAGGAATTTTTTTTTTTTTTTTTTTGCTGCAGCATGCGCCAGGCAGTTGGGATCTTAGTTTCCCATTCATGATGGAATCTGTGCCCCCCTACAGTGGAAGCACAGAGTCCTAGCCATTAGAGCACCAGGGAATTTCCCTCAAAGATTACTTTTGGGTAAAAAATATATTAACTTTTTGTCACGCTTATTGTAACATGTCCCTTTGTCTACATTACATCACGTATGTTGTTAATTTGCATTTTATTCCTGACAGTGTTGTCTCTGACTTCGAGTAATAAGTTTTCAAAGTATATTCCTTTCTTGTGATAATACATTTTTAAAATAATTTTTTAAAATTCATTTTTGGCTGTGCTGTGTCTTCGTTGTGATTTGGGCTTCTCTCTACTTGTGGCAAGCAGGGTCTACTGTCTGGTTACAGTGTGCAGGCTTCTCCCTGCAGTGCCTTCTCTTGCAGTGTGTGGGCTCTAGGTGCCCAGGCTTCAGTAGTTACAGGTGCTGGGCTCTAGAGCATGGGCTTAGCTGCTCCGAGACCAGCACTTGAACCTATGTGCCCTGCACTGGCAGGTGCATTCTTTACCCCTGAGCCACCAGGGAACCCCAAAGCATGTTCCTTTACATGTATGTTGGGGCCAGTGAACTGGATAAGTTAAGGTTACTGTATAGATATAGAATTGCTGTATTGAATGGCTATTGTGGAAGTAGAGAATATTTCATTTACTAATTTTTTTAATTTCCAGATAATGGTCTTTCTGAATGTATTATTCAATGTAACTGGTATGAACTACTTGTTAATGTCATGAAATGGCCTATACGTCAGTATGCTGATAGATTTATAACAGATATTTATAAAAGTGTGTTTTATTTTGGTTTTAAATCATATGAGGGAATTCCCTGGCGGTCCAGTGGCTAGAATTCAGCACTTTTAACTGCTTGGGCCTAGGTTCACTCCCTTGGTCCTGGAATTAAAATCCTGCAAGGGACGTGGTATGACACACAAAAAAAATTGTTTTAAATGAATCCTTTATTTCCTAATGCTGTGTTTGTTGTGCAATTGTAAACTGCCCTTCTGTTCTTTATTTTGTTCATCACTTAGTCATGTTTGATACTTTGCAACCCCATGAACTCCCACAGCACGCCAGGCTTCCCTGTGCTTCACTATTTCCCTGAGTTTGCTCAAACTCATGTCCATTGAGTCAGTGATGCCATCCAACCATCTTATCCTCTGTTGCCCCCTTTTCCTTCTGCCCTTGACCTTCCCCAGCATCAAGGTCTTTTCCAGTGAGTCAGCTCTTTGCATCAAGAAGTCTTAAGTATTAGAGCTTCAGCTTCAGCATCAGCCTTTCCAATGAATATTCAGGGTTGACTTCCTTCAGGGCTGACTGGTTTTATCTCCTTGCAGTCCCAGGGACTCTGAAGAGCCTTCTCCAGCACCACAGTTAAGTCATCAATTCTTTGGCATCAGCCTTCTTTATCGTTCGATTCTCACATCCATACATGATGACTGGAAAAACCATAGCTTTGACTCTATGGACATTTGTTGGCAAAAGTGATGTCTCTGCTTTTTAATATGCTCTCTAGGTATATCATAGCTTTTCTTCCAAGGAGTAAGCATCTTTTAATTTCATAGCTGCAGTCACCATCCATGGTGATTTTTGAGCCCAAGAACATAAAATCTGGCACTGTTTCCTTTTTTTCCCCATCTATTTGCCATCAAGTGATAGGACCAGATGCCATGGTCTTAATGTTTTGAATGTTGAGTTTTAAGCCAGCTTTTTTTTTACTGTCCTCTTGCACCCCATCAAGAGGCTGTTTAATTCCTCTTTGCTCTCTTCCATTAAAGTGGATTCATGTCCATATCCAAGATAGTTGATATTTCTTCTGGCAATCTTGATTCCAGCTTGTGTTTAATCCAACCCAGCATTTTACATGATGTACTCTGCATATAAGTTAAATAAGCAGGGTGACAATATACAGCCTTGACATACTGCTTTCCCAGTTTTGAACCAGTTAGATGTTCCATGTCCAGTTCTAACTTTTGGTTCTTGTCCTGCATATAGGTTTCTCAGGAGACAAGAAAGTTGGGTATTCCCATGTCTTTAAGAAACTGCTTTTTAGTTTTTACATTATTCATTATTTAGTTTCTTTTGGATTATTTACTATAACAATATATGGTCTAGTCTTTGCATGCACACTCAGTCTTTCAGAGGTATCTGACTCTTTGTAACCCCATGGACTGTAGCCTGCCAGGCTTCTCTGTCCATGGAATTTCTTTCAGGCAAGAATACTGGAGTGGGTTGTCATTTCTGTCTCCAGAGATTCATCCAGATCCAGGGATTGAACTCTAGTCTTTTGCATCTCCTGTAGTGGCAGGCGGATTATTTACCACTGAGAAACTTGCAAAGCCCTGTCTGTTCTTTAGCATGTAATTATGTATAAGTATGTGTATATTGTGTATAATGTATTTTTTTCCTCCTCAATTATGAGACAATAGTATGTTTGCTACTAATTAGTGTGCTTTGGGGTCATGGTGTCATAATACCCTTTTCTTTGAGAGCTGACATAGGTTTGAACTATGTGAATGTTTTTGTCATTGTGTGTTTGAAAGTAGCCTACTGTAAAATTATTTTGAATTACAGGTGATCACTTTTTAAATTTTTTTTTAAATTTTAGTTATTTATTTGGCTGTGCTGGGTCTTTGTTGTGGCACGAGGTTTTCTCTATTTGTGTAAAGCAGGTGCTACTCTATAGTTGCAGTGTGTGAGCCTCTCATTGCCTTGTCTTCTCTTATTTTGGAACACAGGCTCTAGGTTGTGATGGCTTGTGTAGTTGTAGCATATGGGCTCAATAGTTGTGGCTCCCAGGCTCCCAAGCATAGGCTTAATAGTTGTAGCTCATTGGCTTAGTTGCTCCACGGCATGTGGGATCTTCCCAGGTCAGGGATTGAATCCATGTTTCCTGCATTGCCAGGCGGATTCTTTACCACTGAGCTACCAGGGAAGCCCAATTGCTCTTTCTTTATTAAACACTATTCCTTTAGTGTTTCTTTTATTTTGAAAATCATCACTGGGAAGATTCATAATTCTGTTCAGGATCGATATTACTTTTGGTGTAACATCATGTGTTCAACATGAAAGAATTTATTTGTGAATTACAATTAATAGGATACCTATGGTTCTTTATATCTTGTAGATATGTCTCATACACATATAAGCCAGAAATTACCGACAAAAGTAAACAGTGATAAAGGAGAAGTATTTCACACAGTGATGTTGGGAAGACCTGAAAGCCATGAAATCACAGATATTTTCCTCAGAGAGATCCAGAAAAATTGGCATGAATTTGATTGTCAGGGGAGAGATGATGAAAGAAATTACAAAGGAATGTCTATAACCCAGAACAAAAATCTCACTAATGAAAGTGATCGGCACAGTAGAATTGCAGCGGTAAATAGGCCTGTTGAAAATAGGCATGGATCAAGCTTTCAAAATGAACTGCAGATACTTCAACCTGAAGGGAAAACATTTGAATGTATTCAAGTTGTGAGGAGTATCAACAGTAGCACCTCAGATTTACCACTTCAGAGAACTAGTTTCTGCACTAGCATTTCTAATATATGTGAGAGTGCTGTTATGCATCCTTCAGTACTGGCACAAGACCAGGAAGCACACAGGGGAAAGCCTTACAAATGTACTGAGTGTGCCATGACCTTTGTTCAGGACTCGGAACTCACTGGACATCAAAGGATCCATAGAGAGAAACCATATAAATGTGATGTATGTGGAAAGGCCTTTAGTCAAAATGCAAGACCTATAGTTCATCGGAGAATTCATACTGAAGAGAAACCCTATAAATGTGATGAATATAGCAAAGCTCTCAGTGCACATTCAGCCTTTACTGACCATCAAGCAGGTCATACAGGAGAGAAACCATATAAATGTAATTTATGTGGCAAAGCCTTCAGTCACATGTCTTATTTTAGAGTTCACTGGAGAATTCATACTGGACAGAAACCTTACATATGTAATGAGTGTGGCAAAGCTTTTAGTGCATATTCAGACTTAACTAGACATCAAGCAGTTCATACAGGAGAGAAACCGTATAAATGTGACGTATGTGGAAAAGCCTTTAGTCAAAACGCAACACTTACAGTTCATAGGAGAATTCATACTGGAGAGAAACCATATAAATGTGATATATGTGGCCGGTGTTTTACTCGAAATGCACACCTTGGGATTCATCAGAGAATTCATACTGGAGAGAAACCATATAAATGTGATGAGTGTGGAAAAGCTTTTAGTGCACATTCAGATTTAAGTAAACATCAAGCACTTCATACAGGACAGAAACCATATACATGTAATTTATGTGGCAAAGCCTTCAGTCTCAGGTCTTATTTTACACTCCATTGGAGAATTCATACTGGAGAGAAACCATATCAGTGCGATGTATGTGGCCAGTGCTTTAGTCGAAATTCATACCTTAGGAATCATCAGAGAATTCATACTGGAGAGAAACCTTACAAATGTAATGAGTGTGGCAAAGCGTTCAGTCAGAGTTCAGGCCTTATAACTCATCAGAGAATTCATACTTTAGAGAAACCATATAAATGTTATGAGTGTGGCAAAACTTTTAGTGCACATCCAGACTTAACTAAACATCAAGCAGTTCACACAAGAGAGAATCCATATAAATGTAATTTATGTGGCAAAGCCTTTAGGTACAGGGCTTCCTTTGCAGTTCATTACAGAACTCATACTGGAGAAAAACCATACAAATGTGATGAGTGTGGCAAAGCTTATAGTGCACGTTCAAGCTTTGTTTACCATCAAGGAATACATACAGGAGAGAAACCATACAAATGTAATTTGTGTGGCACAGCCTTCTGGTACAGGACCGACTTTTCAGTTCATCAAATAATTCATAATGGAGAGTATTCATCAAATAATTCATAATGGAGAGTAACCTTATAAATGTCCTGAGTGTGACAGAGTCTTTAGTCAGAGTTTAGTCCTTACAGTCAATCAGAGAGTTCATACAAAAGAGAAGCCATGTAAATATGATACATGTGCTGTACTCAAATTGTACACCTTCGAATTAATTGGAGAATTTATACTGGAGAAGAATCTCACAAATTTAATGAGTGACAAAGCCTTTAGTGCATATTCAGCCTTAAATGACCATTTGGCAGTTCATACAGGAGAGAAACCATAGACATGTAATTTATGTGCAAAGCCTTCAGTCACAGGAATCACTTTTCAGATCTTTCGTGAAAACTTACAAATGTGATGAATGCAGTAAAGCATATCATCTGTTTGACCCTCAGAAAAGTCACACTGGAGGAAAACCACACAAATGTGTTGTATGTGGCAAAGCTTTGATTCTATGTTCAGGCTTAAGTAACCATCAAGTAATTTATTCTGAATTGAGATCTACTCACATCGTGAATGTGGCAGGTGTTTTGGAAGGCATTCATTTCTTACAAAGCAAGAGAAAATTGATGCTGGAGAGAAGCCATACATTTAGAGTGCAGTCAGTCTTAAGTGACCAGAAGATAATTCTTATGGAGGGAACCATATAAATGTAATGTGTGGCTGGGTCTTCAGTAACAGGTCTCATCATTCACATCATCAGAGAATTCATAATGCAGAGACACCTTACAAACGTAAAGTGGGGCACATACTGGAATGTACTTTACAAATGCATTGGGGGTGGAAAAAGTTTCACCTTGAGTTGGATGCATTTGACAACAAGAGTCCATATTGAAGAGGAGTCATGGAAATGTGTGGGCAAGGGCTTGCTCCAGGCTCCGAGGGCACTAGACCTCAAATTACACGTCTTTCAGAGAAACTACACAGATATAATGTGCATGCTAAAACTTTAACCCAGAGTTCAAATCTGTGAAACATGAAAGAATTTATGTTGGAGAGCAAGCTTGTACAGGTAATGAATGTTGTATGGTATTTTTCATCAGATATTCACACTTTGGGCATAATGAGGTAATTTATGCAGATCAGAAACTGAACAGATATACTGAATGTGAAAACACTTCTTTAAAAACCAGTATGTCTTCAAGATTCACCAAGAAATTTATATTGGGGAGAATCCTTATAGATGTAATGAATTTGCTGAGTTTTTAGACCAGTTCTTATAGCAGGCTATACATCAGACAGTTCATATTAGGAATAAATAAATCTTTAGTTCTCCAACATTAACCTCCAATACTATTGCAGAATAATTATATTAAATATGTTGAAACTTATGGCATGAGGTATATATTAAATATGTTGAAACTGAAGGACATGTAGGAATATAGCCCAGTATCTTCAGTTTGTAAAGTATTTAATTAGTGGAGTTTTCTTGAGAAGGCCATATTACTATTGAGAGGGTAACAGACAGGAAGACCAGTGGTCTCCAAATGGAGGAAATAGGCTGCAAGTGTCAGACATTTTTATCTCTCTTAAGCGGCAGGAGGAAACAAACAAGCGATATTTTTTTCCCTTCTCTATACAAATTTAAAAGGTTTCTCTTAAAAGACTGTGTTGCCATAATGACACCTGGTTTCACCTGAAGTTAATTATTCTCAAACCTTAGTTAACCAATGCATTTTTCTTATGGAAATGTTTGTCTTAAGCTATGTTAATGTACTGTGCATTTACCTCAGACTCTGTCTTCAAGTCGGTTCTGCCTAATGGCTCAGAACCTACTTGACAAACCAGTATGTTATACTCAGATGTTGTTCCCCTAATCTATGTAAACGAAACTACTTGTATCGTATTCTGCCCTTTCTACAAGATTCAAGTCAATTGTTTTTTGGCTCGGGATGACTTGTCTGGTGCCAAGATTATCCCCAAATACATCTTATGGATGAGGGGCCTGGTGCCATTCTGAGTTTTAAGACATTCTTTTCTTTCATTAACAGACTGCTGGTGACTATATAACATCCACTGAAGAGTAGCAGGGGGGTACTCTTTCTGCCCCCTTCTGATGCCTATGTCAGAAGCTTTCTCTATCTCCTTTATACTTTAATAAAACTTCATTACACAAAAGCTCTGAGCGATCAAGCCTCATCTCTAGTCATGGATTGAATTCTTCTCCTCTGGAGGCCAAGAATCCCGGGGTCTTTTCATGGTTCAGCAACAACCTTTCACTATGACTTTTCTGCAGTAGTTTGAAAACCTTCTGCAGTTGTCTTACAGAGCCTTTCATGATGATCTCTGCAAAGGAATTAGTAAGATGAAGAGGCTAACCTGATTAAGTGTGGTTTATTCATATCCATCTTTACTGAGAAAACAGAGACACTGCATTATTCAATTCACTGGTGTGTGAATTGGCACCAGGTAAGGGCAGAGAGTAATGTAAAACTGTGCCATAACTTATCATGTTTGTTAAGGGTGCCCTTCCATACGCAGACCACAGCGTGTTGTAGGACTGGGTGCTATACCATCTGACCATCGAGAAAGCAGTTATCTGAGTGGAAATTTAATCAAAAGAAATCAAATAGTATGTGTATGATTGACATTTAACTGTTGCCATTACCATTTGCTATTGTTTTATTCCGAATGTATCATGGATGTCCTCTTGATTCATAAAATGTTACCACTTTCTCCACAACCCTGGATGAATCATGTTCTTCCCACCAACAGGGTTTTATCCAACCTCAGTATTTTGTAACAAATAATAACAATGCAATGTTAGGCTCTTGGGGATGAAACAATCTATGAGAATTGCTTTCCACAATGGAACCAAAGATCACGCAATTTGGGAATTACATATTCATAATTTGCACTTGAGTTACTCTGCTTCAGAACATTCAGACAGCTGTAATTAAAATACCATAGCAGTGCATTTTCAGACTCAAAATATATTTAAATAGAAAAATTGTGAACTTCCCTAGCAGTCCAGTGGTTCAAACTCCACACTTCACTGCAGAGGGGACAGGTTTGATTCATAGTCAGGGAAGTAAGATTTTGCAAGATGCCAGGCAGCCCCCCTCCCTCCCCAAAAAAAGTACAAAAATTTGAACTTAGAAATTTTAAAGATCTAATTGAAGTTGAATTATTCATGAATCAGGTGGCACCCTTTCTAATTCATTCAGAGGTGCTCAAAGGAGCTGTACAACATGGAAGGCTTCTGTAGGTAGAAACTAGATAGGACAAGAAAATTATTCGCAAACGCATTGCTTCAGGTTTGGTCTCCTATGCAGGGGTGTAGGCAGGAGGAGGGTGTAGCTAGTGTCTTGCCCTGCAGATTACTGAACTAGTGTCCTGGAAATTCCAGTCAGTGACTCCTGGTCACGTTTTTAAGCAGGCAGACACCGCAGTGAAGTGTTGGTTTGCCCTCCTGGAGGCAGTGGCTCCACCTTGCGCCTGTCTCTTCTTTTTAACACGACCTGAATCTTGGATGCATCAGTGAGTGTGCCCTGTATGAATAGATGTCTTCATGTTCTTTCTGTATTGCCTGACATGAAGAGAAAATAAGCATATAGTTGTTTAGTCCTGAAGTTGTGTCCAACTCTGTGACCTATAGACTGTATCCCGCCAGTCTCTGTGGAATTTCCCAGGCAAGAATACTGGAGTGGGTTGCCATTTCCTCCTCAGAGGATCTTGACCCGGGGATCAAACCTTTGTCTCCTTCATTGACAGGCAGACTCTTTACTGCTGAGCCAGCTGGGAAGCCTCAAATAACAAGGTGAGTCTTTAAATTTTAATGATAGATATTTATCTAGTATCAAGGCAGGGAAATGAAAAATACCCATTTTTGAAATGTCATTCGTACCACTCTACCTGAAAGTGAGAGATAAAGGCGTGTAGTTGGGAAATTATTTTAAAATTTTATTATGTAAACTTTTTAGGTTTGTTTTGAAAGACGTGAAACAGTTTTTTCTTACAATCTTCCATTTCTTTCTTTTTTATTTCCACATATAAATTTTCAGTAAAGATCACTCTAATGTAATGACTTCCTTCACTCTTATGATAACTTCACAAACATAGCCATGAGTATTCTTAATTTCTCAGCCACTGTACAACAAGGCAAGGCCATGAGACCAGTTTTGCCAAATACAGTGTGAGTGCAAGTGATGCATTACTCATCTGAATGATGTTATAAATAAATCACCCAGGGAACTCCCTGGTGAACCAATGGTTTGATTTCTGTGCTTTCGCTGCCCGGAGGGCCTGAGTTCAAGCTCTGGTCAGGGAACTAACATTCTGCAAACTACATGGCATGTTAAAAAAAAAAAAAAAAATCACTAAAAAAATACCCTTTGTCACTCTCCAACTGAATTAATTGACCCAAATGTGGCCTAACTATTGCTCCAAGCAATTACTGATGCAGTATCAGTGTTTCTACCAGCCTATAAATTGTTTTTTTAACTTAAGGTCTGTTTAATGTGGGGATGATGCATTTGTTTATTTTTGGCTATGCTGGGTCTTATTTGTTGGACTCAGGGCTGCTCTCTAGTGGTGCTTGGGCCTCTCATTGTGGTGACTTTTCTTGTTGCAGAGCACGAATCTAGGTCATGTGGGCTCAGTAGTTGTGATGCTTGGACTTAGCTGCCCTGTGATATATGATGTCTTCCTGGACCAGGGAGTTAACCCGTGTCCCCTGGCAGGTGGATTCCTAACCACTGGACCCACAGCAACATCTCTTATCTAATATTTGTGTAAGCACCTGTGAGATCCATTGAGGGGAAGCTGAAACCACAAATTCTCCCGGACTGAATATTTTGTTTGTTTCCTTTGTTGTTTTAAATTATGGGGGTTCTTAAGGTTAACCATTATATGTCTTTGTATTCACCTTTTAATTTGATCTTTTCAGAGATACAAATAAAACTATAAGAAAGCTGTTTCTCTGTGTGTGTGTGTGTTTGTGCATGCACGTGCACGTGTGTGCTAGGTCACTTCAGTCCTGTCTGACTCTCTGCGACCCTAAGGACTGTGGCCTCTCAGGCTCCTCTGCCCTTTTGTCTCCTGCACTGGCAGGCGTTCTTTACTACTAGTGCCTCCTGGGAAACCGAAAGCTGTTGCTAATGAGCTCTAAAAATGTCGCAGTTTAGAAGTTTCTCTTATTTAAAGGATCCACCATCTGGCTATTGAGTAGTAATAGCCCAACAGCCCCTCAAGGCGATAAGACACAAGACACATCACCACAAGAGGGTGCAAAGAATGCAGCCTTCAAAATAGTCTAAGAAAGTGAAAGCCCTTGTACAAGCAGACAAAAGGAAGGTTTAAATAATGGCAGGGACCATTAATGGCTGGGACCCCTTATGACAAATTCCCGTGAGAGCTGGTCCAGTCTATTTGATTGGCTGCCAAATATAACCCTGTGTATACCTTCCAGGCCAAGTTCTCAAAACAGAACAAAATGCCTAAAAGTATCGGGTAGAACATTGGTATCACAAAGGTACAAGGAGAGAAATGCAGGTTCCTCTTAGAAGAACTTAATCCTTTAGGGTCAGAATTCTGAAAAGATGTTTTACAAACCTGGCTTTCTCTAGCCAGTTTTGGGATGTCAAAAAGAGCTCCCATGTTGGCCAGACATAATTTAAAGCAGCTCCCATTTTTAAAGCAGAATTTCCTTAGTACCCAGTTAAGTACCCCCAAGTATAAATTCCATAGCTACATAAAGCTGGCTCAGGTTTGCTTAGAGGTGGGAGTCCTGATGCTTCTTATCTTGGTCAGTCCAGATCACTCAGTGTTGGTTTTTCTGCTGTGCTGGATCTTTTCCCTTGAATGGGCTTTCTCTAGTTTCAGCAAATGGGGGTTACTCTGTAGTTGCTGTGTGCAGGCTTCTCATAGCTATGGCAATGAGCCTACTGTAGCCCACTAGGCACTAGGAGAAAAAAATAAAAGTCACTCAGTCGTGTCCAACTCTTTGTGATCCCATGGACTGTAGCCCTCAGAGGAGGAGCCTGGTGGGGTCACAAAGAGTTGGACACTGAGTGACACTTTCACTTTTTCTCCTAGTTTTCAGATCTCCCAGTTATTGGTTGATCACCTGAATTTTACTTGGCAGTGTATTAACGGACTTAGTTCATATACACTGAGTGGACTCTCAAACTTATCTGGACTTGCTGAGGAGGTGGATGGCCCCATGAGGTGCTTACTGATGTACCAAGGTCAGTATCTCCAAAGCATAGAGTGGTGCCTGTTTTTCTGCACTGTCGGTGGGTCACTGTGGTATCTAACGAGCTTGATCCTTGAAGAACTGGGATGTCAAGACACTTTTCTCCTTACAGGTGTTAGTAGGAAGTAGCCGGTTGTAAAAGTTGTGTGTTTCACATTCTAGCTTGTCATCCTTGAACAAATCCAGTTGTTTACTTAAACTGCTTAAGTTAATTCTAATTGCAGGAATATCTGGGTTTCGAGGTCCAGCCACCACCCTACATTAACCCCCAGCCCCGCCACCACACCAGGTTTCAGTTCCCAGACATCTCAATCCCTTCTGCCTCATCAGGACTCCTGTTAAGAATAAACCATACTTTACAACGTAATGATCCCACAGAATTTTAAGTTTTTACTTTAAAACTGTTCTGTGACAGTTACCTAAACTAGGGAGGAATCAATGGTGCAACACAAGACACGGAAGACCCTAAAGTATTTCTAAGCAGGTCAGGAAGCAAGTTAGAACTGGACATGGAACAACAGACTGGTTCCAAATGGGAAACGGAGTACGTCAAGGCTGTATATTGTTACCCTGCTTATTTAACTTATATGCAGAGTACATCATGAGAAACTGTGGGCTAGAAGAAGCACAAGCTGGAATCAAGATTGCTGGAAGAAATATCAACAACCTCAGATATACAGATGACACCACCCTTATGGCAGAAAGTGAAGAGGAACTAAAAAGCCTCGATGAAAGTGAAAGAGGAGAGTGAAAAAGTTGACTTAAAGCTCAACATTCAGAAAATGAAGATCACGGCATCTGGTCCCATCACTTCATGGGAAATAGATGGGGAAACAGTGGAAACAGTGTCAGACTTTATTTTTCTGGGCTCCAAAATCACTGCAGATGGTGACTGCAGCCATGAAGTTAAGACACTCCTTGGAAGGAAAGTTATGACCAACCTAGATAGCATATTCAAAAGCAGAGACCTTACTTTGTCAACAAGGGTCCATCTGGTCAAGGCTATGGTTTTTCCTGATGCTGGGAGGGATTGGGGGCAAGAGGAGAAGGGGACGACAGAGGATGAGATGGCTGGATGGCATCACTGACTCGATGGACGTGAGTCTGAGTGAACTCCAGGAGTTGGTGATGGACAGGGAGGCCTGGCGTGCTGCGATTCATGGGGTCCAAAGAGTCGGACACGACTGAGCGACTGATCTGATCTGATGGGTTTTCCAGTAGTCATGTATGGATGTGAGAATTGGACTGTGAAGAAAGCTGAGTGCCAAAGAATGGATGCTTTTGAACTGTGGTGTTGGAGAAGACTCTTGAGAATCCCTTGGACTGCAAGGAGATCCAACCGGTCCATTCTAAAGGAGATCAGTCCTGGGTGTTCTTTGGAAGAAATGATGCTAAAGCTAAAACTCCAGTACTTTGACCACCTCATGCGAAGAATTGACTCATTGGAAAAGACTCTGATGCTGGGAGGGATTGGGGGCAGGAGGAGAGGGGGACAACAGAGGATGAGATGGCTGGATGGCATCACCGACTCGATGGACGTGAGTTTGAGTGCACTCTGGGAGTTGGTGATGGACAGGGAGGCCTGGCGTGCTGCAATTCATGGGGTCGCAAAGAGTCGGACACGACTGAGTGACTGAACTGAACTGAACTGAAACCCAGACAAGCTATCTTTTGGAACCAAAGGAAGAATGTGAACCTGCTCGGCCCCGCCTCACTCTGCAGGAACCTTCTCAGTGGCCTCTGCTCAGGCCCAGTCCCCAGCTCCTCTTCCCTCTTTACCCAGGTCAGCGAGTTTGCAGCAAGTTCCAAAACCGTGACTGAGGAGCTGAGGTCACTGTCGGGAACATGAGGTACATTTTTTCCCCCTAAACCGCGTCTGGGTGTCCCCTCTCCTCCATTTAGGAGGTCTTTGGACTGTCAAATTACCCTCACCTGCTCCTCCACACCGAGTAATTTCAGTTTTGGCCCTCAGAGGCTGGAGTAATGTATGGATGTGAGTATGGATGTAAGAGTTTTGCTACAAAGAAAGCTGAGTACCGAAGAACTGATGCTTTTAAACTGTGGTGTTGGAGAAGACTCTTGAGAGTCCCCTGGACTGCAAGGAGATCCAACCTGTCCATCCTAAAGGAAATCAGTCCTGAATATTCATTGGAAGGACTGATGGTGAAGCTGAAACTCCCAATACTTTGGCCACCTGATGTGAAGAGTTGAATCACTGGAAAGGACCCTGATGCTGGGAAAGATTGAAGGCGGGAGGAGAAGGGGATGACAGTTGATGAGATGGTTGGATGGCATCACTGACTCAATGGACATGAGTTTGAGTAAACTCCAGGAGTTGGTGATGGACAGGGAGGCCTGGATTGCTGTAGTCCATGGGGGTCACAAAGAGTCAGACACGACTGATCAACTGAACTGAACTGAACTGAACTGAGCACCATGGGAGAAACTGGTCACAAAATGCCTCCCAAACACTGGCTGAAATGAAGGTCAGGAGGCAAGGGATGGAAAAATAACTCTTCACATCAGGTGGCCTAAGTATTGTAGTTTCAGCTTCAACATCAGTCCTTCCAATGAACACTCAGGACTGATTTCCTTTAGGATGGACTGGTTGGATCTCCTTGCAGTCCAAGGGACTCTCAAGAGTCTTCTCCAACACCACAGTTCAAAAGCATCAATTCTGCGCTCAGCTTTATTCACAGTCCAACTCTAACATCCATACATGACCACTGGAAAAGCCATTGTTTTGACTAGACGGACCTTTGTTGGCAAAGTAATGTCTCTGCTTTTTAATATGCTATCTAGGTTGGTCATAACTTTCCTTCCAAGGAGTAAGCATCTTTTAATTTCATGGCTCCAGTCACAAAATACAGTTGGACTCTATAGTCATTCCCTTCACTGTGTGCTTATTCAACTCTACTCACTTGACTTTCAAGCACCTGATCACAGCCAACTCCCAAATTAAACATTTCATTTCACCATTTTGCCATTTCAGGTTTTTTCATGGAAGTGAACCCCACCCCTAAAGAAACTCAGCTTCTTCGTGTTTATGCTGCACCTACTTTGTACACATCATGGCATTTATGAGCATCATGTCACAAAAGTTTGAAAACAACCCACTGATTCATATGTGCCTTGGTGTAAAGAGGATAGACAGCTTCTGGGAGCACCTATTGATTTATCAGGTGGGATGCTGACCAACCCATGTATCAATGAATAAGGGCAAAGAGATCTTTAACATTTACTTTTGAAGACCAGCGGGCCCTGACTGCAGGAGCTCCACAGGAATGGGGAAAACAGAGACTTCACTCTTAACAGGTGCAGACGAAGGCTCATGCACACTGAGACAAAGCTGAGATGAAGGGCAAAACAATCGTTTGCTAGGATCCTGGATGGTGAGACCTGCCTGCTGGTCGTGAAGGATCTCTGGAGGGTGGGGGGTGGGGGGTGGGCTGTGGCTCACTGTGGAGACACAGATCCTGAGGGTGAACTATGAGAGAGCCCTCATCTGTATGAGGTCTCCATTTTGGCCCGACATTGGCTCCACTCAGAACCTGGAGGCTACAGCAATGGGTCCCCTAAGGCCAAAGGATGAAAGGGCCAGGATGCAGCCCTAACAATCAGCAGACAGGCTGTCCAAAGACTTCCTGTACACATGCCTTTCAACGTAACTCTACCCACAGAAGGGTCAAGACCCAGTTCTAACCACCACTGTGCAGGTACACGCCTCCAGACCAGCCTCACCCAGCAGGGTTGTTCAGCCACTCAGTCGTGTCTGACTCTTTGTGACCCCATGGACTGTAGGACGCCAGGCTTCCCTGTCCTTCACCATCTCCTGGAGTTTGCTCAAACTCATATCCATTGAATTGGTGATGTCATCCAAGCCTCTAGTTCTCTGTCGCCCCTTTCTGCTCCTGTCCTCAATCTTTCCCAGCATCAGGGTGTCTTCCAATGAGTCGGCTCTTCACATCAGGGGGCAGACACCAAAAGCAAGAAAAGTTGAGCCCCACAGCTTGAAAACTGAGTCCACAAATACACACGGGACACCACCCTGGGATCAGATGTCCCCTGGCCCTTGGATTGGGAGAAGGGTGCCTGGGATATCTCCTTCAGGGGGCCACTTCTCCAAGGTCAAGAAACGTAACTATGCTACCAGATATATTAAAATACAAATAGAAATTTACACTAAAGGAGGTGACAGAGGAATATGTTTCAGAGGGAGGAACAAGAAAAAACGCCAGAAGAACTAAGTAACGTGGAGATAGACAATCTACCTGAGAGTCCAGAGTAATGATAGTAAACATGATCAAAGAACTTGGGACAAGAATGCATGACCTGAGAAATGAAGTCTTTAATGAAGATTTAGAAAATATAACAACCAACCAAACAGAACTGAGGAATATAGTAAATGAAAAACAAAAAAAAAAAGAATCTAAAATGGATCAGAACAAAAAAACCCAGAAACTAAAATGAATCAGAACAGGCTAAATGAGGCAGAAAACACATCAGTGAACTAGAAGAAAGAGTACTGAAAATCACCACTACTGAACAGAATAAAAAAGAATAAAAGGAGGACATTTTAAAGAGACCTCTGGGACAACAAGCCACTAATATTTGCCCTGTAGGAGTCCCAGAAGAAGACAGGAAAGATAGAAAACAGCTGAAACCACTCTAACCTGGGAAAGGAAACAGTCACTCAAGTCTAAGAAACACCAAGAGCCCATATCTAAATAAAAACTTCATAGTAAGGACAAGCCAAAAATCTGAAATAGATACACAATCAAAATGCACATGAAAATACCCTCAACATGCTGAGACTGTCCACTGTATCAGGCTCCTTGGTGCACCCATTTACCAGGTTGAATTCTGCCCAATGCATCAGCCATTCAATAAAGCTAATTAGGGACTTCCCCAGTGGTTTGGTGGTTGAGAATCCACCTGTCAATGCAGAGGATACAGGTTCCATCCTTGGTCTGCGAAGATCCCACATGCCACAGGGCAATTAACAGCGTGTCCATGCTTTAGAGCCTGTGAGCTGCAACTACTGAGCCCTCGCACCTAGAGGGTGTGCTCCCCAACAAGAAAAGCCAACACACACAGCAACTAGAGAAAGCTTGCATGCAGCAACAAAGACCCAGCACAGGCAGGAAAAAAAAAGAAAAAGAAAATTAGCCCTTCAAGTTTCATCCATTTGATGCAATTTTTGTACATTAATGGAAGTTGGTCTAAAATGCACTGCTGTGCTATTTGGATTACAGTCATATGAATGTTCTGGTATAGAGTGTAAAGAGAGTAACTTTAGTTACAAATTATGACTGACTCACCCCCAAATTTTATGTTGTTTGATTCCATGGTGACAAGAAATTGTTCTAGATTTATTTAAACCTGAGAGCCTAATGGTGCCTTCTTAGCTGCTGTTATAAAGTACTGGAGTGAGACAAAACTGTGTTGATGGAATAAACACAATTCATCCAGGGTTGTGACACAATGTTTATATTTTATTCATGGAAACAGGAAACCTTGATACATTCATAATGTAGTTCTTTGAATACAACAGTAGCAAATGGTAATGACAGCTGTTAAATGTGATTCATACACAGACACATATTACCCTGGTTCTGATCAAATTTGATGCTCAAAATAATTGCTCTGTGTCAGGGGACGTTCAACTTTAAGGGATCCAATATGTTATTTTTTTCTTTTGTGTGCTGTTTCTCAAGGACTCTCTATTCCTTATCAGTTCCTGGAAAACAGGAACGAGCAGAGCTGCACGCAGTTCTCAGGACTGAGATGAGAAAGGGCATCTGCTTGGATTCCTTTCAGTGACTCCCTTCAGTGACCTTTTACTTAAAGGTAATCTATTCAGTTATGCCCCTCTTCCTCAGGATATGGAATGCTTTCTGGCCCTTTGAAGATTGTTATTTGCTTGGCTTTGTTTTTGCTCAGTTTTTTTTACTGCCTAAAGCTGCCTTGTATGAAGATATATAAACATGCATTTCTGCAAATAAAGCACCCTTGTTTCACTCGAGACTTGGGTCCCCTGCTTCCTTCTTCTCGTCAACTCCAGTTCCCAGGTCCCAGTCTACAAAGATCATGACAAGTGGTGCCTGAACAGGGACCTGGTGAACGCCCTTGGCAAGTGGATGGAGTGACTGTTAGGACCTACAGAGGTTGGTAAGTGCAGGGTTATAGAACAAACGGCTGGAAAGCCCCACCACTTTTCTACTTTACTTCATCATTTATTTAAGGTTCAAGGACTTTCGGTTTTGTGTCAATGGATAGAGGCTTGTCTCCAAACAGTGGTTAAATATAATCCCTGGTTCCCTGATGAAGGCAGTTTCAATTTAGAAATTTGGAACTGGGTTAAAGAAAATGTTGAACAAGCAGCAAGATGGGGAGAAAATATTCCAATACATTTCTGGCCCTTGTGGACCAGCATTAAAGCTGTGATCTTGCCATTTCAAGGCAACTCTAGCCCCCCTGATATTCGTCAACAGGCGGAATGCTCATTACACGAATATGAATTAGATGATAAGACTTTACAGAAGGCCCAATTAGAGCAACATAAAATGTTTCAAAACTGTCCCACCATCCCTGCTCTGGCTGTCCCAAGCGCTTCTCCTCCTCCTTTTGTAATGGTCACGAAACTGAAGGTCCCCTCAATTAGAGGACAGAATTAATCTGATGATGATTCTTCTGATGCTCTCTTTGACATTAAAGCCAACATTACTTTTTTTTATGACAATGATAAGCCCCTAACACACACTCATATTTATGAAAACAGACGATCTACTCATTCTCCTTCATGACGAAGCCTTTCTGATTTACTGGCTTTGCAATCTTGAGTCTCTCAGGCTGATAATCTTTTTCCCTTTCCTGTGTTAGGAAATGTTTATGCTCAAGGGCAACTAATACTGCAATATGAAGGCATTGGTTTTTCTCACATGCCACAAATGAAAAACGCTGTAACTATCTATGGCCCTCACTCACCTTTTACAAAAGAACTTCTAAATGCTATGGCATCTTCTGTTGGAAATTTTATTCCTTATGATTGGTGAATTTTGAGAAAAGCTTTTCTTAAATCACAAAAATAACTTCAATGGATAATGTGGTTTCGTGATGTGACCTGAGATCATGCCAATTCTAACACTCGAGCTGGCACTTCCCCAAACCAAATTACTTTTAAAATATTAACCAGTATGGGGCAATTTGATTTGGTGAAAGCTCAGATACAATACCCTCCTTTGTTGCATGAGCAATTGAAAGAAGTTGCCCTTGAAGCTTGGGATCGAATTACTCCTCAAGGGGAACCTAAAAGTAACTACACAAAGATATTACAAGGGCCTAATGAAGCCTATGCTGATTTTTTACCTAGACTGGGAGTTGCTATCTCCCATAATCTTGTCGGAGAAGAGACAAGAGTGCAATTAGAAAAACTGCTTGCATATGAGAATGCGAATCGGGAGTGTCAAAGAGCTATCTCTCCAATTCATGAGACCAGGAATGTTATTGATTATTTGAAGGATTGTCGCAACTTAGGATCAGAAACTCAGACAATGCAGATGTTAGCTGAAGCAATGGCTGCTGCCTTTAAAAAGGGGAATGAAGGATGTTTTGTTTGTGGAGATAAGAGCCATTTAAAAAGGAACTGCCCTAACACACACACACACACACACACACACACACACACACACACACACACACAAATAAAACTACTAAAAAACTTCCAGGAGTCTGCCCTCAATGTCATGAAGGGGTACATTGGGCTAAAAAATATCGATCTAAGTATGATGTTGAAGGGAATTTTATTTCAGGAAACAAAGATGGGGACTCCCCGGGTGGGTCCCCATAACAAAAACCAGGGCAAACTCCATCTTTTCCCTCAAACCTTCAACATCCACCAATGCTGCCGTCAACATACCAGCCCTAAATGATTTTCTTCTTTTTCCTCAAATAGTCCCTTCTAGAATACCTACCGGACTTTATGGACCCCTACCCCCACAAACCTTCGTCCTTATACTTGGCCAATCTAGTCTGACTTCTAAGGAAATGGCTATCAACCCTGAAATAATTGATTCAGATTTTAAGAAAAAAGATTCAAATTATGATGTCCTCGCAGATACTATGACAATTCAAAAAGGGGGACAAAATTGCCCAATTACTTCTTTTACCTTAAGTTTGTATTGACTCCTCTAATGGTAATCGGAAAGGTGGATTTGGGAGTACAGATCAAAAGCAATCCTTATGGACATCAATAGTATTTGAATATGCACGACTAAATATCAGATCAGATCAGTCGCTCAGTCATGTCCGACTCTTTGCGACCCCGTGAATCGCAGCACACCAGGCCTCCCTGTCCATCACCAACTCCCGGAGTTCACTCAAACTCACATCCATCGAGTCAGTGATGCCATCCAGCCATCTCATCCTCTGTCGTCCCCTTCTCCTCCTGCCCCCAATCCCTCCCAGCATCAGAGTCTTCTCCAATGAGTCAACTCTTCGCATGAGGTGGCCAAAACACTGGAGTTTCAGCTTTAGCATCATTCCTTCCAAAGAAATCCCAGGGCTGATCTCCTTCAGAATGGACTGGTTGAATCTCCTTGCAGTCCAAGGGACTCTCAAGAGTCTTCTCCAACACCACAGTTCAAAAGCATCAATTCTTCGGCACTCAGCCTTCTTCACAGTCCAGCTCTCACATCCATACATGACCACAGGAAAGACCATAGCCGAAACATTATGACCTTATGTGATAGATGCACCCCTTAATTTAATAGGAAGAGATTTACTTATGCAATGGCAAACAAATATATATTCCACATTTTTCCTAGGGGCCACCGCTCATTTAACAAACAATACAATTATTAAAATAACTTGGAAAAATGATGAGCTATTTAGACAGAGCAGTGGCCCTTTACAAAAGAGAAATTTGAAGCTGCTAAAGAACTTACAGATACACAATTGAAAATAAAACATATTGAGGAATCTTGTTCCCCTTGGAATTCTCCCATTTTTGTAATAAAAAAGAAATCTGGCAAATGGCATCTTTTAACAGATCTTCGAAAAGTTAATACATCTATGAAACCTTTGGGTGCATTACACCCAGGAATTCCATCACCTACCACTATTCCTCAAAACTGGCATATTATTATTATAGATTTATAGGATTGGTTTTTTACTTTACCTTTACACCATTTAGACCAAGAGAGATTTGCTTTCTTTCTTCCTTATGATAATCATTTTGGGCCTCATAAATGGTATCAGTGGACTGTGTTGCCTCAAGGAATGATGAATTCTCCCACCATGTGTCAATATTATGTAGCCAAAGCCGTTGAACCTGTGAGAAAACAATTTCCTGACATTCTTGTTACTCATTATATGGATGATACATTGTTTTCAGCTCCATCTATTTAGAAACTCAACAGATGTTTGACATAGCTCAACAATGCTTGCTGCTGCTGCTCCTGCTAAGTCACTTCAGTCGTGTCCGACTCTGTGCGACCCAATAGACGGCAGCCCACTAGGCTCCTCTGTCCCTGGGATTCTCCAGGCAAGAATACTAGAGTGGGTTGCCATTTCCTTATCCAATGCATTAAAGTGAAAAGTGAAAGTGGGGTCGCTCAGTCATGTTTGACTCTTAGCGACCCCATGGACTGGAGCCTACCAGGCTCCTCCGTCCATGAGATTTTCCAGGCAAGAGTACTGGAGTGGTGTGCCATTGAAAAGCTTCTAAATTAATCACTGACCCTGAAAAGATTCAAATATCTACACCTTACTATTACTTAAGATTTGTTGTTAATAGACAGCATATTACTCCCCAACTAACACAGATTTGTGTTAACAAGTTATTAAACTTGAATGATTTTCAAAAACTTTTCAGCTCAGTTCAGTTCAGTTCAGTCGCTCAGTCGTGTCCGACGCTTTGCAACCACATGAATTGCAGCACGCCAGGCCTGCCTGTCCATCACCAGCTCCAGGAGTTCACTCAGACTCATATCCATCGAGTCAGTGATGCCATCCAGCCATCTCATCCTCTGTCGTCCCCTTCTCCTCTTACCCCCAATCCCCCCCAGCATCAGAGTCTTTTCCAATGAGTCAACTCTTCCCATGAGGTGGCCAAAGTACCGGAGTTTCAGCTTTAGCATCATTCCTTCCAAAGAAATCCCAGGGCTGATCTCTTTCAGAATGGACTGGTTGGATCTCCTTGCAGTCCAAGGGACTCTCAAGAGTCTTCTCCAACACCACAGTTCAAAAGCATCAATTCTTTGGCACTCAGCCTTCTTCACAGTCCAACTCTCACATCCATACATGACCACAGGAAAAACCATAGCCTTGACTAGATGAACCTTTGTTGGCAAAGTAATATCTCTGCTTTTGAATATTCTATCTAGGTTGGTCATAACTTTCCTTCCAAGGAGTAAGCATCTTTTAATTTCATGGCTACAGTCACCATCTGCAGTGATTTTGGAGCCCAGAAAAATAAAGTCTGACAATGTATCCACTGTTTCCCCATCTATTTCCCATGAAGTGATGGGACCAGATGCCATGATTTTCATTTTCTAAATGTTGAGCTTTAAGCCAACTTTTTCACTCTCCACTTTCACCTTCATCAAGAGGCTTTTTAGTTCCTTTTCACTTTCTGCCGTAAGGGTGGTGTCATCTGCATATCTGAGGTTATTGATATTTCTCCCGGCAATCTTGATTCCAGCTTGTGTTTCTTCCAGTCCAGCGTTTCTCATGATATACTCTGCATTGAAGTTAAATAAACGGGTGACAATATACAGCCTTGATGAACTCCTTTTCCTATTTGGAACCAGTCTGTTGTTCCATTTATATTACCCATATTCAAACACATTCTTGTCTTTCTGGCCCAATGGCTCATGGCAATGAACAAGCTGATAAACTTGTCTCTTTTGCTACTCCTGAAGAGCAACATGCTCTCAGATGAGATCAGATCAGTCACCCAGTCATGTCCGACTCTTTGCGACCCCATGAATCACACCATGCCAGGCCTCCCTGTCCATCACCAACTCCCAGAGTTCACTCAGACTCACATCCATCGAGTCAGTGATGCCATCCAGCCATCTCATCCTCTGTCGTCCCCTTCTCCTCTTACCCCCAATCCCTCCCAGCATCAGAGTCTTTTCCAATGAGTCTACTCTTCGCATGAGGTGGCCAAAGTACTGGAGTTTCAGCTTTAGCATCATTCCTTCCCAAGAAATCCCAGGGCTGATCTCCTTCAAAATGGACTGGTTGGACCTCCTTGCAGTCCAAGGGACTCTCAAGAGTCTTCTCCAACACCACAGTTCAAAAGCACCAATTCTTCAGCACTCAGCCTTCTTCACAGTCCCAGCTCTCACATCCATACATGACCACAGGAAAAACCATAGCCTTGACTAGACGAACCTTTGTTGGCAAAGTAATGTCTCTGCTTTTGAATATGCTATCTAGGTTGGTCATAACTTTCCTTCCAAGGAGTAAGCGTCTTTTAATTTCATGGCTGCAGTCACCATCTGTAGTGATTTTGGAGCCCAGAAAAATAAAGTCTGACACTGTTTCCCCATCTATTTCCCATGAAGTGATGGGACCGGTTGGAACCAGTCTGTTGTTCCATGTCCAGTTCTAACTGTTGCTTCCTGACCTGCATACAGATTTCTCAAGAGGGAGATCAGGTGGTCTGGTATTCCCATCTCTTTCAGAATTTTCTACAGTTTGTTGTGATCCACACAGTCAAAGGCTTTGGCATAGTCAATAAAGCAGAAATAGATGTTTTTCTGGAACTCTCTTGCTTTTTCCATGATCCAGAAGATGTTGGCAATTTGATCTCTGGTTCCTCTGCCTTTTCTAAAACCAGCTTGAACATCAGGAATTTCACGGTTCACATATTGCTGAAGCCTGGCTTGGAGAATTTTGAGCATTACTTTACTAGCGTGTGAGATGAGTGCAATTGTGTGGTAGTTTGAGCATTCTTTGGCATTGCCTTTCTTTGGGGTTGGAATGAAAACTGACCTTTTCCAGTCCTGTGCCCACTGCTGAGTTTTCCAAATTTGCTGACATATTGAGTGCAGCACTTTCACAGCATCATCTTTCAGGATTTGGAATAGCTCCACTGGAATTCCATCACCTCCACTAGCTTTGTTCGTAGTGATGCTCTCTAAGGCCCACTTGACTTCACATTCCAGGATGTCTGGCTCTAGGTCAGTGATCACACCATCGTGATTATCTAGGTCATGAAGCTCTTTTATGTACAGTTCTTCTGAGTATTCTTGCCACCTCTTCTTGATATCTTCTGCTTCTGTTAGGTCCATACCATTTCTGTCCTTTATCGAGCCCATATTTGCATGAAATATTCCTTTGGTATCTCTGATTTTCTTGAAGAGATCCCTAGTCTTTCCCATTCTGTTGTTTTCCTCTATTTCTTTGCATTGATCGCTGAAGAAGGCTTTCTTATCTCTTCTGATTTCTGTCCAATGGAGAATATTACCCTTTTCCTATGCATTGTCCCTAGCACACCACCAGTCCCTGGTAACTGTCCCTCTCCTCCTACGAAAGCCCAGTCCTTTTAACATCTTGCCTATTCTGTTCAAGGTCAGTTGGTAGAACATTATGCTTTATAACAGGCTGGACTATGTACAGAAGGGCTTCCTGATCCTACTGACCATGATGGGTCATGTCCTAGTTTTACATTACTTTCCACCCTCCCTATTGCTAATTCACACACACTATTGAATTTTGTAATTCAGGCTGTGTGTTTTTCCAAGAAACACGGATGTGAATGAATCATATCTAATGAAGTCAGCCCCTACATCTCACTGATTCCTTCCCAGAAACCATCATGAAATGCATGTAGCAAATTCATTTGATCAATGTATTACCAAAGCCAAGCCCTTAGAGCTCACCACACAACAGGCCAATAAACTGAGAGACAACTTGTGGGGCAAGGAATAGTGACTTTATTCAGAAAGCCAGGAGACCAAAAGATGGTGGACTACTGTCCCAAAGAATCATCTTTGCTGAGTTAGAATTCGGGTTTCTTTTACATGAAAAGATCTCTATAGCTTCTCCTCAAGTATGGACTTACTGTAGTTGCTGATTACCTGAACTAAAGTCATCAGATAATATATATAGTGAAAAAGGTAAAGGATTTGCCACAGCCATTGAGTCTGGGAAGTGTGGCTCCACTATGTTCCTACTTTGTGACTTTTAGGTAAGATTCTTGCTACGCACATTACATTGCTGTGTGTTTTCTCCAGGATAAATACTCTGATACTACTGGCGAAATGTTGAGCTGTGAGGATAGGGTTTTTTGTTTTTTTTTTTTCATATTTGTGAAACTGGTGAGGAATCTTTCTAGAATGAATTCATGTTCTAAAGACCTGACTGACAAATACATATATTTCTGGCTTCTATCCAGTATGAATTTTCTCATGAAGCCTAAGATGTTGCCACACTCTTGATATTTGTATGGTTTCTCAGTAGTGTGAGTTCTCTGACCAACAGTAAGGTGTGATTTTGAACTTTGAATTTTGAAGACTTCTACCATATACCACATTCACATAAGTTTCTCTCATGTATGGATTTTCTGATTTTAGTGAGTGCTGAGACCTGAGTAAAGGATTTTCCACACTCGAAACAGTTGAAAGGTTTCTCTATATGTATTCTCCCATGACTTGTAAAGTGTGAATTTCGACTGAAGAATTTGCCACACCCATCACAAACTAAAAGGTCTCTCTCCAGTACGAATTCTCCAGTGAAATCGAAGATGTGGTTTTTGCCAAAGACTTTTCCACACTCATAACATTTGTAAGGTCTCTCACCAGTATGAACTGTCTGATGACTTAAAAGGATCGACTTCACACGAAAGGCCTTGCCACACTCATCACATTTGTAAGGTTTCTCTCCAGTATGAAATCTCTTACGACTTATGAAATGTGAAGGTTGACTAAAGTGCTTGCCACACTCATTACATTTGTAAGGTTTCTTTCCAGTATGAACCCTCTGATGACCATCAAGGTGTGCATTTCGGCTGAAGACGTTGTCACATATATCACATTTAAATGATTTCTATCCTGTGTGCTTTTTCTGATGTCTCCTGAGGTTTGATCTGTCAGTAAAGGTTTTGCCACACTCATTACATTGGTAAATTCTCTTTCTTGCATGGATATTCTGATGACTTACAAGGAATGAATTCTGATCAAAGATTTTACCACATATATCACATTTACGTAAGTTTGCTCCTGAGTGGATTATCTGATGTCTAGCAAGGGTGGAGCTATCATTGAAGGTTTTGCCACACTCATTACATTTGTCACATTTCACTTCAGAATGAATTTTCAAATGACGTGCAAGCTGTGAACTTTGATCAATTTGTCACATACTTCACATTTATGTGATTTCTTTCTTATATGGATGGCCTGATGTGTAATGAGGTATGAGCCCTTGAGATAGACTTTCCCACACTGATTACATTTGTAAGGTTTTTCCCTCTGTGCCTTGAGGTCTTGTGCTATTATTGAAGGATTCATAAAATCATTCCCATATATATTAGAAACACTGGTGTGGACTCAAGGAGGAATTCTCTGAAGTGGTGAAAATGAGAAACTGTTGTTGACAGATCTCTTAACTTCATAATATTCAGAAATTATCCTGCCAGTTTGAAATATCTGCAGTTTATCTTGCAAGTTAAATCCAAGCCTGTTTCCACAGGGCTTGATTCCTGCATCCTTTCTATCATGCGAATCTCTTCTATCAGGCACATTTCCATTTAGGCTTACAGGTGTTCCTTTGTAATTTCTTTTGTCATCTCTGCCCTGACACTCAGAGTCACACATATTTTCCTGACTTTCCCAAAGATGAAAACGTTTGATTTCACAGCTTTCAGGTCTTCCCAGCATCAATGTTTGGAATGTTTCTAGTTTATCACTGTTCGCTTAGGGTTGTAAATGCTTGATCACATGTGTAGGAGAGATTTCTACAAGATAAAAAGAACCATAGGTATCCCGCTCACAATATCTCAAAAATAAATGTTTCATGTTGAATATATATTACACCAAAAGTAATACTTACACCAAGTTATGAAACACCACAATGATGATCTTAACGTCCAAGGTAAGAGAAACCCAAGTAAGATAGGAGGTGTTGCAAGAGGGAATCAGAGGACAAACACACAGAAACCATACTCACAGAAAACTAGTCAATCTAATCACACTAGGACCACAGCCTTGTCTAACTCAGTGAAACAAAGCCATGCCCGTGGGGCCACTCAAGACGGGCGGGTCATGGTGGAGAGGTCTGACAGAATGTGGTCCACTGGAGAAGGGAATGGCAAACCACTTCAGTTTCCTCGCCTTGAGAACCCCTGAACAGTATGAAAAGGCAAAATGATATGATAATGAAAGAGGAACTCCTCAGGTTAGTAGGTGCCCAATATGCTACTGGAGATCAGTGGAGAAATAACTCCAGAAAGAATGAAGGGATGGAGCCAAAGCAAAAACAATACCCAGTTGTGGACGTGTCTGGTGATAGAAGCAAGGTCCGATGCTGTAAAGAGCAATATTGCATAAGAACCTGGAATGTCAGGTCTATGAATCAAGGCAAATTGGAAGTGGTCAAATGAGATGGCAAGAGTAAATGTCGACATTCTAGGAATCAGCGAACTAAAATGGACTGGAATGGGTGAACTTAACTCAGATGACCATTATATCTACTACCGTGGACAGGAATCCCTTAGAAGAAATGGAGTAGCCATCATGGTCAACAAGAGTCTGAAATGCAGTACGTGGATGCAGTCTCAAACACGACAGAATGATCCCTGTTCATTCCAAGGCAAACCATTCAACATCACAGTAATCTAAGTCTATGCCCCAACCAGTAACACTGTGAAGCTGAAGTTGAACGGTTCTATCAAGACCTACAAGACCTTTTAGAACTAACACCCCAAAAAGATGTCCTTTTCATTATAGGGGACTGGAATGCAAAAGTAGGAAGTCAAGAAACACCTGGAGTAACAGGCAAATTTGGCCTTGGAATACGGAATGAAGCAGGGCAAAGACTAATAGAGTTTTGCCAGGAAAATGCACTGGTCATAGCAAACACCCTCTTCCAACAACACAAGACAAGACTCTATATGTGGACATCACCAGATGGTCAACACCGAAATCAGATCGATTATATTCTTTGCAGCCAAAAAATGGAGAAGTTCTATACAGTCAACAAAAAAAAGACCAGGAGTTGACTGTGGCTCAGATCATGAACTCCTTATTGCCAAATTCAGACTTAAATGGAAGAAAGGTAAAACCACTAGACCATTCAGGTATGACCTAAATCAAATCCCTTATGATTATACAGTGGAAGTGAGAAATAGATTAAGGGACTAGATCAGATAGATAGAGTGCCTGATGAACTATGGACTGAGGTTCGTGACATTCACAGGAGACAGAGATCAAGATCATCCTAATGGAAAAGAAATGCAAAAAAGCAAAATGGCTGTCTGGAGAGGCCTTAGAAATGTCACCCTGAAAAGAAGGGAAGTGAAAAGCAAAGGAGAAAAGGAAAAATATAAGCATCTGAATGCAGAGTTCCAAAGAATAGCAAGAAGAGATAAGAAAGCCTTCCTCAGCGATCAATGCAAAGAAATGGAGGAAAACAACAGAATGGGAAAGACTAGAGATCTCTTCAAGAAAATCAGAGATACCAGGGGAATATTTCATGCAAAGATGGGCTCGATAAAGGACAGAAATGGTATGGACCTAACAGAAGCAGAAGATATTAAGAAGAGGTGGCAAGAATACTCAGAAGAACTGTACATAAAAGAGCTTCACGACCTAGATAATCACGGTGGTGTGATCACTGACCTAGAGCCAGACATCCTGGAATGTGAAGTCAAGTGGGCCTTATAAAGCATCACTACGAACAAAGCTAGTGGAGGTGATGGAATTCCAGTGGAGCTATTCCAAATCCTGAAAGATGATGCTGTGAAAGTGCTGCACTCAATATGCCAGCAAATTTGGAAAACTCAGCAGTGGGCACAGGACTGAAAAAGGTCAGTTTTCATTCCAATCCCAAAGAAAGGAAATGCCAAAGAATGCTCAAACTACCGCACAATTGCACTCATCTCACATGCTAGTAAAGTAATGCTCAAAATTCTCCAAGCCAGGCTTCAGCAATATGTGAACCGTGAACTTCCTGATGTTCAAGCTGGTTTTAGAAAAGGCAGAGGAACCAGAGATCAAATTGCCAACATCCACTGGATCATTGAAAAAGCAAGAGAGTTCCAGAAAAACATCTATTTCTGCTTTATTGACTATGCCAAAGCCTTTGACTGTGTGGATCACAACAAACTGTGGAAAATTCTGAAAGAGATGGGAATACCAGACCACCTGATGTCCCTCTTGAGAAACCTATGCAGGTCAGGAAGCAACAGTTAGAACTGGACATGGAACAACAGACTAGTTCCAAATAGGAAAAGGAGTACGTCAAGGCTGTATATTGTCACCCTGCTTACTTAACTTATATGCAGAGAACATCATGAGAAACGGTGGGCTGGAAATAGTACAAGCTTTAATCAAGATTGCCGGGAGAAATATCAATAACCTCAGATATGCAGATGACACCACTTTTATGGCAGAAAGTGAAGAGGAACTAAAAAGCCTCTTGATGAAAGTGAAAGAGGAGAGTGAAAAAGTTGGCTTAAAGCTCAACATTCAGAAAACGAAGATCATGGCATCTGGTCCCATCACTTCATGGGAAATAGATGGGGAAACAGTGGAAACAGTGTCAGACTTTATTTTTGGGGGGCTCCAAAATTAATGCAGATGGTGACTGCAGCTATGAAATTAAAAGACGCTTGCTCCTTGGAAGGAAAGTTATGACCAACCTAGATAGCATATTCAAAAGCAGAGACATTACTTTGCCAACAAAGGTTCGTCTAGTCAAGGGTATGGTTTTTCCTGTGGTCATGTATGGATGTGAGAGCTGGACTGTGAAGAAGGCTGAGCACTGAAGAATTGATGGTTTTGAACTGTGGCGTTGGAGAAGACTCTTGAGAGTCCCTTGGACTGCAAGGAGGTCCAACCAGTCCATTCTGAAGGAGATCATCCCTGGGATTTCTTGGAAGGAATGATGCTGAAGCTGAAACTCCAGTATTTTGGCCACCTCATGCGAAGGGTTGACTCATTGGAAAAGACTCTGATGCTGGGATGGATTGCGGGTAAGAGAAGGGGACGGCAGAGGATGAGATGGCTGGATGGCATCACTGACTCGATGGATGTGAGTCTGAGTGACCTCCGAGAGCTGGTAATGGATAGGGAGGCCTGGCGTGCTGCGATTCATGGGGTCGCAAAGAGTCAGACTGACTGAGCGACTGATCTGATCTGATCTGAAGGTGATGTGTTAATTCTGTGGTCATTGGCTAGAAATCCCGAGTTTTCAACTGTACATATGTATAGTTTGTAAAAAGAACAAAGCAACCGAGACACACTCTTGATGCCCCTGCTTGGTGTGGAGGCAATGCCTACTGGAGGGGCTGTAGCTCAGGGCGTGCACTGTGGGGCTGGACCTGTGGACACTGCAGTGGGCATCTATTTTTCTTCAGGTTGTATTGTTTTTGTATATAGCGACATAGCATCCCGCTGCCATTCTTAGCTGTGGGGGGGTGGAGGGGGGTGGGGGGGGATGGGGGGGGTGGTGGTCAGCAGGCATGAGAAGTGTTTTGGATCCTTTTTAGTTGAAGTGCTGTAGTTTTAAACTGTTTTTTTTTTTTTTTTTAATTAAACAAACTGTAGAACTGTTCATTGTCAGCAAAGCCAAGAGCCACTGCACCAGTGAAAGTTCAAGAACCTTCTGTAGTAAACACGATCTGCAATGTTCTGTTATTTTTTTGTATGTTTAGAATATTGAAATGTTTTTGAAGTTAAATAAACAGTATTACATTTTTAAAATTGTGCTCAAAAAAAATAAATAAAACATGCACTACTGTAAGCCAAGTGACAGCACTAATTTGCTTTAAAAGGCTTGAGGTAAATTAACATATTTTTCTCTAATCAGAGCAGGAGAAACACCCAATTGGCCCACAAAGTGGTAAGAGAAGCAGGATATGAATCTGAACCTACAGACTGAGAAAACTTAGTTGTAAACATGACCACCCACCAAATTAATAGATTAGAAAATATTTAAAAAAACACAAGGGACTTAGAAAATATCAAGGAAGATACAAGACAGATGCAGTCAGTTTAACTATTATTCAACCATCCCATCTCCAAATGGGTTGTGAGTCATCATGGATGCACAGAGTGATTTAGGTCATGTCCTGAGAAACTTGTTCAATAAACGACCAGACATTATCTTTACAGTGAGAATATGTAGAAGGTGGAGGGATGTGGTAGGTAAGAACAATGTTTCCATCCATATCAAGGTACTCTGTGAGGAATGGTCAGGACTAAGAAAGGGCCTGCGTGGAGCACAGGGTACACAGGTTTATGTTAGATATCAGCTTGTGACTGCAAGTCTTTGTGAAAATAACTGAGAGCGCAAACTAATATACTGACCTTAAAAGAAAAGAACTGGTTCAACAGGTTTATGGGCACTATACTATGGGTATGGGACAGAAACAAGAGAGATTTTAATAGTGACTGTGATATATGGAGAAAGCAGGATAATACCTATTATACTATTTACAATGTAATGTATCCAACTGTGAATTTTATATGTTACAATCGCATGCTTATATTCAAGAAAAACATACATAATATTCCAGAATATTGTGTAAGAATCTTATTAGCAGAAAACAGAAGGAAATCCAGGAAAAGGCTATCTAAACCTGGGTTCCTCTGTCAAGTATGATTAACCTCTCTTTGGGACATTTATTTCATTTCTTCTTACACACATGTTCATCTCAAGATCGAGGAGTATCAAACAAAAGGAGGGATTGAATCTGACTCTGGAAGACCTTCCCACTTACAAAAGCCTTTCTGAGGCACCCAACTCCTTTTTGTAGAAAAAGGCTTTATTCTCCTAGACCTTCCCTGAGCTCAAAAGAGCAGATTCAAACAGTTACTAATGCATAAAAGGATCATACCATGTTCAAGTGGGATTTATTGCAGGGATGCAAGATTTTTCAATATCCACAAATTAATCAGTATGATACACCACACTAACAGTAGAAGCCTAAAAACCATATGATGATCATTGGATGCAGAAAAGATTCTGACAAAATTCAAGTGCCATTTATGATAAAAATCCTTCAGAAAGTCAGCACAGATGGACCATACCTCAACATAATTAAGGCTGTATATGTCAAACACACAGCTAACATCATACTCAACAGGGAAAAACTGAAAGCATTCCCCTTAACAACATGAATAAGACAAGAATGTTCACTATTGCCACTTTTATTGAACGTATTTTTGGAAGTCCTAGCCACAACAATCAGAAAAGAAAAACAAATAAAAGGAATTCAAGTTAAAAAAAAATAAGAAAGAAGTATAACTGTCACTATGATGCTACACACGCAAAATCACCAAGATGCCACCAGATGACTACTAGACCACATCAATGAACAGAGTAAACTTGCTGGATACAAAATATATAGAAAACTGCTGTCATGACTGAGAGACTGGACTTAAGAAGGTTTTCAATGCATTTGGAAGGGAAAAAAAGAGACCTTAGAGTTTATCTTTGTTAGTGTTGAAATGTCACTGGGGCATGTACATCAGTGTACACATATGCTTTTTATTATTAGAGTTTGGAGATGACAGTTTTTGGGCTGGCTGAGGTCACTGTGACTGATAAGAAGCTGTCTTGAAACCTGTTTACTGCTTGGGCCCTTCATATGTATTATTCCATCTTAAATGCATGAGTTGTTAAACCTTGGAATCTTTCTGGGGATTGTATAGCACGGCGGGTGGAATTTTACTGCATGTGTGGATTGTGTGTTGAACCAGATGAAATTTCATAAGGGTCTTTCAACCTAGAAGGAAAATGGTGCTAAACTTTGATGACAGAGGGATTTCGTTAGGGAGGGGCCATTAAATCTCAGGATGTAAGGAAAGATCGGGCTCCCCAGGTGGTGCTAGTGATAAAGAATCACCTGCCAATGCAGGAGACATAAGAGACGCAGGTTCGATCCCTGAGTTGGGAGGAGGGCATGGCAACCTACTCCATGGGCAGAGGAGTCTGGTGGACTACAGTCCATAGGGTCACAAAGAGCCAGACATGACTAAAGTGACTTAGCTCATGGTCACAGAGAAGGATTATTCATAGACTCCAAGGACCATCAGCTCCATAGCAACCTGTAGCACAAAGGCTTATTCTGGATATGATGCAGCTGCTATTTCTTGCTGCCAGTGCAGTGGGGTTCTCTCCATGTCTTTCCAAATCACATGCATGTGCCACATACCTGCACAATACAGATAGACAGGAACTCGTGTGAATTGTTGATGAGAATGTAAATAGTACATGGAAAACAGTACAGAGGTTCCTCAAATACTACAAATAGATCATGCATAGGGCCTCACAGTCTCACTTCTGATTATATATCCAAAGGAAGCAGAATCAGTGGATCATGGGATCTTCATCGCATCACACAGGACTTTTCGTCGTGGCATGGGGGCTCTGGAGTACGCAGCCTCTGTCTTTGCAGTGCCTGGGCTTAGTTGCTCCGCTTCATGTTGGATCTTATGTCCCCATGCTACTTCTGAGGCTGCTATATCTGAGGCTCCAGAAGCAAAAGAAAGGAGAAGGCAATGGCACCCCACTCCAGTACTCTTGCCTGGAAAATCCCATGGATGGAAGAGCCTGGTAGGCTGCAGTCCATGGGGTCGCACAGAGTCGGACACAACTAAGCAACTTCACTTTCACGCATTGGAGAAGGTAATGGCAACCCACTCCAGTGTTCTTGCCTGGAGAATCCCAGGGTTGGAGGAGCCTGTTGGGCTGCCGTCTATGGGGTTGTACAGAGTCAGACACGACTGAAGTGACTTAGCAGCAGCAGCACAAGCAAAAGCAGGGGTGTGCCCTGCTTTTACAAAGGATTGAAGACAAGTTCTCTTTGTTGCAAGGCATATTCTTAACCTGAAATTCCTGTGACCACCAAGAATGTCCTGTGAAAAATCAGTGATTTGAAGGAGATACCTGCATTTGTATAACCAATATTTCTTTATTCACAACAATCATTTGTTGTAGAAATAACCTAAATGTCTGTTGACAAATAAGTCAATAATAAAAACGTGTGTGACAGTCTTCCCAGGTATTAATATTGGTAAAGGACCACCTGCCACTACAGGAGACATGAGATGAAGGTTTGATCCCTGGGTTAGGAAGATGCCCTGAAGGGAGGCATGCCAATCCACTCCAGTATTCTTGCCTGGAGAATCCCATGGACAGAGGACCCTGGTGGGCTAAGGTCCATAGCGTCACAAAAAGTAGCACACGACTGAAGTGTCTGAGCACACAGTACATGAGACAGACTGGGACCTGAGGCCCTTGATGGCAGGGCTTGCTCCTGGACAAATGTCTCCTTGGGCAACAGAACACAAAGACACTGTAAGGGACCAAAGAAACTGTAATCACGCACATGCGCGGTCAGGGCAATTCTGAACGATAAGAAATTAAAAGGCCACAGACCAGCTGCTATTTCTGAGGTTCCAGAAGCAAAAGAAGGGCTGTGCCCATGATCTCTGCCCACAACAGGCCCAAAGGGAGGGGAAGGGAGGGGAAGATCACCTCAGCTTCTGTCCTGCCTAACCCACCAATCCCCCCTACCCTCACCCCATTTAAAGGACTGGCCTACCTCCCACTCCCACCTGTTGGAAAACAGCCAGGGCACCTACTTTTTCTTGCTCTTACTGCAGCAGGAGCCCCAATAAAGACTTGTCTGAATTTGTCCTCTGGTCTGTTAATTATTTCGGACTCTTTTGTTGACCATGATGGCCACTCCATTTCTTCTGAGGGATTCCTGTACACAGTAGTAGATATAATGGTCATCTGAGTTAAATTCACCCATTCCAGTCCATTTGAGTTCGCTGATTGCTAGAATGTCGACATTCACTCTGGCCCTCTCTTGTTTGACCACTTCCAATTTGCCTTGATTCATGGACCTCACATTCCAGGTTCCTATGCAATATTGCTCTTTACAGCATCGGACCTTGCTTCTATCACCAGACACATCCACAGCTGGGTATTCTTTTTGCTTTGGCTCCATCCCTTCATTCTTTCTGGAGTTATTTCTCCACTGATCTCCAGTAGCATATTGAGCACCTACTGACCTGGGGAGTTTCTCTTTCAGTATCCTATCGTTTTGCCTTTTCGTACTGGGGTCCTCAAGGCAAAATACTAAAGTGGTTCGTACTTGGGATCCTCAAGGCAAAATACTAAAGTGGTTTGCCATTCCCTTCTCCAGCGGACCACGTCCTGTCAGATCTCTCCACCATGACCCGCCCATCCTGGGTTGCCCCACAGGCATGGTTTAGTTTCACTGAGTTAGACAAGGCTGTGGCCCTAGTGTGATTAGATTGACTAGTTTTCTGTGAGTATGGTTTCAGTGTGTTTGCCCTCTGATGCCCTCTTGCAACACCTACCATCTTACTTGGTTTTCTCTTACCTTGGGCGTGGGGCATCTCTTCACGGCTGCTCCAGCAAAGCACAGCCATCGCACCTTACCTTGGACGAGGGGTCTCTCCTCACCACTGCCCTTCCTGACCTTCAACGTGGGATAGCTCCTCCCTCCTGTGCCCATGCAGCCACAGCTTCTTGGACATGGGGTAGCTCCTCTCACCCGCCACCCCTGGCTTCGGGCTTGGCGCCTGGGGTATCTCCTCTGAGCCGCCGCCCCTGACGTCGGACGTGGGGTAACTCCTCTGGTCACCACCCCTGACCTCGGACGCGGGGTAAATCCTCTTGGCTGTTCCTGCGCCGTCGCAGTCTGGTACTCTCAGCCGCTGCCCCTGACCTCGGATGCGGGGTAACTCCTCTCGTCGCCGCCCCTGACCTCATACGCGGTAACTCGTCTCTGCCGTTCCTGTGCCATCGCATTCTGGTACTCTCGGCCGCTGCCCCTGACCTACCTACAAGACCTTTTAGAACTAACACCCCAAAAAGATGTCCTTTTCATTATAGGGGGCTGGAATGCAAAAGTAGAAAGTCAAGAAACACCTGGAGTAACAGGCAAATTTGGCCTTGGAATACGGATTGAAGCAGGGCAAAGACTAATAGAGTTTTGCCAAGAAAATGCACTGGTCATAACAAACACCCTCTTCCAACAACACAAGAGAAGACTCTATACATGGACATCACCAGATGGTCAACACCGAAATCAGACAAATTATATTTTTTTGCAGCCAAAGACGGAGAAGCTCTGTACAGTCAGCAAAAACAAGACCAGGAGCTGACTGTGGCTCAGACCATGAACTCCTTATTGCCAAATTCAGACTGAAATTGAAGAAAGTAGGTAAAACCACTAGACCATTCAGGTATGACCTAAATCAAATCCCTTATGATTGTACAGTGGAAGTGAGAAATAGATTTAAGGGCCTAGATCTGATAGATAGAGTGCCTGATGAACTATGGAATGAGGTTCGTGACATTGTACAGGAGACAGGAATCAAGACCATCCCCATGGAAAACAAATGCAAAAAAGCAAAATGGCTGTCTGGGGAGGCCTTACAAATAGTTGTGAAAAGAAGAGAAGCGAAAAGCAAAGGAGAAAAGGAAAGATATAAACATCTGAATGTGGAGTTCCAAAGAATAGCTAGAAGAGATAAGAAAGCCTTCCTCAGAGATCAATGCAAAGAAATAGAGGAAAACAACAGAATGGGAAAGACTAGGGATCTCTTCAAGAAAATCAGAGATACCAAAGGAACATTTCATGCAAAGATGGGCACAATAAAGGACAGAAATGGTATGGACCTAACAGAAGCAGAAGATATTAAGAAGAGGTGGCAAGAATACACAGAAGAACTGTACAAAAAAGAGCTTCATGACCTAGATAATCACGATGGTGTGATCACTGACCTAGAGCCAGACATCCTGGAATGTGAAGTCAAGTGGGCCTTAGAAAGCATCACTACGAACAAAGCTAGTGGAGGTGATGGAATTCCAGTGGAGCTATTCCAAATCCTGAAAGATGATGCTGTGAAAGTGCTGCACTCAATATGCCAGCACATTTGGAAAACTCAGCAGTGGCCACAGGATTGGAAAAGGTCAGTTTTCATTCCAATCCCAAAGAAAGGCAATGCCAAAGAAGGCTCAAACTACCGCACAATGGCACTCATCTCACATGCTAGTAAAGTAATGCTCAAAATTCTCCAAGCCAGGCTTCAGCAATATGTGAACCGTGAACTTCCTGATGTTCAAGCTGGTTTTAGAAAAGGCAGAGGAACCAGAGATCAAATTGCCAACATCTTCTGGATCATGGAAAAAGCAAGAGAGTTCAAAAAAAGCATCTATTTCTGCTTTATTGACTATGCCAAAGCCTTTGACTGTGTGGATCACAACAAACTGTGGAAAATTCTGAACACCTGATCTGCCTCTTGAGAAATTTGGTTGCAGGTCAGAAAGCAACAGTTAGAACTGAACATGGAACAACAGACTGATTCCAATTAGGAAAAAGAGTACGTCAAGGCTGTATATTTTCACCCTGCTTATTTAACTTCTATGCAGAGTACATCATGAGAAATGCTGGACTGGAAGAAACACAGGTTGGAATCAAGATTGCCAGGAGAAATATCAATAACCTCAGATATGCAGATGACACCACCTTTATGGCAGAAAGTAAAGAGGAACTAAAAAGCCTCCTGATGAAAGTGAAAGTGGAGAGTGAAAAAGTTGGCTTAAAGCTCAACATTCAGAAAATGAAGATCATGGAATGTGGTCCCATCACTTCATGGGAAATAAATGGGGAAACAGTGGAAACAGTGTCAGACTTATTTTTCTGGGCTCCAAAATCACTGCAGATGGTGACTGCAGCTATGAAATTAAAAGACGCTTACTCCTTGGAAGGAAAGTTATGACCAACCTAGATATCATATTCAAAAGCAGAGGTATTACTTTGCCAACAAAGTTTCGTCCAGTCAAGGGTATGGTTTTTCCTGTGGTCATGTATGGATGTGAGAGTTGGACTGTGAAGAAAGCTGAGTGCCAAAGAATTGATGCTTTTGAACTATGGTGTTGGAGAAGACTCTTGAGAGATCCAACCAGTCCATTTTGAAGGAGATCAGCCCTGGGATTTCTTGGGAAGGAATGATGCTAAAGCTGAAACTCCAGTACTTTGGCCACCTCATGCGAAGAGTTGACTCATTGGAAAAGACTCTGATGCTGGGAGGGATTGAGGGCAAGAGGAGAAGGGGACGACAGAGGATGAGATGGCTGGATGGCATCACTGACTCGATGGATGTGAGTCTGAGTGACCTCCAGAAGTTGGTGATGGATAGGGAGGCCTGGCGTGCTGCGATTCATGGGGTCGCAAAGAGTTGGACATGACTGAGCGACTGATCTAATCTGATCTGATGAGACTGCAGCATGTTTACTGTTAACTGGTACATGCTTTGAAGTCATCATGGGAAAATTGCATTTTTTTTTTAGCTGACATGTTTTTCTAGTATACGTGTTTTTGTCACAGGCTGTTTGCAAGTATTCGTCCCTAAAATCAATTTGAATTATCTTTTACAACTCTTATTTTTAGTAAAGAAGTTTATTGCTCTAGTGTTTCTCAGAATTTTAAGATAATACTTGGACAGTTTCAAAATTTTTTGAAAATGAAAAATATTACATAGTTGGGAAAAAGTTTATAACTGTGATATAAGTATTACTTTTGGTGTAATAGACACTGAGACACTTATTGATTAATTTTAGTGAATGGATTGTTTATGTCTTGTAGATAGATATCTATCTGATACATGTGGTCAACCAATTACAACCCAAAGCAGAGAGTGATACAGGAGAAGTACTCCAAACAGCGATCTTGGGAAGACCTAAAGGTCATGAAATCAAACATTTTTACCTCAGGGAAATCCAGGAAGACATGTATAACTTTGAGTGTCATTGGAGAAGTGGTGGAAGAAATAACAAAGAAATGCCTATAACTCATGACGGAATTCTCACTGATGGCAGAGGTCAACAGTGAAGAAAGGATGTGGAAATCAAGCCCTTTGTAAATAGGCTTGGATTAAATGTGCAGGATAAACTGCAGATATTTCAAACTGATGGGATAATTTCTGAATGTAATGAAGTTACGAAGTCTGTCAACAGTAGTTTGTCACCTTCACCACTTCAAGGAATACCTCCTGGTGTCCAAACTAACCTTTCTAATATATTTGGGAATGATTTTTTGCATCCTTTATTACTGACACAAGATCCAACAGCATACCAGGAAAGAGCTTCCAAGTGTATTGAGTGTAGGAAAACCTTTAGTCATGTCTCAGCTCTCAGGAATCATCAGATAACTTATTCAGATGAGATATTACATAAGTGTGACATATGTGTCAAGGTCTTCAGTACAAATTCACACCTTGCAGTTCATCAGAGAATTCATAAGTGAGAGAAACCTTACAAATGTGATGAGTGTGGCAAGGTCTTCAGTCATAAAACAACCCTTGCAAATAATCAAAGAATTCATACCGGAGAGAAACCTTTCAAATGTAATGAGTGTGGCAGAAGTTTTAATCGCTCCTCAAATCTCTAGACACCAGATAATTCATATAGGAAATAAGTTATATAAATGTGATGTATGTGGCCGTGTCTTTAGTCGAAAACCAAACCTTACAGATCATCAGAGAGTTCATAGTGGATAGAAGTGAAGAAAAGTGGGAGAAGGTTATAAGTGTAATTTTTGTGGTAAGCTGTTTACTTACAGTTCACACATTTTAATTCATCAGAAAATCCTTATGGGAGAGAAACCTTACAAATGTAATCAGTGTGGAAAGGACTTTAGTGAAAAGGCAACCCTTGCAAAGCATCAAAGAATTCATACTGGAGAGAAACCTTACAAATGCAATGAGTGTGGAAAAGCCTTTAGTCAAAAAGCACGTCTTCAGCTTCATTGGAAAATACATACAGGAGAGTCTCTCAACCTTACAAATGTAAGGTGTTGCAAGTCTTTCAGTTGAAATTCACACATTATAAGTCATTGGAAAGTATATTTTGTAGAGAGACCTTTCAGATATTTTGAGTGTAAAAAAGCCTTTACTCAGGTCTCAAACCTCACTAAACATCAGAAAATCCATAAACGAGAGACATCATCCAAGTGTGATACATGTTGATCTTTAACTCTCAGAGTTCAAAAGAAACTATACAAATGTCATGAGTGTGGCAAAGCTTTTGTGTGTGGAAGCCTCATGATCAGATAATTCATAGAAGAGTGGAACATTACAAATGTAATGAGTGTCTCAGAGTACTTAGTAGGAATGCATACCTTATGATCCACATTGGAAAGAAACATTAGAAATGTAATGAGTGTGGTAAATTCTTCAGTGTACTTTCAGGCCTAACTTGCCATCAGATGATGTACAGAGGTGAGAGCCCTTGAAAATATAATTGAGGTTGCAGTGCTTTTGGCAGTGGTTCATATCTTATGCTTCATGAGAATATTCACACTGGATCGAGCGCAGATGATATTGAATGTGGTCAGGCCGTTGAAAATCTACTCATTCTCAAAAAGTTCATAACCAGTGCCAGGAATATAAGCAACCTTTTCTCATTGGTCCCCTTGCACCAGTAATCAAGTTGTACTGCAGCAAACAGTACTAATGTACTGAATTTTGAATAGCTTTTAGGTTGTGCCTTAGACTTACCAGGGATTCCCTGGTGGCTCAGGCGGTAAAGCGTCTGCCTGCAATGCAGGAGACCCAGGTTCGATCCCCGGGTCAGGAAGATCCCCTGGAGAAGGAAATGGCAACCCACTCTGGTACTCTTGCCTAAAAAATTCCATGGATGTATCGTGGTGGGCTATAGTCCATGGGGTTGCAAAGAGTCGGACACGACTGAGCGACTTCCCCACTTCACCTTAGACTTACCAAATACTTCATGATTTAAATTGCAGTGAATATGGCAAAGCTTCATGTTATTGTTCACTTATCACTAGATGGCAGAATATTCATCTTGAAGAGAAAGCACACAGATGTAAAGTGTGTGGCAAGGCTTTTACCCAAAGATCACAAGTTGGGGAACATACTGGAGCAACACCTCCCAAATGCAATGAGTGTGGGAAAACTTTTATGTTGAGTTCAGGCATTAGGAGTTGAGCCATCTGATCATGAGAATGTTCAGTTTCTGACCATGAAGCCTAGCCATGATGAAAGCTCAGTTTATGAGTATTAGGATGGACAGGGTACGGATCCCAGGTGCCAAGTCATAGTGATGGGAGCTTCTAATCATGCTGAGGATTTTGACTGAGCTATAAGGAAAAGAATGCCTATGAGATTTCATATCAAACAGCCTGCTCTGAAACAAACCTAAGTGTGGGAGCTGGCTACTAGAAGTGCATCTAAGAAGATATTGCTAGGACTGATATATTTTGACATGTATTTTTGAAAATAATGTGTAATCTGCTGTTTTTGAATGTTCTGAAAATGTTGATTACATCCCATGATTTGATGGGGGTATGGAGTTCATCCATAAATCCCAAATCTTCGGAAGACTATATTTTTCTGACTTCGTTACCCACATTTGAGAGAACGTTGTTGTTCAGTTGCACAGTCATGTCCGACTCTTTACAACCCCATGGACTGCAGCAGGCCAGGCTTCCCTGTCCTTCACCATCTCCCAGAGCTTGCTCAAACTCATGTCCTTTGAGTTGATGATGCCATTCAACCATCTCATTCTCTGTCGTCCCCTTCTTCTCCCGCTTTCAATCTTTCCCAGCATCAGGGTCTCTTCTAATGAGTCAGCTCTTCATATCAGGTGACCAAAGTACTGGAGCTTCAGCTTCAACATCAACCCTTCCAGTGAATATTCAGGATTGATCTCCTTAAGGATTGATTGGTTTGATCTCCTTGCAGTCCAACGGACTCTCAAGAGTCTTCTCCAACACCACAGTTCAAAAGCATCAGTTCTTTACCACTGAGCCTTCTTTATGGTCCAGCTCTCATATCCAAACATGACTACTGGAAAAACCATAGCTTTACTATACAGACCTTTGTGGGCAAAGTAATGTCTCTCCTTTTTAATATGCTGTCTAGATTTGTCATAGCTTCAGAAAATTAAGACCTAAAATATATTACAACTTGCAAATAGAAAGTGAAAAATTCTAATTATGTTCATACTGAACATATAATCAACTTGAAATTATATTATGGATATTATTTAGTTTAGTGTAATTTCCTAAACAAGTTTTTGGGAAAGATTCTTAACAGTTGGGCTTCCCTGGTGGTTCAGACAGTAAAGAATTTGCTGCAAGGCACAAGACCTGGGTTCGATCCCTAGGTTAGGAAGATCCCTTGGAGGAGGGCATGGGAACCCACTCAAGTATTCTTGCCTGGAGAGTCCAACGGACAGAGGAGCCTGGAAGGCTATGGTCCATGTGGTTGCAAAGAATCCGACACAGCTGAGCGACTAAGCACTTCCTCCAAAGTATAGAATAGAGTATTTTAAAGAATAATGCAGTTCTCATCAAAAGAAAAAAAAATGCTTTTTTCTACTATTTTGCTTTCTCTTTTTAGGTTATCTACATGGTGACTGCAGCCATGAAATTAAAAGACGCTTACTCCTTGGAAGAAAAGTTAAGACCAACCTAGATAGCATATTGAAAAGCAGAGACATTACTTTGCCTACAAAAGTTCGTCTAGTCAAGGCTATGGTTTTTCCAGTGGTCATGTATGGATGTGAGAGTTGGACTGTGAAGAAAGCTGAGTGCCGAAGAATTGATGCTCTTGAACTGTGGTGTTGGAGAAGACTCTTGAGAGTCCCTTGAACTGCAAGAAGATCCAACCAGTCCATTCTAAAAGAGATCAGCCCTGGGATTTCTTTGGAAGGAATGATGCTAAAGCTGAAACTCCAGTACTTTGGCCACCTCATGGGAAGAGTTGACTCTTTGGAAAAGACTCTGATGCTGGGAGGGATTAGGGGTAAGAGGAGAAGGGGACGACAGAGGATGAGATGGCTGGATGGCATCACTGACTCGATGGACGTGAGTTTGGGTGAACTCTGGGAGTTGGTGATGGACAGGGAGGCCTGGCGTGCTGCGATTCATGGGGTCGCAAAGAGTGGGACACGACTGAGTGACTGAACTGAACTGAATTGAACTGAAATTGTCTTGCTCTTTAAGGCTGTGGTTAGTGACCCAAATGATCACATCCCTTAAGTCCTCGATCTCAGACACCCAGGTACTGACCCCGAGTTTGTTGAACTCAGCACTATGCTGAGTTTGCTGTTTTGTACGGCGTCAGTAGGGAATAGCCCATTTACACCCAGGGAGAGTTTTGTATTTGTAATATAGAGACTAGTCCCATTCTTGTTTCTTGAAAGTGCTCAAGTTCCCAGATCCCTGAATTGCTTCAGCCTCACTAGCAGGATCTGAGCACAACATGCTGTGAAAAACAGCTTTTTATTGAGAATAAACCCTTTTAGTCTTAAGAGGAAGTATCTTGGCTTCCGACAGAACTTGAAGCTTTTACCTGAGCAGTGTTATAGACAGTAGCTTAATCTTGTCAAGGTTAACAGGCCCCGCCCCTCCCACGAGCAGTGCGCACAGCCGGTGCTCGCCCCGCCCCCGGTCGGAAGCCGCGGCTCTAACACCAAAAGTCCTTTCACACAGAGCCGGAAGTTGGAGAGCGCGGAGCCGGGGTTCCCGAGCGGCGCGTAAGTTTCGTTCTAGAGTAAGTTTGCAGAGCTCGCCACCCTCAAATCCCCACCCCCGCTCCCGCTCACTTGTCCTCAGAGTGTGGGAATTGCCAGCGACCTGAAAACCCTGGCACCCGGTGCTCGGCCCCGAATAGACGCTGCCGCTGCCATTGCGGCCCAGTTAATCTTTACGTTTGGGTTTTAAGTGTTGCTGAGGCGGTTTCGGCCTTCGGTCCGCGCAGACACCGCCTCTGGCCACATTTTCCTGTTTAAAACCCTTTTTTACCTCTGGCCTCGCCAAGTAAAGCCCTCTCTCGCGAGTTGGAGTCGCGGCCCGCCGCGTCGCCTTCTCCACCGCTGTAGGCAGAGTCCGTCGCCCCCGCTCCCGGAGAGGCCGCGCCCTCTCCCTGGTCCCGGGATTCCGGAGAGCCCGCCCCGCTCCTGAGTCCCCTCCCTGCCAGCCCCTCTGTCCTCGCGTCTCCTCAGGCCGGTCCTTCTGCCCCGCAGGCCCCCTCTTTCCTGTCAGCCCGCCCCCTCACCCCGCGTAGGGTAGGTGACCTGGTCCAGCCATGTGACAGCCAGTGCTGTTCCATGCCCAATTCAGCTCGGTCGGAAAAGGTGCTCTTCCGGTCCGGGGGCGTCTCGTTCGGTCGCCCACTCAGTAAATTCAGGAGGCAGGAGGATCAGGAGAAGCAGAGTCCGAAGGACTGAGAGAAATAACTGAAACTGAGAGAAAAGCGTCAGGGAGAACCAGTGGGAACACTGAGAATGGCTGAGGGACTTGCAAAGGAATAGTCAAATCAAAGAGGTTAAGCCTTGAAAATAGCTAAGTGAGTAAAATAGAGAAGTATTAACAAATTAAAAAGCCAAATCTCCAGGGATTGGAAAACAGCATAGGGAGAACTGCCCTGTATCAGTGATGGGAGCGGGGAGACCAAGGGCGATGAGGGACGTCAGGTGGAGAGTGGAGAGTCCCTAACTGGGTTTTGGCCCGGTTTGAGTGGAGAGTCCCTAACTGGGTTTTGGCCGGGTTTGAGTCCAGGCTTCTTGGGTTAGAGTCCCGAGTTGTGTTTTCACCAGATTGGGGTCCCGCCACATGGGTTCAAGTCTGAATCTGAGGTGGCCGGTTTCATGGTGCTGTTAGAGAAAGAGGTAAGGAGCAGAGGAAGAAAGGGCTGGAAGGAAGCGTAGCCACAAGGCCTTCCAGAGAATGGGGAGGAAGGGAGAGTCACAGCGAGAGAAGGGGAGTAATCTGGAGCGCAGAGAGGGAGCCGAAATGGGGGAAGAAAGAGGCAGACATAGGCATGGATTTTTGAAAGACTCAGTAAGGTTGGAGAGAGAGAGCATTTCTAGGGGGGACGAGTTGCAGCAGCCTGGGACAGGACAGGTGTGAGGGAGGCAATAGGACAGGAACAGCAGGAGAGCAGAGGGGGAGAAAAAGACACCGAGACTCAGATGAAATAGGGAGATAGGTGAACAGAGGGGTAAGCTCAATCCAGGTGTGGCCAGTTCTGATACAGATGATTTTTTTTATACATTATACAGTTATACAGAGGAGGATGAGAATTTCAAAACTCCTGTCTATAAGGCTTGTGTCTTTTTTTATTACTTGTGGCAGAAGATGACTTTCATTTGTAAACCCTGTTGAGCCTGGGGCAGTGGCTTGATTCACTGAGTTGTGAGTGACCCCCTTCCCTTGTCCTATCATCAGATAGAGGTCAGGGAAGAAGAGACCTGGGGCAAGAAATGACTGACTCTGTCACTTTGTGGTAGCTTTTTTTTAAATTAATTTTTTTGCTTGTGTTGTCTTCGGTTATGTGCTGTGGGCTCAGGAGTTGTGGCTCCCAGGTTCTAAAGCACAGGCTCAGTAGTTGTGCACAGGCTTAGTTGCTTGTACTTGTGGGATCTTCCTGAACCAGGGATAGAACCCATGTCCCCTGCATTGTCAGGCAGATTCTTATCCACTTTATCACTATTGGGTAGCAGTTTTAAAGGAACACTTTTTTTTTTTTTTTTAATGGATTCACATTTCTCCTTTGTTTATGTATAGTGATTTTTGTAGCTTGGAATAGGTCTTAATTCATTCAGTTTCTGTAATCATTTTTAACTTCAGAAATAAGCTTTTTTAGTTTCCAGTATTCTACTCTTATCGTGCTTTTCTAAATATGATTATTCTCAGTGTTTTTTAAACTTTGACACCAGATTTTTAGAGTAAAAATAGTTCACAATTTTTTTTTTAAATTTTTTTCAGATTCATTCCTTGCCTGAGTGCTTTTTTCCCTTCATCTTGTACATTTGAAACTCTTGCCTGGAAAATCCCATGGACAGAGGAGCCTGGTGGGCTGCAGTCCATGGGGTCGCTAAGAGTTGGACACGACTGAGCGACTTCACTTTCACTTTTCACTTTCATGCATTGGAGAAGGAAATGGCAACCCACTCCAGTGTTCTTGCCTGGAGAAGCCCAGGGATGGGGGAGCCTGGTGGGCTGCTGTCTATGGGGTCGCACAGGGTCAGACACGACTGAAGCGACTTAGCAGTAGCAGCAGCAGTTGGTAAGTAGTAAATCATCTTAGACTATTTTGTGCCATACTTAGCAAAAATGTCACCTCGTTTATCAGTTCTAATGAGGTAGATGAACCTAGAGCCTACTATACAGAGTGAAATAAGTCAGAAAGAGAAAGACAAATACTGTGTATTAAGTATATATATGGAATTTAGAAAGATGGTACCAATGATCCTACATGCAGGGCAACAAAGGGAGACACAGATGTAAAGAACAGACTTTTGGACTCAGTGGGAGAATGTGAGGGTCGGATGATTTGAAAGAATAGCATCAAAACATGTATATTACCATATTTTAAATGGAATGATCAGTGCAAGTTTGATACACAAAGCAGGGCACCCAAAGCCAGTGCTCTGGAACAACCCAGAGAGATTGGGCAAGGAGGGAGGTGGAAGGGGGTTCAGGATGGGGGGACACATGTGCACTTCATTTTGATGTATGGCAAAAACCATCACATATTATAAAGTAATTATCCTCCAATTAAAATAGTTTTAAAAATAAAAATGAGGAAACTGAAAAAATTAAACTTAATAAGCAAAGATCACCTCACCTCCCTTTCTCTGAATTCAAAGAGCAATACATCTTGGAGGGTTTTATGTATGGGACATCATGTAATAAAATAGACATATTTTCAACTTGGTTTTACCAAAGACATGAATTGTGTTTTTGTGTCCACACACAAATGGATATTTCTGACCTCAGCTCTTTACCAGAGAATAACGGAAGTATGACATTAGATCTTGTGAAATTAAAGGCATTTCTTTGAGAAATGGGAAAATAACATTTAACATGATAAAAACCAACAAAATAAAATGCTTCATTCTTTCCTTTCAAAAAAAGAAAAACACCTAGTTTAACTGGTTAGTCTAATGGTCTGTTTTCTCCATTCTCTATGATCAGTGAAAAAAAGTGAACTGTGCGGTGATATGAAGATGTTTCCCTCAGGTCCCTTTTTGACTTTTCTGTGCAAATGAGGAAGGATGGGCTGGATTGACCTGGAACCTTCCAACAGAGCCTCTCTATTCATAATGAAAAAGATTGCTCAGATCCTATTTCTAAGCTGACTCCTTACAATGTTTTTTGTGCCAGTAGATATATATTTTCAATTCTGTATTTTTAAAATATTTTACTGCAATCTTATAGTAAAGAATTACGTCCCTGGTATCAGTTTGACCCAATCTTGAAAGAAAAGTTTCCTTTGCTCAGGTATATGACAGATGTTCCTGGTGTTAAATGGGATGGGCATTAAGGACAAACTTGGCCCCCTTGCCCTTCAGCCTCCCATTTCATTATTCAGTTATACCTGGTTGTCTTCACTCTTCTCATAAATGACTTCTCTCTGGGCCTGAGGGAGCCCACTCGTAACATGGAGATGAGAGACTAGACTGGAAACTCTGAGAGTGAGCAACACTGACCCCTGAAATGATTAGCCAAATTGGCTGTGTGTCTGTGTGTGGCAGTTCTGGTTTGGAGGGAGTGTTTGGTGGTAATTAGAATTTTAAATAGATCCCAGTCCTCCCTCAATGAAAAATGAAAAGGAAAACTAGGATGGAGGCAGGATCACAGGCTCAGAATTAGATGACTTCTATGAATAAGGCTAAATCTGAAGGGAGATTTTTTTACGTCCTGATGTTCAGATCTCCACTGGCTTTCATTTGTTCTTGGGACAAAAGCTTGACTCCTTGCTGCGGCTCCACAGCCCTCTGTCAAGCTCAGGGCCCTGTAACAGTCTCCAGCCTCATCCTGGGAGCTGACTGTTTGCTCGTGGTTCAGCCTGTCCTGGTCTTATTTACCTTTTCTCTGTTTCCAAATACCAAGACCATTTCTGTCTGACATCGTAGTTCCTTTTCTCACCTTCAGGTCACCCTGGCTCAGGCCGTTTGTCACCCTTCAAGTCTAGGCTCAGAGAGGTCTCCCCATCCCCTCCTAACAGTCTCTCTCATGTTACCCAGGTTTATTACCTCTGTATCAGTTGCCATCAGCAGAAATTAATGCCCTTCTTCATGGGTTATTTTGAGTCCTTCCTGGTTCCCCTCTTTTTAGGGCTCATAGTGTTCCTCTTCTTCCCAGCGTGGCTGCAGTACCTGATACTGGAAATGTCTTTAGATGACAGGACTATGGGTTGGGCTGAATAATCCTCAGGGAAGACCAAGAGAACAGGGCAGGTGGTGAAGATGTTTCCCACATTCTGGACATTTCAGCTGTAATTGATCTTTACCCCATGTAGACTACTTAATTACTCAAAAGATGAGCCAAGAAATATAGGAAGTCCTGAAAAGCCCTACAGAGCTTTTCAAGCAGTGGGCTAAGATGTCCCCATGTTTAGTCTGCTGGGTTTAGTCCTCTGCAGCCCCCAGATCTAAGCTCTGTCCATCCAGGGACCAGTCACCATCATGGACAGCAGCTTTGCCATCTAGGAGTTCATGGGCTCAGTGTCAGCGATTGTGATTTCAGTGCGCTGAGGATGAGCAGAAATCCAAAACCTAACAGGGCACGAAGGAGACGTTGCCCCCTACTCCCACCCCAAGGGCTAGAATATCTTCCAAGTAGGTGTGGGTGGGGAAAACAGGAGAGAGTGAGACCTGGAGACCCTTGCTTTGAGACTTCCTCATCTCAAATGCCTTTGTACCTGGACTCCATAGACTACAAAGTCTGCCCAGGTGGTGGCAGACTTTCCCAGGAGGGCCAGTCTCTTGATTTCCATACTGCATGTGCAGTGTCCTTTGAGTGGTAGCTCGTGGGCACTCTTCTTGTGATCCCGTTTGCCAAGAAACCCCTGTGTGCTTTAGTCTTGCTTAGTCCAGTCATGCAGGGAGGAGAGGTAGACAAATGGGGAAAGTGGAGGGAGCCTGCTGGGGTCTGCAGGAGGCTTATGGCAGTACTTGGGGGCATCAAGGTGAGCCCAGTGAATGGAGCATGCGCCCATCCCAAGTGTAGTTGCAGGGACAAGGTGGGTGTGGATCTGTTGGAAAAGAATGTCTCAGTTCAGGCTGGAGATCCTGGGAGTGGGTTTGTTGGAGAGCGTGCATGGAATGGTTTGAGGTTCCACTGCCTTAGCTCGTGTTCCCAGGACAGCAGTGCTGAGGCTGACACTTGCCTGTGCAGGTTTGATTTGACAACTCGTGACCACACGTAAGCAGCAATGAAGGATGTGGAATTCAGCCAAGAGAAGTCTTTTCCACTGTTAGAACTGTGGCCTGGGCTGAGCCCGCAGGCACCTGTGGGTGCAGGAGGATGGGAACCTTGGGCTTGAGGGGCTGGTTGTAGCAGGTGCCCCCAGCATCCACTCCACGCCCTGGCTTTTGTTGGCTCTTTTAGCAGGCAGGCACCGTAGAGCAACAGGGAAAAATCTCAGGTCATTTTTTGCATCAACTTTGGTATCATTGTGTACTTGGGGTTGCCGGTGAAAAAAGGTTCATGTGCATTTGGGAAGATACCAAGAGAATCTGGAGTGTTTCCTTGGAAGATGGTGCGATCTCACTGGGCCATGTGCATCATTGGAATTATCCCTCTTTTTCATAGCCTTTGGAGATTTCAGTGTTTGACCTGGATCACTCACTGTAAATGAAAATATGGTGTCTTCTGTCTGTGGATTCTTGGCTGTCCTCTTTTGTATTTTGCCTAATGCGTGAGTTATCAGGGCTTGGAATGCTTTGTGTTTGTATAAGAGGGTTAGAGGCTCATCATGGGCTCTGTGGACACTCTGTTGCTGCTGCCGCTGCCAAGTCGCCTCAGTCGTGTCCGACTCTGTGCGACCCCATAGACGGAAGCTCACCAGGCTCCCCCGTCCCTGGGATTCTCCAGGCAAGAACACCGGAGCGGGTTGCCATTTCCTTCTCCAATGCATGAAAGTGAAAAGTGAAAGTGAAGTCGCTCAGTCGTGTCCGACTCTTAGCGACCCCATGGACTGGAGCCTACCAGGCTCCTCCGTCCATGGGATTTTCCAGGCAAAAGTACTGGGGTGGGGTGCCATTGCCTTCCCCGGGACACTCTGTTGGATACCATTAAAGTTTGTAAGTTTGTTTGAGTCCCTCTGGGAAAATAGGAGTACTAAGGTTAAGATCACAGAATGCTTGTTACAAGGTGGTCCTGCTCAGTAGGGATCTCTGGGCCCAACCTGAGAAGAGTCATAAAGTCCTGTGACATAGGGGAGGATGGTTCCAAAAAATCAGAGGGCAGTGATGCCACAGTGATCTGCAGCCTAGAGGCTTGTCCTCTAGAAGATGCAGCTGCAACTGTCTTGCTGCCAGGCTGTGTTCTCTGTTATCCTCTCCTGTCTCTCCCCAAATAAGCACACATACAGGCACAGTACAGAAAACACAGAATCTTAACTGCACTGTTGGTGGTAATGTAAATGGTACTGCTGTGCTTGAAAATAAAATGGAAGTTCCTTCACAAATTAATATAGAAGAGGCCTACAGTGTGTCAAACCTATTTCTGACAGATATCCAAAGGAAAAGCAATCAGTTTTTCAGAGATATGTCCGCAGCCCCATGCGTGTGACTGGATTTGCAGTAGCCAAGGCCTAGACACAGCCCAGATGTCTCTTGACAAAAGAATAGGTAACAAAAGTGTGGAATAGAAATATTTATTATATGCTGTATATTCATGAACTATTTTTTCTCTGTATATAAATATAAAAATCAAGGATCCTGCATTTATGCCAGAATGAATGAACCTAGAGAACATTATGCCAAGTTAAATAAGCCTGACAAAGGAGGACAAACACTGTATGTGGAAACTGGAATTGTCAAACTCACAGAGCCATCAAGTGATAAGGCTGTTACCAGGAGCTGGGTGGAAGGGGAAATGGGGCACTGGTAGTCAAAGAGTAGAGATTTTCAGTTGTAAAATAAATAAGTTCTGGGGATCTGAGGTACTGCATGCTGCCGGTAGTGTTTCTGTATACTTGAAATTCGCCCAGAGAGAAGTAATACAGTGTACTCATAGGTGGACGTGTAACTTACTCGACTATAATAATTATTCAGTGCATGAATCTATCGCATGATCACTTTGTGCACAGTACGTTTATACCATTTTTGTTAGTTACACCTTAGTAAGGCTGGGAGAGAAAGAGAGTTGGGAGGTGCTTTTCTCCTCTGAATGGTGCTCTGTCCAGGCTTCACGTTTCATTCATGAGGCATTTGCATACCCATGTCTTGTACCGTCTGACCAGAGATTCCCCTTCAGGTAGTTTGTGTTGGTCCACAGCTTGAGAATGTTTAAGATGTCCCAGTTGATTCCAGTCTGGATCCCTCACTGAGCATCAGGAGTCTGAGTCTTCCCAGTCCTGAGGGCTAAGATCTGGGCCGAGGAGGGGATGCTCTATTCTGAGTGCGGATGGATCAGGGCCTGCTGTGTGACCTGAAGGGGATTGCCTGGTCAGCGGAGGTGCCTCCTGCTGCTGTGTACATGAGGCCTCACCAGGAGGGGAATGTAATCCGAGGCAGTGTGGGAAAGTCCCATGTTGGTCTCTCTGCGGGAGTTGACTGTCCTGAGTCCCTCCTGAGACAGTGGCCACAGGGGACTGTCTGTTCCTCATGGTGAGGGCTTCACTGTGTGTGTGGTTGTGGCTCAGGAAGGGAATGTGTTGACTCTAAGCATTAAACAGCATGTTTTAAACTTTCATGATAGACCTCTGAAGACTCGTGTTGCCTGAGGAAGCCCTGAAGTTAAGGAAGAGGAAAGAAAAGGAGTGAGGCATGGCTCTTTCTCAGGTAAGGTCATATTCAGTCTGTCCTTCCTGGAATGCCCTCCTCTGGACTGGCTAATCGTGTCTGACTCTGAAGTGTCCTGTGTGACCCCTGTAAACGCACACTCACCCAGGGCCTTCCCTCAGGCCCTGTCATCTCCACTTAGATCCTGTCTCCCCATGACCTGGTGACCTGGCCCTTGTGAGGAGGCTACCCTGGGCACTCTCCTGGGCAGGGCTTCTCACCCATGGGTTGGAGACAGGATCTCAGTGCTGTTGGGCAGCAGGGATTGCTTAGGGCCCATCTGGATGTGCTGTCTGCTCTGTCAACCAGGGTAAGGAAACTGCACATGGAAGACAGGTGTTAGTATGCACAATAGCTGGTAAAACCTGGGAATCAGATCAGTTGAGACTGTCCTTTCCCTTTTGTGTATCTTGACATCCTTGTGAATATACCTTACCTATACACAAAGAATTATGTCTGAGTACTGTGTTCTGTTCAGTTGGTTTATTTATCTGTTTTTATACCAGTACCACATCACCTTGATTACCTTGTAATAGGTGTTGAAATAGAAAGACCTCCATCTTCCTTCTTCAAGAGTTTTGCTGTTTGCTCTTTGAATAGTTCTGTGACTTTCACCATGTTTTATTCTGCTTCTAGAAAGATTGTCATGGCAGTTTTGATAATGAGTTAATTGGTTGATTGATCCTTTGTGTGGTTATTAAAGAATATTTTTTGATATAGCATTTTTCTTTTGTAATCTTTATGACTTTTACCTATGAAACTTTGTCACATGGGAAAGAAGATAAATTTACTTCTTTTTCAATTTGCTGACCTTTGATTTCTTTTTCTCATCTAATTGCTCTAAGGGTTTCAGTGCTTTGTTGAACTGTAGTGCAGAGTGTGCATCCTTGTCTTCTTCTTGACCTCAGAGAAAAAGCTTTCATTCTTCCCCCATTGCTGTGCTCTTTTCATAATGGCATTTATTATATTGATGTTGGTATAATGTATTGTTTGTAGTTTGTTGAGTGTTCTATCTTGAAAGGTTGTCAAATTTTTGTTAAATGGTTTTTTTCTGCATCAAGATGATCCTGTTTTTTTTCCCCCTTTAATCTGTTAATGTAGTGTGCCATATTAATTGATTTTTGTATGTTGACTTCTCCTTGCCTTATATGAATAAACTCCACTTGGTCATGGTGTCAGATCTTTTTATTTATTTTTTTTTAATTGAAGGATAATTGCTTTACAGAAGTTGTTGTTTTCTGCCAAATACCAACATGAATCAGCCATAGATATACCTATATCCCCTCCCTCCCATCTTCCTCCCTATCCCACCCCTGTAGGTTGTTAGAGAGCCCCTGTTTGAGTTCCCGGAGTCATTCAGCAAATTCGAATTGGCTCTCTACTTTACATATGGTAATGTAAGTTTCCATGTTACTCTCTCCATACATCTCACTGTCTCTTTCCTCCCCTCCCGCCTCTGTCTGTTCTCTATGTCTGTTTCTCCAGATCTTTTTAATATGTGTTGAAGTGGGTTTGCAAGTATTTTAATTTTGCGTCAGTATTCGTCAGGGGTATTGGTTTCTGGTTTTCCTTTCTTGTGTCTTTGGGAAATTAGCAAATTATTAGAATCATGCTTGCTCCATAGGATTAGCAGGATTAGTGGTAATTCTTTTGTAAATGTTTGGTAGAATTTGGTCCTGTATTTTTATTAGAGGTTTCTGACTACTTTTTAAATCTCTCTAGTTATAATGGGCTTCCCTGATGACTCAAATCATAAAGAATCTGCCTGCAGTGCAGGAGACCCAGGTTCAGTGCCTGGGTAGGAAGATTCCCTGGAGAAAGGAATGGCTGTCTAGTCCAGTATTCTTGTCTGGAGAAATTCCATGGACAGAGGAGCCTTGTGGGCTACATACAGTCCATGAGGTCATAAAGAGTCAGACATGACTGAGTGGCTAACACTTTCACTTGCAACACTTCTCAATTTTTTTATTTCTTAATAAGTAAAAGAGTTTGTGTGTTTCTGAGAATTTGCCAGTATCTCCTATATTCTGTCATTTATAGGCATTATTGGTCATAGTGCTTCCTTATCTTTAGAAACTTTCTTTGACCTCAGTTGTAATCACTCCTGTTTCATACCTGTTTTTAGTTATTTGAATCTTTTTTCTCTTTTCCTTAGTCTAGGTGGGGGTTTTTCTATACAGTTTTTTCAAAACATCAACTCTTGTTTGTTGATTTTTCTATTTTTCTATTTTCTATTTTATCTCTGGTTTAATCTTTCTTATTTACATGTTTCCTTCTGCTAAACTTGAGTTTAGTTTGTTTTCTGTTTTCTGCATCCTAGAGGTCTAAAAATAGATTTCAGATTTAAGATCTTTTCTCTTTTTTACTGTAAGCATTTAATGGTTCAGACTTTCCTTTTAGTACAGTCTTCTCTGTGTGTTATAAATTCTCTAATGATGTCTTTTCGTTTTCATCCATGTATTTAAAAATTTCCATGTGATTTTTTTCTTAGACCCATTTGCGGTGTAAGAGTGATTTGTTTAATGTCCACATTTGAGGACTTTTCTTTTCTTCTTATGTTTATTTCGTTGTTGTTAGGGAAGATACTTTTATGGTATCAGTCTCTTAAAATGGTTATTTTTGGCCTAACATGTGGTCTCTCATAGAGAATGTTTTACGTGTCCTTGAGATGCATGTGTTTTTTTTTCCTTTTTTGGGTCATGTGATCTGTACATGCCTGTTCAATGTTTGCTTCATTTTTCTGTTTCGATATTTAATGTTAGATGTATGTATATTTTTACTTGTTCCAGCTTTTTGGTAAATTGACCATTTTATCATTATACAATATTTATCTCATTGCACGTTTTGTTTCTTTCAGTTTATTTTGTCTGATATAACAGTCTCTCCTGCTCTCTTTAGGATGGACTATCTTTTTCCATCCTTTCACTTTTCACCTTTCCATGTCCTTAGGTTTGTGAGTACTACCCGTTTCAACTTTCTGACAAACTCTATGTCTCTTGCCCTGTGTTTTTCCTCCTGTTCCTTCTTCTAGTGGCCCCTGCTCATGTGCATCGTATGGTGGTGAAAGACAGACACCCAGGACAGCTCCTTTCATGCCACTGTAATTTCAGAAGGAATATATTGAATGTTTCCTTCCTATCATGATGTTTCTTGAGATAGTCTTGCTTAATAACTATGTTTTTTCCATATTCTTTTTTGCTATGATTTTTAATTCTCCAAGAAGTTTTTTTTACTTTTCTATCATGATAATATTTTTTTGTCATAATCTAATGACTCTAGTAATTTCAAATCACTGTTTTATTATTGGGAAAAAAAGCAAAGAAAGTCTTTGGCTTCTGTTAATGCCTTGCTATGTAAATTTAAATGGATAAAATTATATTTGTATTTTTGAATATGGTAATTTTATTATGAATTGAGTTCAAGTATTCTTCTTCTTTTTTTTTAATGTTTTTACTAGTTTTCTTTTAGTAGCCTAGTATAGAATGCTATTGACAAACTCAACTGAGTATAAAGGATACATTTTCATCATCTGAAAGATGCTGAAATACATGTGAATAAAAGGATGATATAAAATTGTCCAAAAAATCTTCCAAAAGACGAATCCTGTCATTTCAGTTAATTTTTTTATAGATAAGCATGCATGCATGTGCAATAGAACACATCATGATTTAAAAACTATACATCACCTTTTTTTTCAGTTGAAATTATGTTATCAGTATAATCTGTGGCCTTGAAATTTTCTAAACAATCCTGTTATTGTTTTAAGTAGTAAATTACTAATAGTTGTGTTCCTGTATCCACGTCTATAATGACCTTTCATGCCATTCCACATTGTTCACCATGGACATTTTTTATCATATTAATACAATATTTATTTGTTTTCCTTCTGTCAAACCCTGAGCCCACCACTTTCTCCAGGCTGCCTGGGGAGTTACAGGAAAGGGAACATACAGGGCAGACACAGGAGAAAGAACTATGGGAGGTGGAAACAGCTCCTTCACATCGTGAAGAAGATGAGCTAGACCACCATCAGGGAAAAGAGCTCCATGGCCTTTGAGAGGGCCAAGCCCATGGCGTAGAAGAGCTACTGTTTTGGGGAAGGGTTCCTAGCATAACAGTGATGAAGGTCCCGAACACAGTCCCACTTCCAGCCCCGGAGCCAGCCACCCCTGCTGTGGCAGCTCCAGCTCCAGGGAACTTGGCTGCTGTGTCAGAGTCCCTTGAAATGGCACTGGTCTGGAAGCTGTGGCTAGGAATAAGTGAGATGGTCCGGGGACCTGGGGCTGTCAAGCTGCTGTGGCTCTCATTGGTCAGTGTCTCCAGTCCTTCACCACTGCAGACAGTGATCACTCAACAGCGGGGAGGTTCTCCCAATCAGGGAGGGGATAGAGACGAATTTGGCGCAAGTGTCCATTTTCAGGGGATGAAGGCCTGAGGCCTGAGAGCCGCTCTCCCTGCAGAGAAGACAGAGGGGCAGGGAGGAGGCTCACCTTGACTTCTTTCAAGTTTTCTTTAGGAGCCCTCTGTCAAAGGACTTTTAATGTTCTCTGTATTACTTAACTGTTAGATGCTTAAGCTTCAGTTGCTGAGCCCGAGCTTCTGAGTTCAGGTGCTTCGTGTAACATTTCTTAGCTTCTTGATCTGAGTCGAGTTTCTCAGAGTGTCTGTGACATAGGTTTTCTTCTGTAAGGTGGGAACAGATCGTTCTTTAATGAGCTATTATATTGATGACAGGTTCTTGCCTGTAAAGTATTTATTTAATGTTTCGAGTAATACTACAGTAATTTAGAGCAACAGGAAGCCTTCAGACACTTCTGGTCCTTGCTTCTGTTATCAACGTCATAACTGAAACTTTTGATCTTTCCATTAAAAGTGCCGTGGACTTCGTCATCTCTGAAGACACCGCTCATGCTGTACCTCATGTAGATAATGAATTGCACTCACTGGGTAGAACATAATATCTGACACTTCTGTATAGCCAAAACAGTGTTGAGTTTTATTTTTATATATTTTATGGATTTTGAACAGTGATGAGAAATCCATAGTAATTGGTGGATCTCATAAGGTCTTATGAAAAAGCATAAGAAATTTAAAATAGAGATGCATAATTTCTCCAGATACCCCTGCATGGATCTGTTAGAACACATACTTCAAGTCAATCCTTACCCCTTACCACCCTTCTCTTTTGCATGAAAATGAGAACTTTTCATGGCCCTTTTGGTGACATGTGGTTTCATTTCAGGAACGACTGACCTGTGAGGATGTGGCCATCGAATTCACTCAGGAGGAGTGGAAATTCCTGGAGCCTGCTCAGAGGGCCTTGTACAGGGACGTGATGCTGGAGACCTACAGGAATCTGCTGTCTGTGGGTGAGGATGACTTTCTTTCAGAGATGCCCTTGGGTATCTGCATTTTCCCTGTGTGCCCCTTGGGAGGCCCTGATGTCTTTCATCTGAGAGTTCTGTGACTGGGGCATGACACAGCTTCACAAGGTTAAACTGATCCTCTTCAGATGCTGTGTCTGTTTCATGTCATATCTGAGGTTGTCCCAGAGCTTAATTATGTACAAAGCTCACTGGCAAATGTTAAAGAAAAATACCAAAAAACCCGATTTCCTATTTTCTATCTTTTGACTTTTGGTTCAGTGTTTTAAAAAATCCACAGCACTTTAGATTTCTTTCTTCTGATAAGGCTGAATATCTATTTGTTTGTTTTTGCTTGCTTGTTTACTTTTTTTTTGGCTGCACCATTCTGCATGTGGGATCTTAGTTCCCTGACTAAGGATCAAACCTGCACTCTCTGCATTGGAAATGCAGAGTCTTAACCACTGGATCACCAAGGGAGTCCCAGAATTTCTGTTTCTGATCTGAATATTATCTCCACATTGGAGCATGAGAAAAAGCTCTGGACAGTGGAGAATGATGTAAAAGTAGTCAAAACTACAATGTATACAGAAAAATGAGTATCTCAAAAGGGGTGTTTTTTTCTTTTTAAGATTGGGACAAGCTGGTGGGTTGGATCCTCTGTGGAGGTTACTTAGGAAAATGTAAGGAGAGTGGGTAGAGAGATCGTCTTTTTGATCCTAGATCCTATGAGGGGAGCATATGTGAATCTCTCAGGCTCTTAGCTTGCCATCTGTAGGTCGAGCGCATGGTCACATCTCAAGATCCTGTAATGTCTGACCTTCATGTTGTATTATTTTTACTCTTGTGCTGCTCTACCCAGTCTGGGAATGTCAAATGTTCCTGATGTTACATTCTCCTTACTTTGTATATTTTACCTCTTAAATTTCTTTGAAATATATTCCTGAGGGTCTGAAATTTTATATGGTTTCCTCGATGTGATAATCCACCTATGTTTAATTGGCAGCCTCTGCTAAGTCTCTGTGGAGTGGATTTACTAGGTAACAGAAAACTGTGATGGAGACACTATTCCTAATGTTATTTTCTCGTTATGTACAAAGTCACCACTTGAAGCTATCCAGTAGAGTGGTCAGTATGTTCTAGGATTATGAGAGAGAAAGTATCACGGTAGCCCCATACATATTTCCATGTTATTTTCTGCCTTTGGAGACTCTGTCAAGGGCACCGTGACAGTGTTGTTCATGTGTATCAAGGACCATATATTTTAGCCTCTGTAAATGGTATGGGAATTTATCCCAGGACAACTTTGTCCAAGATCACATTCTGTATCTATGAGGCTGTTGGCTGCACTGTTGTTCTGTACATTGTAGGTATTATTTTATTTTAGCACTGAGTTCAAATTTCTGTGTTACTCTTAGTGTTTCTGTCTTGCATTTGCAATGCGTTGGATGGTTGATTGGGGAATGGTCCCTATGGTGGAACTGGTGATCAGTCCCTCTTAAAATTCTTGACATATTCTTTGTACTAATTTACTATCAGATGTATGATTTCCGCATATTTTCTCTTTTACTGTTGATTGTCTTTTCAAACTCACTGCACTTTAGTGCACAGTAGTTTATAATTTGGATATAGTTCAATTTATTAATATCTGGTTTTATTTTGTGGCCTGTGCTTTTGGTGTTATATCTGGTAAATCATTTGTGGGTCCGATTTCCAGAAACAGTTCCTGCACATTTAGTTCTAGGAGTTTTATATATTTGGGAATTAGGTTTAGGTCTTTGAACCATTTTGAGTTCGTTTTTGTCTATAGTGTAAGATCATGTTCCAAGTAAATTCTTTTGCTGGTGGGTATTCAGTTTTGTCAACATGTCTTGTTTCATAGACTGCTTCCCCCATTTAGTAGTTTTTACACCCTTGTGAACATGGTTTGAACATCTCCGCAAGAGGTGTTTTTGTTTTAACCATTCTTTTAAGGTATGCTGCTGCTGCTAAGTCGAGTCAGTTTTGTGTGATTCTGTGCGACCCCACAGACAGTAGCCCACCAGGCTCCTCTGTCCCTGGGATTCTCCAGGAAGAAACACTGGCGTGGGTTGCCATTTCCTTCTCCAATGCATGCATGCATGCACACCAAGTCGCTTCAGCCATGTCCTACTCTGTGCGACCCCATAGATGACAGCCCACCAGGCTCCTCTTCCTTGGGATTCTCCAGGCAAGAATACTGAAGTGGGTTGCCATTTCCTTTACCGCTTTTTAAGTATAGTTAATTTACAATGTTGTGTTTCAGGTATACAGCAGTTTACAAGATACTCTATAGTTCCCTGAGCTATAGTAGGTTCTTGTTGTTTATCTATTTTGTATATATATTAGTTTGTATATATTCAGACTCCTAATTTATCTCTCCCTTTCCTGCCCCCACCACCATCCTGCACTATCCCCTTTGGTAACCATAAGTTTTTTTATGCTGGTGAGTTTATTTTGTGAATAAGTTCATTTGTATCATTTATTTCATTTCAACATATAATATCCTATGATATTTGTCTTTCTCTGTCTCATTTCACTCAGAATAATCCCTAAGTCAGTCTATATTGCTGCAAAAGGCATTACTTCATTGTGTTTTATGCGGTGGAGGTGGCAACCCACTCCAGTGTTCTTGCCTGGAGAATTTCATGGACAGGGGAGTCTGGCAGGCTGCAGGCCATGCGGTCTTAAAGAGTTGGACACGGCTGAGTTACTTTCACTTCACAGTATTCCCTTGTATATATGTACCACATATTCTTTATCCCTTTGTCTGTCAGTGAACGTTTAGGTTGCCGCCATGTTTTGCCTGTATAAATAGTGCAAATAGTGCTGCTAACAACATTGGGGTACATGTATCATTTTGAATTAGTTTTCATCCTTTCTGGATATATGCCCAGGATTGGAATTGCTGGTTCATGTGGTAGCTCTATTTTTAGTTCTTTATGGAACCTCCATGCTAGTCTCCAAAGTGGCAGTACCAATTTATGTTCCTTCCAACAGTGTAGGAAGGTTCTCTTTTCTTCACACCCTCCCAAGCATTTATTGTTTGTAGACTTTTTGATGGTCGTCATTCTGACCAGTGTGGTGATACATTTTTGTGGTTTTGATTTGCATTTCTCTCACAAGTAGAGACATCAAACATCTTTTCAGGTGACTGTTGGCCATCTGTTTGTCTCCTTTGGAGAAATACTGTTTTGATCTTCTGCCCATTTTTTATTGGGTTGTTTCTTTGTTTTGATATTAAGCTGTATGAACTGTCTATTTTATATATTTTATATACAATATTGTATATTTTGGAAATAAGTCCCTTATAGGTAGCATCATTTGCATATATAGTCTCCTAGTCCAAAAGTTGAATTTTTGTTCTTTTTTTGGTTTCCTTTACTTTGCAAAAAGGTTTTAAATTTAATTAGGTCTCATTTGTTTGATTTTGCTTTTATTACCATGACTCTAAGAGATAAATTCAAAAAAATTTTTCTGACATTCATGTCAGTGTTTTGCATTTGTTTTCCACTATGAATTTTATAGTATCTTGTCTTGCATTTAGATGTTTAACAGATTTTGAGTTTATTTTTGTATGTGGTGTTAGAGAATGTTGTAATTTCATTCTTTTTCATGTAACTATCCATTTATCCCAGCATCACTTATTAAAGAGACTTCTTCATTCTGTATTCTTTCCTCCTTTGTTATAGAATAATTGACTCGAAGTAAATTGGTTTATTTCTGGGTTTTCTATCCTGTTCTACTGATCTGTGTTTCTGTTCTGTGCCATCATCATACCACTTCCCTGGTGGCTCAGACAGTAAAGCCATCTGCCTACAACGCAGGAGACCCAGGTTCAATTCCTGGGTCAGGAAGATCTCCTGGAGAAGGAAATGGCAACCCACTTCATATTCTTGCTTGGAAAATCCCATGGGCAGAGGAACCTGGGAGTCTACAGTCCATGGGGTCGCAAAGAGTTGGACACGATTGAGCGACTTCACTTTCACTTTGTTGACTGTCAGTTTGTAGTATAGTCTGAACTCAGGGAACATGATTCCTCCAGCTCTGTTCTTCTTTCTCAAGATAATTTTAGACATCAGAGTCTTTTATTTTGGTACAAATTAAGTTTTTCTTTGTTTTATGAAATATGTCATTGTTAATTTGATAAGAGTTGCATTGAACATGTAGTTTGCCTTGGAATAGTATGGTCATTTTGACAGTGTTACTTCTTTCAATCCAAAAACATGGTATATGTTTCCATCTGTTTGTGTCATCTTTGGTATCAGTCATCAGCATCTTATAGTTTTATGAGTACAGTTCTTTTGACTTTTTAGGTAGGTTTATTCCTTAGAATTTTATTCTTTTCTCTGAGATGGTAAATGGGATTGTTTCATCAATTTCTCTTTATGATATACTGTTATTAGTGTATAGAAATGGAGCAATTTTCTATATATTTTGTATCCAGCAAGTTACTCTGTTCATTGATGAGGTCTAGTAGTCATCTGGTGGCATCTTCTGGATTTTCTGTGTGTAGCATCATCATGACAGTTTTACTTCTTTTTTTATTTTTTTTAACTTGAATTCCTTTCCTTTTTCTTTCCTGATTGTTGTGGCTAGGACTTGCAAAAATATGTTCAATAAAAGTGGCAATAGTGAACATTCTTGTCGTATTCATGTTGTTAAGGGGAATGCTTTCAGTTTTTCCCTGTTGAGTATGATGTTAGCTGTGTGTTGGGCATACACAGTCTTAATTATGTTGAGGTAGGGTCCATCTGTGCTGACTTTCTGAAGGGTTTTTATCTTAAATGACACTTGAATTTTGTCAGAACCTTTTCTGCGTCTATTGATGATCATATGGTTTTTAGTCTTCAACTGTTGATGTGGTGTATCATAGTGATTAACTTGTGGATATTGAGAAATCTTACATCCCTGTAATAAATCCCCCTTGATTATGGTATGATCCTTTTATATCCTTTTATGTATTAGTGTCTGTTTGAATCTGCTCTTTTGAACTCAGGGAAGGTCTAGGAGAATAAAGCCTTTTTCTACAAAAAAGAGTTGGATGGCTCAGAAGGCTTTTGTAACTCGGAAGGTCCTCCTGAGTCAGTTTCAATCCCTCCTTCCTTTTACTCCTCAATCTTGAGATGAACATGTACGGAAGAAGAAACGAAGTAAATGTCAAATCAGATCAGATCAGATCAGTCGCTCAGTCACGTCCAACTATTTGCTACCCTTGAATCCCAGCACTCCAGGCCTCCCTGTCCATGACCAACTCCCGGAGTTCACTCAGACTCACGTCCACCGAGTCAGTGATGCCATCCAGCCATCTCATCCTCTGTCGTCCCCTTATCCTCTTGCCCCCAATCCCTCCCAGCATCAGAGTCTTTTCCAGTGAGTCAACTCTTCCAATGAGGTGGCCAAAGTACTGGAGTTTCAGCTTTAGCATCATTCCTTCCCAAGAAATCCCAGGGCTGATCTCCTTCAGAATGGAGTGGTTGGATCTCCTTGCAGTCCAAGGGACTCTCAAGAGTCTTCTCCAACACCACAGTTCAAAAGCATCAATTCTTCGGCACTCAGCCTTCTTCACAGTCCAACTCTCACATCCATACATGACCACTGGAAAAACCATAGCCTTGACTAGACAAACCTTTGTTGGCAGTGGTCATAACAAACACCCTCTTCCAACAACACAAGAGAAGACTCTACACATGGACATCACCAGATGGTCAACACCGAAATCAGATTGATTATATTCTTTGCAGCAAAAGATGGAGAAGCTCTATACAGTCAGCAAAAAGAAGGCCAGGAACTGACTGTGGCTCAGACCATGAACTCCTTATTGCCAAATTCAGACTGAAATTGAAGAAAGTAGGGAAAACCACTGGGGGAAGGCAATGGCACCCCACCCCAGTACTTTTGCCTGGAAAATCCCATGGACAGAGGAGCCTGGTGGGCTCCAGTCCATGGGGTTGCTAAGAGTCGGACACGACTGAGCGGCTTCACTTTCACTTTTCACTTTCATGCATTGGAGAAGGAAATGGCAACCCACTCCAGTGTTCTTGCCTGGAGAATCCCAGGGACAGGGGAGCCTGGTGAGCTTCTGTCTATGGGGTCACACAGAGTCGGACACGACTGAAGTGACTTAGCAGCAGCAGCAGCAGCAGGGAAAACCACTAGACCATTCAGGTATGACCTGAATCAAATCCCTTATGATTATAAAGTGGAACTGAGAAATAGATTTAAGGGCCTAGATCTGATAGATAGAGTGCCTGATGAACTATGGAATGAGGTTCGTGACATTGTACAGGAGACAGGGATCAAGACCATCCCCATGGAAAAGAAATGCAAAAAAGCAAAATGGCTGTCTGGGGAGGCCTTGCAAATAGCTGTGAAAAGAAGAGAAGCGAAAAGCAAAGGAGAAAAGGAAAGATATAAATATCTGAATGCAGAGTTCCAAAGAATAGCAAGAAGAGATAAGAAAGCTTTCCTCAGTGATCAATGCAAAGAAATAGAGGAAAACAACAGAATGGGAAAGACTAGGGATCTCTTCAAGAAAATCAGAGATACCAAAGGAACATTTCATGCAAAGATAGGTTCAATAAAGGACAGAAACGGTATGGGCATAACAGAAGCAGAAGATATTAAGAAGAGGTGGCAAGAATACACAGAAGAACTGTACAAAAAAGATCTTTACGACCAAGATAATCACGATGGTGTGATCACTGACCTAGAGCCAGACATCCTGGAATGTAAAGTCAAGTGGGCTTTAGAAAGCATCACTACCAACAAAGCTAGTGGAGGTGATGGAATTCCAGTTGAGCTATTCCAAATCCTGAAATGTCCAATAGAGTGATTAATCGTACTTGTCAGAGGAACCCAGGTTTAGATAGCCTTTTCCTGTATTTTCCTTCTGATTTCTGCTAATAGGATTCTTACACAATATCCTGGAATGTTGTGTATGTTCTTCTTTAAGCATTCCATTGTAACTTACAAAATTCACAGTTGGATACATTACATTATAAATAGTATAACAGGTATTATCCTGCTTTCTCCATATATCACAGTCACTTTTAAAATCTCTCTTGTTTCTGTCCCATCAGAACAGATCAGATCAGTCGCTCAGTCATGTCCAACTCTTTGCGACCCCATGAACCACAGCACGCCAGGCCTCCCTGTCCATGACCAACTCCCGGAGGTCACTCAGACTCATATCCATCGAGTTAGTGATGCCATCCAGTCATCTCATCCTCTGTCGTCCCCTTCTCTTCCTGCCCCCAATCCCTCCCAGCATCAGAGTCTTCTCCAATGAGTCAACTCTTCGCATGAGGTGGCCAAAGTACTGGAGTTTCAGCTTGAGCATCATTCCTTCCAAAGAAATCCCAGGGCTGCTCTCCTTCAAAATGGACTAGTTGGATCTCCTTGCAGTCCAAGGGACCCTCAAGAGTCTTATCCAACACCACAGTTCAAAAGCATCAATTCTTCAGCGCTCAGCCTTCTTCACAGTCCAGCTCTCACATCCATACATGACCACAGGAAAGACCATAGCCTTGACTAGGCGAACCTTTGTTGGCAAAGTAACGTCTCTGCTTTTGAATATGCTATCTAGGTTGGTTATAACTTTCCTTCCAAGGAGTAAGCGTCTTTTAATTTCATGGCTGCAGTCACCATCTGCAGTGATTTTGGAGCCCAGAAAAATAAAGTCTGACACTGTTTCCACTGTTTGCCCATCTATCTGCAGTGAAGTGATGGGACAATGCCCATAAACTTGCTGAACCAGTTCTTTTCTTTTAAGGTCAGTATATTAGTTTGCGCTCTCAGTTATTTTCACAAAGACTTGCAGTCACAAGCTGATATCTGACATAAACCTGTGTACCCTATGCTCCACGCAGGCCCTTTCTTAGTCCTGACCATTCCTCACTGAGTACGTTGATACGCATGGAAACGTTGTTCTTACCTATCACATCCCTCCATCTTCTACATATTCTCACTGTAAAGATAATATCTGGTCATTTATTGAACAAGTTTCTCAGGACATGACCTAAATCACTCTATGCATCCATGATGACTCACAACCCATTTTGAGATGGGATGGTTGAATAATAGTTAAACTGACTACTTCTGTCTTGTATCTTCTTTGATATTTTCTTTCTAAGTTCCTTGTATTTTTTTTTTTTTTTAATATTTTCTGATTTATTCATTCGGTGGGTGGTCATGTTTACAAATAAGTTTTCTCAGTCTGTAGGTTCAGATTCATATCCTGGTTCTCTTACCACTTTGTGTGCCAATTGGGTGTGTCTCTTGCTCTGATTGGAGAAAAACATGTTAATTTACCTCAAGTCTTTTAAAGCAAATTAGTGCTATCAGTTGGCTTACAGTAGTACATGTTTTATAGTAAATTCTCAATTTATTTTTGTTTAAGAAAAGTAATATCTATATTCTGTCATGTTCTTTATGATATGACTTTATCTACATTATTTCTTTTTAAAATTTTATTTTTTAATTGAAAGATAATGGCTTTACAGAATTTTGTTTTCTGTCAAACCTCAACTACATTATATCTTGTATGCTTTTTCACTTGCAACATTTTTCAGCAATATTGTGTCTGACCCTAGTCAATAAATACACAAAGCACTCACTTTTTATTTATTATATTTTGGTGCCATTAAACCAGGTAATTAAGAATAGTGCATGGCTAGAGATTTGCCTTCCTTGGTGGCTCAGTGGTAAAGAATTCACCTGCTAATGCAGAAGATGCAGGTTTGATCCTTGAATCAGGAAGATCCCGTGGAGAAGGAAATGGCAACCCACTCCACTATTCTTGCCTGGGAAATCCCATGGACAGAGGAGTCCAGTGAGGTACAGTCCATGGGGTTGCAAAAAGTCAAACAGAACCGAGCGACTGAAGAACAACAACATAGGTAGGGATTGCTTTGTTTATTGGCTCTTAGAAAACCGGTGAATATTTTACGTCTTAATTTATGTGTCATTTACAGATGATGGTCTTTTAGTGTGTATTCTGCAATACAACTGACACATACTACTTGTTAGCGTTGTAAAATGCCTTTTCTTTATGGGTAAATAGTCCTATAGCAAATTTAGAAAACTATGTTGTTTCCAATAAATTGTTTTAGTCATATTCTTCGTTTTCTCATTTGTTTTCAGTTGTAAACAACGAATTATGACTAGTTAATTATTAATTGGGTAAGCTTGGTTTTGGATTATTTACTGTTACAATATATAATATATTGTTTAGAATTTATTTATGTACAGTAAGTATGCAAAATACAGTGATAGTGTAATATTTTTCTTTTCAATTTGAGACAACTGTTGATTGATGCATTCCTAAGGGTTCTGGTAGAAAAATACTCTGTTTTTGAGAGTTGGCATGAGATTGTCCAATGTGTGTTTGGCATATGGTTTTTAAAACTAGGCTACCTTAATGATGAATTTATATTATGCTTTCTTAAGTTAAGAATTCTATTCCTTTAGTGTTTCTAAAAACTTGGTAATCACTGTGGTATTTCATAACTTGGTGTAAGTATTACTCTTGGTGTAATATATATTCAACATGAAACGTTTATTTTTGAATTATTGTGAGCAGGATACCTATGATTCTTTTTATCTTGTAGATATCTCTCCTACACATGTGATCAAGCATTTACAACCCAAAGAGAACAGTGATAGACTAGAAACATTCCAAACATTTATGCTGGGAAGACCTGAAAGCTGTGAAATCAAATATTTTCATCTTTGGGAAAATCAGGAAAATATGCGTGGCTTTGAGTGTCAGGGGAGAGACGACAAAAGAAATTACAAAGGAACACCTGTAAGACTTAATGGAAATGTGCCTGATGGAAGAGATTCGTATCATAGAAAGGATGCAGGAATCAAGCCCTTTGGAAACAGACTTGGATTTAACTTTCAGGATAAGCTGCAGATATTTCAAACTGGTGGGATAATTTCTGAATATAATGAAGCTAAGAGGTCTGTCAATAACAGTTTGTCATTTTCACCACTTCAAAGAATTCCTCCTTGTGTCCAAACCAGTGTTTCTAATATATATGGGAATGATTTAATGAATCCTTCTGTAATAACACAAGAACTCAAAGCACACAAGGAAAAACCTTACAAATGTGATGGGTGTGGCAAGACCTTTCGTGTAAAGTCAATCTTTTTAAGTCATCAAACAGTTCATACTGGAGAGAAACCTTACAAATGTGATGATTGTGGCAAGGCCTTTACTGACAGCTCACACCTCAGGAGACATAAGAAAATTCATACAGGAAAGAAATTATTTAAATGTGATATATGTGACAAAGTCTTCAGCCGAAATGAACACCTTGCTGGTCATCAGAGGGTTCATTCTGGAGAGAAACCTTACAAATGTGATGAGTGTGGCAAGGCCTTTACTCACAGCTCACACCTCAGGAGACATAAGAAAATTCATACAGGAAAGAAATTATTTAAATGTGATACATGTGACAAAGTCTTCAGTCGAAATGAACACCTTGCTGTTCATCAGAGGGTTCATACTGGAGAAAAACCTTACAAATGTGATGAATGTGGCAAGCACTTTAGTCAACCTTCACAGTTCACAAGTCATAAGAGATTTCATACTAGAGAGAAACCTTACAAATGTGATAAATGTGGCAAGCAGTTTAGTCAACCTTCACAGTTCATAAGTCATAAGAGATTTCATACTGGAGAGAAACCTTACAAATGTGATGAGTGTGGCAAGGCCTTTCACGTAAAGTCAATCCTTTTCAGGCATCGGACAGTTCATACTGGAGAGAAACCTTACAAATGTGATGAGTGTGGCAAGGCCTTTACTGACATCTCAAACCTCGGGAGACATCAGAAAACTCATACAGAAAAGAAATTATTTAAATGTGATATATGTGACAAAGTCTTCAGCCGAAGTGAGCACCTTGCTGGTCATCAGAGGGTTCATACTGGAGAGAAACCTTACAAATGTGATGAGTGTGGCAAGCACTTTAGTCGGGCTTCACAGTTCATAAGTCATCAGAGGGTTCATTCTGGAGAGAAACCTTACAAATGTGATGAGTGTGGCAAGGCCTTTCATGAAAAGTCAATCTTTTTAAGGCATCAGACAGTTCATACTGGAGAGAAACCTTACAAATGTGATAAGTGTGGCAAGGCCTTTCGTGTAAAGTCAACCCTTTTAAGTCATCAGACAATTCATACTGGTGAGAAACCTTACAAATGTGATGAGTGTGGCAAGGCCTTTTCTGACAGTTCAAGCTGCAGGAGACATCAGAAAATCCATACAGGAAAGAAATTATTTAAATGTGATATATGTGACAAAGACTTCAGCCGAAATGAACACCTGGCTGGTCATCAAAGGGTTCATACTGGAGAGCAGCCTTACAAATGTGATGACTGTGGCAAGGCCTTTCATGAAAAGTCAATCCTTTTAAGGCATCAGACAGTTCATACTGGAGAGAAACCTTACAAATGTGATGAGTGTGGCAAGGCCTTTCGTGTAAAGTCAATCCTTTTAAGGCATCAGACAGTTCATACTGGAGAGAAACCTTACAAATGTAATGAGTGTGGCAAGGCCTTTCGTGTAAAGTCACCGCTTTTAACTCATCAGACAGTCCATACTGGAGAGAAACCTTACAAATGTGATGAGTGTGGCAAGGCATTTCATGAAAAGTCAATCCTTTTAAGGCATCAGACAGTTCATACTGGAGAGAAACCTTACAAATGTGATGAGTGTGGCAAGGCCTTTCATGAAAAGTCAATCCTTTTAAGGCATCAGACAGTTCATACTGGAGAGAAACCTTACAAATGTGATGAGTGTGGCAAGGCCTTTCGTGTAAACTCAATCCTTTTAAGGCATCAGACAGTTCATACTGGAGAGAAACCTTACAAATGTGATGAGTGTGGCAAGGCCTTTCGTGTAAAGTCAACCCTTTTAACTCATCAGACAGTTCATACTGGTGAGAAACCTTACAAATGTGATGAGTGTGGAAAAGTCTTCAGTCAAAAACCACATCTTCAACTTCACTGGAGAAGTCATACTGGAGAGAGACCTTTCAGATGTAATGAGTGTGGCAAATTCTTCAGTCAAAATTCACACCTTAAAAGACATCGGAGAATACATATAGAGAAACCTTTCAAATATTTCGAGTGTGGAAAATCCTTTACTCAGGTCTCAACACTCACTAAACATCAGAAAATCCATACATGAGAGAAACTTATGTGAATGTGGTATATGGTTGCTGCTGCTGCTAAGTTGCTTCAGTCGTGTCCGACTCTGTGCTACCCCAGAGACGGCAGCCCACCAGGCTCCCCCGTCCCTGGGATTCTCCAGGCAAGAACACTGGAGTGGGTTGCTGTTTCCTTCTCCAATGCATGAAAGTGAAAAGTGAAAGTGAAGTCGCTCAGTCGTGTCCGACTCTAGCGACCTCATGGACTGCAGCCCACCAGGCTCCTCTGTCCATGGGATTTTCCAGGCAAAAGTACTGGAGTGGGGTGCCATTGCCTTCTCCCGTGGTATATGGTAGAAGTCTTCAAAGTTCAAAATTCACACCCTACTGTTGATCAGAGAATTCATACTACTGAGAAACCATATAAATATCATGAGTGTGACATCTTAGGCTTCATGAGCAAATTCATACTGGATAGAAACCAGATATATATGCATTTATTAGTCAAGTCTTTAGAACATGAATTCATTCTAGAAAGATTCCTCATCAATTTCACAAATGTTAAACAACAACAACAACAACAAAAAACCCTATCCTCACAACTCACATCTCACCAGTAGGATCAGAGTATTTATCCTGGAGAAAACACACAGCAATGTAATGTGTGTGGCAAGGATCTTACCCAAAAGTCACAAGATAGGAACATAGTGGAGCCATACTTCCCAGACTCAGTGGTTGTGGCAAATCCTTTACCTTTTTCACTCCGATGACTTTAGTTCAGGTATTTAACAACTGCAGTAAGTCCATATTTGAAGAGAAGCTATAGAGATCTTTTCGTGTAAAAGAAACCCGAATTCTAACTCAGCAAAGATGATTCTTTGGGACAGTAGTCCACCATCTTTTTGGTCTCCTGGCTTTCTGAATAAAGTCATTATTCCTTGCCCAACAAGCTGTCTCTCAGTTTATTGGCGTGTTGTGTGGTGAGCTCTAAGAGCTTGGCTTTGGTAATACATTGATCAAACGCATTTGCCACATGCATTTCATGATGGTCTCTGGGAAAGAATCAGTGAGATGAAGGGACTGACTTCATTAGATAAAATTCATTCACATCTGTGTTTCCTGGAAAAACACACAGCCTGAATTATGAAATTCAGTAGTGTGTGTGAATTAGCAACAGGGAGAGTGGAAAATAATGTAAAACTAGGACATGACTCATCATAGTCAGTAGGATCAGGAAGCCCTTCCATACATAGTCCAGCCTGTTCTAAAACATAATGTTCTACCAACTGATCTTGAACAGAGTAGGCAAAATGTTAAAAGGACTAAGCTTTTGTAGGAGAGGGACAGTTCCCAGGGACTGATGGTGTGCTAGGAACAATGCATAGGAAAAGGATCATGTTCTCCATTGGATAGAAATAACTCTTTTATGTATGATTAAAGAAGAGTTACTCTTATTTGTGGAAATTGAAGACAGAGCTGTCACGGTCTTTGTAGACTGGGACCTGGGGACTGGAGTCGACGAGAAGAAGGATGCAGGGGACCCAAGTCTCAAGTGAAACAAGGGTGCTTTATTTGCAGAAACACATGTTTATATGTCTTCATACAAGGCAGCTTTAGCCAGTAAAAAAAATGAGGAAAAACAAAGCCAAGCAAATAACAGTCTTGAAAGGGCCAGAAAGCATTCCATATCCTGAGGAAGAGGGGCATAACTGAATAGATTACCTTTAAGTAAAAGGTCACTGAAGGGAGTCACTGAAAGGAATCCAAGCAGATGCTGTTTCTCATGATCTCAGTCCTGAGAACTGCATGCAGTTTTGCTCGTTCCTGTTTTCCAGGAACTGGTAAGGAATAGAGTCCTTTAGAAATGGCACACAGAAGAAGAAAATATCAGGTTGGATCCTTTAAAGTTGAATGTCCCCTGACAGTTCTCCCTTTTTTATTTTTTCATAACTGGGGATGAGTGTAGATATTTTTGTGAAAAAGGCCCTGACCAAGTGAGTTTGTTTAGTTTGGACAATTTTAGTTGAAAGGCATCAGTATATTACAAATATAAGCACCAGGATATTTATCAGCATTATAGTTCCAGATCCAATACTATGTGTAATGCCTTGAAACCATCTTCGAGGGTCTAGCCCAGATAATTGATCAGCTAGCTGTTCAGCTAAGGTTTCCAAATAGTTGGAAGAGGGTAGACTCTTAGAGAAGGTTTCAAGGATTTCCTTTTGCAACAATTGTACATTTAAGGAAGCATTATTATGCATATCTTGCAAATGAAATTTGTTTTTTTCCCAATTGTAAGCACTGTAGTTGAACCTAAGAGGAGTGATACAAAATTGAGTAGAATTCCAATCACAATTGAATAATACTTGTTTTTGTAAATCTATTGATCTCCAACCCATTGGATGGCTGTTTTTAAATCTTGAATTTTATCTTGAACTTTTGCATCTATCTGAACCTGAGTGACCCAGGTAGTATGAGCATCTTTAGTCCAATTTTGAATAAAGTTTTGTGTTTGAAATTTGTAAAGCAGTGTCTGTGACAGTGGCAATGGTGCAAATGGCTATTAACCCCAAAATGCCAAGAATCAACCATCTGATTAATCACTTAGATCATCAGAGTAATTTCGTGAGAAACTAGGAGGCAAGTCTTGCCATGGGACCCTGTTTCCAGGGTCATTGGAGATCTACTGGCAACCAGACTACGTCGAGATCGAAGAATCAAAAGGGATTCGTTTTTTTAGACAAACAGAGGAATTAAGACAAGTATACAATTTGTAATCTATACAAGTCACAGAACATAAAGTCTTATTAAATTGTAAGTTTCCTATGGTGATAACAAAAGGAAAGGGAACACAAGCTTGTATAAAATATGAATGAGTATAATGGAAGGAATAGTTACTATGACTATGACTGGTCCCTGTGAAATATCCAGTCCAAGTTCCAAGTTTTTCAGTATTTGTAGCAAGTTTACAGATGTCCCATTGTTCAGGCCCAATTTGTTTTTTGAGGACAATTTAAGGGCGAGGAGGTGCCATTCCACCATCAAGCCAGCCAAGGAGTCCTTTGTCATGGAAGTGTTCCATTGAACAGTTGGTAATCTTCCATGTTACTTGAGTAACATAATCACACATAGTACTATTAATATCATCTGAGCAGTTAGATAACCACATACCATAGGGTCCCCAATCAACAATGATGTAATTAGCCACAAACATTAATTTCCATGATTTAGCTTGACATCTATCTCAATAAACAGGAGTATATTTAAAGTCCTTATAAGTAAACCCCTTACATTCCAACTTTTGTCCTTTTCCTAGAGTTTTGGTAGTATTGACAGGGTTCTCATGAAAGGACAGGACAGTAAACAGTCTAAACAATGTGTGGAAGTTCTTTTTTGGAGGCAGGATGAAAGCCCACGTTTGTCGACTAACATTAATAGATAATTCTGCTGGGCCCATGCATAAAGGAAGGATTTTATAGCCTAGAGAAATGTTAATCCATCTTCCTTCTTCCTCAGGATGAGAGGGCCCCTCCAAGCTCCAAGGAGGAGGCATGTATACTGAGTCATTACTGGATACAACCGGTCCTGTATCTGTCCATTCTAGAACCTGCAATAAAGGGGGATTAGGTATATAAGGCTAATAAGTGTGATTAATCAAGTCAGCCTGAGCGGAGGAAGAAGCAAAAGCAAGCAAAGCAAGCATAACTACAAAAATATTTTCAGGATTCTGAGGCATTGCCTGTTGAGAAGCCAGATTTTCAACTTGATTAGTAAGGGTTTTTATCTGTCTCCAGGTTGGGAGATCATAAGGTCAATGACCTCAAGTGCAGCATTTCTTGGAAATTTTTAGAGTCGCCATGGCTTGTACTGGAAACTCTTCCTCCTGGGGATTTCGCCGTTTCTTCTCTATCTTGAATGCTGGCGTCTCCCCTGGGGTGGATCTTCTGAAGAGGGAGCCAACTGATTTCGTTGGGTCCATCTGGAGAAATACAAGCATACCCCTTCCCTGTAATATTAATTTTCCAGATTTCCATTGTTTAGTCAACCCATCTTGATACCAAATGGGCAGAGGAAGGGAAGTATCCTTCAATACCTCAAAATGTTTTTCTGCTTTGTCAAAATATCCCCTTGCGGCAAGTTGAAAAAATTTAAACAAATAAAGCTGTATTAACAATAGTTATAGGATTAAACAATATATTGCGCTGGAGTCTGTTGGGGTCCTTTAATGGACCGGAACCTGGTGGTCCGGAGTCAACGATAAGAAAGTGAAAGAGAGAAAGAGAAAGAAAGACACAAGGACACAAGCTCTGATGGAGCAAAGGTGCTTTAATGATCTGTGTGTGTATATATAGGCTGTTGTACAAGAAATTTCTTTTGATGATGATAAAGATCAGAAAACCAAACATATAGGAACCGTTACCAAGGGAACAGGGATTAATAATGGTCACAAGGTCAGGAGACAATCCATATCTCAAGAAAGAGGATCGAGACTAAGCAGTTTTGTCGTAAGGAGAATGTTTACTGAAGGCATTTCAAGCCTGTCTCATCCTATGACCCCAGTCCTGGGAGCGGTGTGCCGTTCCACTTGTTTCTGACAACAGAAACTGATGAGGAACAGAGGATTTATGAGGAACAGCACGTTGGAATCCTCCTGTTAAACATTCCCTGACAATTCCCTCTTATTTATAATATTTGTAAAAAGGGTTTTGACCATTTGGGTTTGTTTAGTTTTAACAATTTTTGCATGAAGACAAGGGTGAATGACAAATATAATTGTCAAGACAGTCACCAAAATTACAGTTCCAGACCCAATACTGTGAGTAATGCTTTGAAACCATCCGCGAGGGTCTAACCCAGATAATTGATCAGCTAGTTGTTCAGCTAAAGTTTCCAAATTAGTGGAAAAGGGCACATTTTTAGAAAAGGTTTCAAAGATTTCTTTTTGTAATAATTGTACATTCAGAGAGGCATTATCATATATGTTTTGTAAATGAAATTTGATTTGTTCCCGTTTGAGGTACTATTATTGAACAGGTGTAACACAAAATTGAGTAGAATTCCAATCCCATTTTAGCATCACTTGTTTTTGTACATCTATTAATTGATCTCCAACCCATTTGATGTCTGTTTTTAGTTCCTGTATTTCATCTTGAATATCCTCATCTATCTGAGCCTGAGTGGCCCACATAGTATGAGCATCTTTAGTCCAATTTTGGATAAAATTGTGTGTTTGAATTGAGGTTTGTAAAGCAATGCCAGTGACGGCAGCAGTGATGCAAATAGCTATTAATCCCCAAATGCCAAAAATCGTTTAGATCACTGGAGCAGTTTAATAAGTAACCAGGGAAGCAAGTCCAGCTATGGGGCCTTCTTCCCAGGGCCACTGGAGATTTATTGGTAACCACAGACTATGCCGAGATTGAAGAATCAAAAGGGATTCGTTTCTTAAGGAAACAGAAGAGTTAAGACAAGCATATAATTTGCAATTTATACAAGTTGCAGAATGGAAAGTCTTATTGAATTGTAAGCTTCCTATAGCTAGATCAAAAGGAAGGGGAATACAAGCTTGTATGAAATGATTGATTATAACGAAAGAAATAGTTTCTATGACTACGATTGGTCCCTGTGAAATGTCCAGTCCAAGTCCCAAGTTCTTCGGTTCTCTCAGCATTTCCAGGTGTCCCATTGTTCAGGCCCAATCTGTTTATCGAGGACGATTCAAGGACGAGGAGGTGCCATTCCACCGTCAAGGCACCCAAGAAGTCCTTTGTCAGGGTAATGTTCCATTGTAGTGTTACTAACCTTCTATGCTTCTTGAGTAGCATAATCACACATAGTGCTGTTAGTATCATCTGAGCAGTTCAGATCAGTCGCTCAGTCGTGTCCGACTCTTTGCGACCCCATGAACCGCAGCACGCCAGGCCTCCCTGTCCATCACCAGCTCCCGGAGGTCACTCAGACTCGCATCCATCGAGTCAGTGATGCCATCCAGCCATCTCATCCTCTGTCGTCCCCTTCTCCTCCTGCCCTCAATCCCTCCCAGCATCAGAGTCTTCTCCAATGAGTCAACTCTTCGCATGAGGTGGCCAAAATACTGGAGTTTCAGCTTTAGCATCATTCCTTCCAAAGAAATCCCAGGGCTGATCTCCTTCAGAATGGACTGGTTGGATCTCCTTGCAGTCCAAGGGACTCTCAAGAGTCTTCTCCAACACCACAGTTCAAAAGCATCAATTCTTCGGCGTTCAGCCTTCCTCACAGTCCAGCTCTCACATCCATACATGACCACAGGAAAGACCATAGCCTTGACTAGGCGAACCTTTGTTGGTAAAGTAATGTCTCTGCTTTTGAATATGCTATCTAGGTTGCTCATAACTTTCCTTCCAAGGAGTAAGCGTCTTTTAATTTCATGGCTGCAGTCACCATCTGCAGTGATTTTGGAGTCCAGAAAAACAAAGTCTGACACTGTTTCCACTGTTTCCCCATCTATTTCCCATGCAGTGATGGGACCAGATGCCATGATCTTCGTTTTCTGAATGTTGAGCTTTAAGCCAACCCTTTCACTCTCCACTTTCACTTTCATCAAGAGGCTTTTTAGCCCCTCTTCACTTTCTGCCATAAGAGTGGTGTCATCTGCATATCTGAGGTTATTGATATTTCTCCCAGCAATCTTGATTCCAACTTGTGTTTCTTCCAGTCCAGCATTTCTCATGATGTACTCTGCATATAAGTTAAATAAACATGGTGACAATATGCAGCCTTGACGTACTCCTTTTCCTATTTGGAACCAGTCTGTTGTTCCATGACCAGTTCTAACTGTTGCTTCCTGACCTGCATACAGATTTCTCAACAGGCAGATCAGGTGGTCTGGTATTCCCATCTCTTTAAGAATTTTCCATAGTTTATTGTGATCCACACAGTCAAAGGCTTTGGCATAGTCAATAAAGCAGAAATAGATGTTTTTCTGGAACTCTCTTGCTTTTCCAATGATCCAGCGGATGTTGGCAATTTGATCTCTGGTTCCTCTGCCTTTTCTAAAACCAGCTTGAACATCAGGAAGTTCACGGTTCACATATTGCTGAAGCCTGGCTTGGAGAATTTTGAGCATTACTTTACTAGCGTGTGAGATTAGCGTCTGAGCAGTTAGATAACCACATACCGTGGGGTCCCCAACTGACAATTGTACGATTAGCCACAAACATTAATTTTCCTGATTTGGCCTGACATTTGTCCCAATGAACCAGAGTATATTTAAAGTTCTTATTAGTAAACCCTTTGCATAATGTTCTTTGTTCTTTCCCTAACTCTTTCCCTAAAGTTTCAGTAGTATAAACATGGTTCACAGACAAAGAAAGGGCAGTAAATAATCTAAGCAACGTCCGAAAGTCCTCTTTTGGAGGCAGGGCAAAACCCCAAGTTTGTCTGCTAACGTTTATGCATAATTTTGCTGGGCCCATACACAAAGGAAGGACTTCATAACCTAGAGAGATATTAATTAGTTTCCCTTCTTCAGGGTGTGAGGGCCCTTTAAGGCTCCAGGGAGAAGGCATATGTATGGAGTCATTGGTTAATAGGTTTGGTCCTTTCTCCATCCATTCTACAACCTGAAGTAAAGGGGGGTTGGGTATGTAAGCCCAGTAAGTGTGATTGATTAGTTCAGCTTGAGCGGGGGTTGGGGGCTGGGGAGGTAGGGGAGGCGCAAGCAAGCAAAGCAAGCAGGGCAAAAAAAATATTTTCAGGACTCCGAAGCATTCTCTATTGAGAAACTGGATTTTCAGCTTGATTAGTAAGGGTTTTTATTTGTCCCCAAGAGGGGAGATCAAAAGGTTGATGCCACTGAGGGCGGTGCTTTCTGGAGATCTTTAGAGCCGCCATGGCCTATATTGGAATTTCTTTTTCCTGGGGTTTTTGTTGTCTCACCTCTATGTTGAAGGCTGGGGGCCCCCTTGGGTTGAATCTTCCAAAGAGGAAGCCATGTGAGTTTATTGGATCCATCTGGGGAAACACAGGCATACCCCTTTCCCTATAAGATTAATTTCCCAGATTTCCATTGTTTATTCAATCTGTCTTGGTACCAAATGGGCAGAGGAAGAGAAGAGTCCTTCAATTCCTCTAAATGTCTTTCTGTTCGTGTCAAGATATCTCCTTGCATTAAGTTTAAAAAATTTAAAACAAATAAAAATATATTAACAGTAGTTATAGGCTTAAAGAATATATTTCATTGGAATCTAGTAAAGTCTGCTCTGGATAAGAAAGATTAAAAGTGTTCCTGTGTATTCCCCCTTATTTAATTTTTTATTTGTAGTTTCAGTGTGTAATGTGTTTGGTTAACTATGTCTTGTGTTTGTGGAGTATAAGAAATATCTGTAATCTGCTTAATAGACAATGAATGTAAAAATTGTTTGAACTGCTTAGAAATATAGGCAGGGCCATTTGTTTGTTTTTGTAGCATTCTCATTATTGCAAAGGAAGCTAACAGGTGGATTATAACATGTCATGTAGTTTGCGCTTCTTTCAGCTCAGTGTTTCTCATGATGTACTCTGCATAGAAGTTAAATAAGCAGGGTGACAATATACAGCCTTGACGTACTCCTTTTCCTATTTGGAACTAGTCTGTTGTTCCATGTACAGTTCTAACTGTTGCTTCCTGACCTGCATACAGATTTCTTAAGAGGCAGATCAGGTGGTCTGGTATTCCCATCTCTCAGAATTTTCCACAGTTTATTGTGATCTACACAGTCAAAGGCTTTGGCATAGTCAATAAAGCAGAAATAGATGCTTTTCTGGAACTCTCTTGCTTTTTCCATGATCCAGTGGATGTTGGCAATTTGATCTCTGGTTCCTCTGCCTTTTCTAAAACCAGCTTGTACATCAGGAAGTTCACGGTTCACATATTGCTGAAGCCTGGCTTAGAGAACTTTGAGCATTACTTTACTAGTGTGTGAGATGAGTGTAATTGTGCAGTAGTTTGAGCATTCGTTGGCATTGCCTTTCTTTGGGATTGGAATGAAAACACCTTTTCATTCCTGTGGCCACTGCTGAGTTTTCCAAATTTGCTGGCATATTGAGTGCAGCACTTCAACAGCATCATCTTTCAGGATTTGCAATAGTTCAACTGGAATTCCATCACCTCCACTAGCTTTGTTCATAGTGATGCTTTCTAAGGCCCACTTGACTTCACATTCCAGAATGTCTGGCTCTAGGTCAGTGATCACACCATCATGATTATCTGGGTCGTGAAGATCTTTTTTGTACAGTTCTTCTATGTATTCTTGCCATCTCTTCTTAATATCTTCTGCTTCTGTTAGGTCCATACCATTTCTGTCCTTTATCGAGCCCATCTTTGCATGAAATGTTTTGGTATCTCTGATTTTCTTGAAGAGATCCCTAGTCTTTCCCATTCTGTTTTTTCCCTCTATTTTGCATTGATCGATGAAGAAGGCTTTCTTATCTCTTCTTGCTATTCTTTTGAACTCTGCATTCAGATGCTTATATCTTCCCTTTTCCCCTTTGCTTTTCACTTCCCTTCTTTTCTCAGCTATTTCTAAGGCCTCCCCAGACAGCCATTTAGCTTTTTTGCACTTCTTTTCCATGGGGATGGTCTTGATCCCTGTGTCCTGTACAGTGTCACTAACCTCATTCCATAGTTCATCAGGCACTCTATCTATCAGATCTAGGCCCTTAAATCTATTTCTCACTTCCACTGTATAATCATAAGGGATTTGATTTAGGTCATACCTGAAACGTCTAGTGGTTTTCCTTACTTTCTTCAATTTACGTCTGAATTTGGCAATAAGGAGTTCATAGTCTGAGCCACAGTCAGCTCCTGGTCTTGCTTTTGCTGATTGTATAGAGCTTCTCCATCTTTGGCTGCAAAGAATATAATCGATCTGATTTCGGTGTTGACCATCTGGTGATGTCCACGTATAGAGTCTTCTCTTGTGTTGTTGGAAGAAGGTATTTGCTATGACCAGTGCATTTTCTTGGCAAAACTCTGTTAGTCTTTGCCCTGCTTCATTCCGTATTCCAAGGCCAAATTTGCCTGTTACTCCAGGTGTTTCTTGACTTCCTACTTTTGCATTCCAGTCCCCTATAATGAAAAGGACATCTTTTTTGGGTGTTAGTTCTAAAAGGTCTTGTAGGTCTTCATAGAACCATTCCACTTCAGCTTCTTCAGCGTTACTGGTTGGGGCATAGACGGATTACTGTGACATTGAATGGTTTGCCTTGGAAATGAACAGAGGTCATTCTGTCCTTTTTGAGATTGCATCCAAGTACTGCATTTTGGACTCTTGTTGACCATGATGGCCATTCCATTTCTTCTGAGGGATTCCTGCACGCAGTAGTAGATATAATGGTCCTCTGAGTTAAATTCACCCATTCCAGTCCATTTCAGTTCACTGATTCCTAGAATGTCGACATTCACTCTGGCCATCTCTTGTTTGACCACTTCGAATTTGCCTTGATTCATGGACCTGACATTCTAGGTTCCTATGCAGTATTGCTCTTTACAGCATCGGACTTTGCTTCTATTACCAGACACATCCACAGCTGGGTATTGTTTTTGCTTTGGCTCCATCCCTTCATTCTTTCTGGAGTTATTTCTCCACTGATCTCCAGTAGCATATTGGGCCCCTACTGATCTGAGGAGTTTCTCTTTCAGTATCCTATCATTTTGCCTTTTCTTACTGTTCATGGGGTTCTCAAGGCAAGAATACTGAAGTGGTTTGCCATTCCCTTCTCCAGCGGACCACATCCTGTCAGATCTCTCCACCATGACCCGCCCATCCTGGGTTGCCCCACAGGCATGGCTTAGTTTCATTGAGTTAGACAAGGCTGTGGTCCTAGTGTGATTAGATTGACTAGTTTTCTGTAAGTATGGCCTCATTGTGTTTGCCCTCTGATGCCCTCTCGCAACACCTACCATCCCACTTGGATTCCTCTTACCTTGGGCGTGGGGTATCTCTTCCCGGCTGCTCCAGCAAAGCACAGTCATCGCACCCTACCTTGGACGAGGGGTCTCTCCTCACAACCGCCCTTCCTGACCTTGGAGGAGGGGTATCTCCTCACCGCCGCCCTTCCTGACCTCGGTCGTGGGGTAGCTCCTCCCCACCCCGCGCTTAGTGTGCTGGTCCTCACCGCTGCCTTTCCTTGATTGTGGGGTAGCTCCTCTCGGCCGCGCTTAGTGCGCCGTGTGCTGGTCGCTGAGGTGCTTAGCCACCACTAACCGGAAGAGTTCAGGAAAGGTCTAAAGGAGACACGGCGTGTCCGTCCACTTCCCAGAATCCCTCTCGCTAGCATCCATCTTGGCTGAGTGATGCATGCCCCACGAGGAAAGACTAATTAGAATGATTGGCCAAAAAACCACCTGGAAACTAATCCCATCGCCATAAAAGCCAGGACTGCGAGCCACGCAGCAGAGCAGTTCTGGGTTCCCTTACCCTGCTGCTCTCCACCTGGGTGGCCTTTCCCAATAAAATCTCTTGCTTTGTCAACACATGTGTCTCCTCACACAATTCATTTCCGAGTGTTAGACAAGAGCCCAGTTTCGGCCCTGGAAGGGGTCCCCTTTCCTGCAACAAACCTTCTTTATGGACCAACTCTAACATCCCATTTTTAATCACATCCCTAGCTGACTACTGGAAAAACCATAGTTTGTCTATAGGGACCTTTGTTGGCAACGTGATCCCTTTGCTTTTTAATACATCATCTAGTTCTATCATAACTTTCCTTCCAAGGACCAGTTTTTTTTCATTTCCTGGCTTCAGTCACCTTGAGCAGTGATTACAGTATTAAACTGTTTCCTCCGCTCGCTGCCCCGCGACTCCGGACCCCTCCCGCCCCTCGGGCCTCTCCCGCCGCACCTGGACGCCCCGCCCCGCCCCTCTGCGCAGCGAGGTTCCGCCTCACCTTCAAAGGCCCTGAGCTCGTCAGGCTTCTCTTCACCACCTACCCGGTGAAGCCCTGGCCCCACCTGCAGGCCCTTCAGCTATTTGTCTGCGCCTGCGCGCACCGTGACCCACGCGGAAGCGGAGAGCGGCGAGTGGAGGTACCAGCGTAGCGTGAGTTTCTGTCTTTGGCGTCAAACCTGCCTCTCGCAGTCTCCTTTTCTTTGTAATCCGGGTCTGAGAGTTGCTACTGACTCTAAATCCCCGCTCCGGCCCCACCAACCCCAGCAAATTCAGACGTCTCCGTAAGCGGCGAAGGGGCGCCTGGCTTTTGGTTTAAAGTCGGCACTGAAGCCGGTTCCTGCTTTTCAAACACTGAAACTCTGCGTTTCGCACCTTTTCCCGGCTCAAAACCGTGTACTGACCTCACGGACCCCCTCTACCCTTTCTGCACCACATACAATTCTATTAGGCGAGATGGTTTATTCGCTCCACATTCTTCAGCCTCTCCTTCTGGGGCCCTGGAGGCCTCGCCGGCCGCCCCCTCTCCCCGGAGAGGCCGCGTTCTCTCCCGGGTCCTGGGATTCTGGAGAGCCCGCGCCGCTCCTGAGACCCCGTCCCTCCCAGCGCTCTGTCCTCACGTCTCCTCAGGCCGGTCCTTCTGCCCTTCAGAGTGACCTTTCCCCTGATCCCTGGTTGGGGGAGGTGACCTGAGCCAGCCACGTGACACCCTTGGTTCTTCGGCGCCAAATACCACCCGCTAGAATTTGGCTCCTACGGGAGGGCCTTATTCTGTCTCCTACCCTGTAAATAGTGGACGGAAGGAGGGATCAGGAGAAGCACAGACAGCGACTCCTAGAGAAATGGAAAAGAGAAGCACAGACAGCGACTGCTAGAGAAATGGAAAATTGAGAAAAGCATGGACAAATGATGGCAGTGAAAAGGATTGTGAGGAACTTGGAAGAGACAGCGTGATGAAAGAGAATGAGCCTTGAAGGCAGCGGGTGAGGAAAGGAGAGAAATTCGGAGAAAGTCAGGGAATCCGGAGAGTTAAGGATGAGCAACACAGGGAGGTGTGATTGTTCATTCAGACTCTTTGCGAGCCCTGTATCTCCCAGAGTTTTCTCAAGTCCATGTCCATTGAATCCAGGGATGGTATCTCACCATTTCATCCTCTGCCGCCCCTTTCTATAGCCTTCAAGGGAGAGGGTCTGTAAATCAGGGATCCCAAAGAGGGCGACAGTGGAGAGGCAGTTCTCACAGAGAGCCCGCAAAGGGGATACAAGAGTTGGGACCTTGGCTTACAGAGCAACAATATCCTGGTGGGAGAGAACGGGGACTCCTAGTGATTGGAGGAGCTGAGAGAAAAAGCGAGCTGAACGGAAGCATAGCCACTTGGGAGTGCCAGAGAGTTGGAAGGAAGGGAGGGCAGAGATGCAGGAAGAAAGGCAAAAATACAGGAAGACCGTGGATCACCAGGGAGGTTGGAGAGAAAGTAACTTGAAGGCGAACAGATGGCAGAGAGAGGCGGGATAGGAGGCAGGGAAGAAGTAGAGAGGAGGACAGGCACAGCAGGAGAGCAGAGAAAGGGAGACATAGAAAGAAGTAGGAAAACAGATCAACAAAATGGAGTGGAAACAGCTAGTGTGCAGGTGATGATGGAGACTAGATCCAGAAGAGTGCTGAATCAGTTGGGTAAGAATTATTAAGTCTTGTTTCTTTAAATTATACAGATAAGAATGAGAACTGCCAAACTTCTGTCTGTGAGGCATGTGTATTTTGTAAGTATTTGTATTAAAAGAGCATACATGTGTAGAGCCTGTTGAGGTGCGGGCTGCGGCAGTAACTTGATGCTCTCAGGTGTGGGTCACCCCCTTCCCTATTCCTGGTGAGGAGTAGAGGTTATGTGAGAGAAGAACTGGGGCAAAAACTGACTGACTCTTACTACATGATGCCTTTTGAAGGAACTTTAAACATGTTCTTTGTGATGGTTTTACTTTTGGCTTTCTGCTTTCTTTACATCTAATTATTTTTGTAGCTTGGGATAAAGATTTGTTCGTTCAATAGCGACTTTCTTGTAACAATTCTGGAGATTTGTCTCACTTGGGATAACTTGGATGAATGTAGATAATATTATGGTAAGTGAATTAAGACGGACAGTGAAAGACTGGTATTATATGTCCTTCCATTATATGGAATGAAAAAAAAAAAAAACAAAAAATGAAACTCACTAGTACAAGAGGATAGGATGGTGGTCATCTGGGGCTGGAAGGTCGGGAAGATGGCAAGATGTTGGTCAAAAGCTACAGACTTTGAGTTGTGAAATGAGTGCGTCCTGGGGAGGTGTGTGCAGCACGCTGACCATAGTTAATCCTGTCCTATTACTGCATGCTGGGAATTTGTCAGGAGAATACATCATCAGTGTTGTCACCACATACAGAATATGGGAATCTGGACGTGATGGATGTGTTGCTTAGTGGTTTGTTATAAATATTTCATGGTGTACACGTGTCACAGGATGTATGGTATCAGATCAGATCAGTCGCTCAGTTGTGTCCGACTCTTTGCGACCCCATGAACTGCAGCACGCCAGGCCTCCCTATCCATCACCAGCTCTCGGAGGTCACTCAGACTCACATCTATCGAGTCAGTGATGCCATCCAGCCATCTCATCCTCTGTCGTCCCCTTCTCCTCCTGCCCCTAATCCCTCCCAGCATCAGAGTCTTCTCCAATGAGTCAACTCTTCACATGAGGTGGCCAAAATACTGGAGTTTCAGCTTTAGCATCATTCCTTCCAAAGAGATCCCAGGGCTGATCTCCTTTAGACTATACTGATTGGATCTCCTTGCAGTCCAAGGGACTCTCAAGAGTCTTCTCCAACACCACAGTTCAAAAGCATCAATTCTTCGGCTCTCAGCCTTCTTCACAGTCCAGCTCTCACATCCATACATGACCACAGGAAAGACCATCGCCTTGACTGGGCGAACCTTTGTTGGCAAAGTGATGTCTCTGCTTTTGAATATGCTATCTAGGTTGGTCATAACTTTCCTTCCAAGGAGTAAGCGTCTTTTAATTTCATGGCTGCAGTCACCATCTGCAGTGATTTTGGAGCCCAGAAAAACAAAGTCTGACACTATTTCCACTGTTTCTCTCTATTTCCCATGTAGTGATGGGACCAGATGCCATGATCTTCGTTTTCTGAATGTTGAACTTTAAGCCAACCTTTTCACTCTCCACTTTCACTTTCATCAAGAGGCTTTTGAGTTCCTCTTCACTTTCTGCCATAAGGGTGGTGTCATCTGCATATCTGAGGTTATTGATATTTCTCCCGGCAATCTTGATTCCAGCTTGTGTTTCTTCCAGTCCAGCATTTCTCATGATGTACTCTGCATATAAGTTAAATAAACATGGTGACAATATACAGCCTTGACGTACTCCTTTTCCTATTTGGAACCAGTCTGTTGTTCCATGACCAGTTCTAACTGTTGCTTCCTGACCTGCATACAGATTTCTCAAGAGGCAGATCAGGTGGTCTGGTATTCCCATCTCTCTCAGAATTTTCCACAGTTTATTGTGATCCACACAGTCAATATGTACACATAACCCTTTCATTAGTCGGTTCTCCCCCATCAGACACGCCCCTCCCCCATCAGACACGCTCGTCAGGTTCTCGTGTGGGGCCTTGCCCCAAGAATGTGCACAGGCCACAGATGATTACAATCTGGATCCTGCATTGAACACCAGGGCTCTTAGCCTCCACTTCTGAGACTCAGATCATGCCCTGGGAGAGGGGAGGGCGCTCTGCTCTCAGTGGGGCTGGACCAGGGCCTGCTGTGTGACCTGAAGGGCATCGTGGGGTCATCGGAGGTGGCCCTGCTGCTGTGTGCATGATGCCTCACCAGGAGGGGAGTGTTATCCAAGGGAAAGTGTGGGAAAGTCCCATGTTGGTCTCTGTGCGGGAGTTGGCTGTCCTGAGTAGCTCCTGAGACAGTGGGCACAGAGGACTGTCTGTTCCCCATGGTGGGGGCTTCCCTGTTTGTGTGGTTGGGGCTCAGGAACGGGATTTGTTGACTCTAAACATTAAATAGCATGTTTTCCACCTTATTTATACCCCATGAAGACTCGTGTTACTTGAGGAAGCTCAGAAGAGGAGGAAGAGGAAAGAATAGGAGTCAAACATGGTTCTTTCTCAGGTAAGGTCATATTCTCAGTGGATTCTCAGTCTGTCCTTCCTGAAATGCCCTTCCCTGGACTCGCTAATCCTGTCTGACTCTGAAGTATCCTGTTTGAGTCCTATACATGCACACTCACCAGGGGCCTTTCCCTCAGGCTTTGTCGTCTCCACTTAGATCACATCTCCCCATGACCCGGTGACATAGCCCTTGTGAGGAGGCTCCCCTGGGCACCATCCTGGGCAGGGCTTCACACCCATGGATTGGAGGTGGAGTGTCAGTGCCTTTGGGGAGCAGGAATTGCTTAGGGCCCATCTCGATTCCCTGTCTGCCTTCTGTTAACCAGGATAAGGAAGCTGCACGCTAGGTGTAAGGTATTAACATGCATGGCTACGGCTAAGTTGCTTCAGTCGTGTTCAACTCTGTGCGACCCCATAGATAGCAGCCCACCAGGCTCCCCCGTCCCTGGGATTCTCCAGGAAAGAACACTGGAGTGGGTTGCCATTTCCTTCTCCAATGCATGAAAGTGAAAAGTCAAAGTGAAGTTGCTCAGTAGTGTCTGACTCTTAGCGACCCCATGGACTGCAGCCTACCAGGCTCTTCCGCCCATGGGATTTTCCAGGCAAGAGTACTGGAGTGGGGTGCCATTTCCTTCTCCAATTAACATGCACAGTACCTGCTAAAATCTGGAAAAGAGGCCAATAAGGGGAAATCAGATCTGAATTTTTATAGGACATTTAAAACTAAATGAGGACCTCCTTGAAAATCTGAAGTATTTGGAAATGGAATGGAAAGTTCAGAAACAAACCTCAGGTCTAGAGAATGTTTTATTACAGCATCTACTTTAAACTATGAAATATAGTTTGCTAATTATTTTTTCTTCTCTTTTGGCCATACGACGCAGGGTCTTAGTTCCCTGCTGCTGCTGCTAAGTCGCTTCAGTCGTGTCCGACTCTGTGCGACCCCACAGACGGAAGCTCACCAGGCTCCCCCATTCCTGGGATTCTCCAGGCAAGAACACTGGAGTGGGTTGCCATTTCCTTCTCCAATGCATGAAAGTGAAAAGTGAAAGTGAAGGCGCTCAGTCGTATCCGACTCTCAGCGACCCTGAGGAGGCATTAAACCCGAAACCCAGTGGTGGAAGTGTGGGATCTTAACCAGTGAACTGACAGGGAATTCCCCCAACTTTCCTAATCTTCATGCAATATTTGGTTATGGAGTAAAAAGATAAACATTGGATTTTGTTAATAACTACATCCCTTACTTTAAGGATAAAATCATATTACTATTTTTTTTAATATATTTAAAAAATATATATCAGCTGTACTGATCGTCATTGCTACAGTGGCTTTGATATAGTTCTGGTGTGTGGTGGCCACTCTTTAGTTGCAGTGTATGAGTTTCTTGCAACCCAGACTGTAGAGCGCACTGGCTTCAGTAATTTCACCAGCTGGGCTCTACCTCTCTTGCTCAGAAATTCAGGCTCATGGGCTTAGTTGCCCCTCAGTATGTGGGATCTTATCGGATCAGGCGCCACAGGGGAAGCCCTTGTATTATTTTTTAAATCTGTATATTATTTTCTGCTTATATATATATATATATTTTTTTTTTTTTTTAGCTAGTACAAGATAATGTCGAGGACTTCCCTGGTGGTACAGTGAGTAAGAATGTGCCTGCCAATGTAGGGTGCATGGGTTCCACCCCAGGTCCAGGAAGATGCCTCAGAGCAACTAAGCCCATGCGCCACAACTACTGAGCCTGTGCTGTAGAGCCCAGGAGCCATAACTCCTGAAGCCCACACACTCTAGAGCATGTGCTCAAAAACAAGAGAAGCCACTGCAATGAGAAGCCTGGGCATTGCAGCCGTAAGTACAGAAAGCGTGCTCACAGCAACAAAGACCCAGCAAAACCAAAATAAATAAGCTTTAAAAAAGACAGAGAATGCTGACAAATTACTGAAGTGCAATTGATTCCTTTTTAATGTCCCAAAGATGCTGAAATATACACGAATAAAAGAAGACAGGAGTATCATCCCAGAATGTGTCAAAAGGCATCTTTTTGGAGAAGGGAACGGCCACCCACTCCAGTATTCTTGCCTGAAAATCCCATGAACAGAGGAGTATGGCGGGCTACCATGAGGTCGCAAAGAGTCTGACATGACTGAGTATCTAAACACCAAAAACCTCCACACACTGGAGAGTGAGCTCTGAAAAACAAATCTAAACCTGTGATTTACCTCCTGCAGATTCTTCAGTGACTTCCAGGTACTTTTGGAATAAAGTCCTAAATCCAAAGACCTTGTAGAAAGCAGCCTCTACCTGGCATCACCCCTCTTTTTGCCCTGTGTCCCAGTCAGACTGACTGGCTTTCTGTTCACTAAATATCTTCCTGCCTCAGAGCCAGCACTCAGGCTGTACTCCCTGGTTGCATCACTCTTCCATTTCCCACCTTGCCAATCCACGTGTTTCTTCCTCACGGATACCTTGTCTGATTTATCGATGTAGGTCAAGACTTTGTGTTGAATCTTCTCTTAGCACCAGGCCTCTTTCAGAGCACATATAATGATAGTGATGTTAAAATTATGGATGTAATTGGCCGGCTGGCTGCTAGATGGTAAGCTCCATCACGTTCACTGCTATATTCCCACTTTGGGGCCCAGAGTTGATGCTCAGTAAATTTTGATTGAAAGAAAAAAGTAAAGACAACTCTTCCTTGTTTCAACCAGTTGTGTGTTTATGTGTTCATGTGTGAGTGCATGGATCTGTAATTCCATGGTTTTATTACAGAACATCATCTCATAAATACATTTTATGCTTTGTAGCAGTTGAAATGGAATCTTAAGTGTTTTCCATGGCCTTAAGTTTTTTCTACCTCAGCGCATGAGTGATGGAAATAGTGGTAAGATAATTAACATTGTGTGGGTTGGTGGGGAGAGGGGGTGACCGTCTACAGTAACCATTTATCTGATAGTCATGTCTGCCTCTTTGTGATCCAGCAGACCCCTTCAGGCTCCTCTGTCCGTGAAATTCTCCAGGCAAGAATACAGGAGTGGATTGCAATGCCCTCCTCCAGGGGGATCCATGCAGATATCAGCCCCATGTCACCTCCATTGCAGGCAGATTCTTTACTGCTGAGCCTCTGAAGAAGCCCAGATACCTACATATAATACTGTATATTATATTCTTCCCTGGCATTCAGAAGGAGGCAAATAGTAAATTAATTTGTGAATATTTTTCTCTCTGTCTATAATGCCCATCATTTCTTGGCTGACAAGAGATCTGGGATTCTATACCTTCATTGCTCTTCAGCTTTCTTGAACTTGTTTCAGGTATTCTCAGAAAACTCTGTGGATGCACTTTCCTGCTCTGGTACTTAACTCATTGGTTCCTTAGGTTCAGTTGTCTCTCCCAACAGGTGCTGTTGCCTCATTTCTTAACTGTTTGATCTGAGCAGTTCCTTAGAATGACAAGTTTTCTCCCCAGTAAGATGGACAGGGATCTTTCTCTAATGTGCTGTCATGTGGGTGATAAGTTCCTCCGTGTAAAGTCTTTAGAGTAATGCTTAGTGTGTAGGAAGTATTGAAATACCTGTCATTAGTGTGATGATGTCATAATCATCACAGTGTGTGTTCTTTTAAAGCCACTGTAGACTTTGTCGTCTCGAACACACCACCAGTCTTGTTATAACTCATCTAGATAGTGAATATCACGTAGTGTGTAGAGTGTAACAATTCTGCCTAGACAACTCACTGATTGAATTTTATTTGTATATTCTTCATGTATTGTCCACACAAGTGACAAATTCATATTGATTGGAAGATGTCATACTCTTACAAAACAACATGGAGACCCACAGTTTGTTCCAAATAGCTTTTAATGATTCTATCAGAATATTACATTACCTGAATTGATCCTTATCCCTCTCACCTTTTCTCATTTCATGTGAAAAGAAGAATCCTCCTCAGCGCCTATTAGTGAAATGTGCTTTCATTTCAGACACAGTTGACTGTTGAGGATGTGGACATCAAGTTCACTTCAGAGGAGTGGGAATGCCTGAACCCTGCTCAGAGGGCCTTGTACCAGGACGTGATGGTGGAGACGTATAGGAACCTGCTGTCTGTGGGTGAGGATCACTTCCCTGTGAAGTTGGAATCTGGTTTGGGGTATCTCTGCATTTTCCCTCTGTGTCTCTTGGCAGCCCATGTTTTGCTTGGCTGAGTTCATAGCCTTGTTGATTCAGACTTGAAAAAACTTTGTGACTGGCATGAGGTGTTTAAGCTCATCCTTTCTTCAGGTAATCTGCGCATTGTGTGATACACAAGTTTCTCCACAGCTTGAGTATTTATAAAGCTGATTTCAAACTTTGAAATATCAAATTCCCTGTTTTCTACCCCTGTGTTCTTGGTTCAGTAGTTCTTGGAAAGGAACTAGATAACATGGATGCCTGTGTGCTCAGTTGGTACAGTCGTGCCTGACTCTTTGCAACCCAGTGGACCGTAGCCCTCCAGGCTCCTCTGCCATGAGATTCTCCCAGCAAGAATGCTGGAGTGAGTTGCCATGCCCTCTTCCAGGGAATCTTCCCCACTTGGGGATAGAACCCACATCTCCTGCATGGCAGGTGGATACTTTACCTTTGAGCCCCAGGGAAGCCCAAGTATCTGCGTATTATACTGTATATTATACTGTTTCCTGTGCATTCAGAAGGATGCCGATAGTAAGTTAATTTGTGAATATTTTCTGTCCGTCTGTAATGTCCATCCCTTCTTGGCTGACAAAAAAGGTGGGATTCTACACCTAGCAATGCAGGAGGCACAGGGTCTAAGTCGTCTCTAAAGCAGGCCTCTGAGCTTGCTTCTAACCTGGCTGGACACTGCCCTGACTGTGAGTGCCCTGACTACCTGCTGTGAGTGAAAGGCTTGCAGCACCAGAGATAAGACAGGGGACAAATTTTGAGATTGTCGAGCCCTTGGGGGGCCCTGGCCTACTCAGCTGCAGGCTTAGCAATATTGTAAGTTTTGTAAGACAAACAAATAGCATTAACATGCAACCAGAGCTGCTATTTGCTCAGAGGTTCCTGATGATATCAGTTAGCATCCTGGGATTATAAATGGGAACCCAAAACTGCAATCTTTGAAGTCTCACCCATGGCTGTGACAGGCTGCCTTTTCTTCACTTGGTCTGCAGTTGCGCTGTACCACGGGACTTCCCAGCGCTGTTTGAGTCTGGATGTTGGTCAGAACCCAATTTGGTGTTGTATCTTCTGCTGTTTCTACTTCTCTTTGATTTTATTGTTAGCATATTGAAAGTTAGCTAGATAATTCTATAATAAGAATTTATGTTATTTATTTCTACAGAGTGAGTGGCTTATTTTGTTAACAAATCTTTGAACCTGAGACGAAAGTGACAACTTCTGCAAAACTTTAATTGGCCCTGTGAGCAGTATTTGTGAGACAAAATGCCACTCTGTAAGAAGAGGTTAAGGTTGATGAAGTTTTTATTCCCTAATGCAAAGATTCGCCTTTCTACTAGTTAGCTAATACATGGGACGTCTTCACTGGATGGTGTGAGAATTGAAACCTTAAATTAAAGAGGGCTGTACCCGTAGAAGTTACTGAATGTTTGTGATTCTCACTCGTTGAGAAAGGATAAGAATCTGCTTTGTTGGATGAGAGGCTAAATCCTTCTTTCTCCTACCATGAGGTACATAAAATGAAAGTGAAAATCACTCAGTCGTGTTGGCCTCCTTGCGACCCCATGGACTATAAGAGTCCATGGAATTCTCCAGGCCAGAGTACTGGAATGAGTCACCTTTCCCTTCTATATGGGATCTTCCCAACCCAGGAATCGAACCCAGACTTCCAAATTGCAGGAGGATTCTTTACCAGCTGAGCCTCTGTCATCCCCTTCTCCTCCTACCTTCAATCTTTCCCAACATCAGGGTCTTTTCCAATGAGTCGGTTGTTTGCATCAGGTGGCCAAAGTATTGGAATTTCAGCTTCGGCATAAGATATAAGGGCTACTCTCTAGTTGCACACGCAGACCCCTCATGCCAGTGCTTTCTCTTTTTGTGGTATGTGGGCTCTGTGCGTGTGCTCAGTAGTTGTGAATCCTGAACTTGAGAGTACAGGATCTTCAGTTGGGGCCCACAGGCTTAGTTGCTCCGAGGCATTTGGGAACTTCTTGGATCAGGTGTGTGCCCTGCATCAGCAGGCAGATTATTCACCTCTGAGCCGCAGGGAGGCCCCAAAACTTGTTCCTTTACATGTATCCTGGAGCCAATGAACTGAGCAAATTAAGATTACTGTATAGAACGGCAATTGCAATATTGAATGGCCGTTATTTAAACAGAGAATGTTTCATTTATTAATTCTTTGTTATTTAAAGGTGACAGTCTTTTTGTTTTACACAGTATAACTGACATGAAACGCTTCTAATTATAAAATGCCTGTATGTCTATCTACTGATAGATTTTAGGAGGTATTTAGAAAAGTGTTCTTTCTTTCTTTCTTTTTGGGAATTACCTGACATTCCAGTGGATAGAATTCAGCACTTTCACTGCAGTGAATTTGGTTTTAATCCATGGTCAGGGAACTAAGATCTCATAAGCCCCATGATGTGGAGGGGACAGGGAGACTATTTTAACAAACTCTTTATTTTCACTATGCAGTATTTGTTGAACATTTGTCAACTGCCATTTATGTTTTACAATATTCATTAGAATACTTCTTTTGGATTATTTACCATTACACTGTATTTCCTCTTTGATCCTTGCTTACTCAGTCCTGTCTGACTCTTTGTGATCTCATGGACTGTAGCCCTCCAATCTCCCTATCCATGGATTTTTACTGTTTTTTCTCCTCAGTTATGAGACAAAAGTGTATTTACTACCAAGTAGAATGAGCTTTGAGGTCATGGTGGGAAAATACCTTTTTCTTTGAGGCCTGACATGAGTTTGCATAAAATGAATATTTCTCTGATTCTGTCTTTGAAACTTGGCTACCGTAAAATTAATTTGAATTCTATGTGATTGCTGTTTTTTTTTTTTTTTTTTTTTTTAAGAATTCTATTCCTTTAGTGTTCCTTATATTTTTAAGTTAATAATTGGGAAGATTAATAATTCTGTTCAGGATAGGTATGACTTTGGTATAATATCATGTGCTTAACATAAAAGAATTTATTTATGAATTGTAATTAATAGGACACCTATGGTTCTTTATATCTTGTAGGTTTGTCTCATATACATATGACCAAGAAATTACAAACAAAAGGAAACAGTAGGAAAGGAGAAATTTTGCAAAGAGTGATGTTTGGAAGAGCTGAAGCCTATGAAACGAAAGATTTTTTCCTCAGGAAGATACAGGAAACTGTGCATGGTTTTGAGAGTCTCTGGACAGCTGCTGAAAGAAATGACAAAGAAATGTCTATATCCCATAACAGAAACCTCACTGGTGGAAGAGATCATCAGAGTAGAAATGATGTAGGAGATAAGCCTATTGAAATGCACAAATCAAGCTTTCATGATGAATTGCAAATGCTTCAGTCTGAAGGGACACTTTTTGAATGTAGTCAAGTTGTGACAAATATCAATAGTAGTGCCTCAAGTTTGCCACCTCAGAAAACTCATAGTTTCCATAAAGGCATTTCTCATAAACATGAGAGTGCTGTTATGCATTCCTTGGAACTGGCACCAGACCAGGAATCACACAAGAAAAAGTCTTACAAATGTAATGAGTGTGATATAATGTTTCTTCAGGACTCAGAACTCACTAGACATCAAAGAATCCATACAGGAAGAAAACTATATAAAGGTGACGTGTGTGGCAAGGCCCTTAATGATAATGTGAGCCTTTCAGTTCATCAGAGAAATCATACTGGAGTGAAGCTGTATACATGTGATGTGTGTGGAAAGGCCTTTACTCGCAGAGAAAGCCATGCACTTCATCAGATCCTTCATACTGGAGAGAAACCATATAAATGTGATGTGTGTGGAAAGGCCTTTAGTTACAAAAAAAGCCATGCACTTCATCAGACCCTTCATACTGGAGAGAAACCATATAAATGTGATGTATGTGGCCGTGGCTATACTCGAAAGTCAAAACTTGAAATTCATCAGAGGAATCATACTGGAGAGAATTCTTATAAATGTGATGTATGTGGCCGTGGCTTTACTGGAAAGAGACATCTTGGAACTCATCGGAGAATTCATACTGAACAGAAACCTTACAAATGTAATAGCTGTGACAAACGTTTTTTTACACTGTCATCCTTAAATATACATCAGGCAGTTCATACAGGTGAGAAAGCATGTAAATGTAATTTATGTGGTAAAATATTCAGTTCCAAGGGTAACTTTGAAGTTCATCAGAGAACTCATACTGGAGAGAAACCATATAAATGTGATGTGTGTGGAAAGGCCTTTACTCGCAAAGAAAGCCATGCACTTCATCAGATCCTTCATACTGGAGAGAAACCATATAAATGTGAAGTATGTGGCCGTGGCTATACTCGAAGCACACATCTTGCAATTCATCAGAGGGTTCATACTGGAGAGAAACCATATAAATGTGATGTATGTGGCAAGGCCTTTAGTGTAAATGGAAGCCTTACATCTCATCGGAAAGTTCATACCAGAGAGAAACCATATACATGTGATGTATGTGGCAAGGCCTTTAGTGTAAATGGAAGCCTTACATCTCATCGGAATATTCATACTGGAGAGAAACCATATAAATGTGATGTATGTGGTAAGGCCTTTAGTGTAAATAGAAGCCTTACATATCATTGGAAAATTCATACTGGAGAGAAACCATATAAATGTGATGTATGTGGTAAGGCCTTTAGTGTAAATGGAAGACTTAAATCTCATCGGAATATTCATACTGGAGAGAAACCATATAAATGTGATGTATGTGGTAAGGCCTTTAAGGTAAATGGAAGCCTTACATATCATCGGAAAATTCATTCTGGAGAGAAACCATATAAATGTGATGTATGTGGTAAGGCCTTTCGTGTAAATGGAAGCCTTATATCTCATCAGAAAATTCATTCTGGACAGAAACCATATAAATGTGATGTATGTGGCAAGGCCTTTAGTTTCAATGCAAGCCTTGCAGTTCATCAGAGAATTCATACTGGAGAGAAACCATATAAATGTGTTGTGTGTGGAAAGGCCTTTAGACAAACTGCATCCTTTGCAGTTCATCGAAGAATTCATTCTGGAGAGAAACTGAGAGGGTAACATGTAGGAAGGACAGGGGTCTCCAAACAGAGGAAATAGGCTGCAAGATTCTTTTAAAATTCTGTGTTGCTATGATGACACCTGGTTCCACCTGAACTTAACTTTTCTCTAACTTCAAGCTAAACCTCGAGCATTTTTCTTGTGGAAATGTTTTTCTTAAGCTATGTTAATGAAACTATGTATTTGCTTTGGAATTGGCCTTTCTTCAGAATGATTCTTCCTAAGACTGTCATCAGATTTGACTCTCATCAAACCATGGGCTGATGATAGCTCAACAAAACAGTATTTGTATCAGTTGTTTTATGGCTGGGGGATGACACACCTCTTGCCATCCTATCTCAAAAATGCATATTGTGGGAGAGGGGCCTGCTGAAACTCCCTCAGCCTTGAGGTCTCTCTCTTATCTGATGAATAACTTTCTAACCAACATAAAACAGCTTGCTAAAACTAGCAGGGGGGCACTCTGCATCCCCTTTCTGATGTCTACGTCAGAAGCTTTCTCTGTCCCTTTTTCACTTTAATAAAACTCTGCTACACAAAAGCTCTTGATTGATCAAGCCTGATGATCCCTGGTCCCAAAGCTAAATCTTTGGAGATCACGAATTCCACACTATTTATGAAAAGTTATCAGAACCTTACAAATGTAAGAATTGTGACAAAGGTTTTAGTGCACAGCCAGCCTTAACTCACCATCAGGCAGTTCATCCAGGAGAGAAAGCATAGAAATGTGATGTATGGCTGGTGCTTGAAATGACCATCATAGGAAGCATCAGATAATTCATAGTAGAGAAAAACATTATATATGAAATAACTGTGAGAAATAGTGCAAATGTAATGAGTTTGGCAAAGACTTTATAGAATTCAGGCCTTCTAATTCATCAGAGTATTCATACTGTATAGAAAGTATACAAATAAATGTGGCAAAGCTTCTATTTCCGGTTCAGCCTTAACCGACCATTGGGCAGTTCATACAGGAGAGAAACTGAAGAGGAAAAGTTAAAATTTTACTTCCTTCTCCTTCTGCCTCTGTAACTCAGCTTCTTCTTGCAAAGTCTAAAGCACGTAGGTCTCAGAAAGTAGGGACTCACAATACTAGTAACTGGAGCTAATCCCATTCACCCTTGTCCTGCTCTTTGCAATCACCCTAGCCCCTGCAAACCCACTTAATCATGTCTGTCCATGTAGAAAAACTAACCTCTCTGTTTGGGGCTCAGCGCTTAGAGTGTTAACTCCTCTGGGCACAGCATCAAAATAAACCTGAGTTCTCCAACCCCCCAAGTGTGGTGCTTGGTTTCTCGAGTACTGGTATGTGCAGCATTTCTGGAGGCCCCAGCTAGATTCCACCCACACTGGCCCCTTGAGTTCCTGGACTGGTGGCTTGGTTGAGTCAGAGCAGAGGAGCCCCGAGTCAAATGAGGAGGTGCACCACCTGATAGTATTCCAGGTTCTCTTTCAGACCGGCATTCCGACTCTGCAGACAGCCAAACCCCAACCAGACTCACCAGGAATGGCCACAGGGTAAGGTAAGGCCCCAGGGCCGGTCCCCAGTCAGGAGGTCCTACCCCATTGGTTAGAAGAGGAGACTGATCACCTCCTTGGGAAGGGAGCATCAGAAAGGGAGACCTGGGGACTTGGGAAAAGGGACATACTGTGATAAACTGAGTGATTGTGTATATACGCATGATTGCTGACTGAAGGAAGTAAAAGTGAGTTCCACACTCCTCAGAGTATGGAGCCTGAGAGGGTCCAAAACCTGTGGTTCCATGACGACCTCATAAGGCTGAAAGGCGGTGCCAGTTTCTCAGGGATTTGATCCCTCCCTGTGAGGCTGGTCCAGGTCAGGGATTTATACCGACCTGCCAGTAATAAGAGGCGTCTTAAGTCTCCCTCAGGAGAGCAGCCAGGCGGACAAAAAATGAATGTAAATGACTGTGCAACCTGATTTGCTGGCGCTTCAGGCTCGATTGTGTGGCTTCACAGCCTTCATGACTATGGAGTCCGAGTTGGCCCTAGCTTGCAGTTCCGTGGTGACCTCATATGGCTCAAGAGTGTGTCAGCCTGCAAGACACATCCAGATCAGGGGTTACATCACATCCAGATACTGATCCCCCAATGCTAAGAGGCACCTAAGTTCCCCCTGGGGATGCAGCCAAATGGGCATCCGAATGGTCTCTTTTGAGGGGGCACCCACCCTTGTTTGTCTCTGTGCCACTGACTCAGGGTGGGATACACAGGGAGGAAAAAAATTATTGGTTATCGGTTATTCTGTCGACTGACTCCTTGAGCGAACATCTAATAGATTAGGTTTTCTTTAAAACACTGCCAGGTAGATTAGATTTGTCAACATGGATGGAAGTTCTTTTAAGCCAACAGTTTTAGATTGCACGATAAAGAATTTTAAGAAGGGCTTCTTAGGAGATTATGGAGTCAAGATGACCCTCAGGAAGCTTAATAACTCATGTGAGCTTGATTGACCATCCTTTGACATTGGATGGCTGCCAGAGAACACTCTCGACCTGCCCACTGTCTAAGCAGTGCACAAGGTAGTCACTGGGACTCCAAGACATCCAGATCAGTTTCCATACACAAACTCCTGGCTTCTAATAGCACAGACCCTGGCCCTGTGGGCACAATTTTGCACAAACGTACAGAAATAGAGTAGGATATTTGTGGCCCAACCACTCAGAAAAAAGAAGCAGCAAAAAACCCCTATATTCCATGGAGATCCAGTGGAAGACTCACTACTGCCCCCACCATACATTCCCCTGACTCCACAAGCCCTGGCACAGCTAGTGCCGGTCCCATTGCCAGACAGTCCACCTCCCTCTGTGTCCCCCTGCATTGCCTCAAGAGCAAGACTCCAGCCCCAAGCCATCAGGGAAGCAGCTCTGCTCAGCCGAAAAATCTTAACCAGCTGGACACAGCCCATTAGATACTGCTGCGAGAAACTCAAGGTCCTCAACAAGTGAACGAGGATGGCTTAGTCCAGCCTGGCTGCTACATCTTCTCTTACCAGCCCTTCAGCACTACTGATCTCCTAAACTGGAAACACCATAACCCAGTGTACTCTGATAAACCACAGGCTATGATTGACCTCCTGGAGTCCATTTTCCACACTAATCAGTCTACATGGGACGACTGTTATCAGCTCCTTATGTCTTTCCACCACTGAGGAAAGGTGGTGCATTTTGACAGAAGCCTGAAAATGGCTCCGAAGACAAGCCCCCACAGAGGGGCTTAGATGTAGAAGGATGGGCATGAGAAGCGATGCCAGAGATGAAACTTAATTGGGATTTCAATACCAGAGAAGGACAAGAAAGCCTGGGTTGCTACTGTGATGTCCTTCTACATGGACTTCAAGCAATAGTCAAAAAGCCCACCAATATGTCCAAAATTACAACAATAATCCTAAAAGTGGATGAGACCCCCCACAGATTTCTGTGAAAGACTGTGTGAAATATTCCAGACATAGACCCCGTTTGACGCTGAGACAGCTGAGAATCAATGAATGATTGACCCTGGCTTTGTGGCTCAATCCTGTGCAGACATCCAACGAAAGCTCCAAAAACTGGAAGGCTTCGGCTGGTATGAATGCCATACAGCTCCTGGACGTAACAAATAAAGTCTTTGTGAATCGAGACTGAAGCCCAACAAGAAGCAGATAGAAGAATGAAACAGAAAGCAGCCCTGCTGGCAGTGGCACTGAGGAGCTCAGATCAAGTGAAACAGACAGTTTCCTCATGGAAAGGGGAAACTAAAAAGAGACTACCTCTATGCCACTACCAGTGTGCCTATTTCAAAGAGACCAGACACTGGAGGAATGAGTGCCCCCATCGCAGAGGGCCATCTAAAGGGTCGAAGAAGTTCAGTGGATCCAGCACAGAGAGGTACCAGCCTGAGCCAACTGTCCAAAACCTTTTCGGCCTGGCTGGAGCAGAATCAGACCAGGGAAGACCAGGATCTCTGATCCTGGGCCCCCAGGAGCCCACGGTCACAATGAAATTAGGGGGCCAATCAATGACTTTTATGGTGGATACCAGAGCTGAACACTGGTAATCACACCTGTGGCTCCCCTCACAGGCCAAACAGCAACTATTGTTGGGACCACAGGGAACATAGCAGCCTGCTCATTTTGCAGGGCCTGTTCGAGTCAGGTAGGGGGCCATCTGGTGACTCATGAATTTCTCTACTTACTGGAATGCCCCATTCCCCTGCTGGATAGAGACTTACTGACAAAACTGAGGGCAGAAATCACCTTTGCCTCCAGAAAGCCTGCAAGCCTGACCTTGGGGAGACAGTCAGCTCTGATGATGGCCGTGACCATGTCCAGGGAAGATGAATGGCATCTCTATTGCTCAGGGGAGGGAACAAATAAATCCCCTCAGATTGCCAAAAGAATTCCCAGATGTCTGGGCAGCAGGGGCCCAGGTTTGGCCAGAAACTATATGCCCATTGTAGTGGACCTGAGGCCAGGAGCCACTCCTGTTAGAAACAATATCCAGTACCACGGGAGACATGCCTGGGAATTCGAGACCACATCCAGCGCCTATGAGATGCCAAGATCCTAATCGAATGTCAGTCTCCCTGGAACACTCTGCTATTACCAGTCAAAAAGTCTGGAGGGAACGACTACCACCCCACCCCCCACCCCCACTGTTGACCTTTGCGCTGTCAACAATGCAGTCATCACCAAATCGCTACACTCTCCTGAGTCTCTTACCAGCTCAGACAAGCTGGTTCACCTGCCTGGATCTCAGGGATGCATTCTTTGGCTCCGACCAACAAACCAATCAGCCCTTGTTTGCCTTTGAGTGGGAAGATCCACACACTGGGAGAAAAGACACAGCTGACTTGGACCCGACTGCCACAAGGCTTCAAAAACTCACCTACCCTGTTTGGTGAAGCCCTGGCTGTGGACCTTGCTGCATTTCTCGGAAAAACTTTCAACTGCACCCCACTCCAGTACGTGGATGAGCCGTTGCTAGCCAGTCCCACCCAGGGGACTGCTGGAGGCACCAAAGGCCTGCTGGCTCTACTCTCCACCACAGGGTACAAGGTATCATGGGAAAAGGGCATTGGGTGCTCAGACATGCGAGGAAGCAAGCCATCTGTTCAATAGCTCAGCCGAACACCAAGAAAGAAATCAGTGAGTTCCTTGGGGCTGCTGGATTCTGCCAGGTCTGGATACTGGGTTTCTCTGAAATTGCCAAGCCTTTGCTTAAAGCCACAGCAGGGTCTGATATGGACCCCCTGGAGTGGGGACCTGAACTGGAAAAGGCCTATAAGAAGATAAACAGAGTCTTGACCAGTACTCCAGCATTAGGCCTAGTGGATGTGACACAGGACTTTAACCTCTTTGTACATGAAAAAGTCACACTGCACTGGGGGGTCCTCACACAAACAGTTGGGCCATGGCAGCGCCCAGTCACATACCTGTCCAAACCACTGGATCCAGCGGCCGCAGGATGGCTGCTATGCCTCTGGGCTTTAGCTGTCACTGTGGTTTTGGTCAGAGAAGCAGATAAACTTACTCTAAGACAAAATATAAATGTAAAGATTCCTCATGCTGTTACTGCCCTGATGAATAGCCAGGGGCATAAGTGGCTGACCAACTCCAGGATGACTCACTATGAACTGCTTTGCAAAAGCCCACAGGTCCAACTTGAGACTGTGTGGACACTGAACCCTGCCACCTTTTTACCTACAGAAGCAGGAATGCCCGATCGTAACTGTGAGGAGCTCATAGATGAAATTTACTCGAGCAGGCTGGACCTGACAGACACTCCCCTCCAGAACCCAGAACTGGAACAGGTCACTGACGGAAACAGTTTCATCCAAGACGGGCAGCACAAAGCAGGCTCTGCCATAACAACAACTGATGAGATAGTGAAGGCCGAGGCCTTGCCACAAGAGTGGTCACCACTGCGGGCTGAGCTATGGGCCCTCGCCCAGGCACTACTGCACACCAAAGGGAAAGGAGTCAACTTCTATACCGAGGCAAGGTATGCCTTTGCTACTTTACATGTACATGGAGCCATTTATAAAGAAAGGGGACTATTGACAGCGGGAGGAAAGGAGATTAAAAAACAAAAAAGAAATCCTTCAGCTGTTAGAAGCAGTCTGGAAGCCTTCCCAAGTGGCAGTCATCCATTGTAAAGGCCATCATTGAGGAACTGATCAATCAGCAATAGGAATTGGTTGGCAAAAAAGAAACCATACAAACGTGATGTATGTGGCCACTGCTTTAAACAGCATACACACCTTCAACATCATCGGCGAGTTCATACTGGAGAGAAACCATATAAATGTGATGTGTGTGGAAAGGCCTTTAGTTGGAAAGCAAGGCATACTGTTCATCAGACCCTTCATACTGGAGAGAAACCACATACGTGTGAAGTATGTGCCCATGGCTTTACTCAAAAGTCACACCTTGGAATTCATTGGAGAGTTCATACCAGAGAGAAACCATATAAATGTGATGTGTGTGGCAAGGCCTTTAGTGTAAATGTAAGGCCCGTAGTTCATCAGAGAGTTCATACTGGAGAGAAACCATATACATGTGAAGTATGTGGCTGTGGCTATACTCAAAAGTCAATATTTTTAATTCATCAGAGAATTCATACCGATGAGAAACCATATAAATGTGATGTATGTGGCAAGGCCTTTACTGTAAATTCAAGGCTTGTAGTTCATCAGAGAGTACATACTGGAGAGAAACCATATAAATGTGATGTGTGTGGAAAGGCCTTTAGTCGAAAAGCAAGGTGTACAGTTCATTCAACCTTTCATACTGGAGCAAAACCATATACATGTGAAGTATGTGGCTGTGGCTATACTCAAAAGTCAAAACTTGTAATTCATGGGAGAATTCACACTGGAGAGAAGCCGTTTAAATGTGATGTATGTGGACAGGCCTTTAGTTGAAATTCAACCCTTGTAATTCATCAGAGAATTCACACCGGAGCAAAACCTTACAAATATAACAATTAGGACAAACATTTTGTGCACAGTCATCCTTAAATTGCCATCAGGCAGTTCATACAAGAGGAAAAGTATAGAAAGGTAATTTATGTGGCACAGTCTTCAGTTGCAGGTCTTTGCAGTTCATTGGAAACATTGGAGAGAAACCATATAAATAATGATGTATGTGGCAAGTCCTTTAGTCAAATGGCAAACCTTGCATTTCATCAGAGAATTCATACTGGAGAGAAACCGTGTAAATGTGTGTGGCTGAGGCTTTACTGGAAACCCACAGCTTGGAATTCATCAGAGAATTCATACTGGAGGGAAACCATATAAATGTGATCTCAGTGGCAAGGCCTTTAAAGGCAAACCTTGCAGTTCATTGGAGAATTCATACTGGAGAGAAAACTTACTAATGTAACCATTCTGACAAATAGCTAGCCTCACATCATGTAGTTCATACAGGAGAGACAGCATAGAAATGTGATGTATGTGCACAGTGCTTGACCATCTAAGAAATCAGATAATTCATAGTGGAGAAAAATGTTACAAACACAATTATAAGAAACGTTTTAGTGCAGATGTAATGAGTGTAGCAAAGCCTTTAGTCAGAGTTCAGGCCTTAATAATTAATTAATCAAAGAATTAATACTGTTTAAAAACCATACAAATGAAAGAAATACGGTAAAGCTTCTAGTGCATGTTCAGCCTCAACTGACCATTGGGCAGTTCATACAGGAGGAAAACCACATAAATGGAATTTATATGACAAACCCTTCAGTCATGAAGTATATCAACCTCAGAAAAGTCAAACTAGAGGAAACCTCACGAATGTGATAGGTGGTGCAAAGCTTTGGTTCTGTGTTCAGATGTAACTAACCATCATGTAATTAATTCTGAATGGAAATCTTACCCACATTGTGCATGTGGTAAGTCTTTTGAAAGGCATTCAGTTATTTACAAAACATGAGAAAATTCATACTGGTGAGAATCCATAGATTTAGAGCACAGTCCGTCCCTCCAATCTTAAGGAGGAAATCATGTAAATATAATATGTGTGGCCAGGGCTTCAATAACAGATCTCATCTTTCCCATCAACAGAGAATTCATAACGCAGAGACACAAATGTAAGAGTGTGTGTGGCAAATCCTTCAGGTGGCATTCAGGCCTCAAAAGACATCAGGTGATGGACTGGAGAGACCATCCGAATGCAATCACTGTGTCTGGACTTTTCTCAGGTGTTTACACCTTAGGCTTGTTGAGAATATTCACACTGGATAGAAACTATATCAATGTAATGAGTGTGTCAGGGCTTTCAGACAACAATTCTAAGTCAGGATCCAGTAAAGAAGTCATTCTGGAGAGAAAGCTTACAAGTGGCATGAGTGTGTAAAACCTTTACTTGGGGCTCACATTGCACTAGCCATCAGATGATCCATACTAGAGAAAACATTACCAGTGTACAGAATATGGCACGACCTTTAGGTACTGCCTTTTTTTTTTTTTTTTTGATCAAGAATCTCTTTTATTGATTATCAGAAACATTACAAACATCTAGTATGAACAAATTGTAACATGATAGTGTTTAGTTTGAACAATTAATACATTTCAGATATAATATTATACATATTTCAATGCTATTCTCCCCAATCATCTCACCCTCTCCTGGTCCCAGAGTCCAAAAGTCTGGTCTATACATCAGTGTCTCTTTTGTTGTCTCGTAAATAGGGTTATTTTTTACCATCTTTCTAAATTCCATATATATGCGTTAGTATACTGTATTTGTGTTTTTGTTTCTGGCTTACTTCACTCTGTATAATAGGCTCCAGTTCCATCCACCTCCTTAGAACTGATTCAAATGTATTCTTTTTAATGGCTGAGTAATATTCCATTGTGTATATGTACCACAGCTTGCTTATCCATTCATCTGTGGATGGACATCTAGGTTGCTTCCACGTTCTGGCTATTGCAAACAGTGCTGCTATGAACATTGGGGTACAGGTGTCTCTTTCAATTCTGGTTTTCTCAGTGTATATGCCCAGCAGTGGGATTGCTGGATCATAAGGCAGTTCTATTCGCAGTTTTTTGAGGAATCTCCATACTGTTCTCCAAAGTGGCTGTACTAGTTTGCATTCCCACCAACAGTGCAAGAGGGTTCCCTTCTCTCCGCACCCTCTCCAGCATTTATTGCTTGTGGACTTTTGGATAGCAGCCATTCTGATTGGCGTGAAATGGTATCTCATAGTGGTTTTGATTTGCATTTCTCTGATAATGAGTGATGTTGAGCATCTTTTCATGTGTTTGTTAGCCATCTGTATGTCTTCTTTGGAGAAATGTCTATTGAGTTCTTTGGCCCATTTTTTGATTGGGTCATTTATTTTTCTGGAATTGAGCTGTAGAAGTTGCTTGTATATTTTTGAGATTAGTTGTTTGTCAGTTGCTTCATTTGCTATTATTTTCTCCCATTCTGAAGGCTGTCTTTTCACCTTGCTTATAGTTTCCTTTGTTGTGCAAAAGCTTTTTAAGTTTGATTAGGTCCCATTTGTTCATTTTTTATTTTATTTCCAATATTCTGGGAGGTGGGTCATAGAGGATCCTGCTGTGATGTAAGTCAGAGAGTGTTTTGCCTATGTTTTCCTCTAGGAGTTTTATGGTTTCTGGTCTTACATTTAGCTCTTTAATCCATTTTGAGTTTATTTTTGTGTATGGTATTAGAAAGTGTTCTAGTTTCATTCATATGGAGGGGTCTTGTTTTTGTATCCATTCAGCCAGTCTCTGTCTTTTGGTTGGGGCATTCAACCCATTTACATTTAAGGTAATTAATGATAAATATGATCCCGTTGCCATTTACTTTGTTGTTTTGGGTTTGAATTTATATATCCTTTTTGTGTTTCCTGTCTAGAGAATGTCCTTTAGTATTTGTTGGAGAGCTGGTTTGGTGGTGCTGAATTCTCTCAGCTTTTGCTTGTCTGTAAAGGTTTTGATTTCTCCTTCATATTTGAATGAGATCCTTGCTGGGTACAATAATCTGGGCTGTAGGTTCTTTTCTTTCATCACTTTAAGTATGTCTTGCCATTCCCTCCTGGCTTGGAGAGTTTCTATTGAAAGATCAGCTGTTATCCTTATGGGAATTCCCTTGTGTGTTATTTGTTGTTTTTCCCTTGCTGCTTTTAATATTTGTTCTTTGTGTTTGATCTTTGTTAATTTGATTAATATGTGTCTTGGGGTGTTTCGTCTTGGGTTTATCCTATTTGGGACTCTCTGGGTTTCTTGGACTTGAGTGATTATTTCCTTCCCCATTTTAGGGAAGTTTTCAACTATTATCTCCTCTAGTATCTTCTCATGGTCTTTCTTTTTGTCTTCTTCTTCTGGGACTCCTATGATTCGAATATTGTAACGTTTAATATTGTCCTGGAGGTCTCTGAGATTGTCCTCATTTCTTTTAATTCGTTTTTCTTTTTTCTCCTCTGATTCCTTTAATTCTGCCATTCTATCTTCTAATTCGCTAATTCTATCTTCTGCCTCTGTTATTCTACTATTTGTTGCCTCCAGAGTGTTTTGGATCTCATTTATTGCATTATTCATTATATGTTGACTCTTTTTTATTTCTTCTAGGTCCTTGTTAAATCTTTCTTGCATCTTCTCAATGCTTTTCTCCAGACTATTTATCCATGATTCCATTTTGCTTTCCAGATTTTGGATTAATTTCACTATCATTATTCGGAATTCTTTATCAGGTAGGTTCGCTATTTCTTCCTCTTTTGTTTGGTTTGGTGGGCTTTTATCCTGTTCCTTTACCTGCTGGGAATTCTTCTGTCTTTTCATCTTGTTTAAATTGCTAAGTTTGGGGCGTCTTTACTGTATTCTGGTAGTCTGTGGAGTTCTCTTTATTGTGGCGTTTCTGCACTATATGTGGGTTTGTACCGGTGGCTTGTCGAGGTTTCTTGTTTATGGAAGCTTGTATCGGTGTTCTGGTGGGTGGAGCTGGATTTCTTTTCTCTGGGGTGCAGTGGAGTGTCTAGTAGTGAGTTATGAGATGTCTATGCTTTTGGGGTCGCTTTGTGTAGCCTGTGTATTGGAGCTCAGGCTGTGTTCTTGTTTTTCTGGAGAATTTGCTTGGTATGTCTTGTTGTGGAACTTGCTGGTCTTTGTGTGATGCTTGGTTTCAGAGTAGGTATGGAGGCTTTTAATGAGCTCCTGTCAATTAGTGTTTCGTGGGATCAGGGTATGGACTTAAGCCTCCTGGTTCCAGTTATTGGTCTTATTTTTACAGTAGTCTCAAAAACTTCTTCTTCTATAATGCATTCCACAACTGGACTGCTCAGAGATGTTCACGGAATTATACATAGAAGGAAAAAGGGAGGAAGGAGACAGAGGTGGTCAGGAGGATAAAAGGAGGGAGTGTGAAGGAGAGAGACAGATCTAGTCAGTAATCAGTAAAGAAAAGAAAAAAGGAAAGGAAAAAAGCAAAGGACAAAAAGGAAAAAAGAAAAAAACAAAAAAACAAAAAACAAAACAGGGTCGCAAAAGTTATATCTAAACGTGGAGATTAAAGAAGTACTAGAGGATAAAAAAATAATAATAATAAAAAAATAAAAGAAACAAAACAAACAACAACAAAAAAAAATTAAAAGGGAAAAAAAATTTTTGTTTTCCTTTTTCCAATTAAAAAATAATAAAAATTTAAAAAATATATATATATTAAAAAAAGAAAAGAAAAAAAAAAGGAAATAATGATGGTAAAAATAGTAACAATATATATAAGAGTTTCTCTATTATTGTTGTGGGTTCAGTTCATTTTCAGCTAGTTCCTTGTTCCGGCTTAAATTTCTCAAGATCTATAGGCCCCTTTCTCTGTGGTTGGTCTGTATAGTTCTTTGTTCTGTGCACGGTTCGGCGGTGTTCTGGGCCAAGGCCCGCCACTCGTGTGGTCGGCACTGCACAATCTGGATTGCCGGCCCAAACTACTCCAGTTAGGCAGCACTCCAGACAATCAGGCGAACGAAGTCTGCGCTGAGGCCCGCAGAGGGGGAGGGGGTCGGCGACGGGAATGGCGGGCGGGCGGGTGGGGGAGGGGGATGGGGTGGCCCTCGTGGGAGCCGCCGGCACAGCGGGCGGGGGCACGCCTGCGTGGGAGTGGCCGGCGGGGGAGCGACCAGTGGGGGAGAGTCCCGCGGGGGAGCGTCCCTCTGGGGAGCGCCGGCAGCAGAGCGTCCCGCGTGGGAACGGCCAAGGCGTCTCCCTGCCCAGCCCCGGCTCCCCAATGGCAGATGCGGGCGTTTGCAGAGGTGCTTTTCTGCTGCGGAAGTTACCGCAGGGCCCGCAGTCTGTGGGTTCTAATTGCTCAACTGTTCTCCTCCCTGTTATGATAGTCTCCGTGTTTCCCAGGTTCGGCACAGATTCCGCAGGGAGAGTGTTTCCTGGTGTTTGGAAACTTCTCTTTTTAAGACTCCCTTCCCCGGACAGAGGTCCGCCCCTCCCTCTTTGTCTCTCTCTGGCTTCTATATTCTTTCCTACCTCCTTTAGAAGGCAGTGAGTTGCTTTTCTGGGTGTCCGACGTCCTCCGCCAGCACTCCGAAGCTGTTTGTGGTATTTACTCAGCGCCCAGATGTCCCATTGATGAATTTGTGGAGGAGAAAGCGTATTCCCCGTCCTAATCCTTCGCCATCTTAACCGGAAGTCTCGGTGTAGAGACAGAATCAAAAAAAAAAAAAAAAAAATAAAATATTCTTTGTTTTTTTTATTTTTTTATTTTTTAAGTTAAGATATGTAATACACACTTATATTTTTAAGTAAGAAAAAAAAAAAACAAAAAAAAAAAAAAAAAAAAAAAAATGTGGGAGGGAAGGAAATAAAAAAACAAAAAAAGGAGGAGGGGGGAGGAAAAAAGAAAAAAAGAAGGGGGGAGGGGTTTACATTTTGAGGTGAAGTGATAGAGAAGACCACAGAGAAAAGAGGAGTTTTGAAAAGAAAGGGGAAAGGGCTTTTTGAGGGTGTAGAGAAAACAAGACTTCAGAATATATGTCTTTCTGAGAAACCACATAAAAGTAGTGTGCACACTGAAGCTTTAACTCAAAGATCAAAACTGTGGAACCCCACTCCAGTACTCTTGCCTGGAAAATCCCATGGACGGAGGAGCCTGGTAGGCTGCAGTCCATGGGGTCGCTAAGAGTCGGACACGACTGAGCAACTTCACTTTCACTTTTCACTTTCATGCATTGGAGAAGGAAATGGCAACCCACTCCAGTGTTCTTGCCTGGAGAATCCCAGGGACGGCAGAGCCTGGTGGGCTGCCATCTATGGAGTCGCACAGAGTCGGACATGACTGAAGCAGCAGCAGCAGAGAGAATATATATGGAGAGCAAACTTGGACAGGTAATGAATATTATGTAGTCTGTTCCATGGAATAGTCACACCATGGCATAATGAAGTGATTCGTGTGTATCAGAAATTGTACACTATATCGAATTTGGAAACATGTTTAAGAAAACAATATTTCCTCAAGATTCACCCCCAAATTCATATTGGAGAGAATCCTTACAATTGTAATGAATTTGGCTAACTTTTGTGACAGTTCTTACAGCAGATCACAGAAGAGAGAATTCATTTGAGGAATAAATAAATCTTCAGTTCTCCAGCACTAACCTACGATATTACTGCAGAATAATTAAGTATGTTGAAACTTAACCACATGTGTGGAAATGGCCCGTTATCTTCAGTGTGTGTTTAATTACTTGAATTTTCTTGAGAATGTCACATTATTGTTCTTTATTTCCTGAAAGTTTAAAATTGTTACAGCTTTCTTAGAGACTTTCATGATGGTCTCTGCAAAGAAATGAGTAAGATGAAGGGGCTGACTTCATTAGGTGTGGTTCATTTATATCTATCTGTCCTGGTAAAAAAAAGGACACTGAGTTACCAAATTCAATGGTGTGTGAGTTAGGATCAGCGAGGGACAGAGAACCATGTAAAACCATGACAGGACTCAGCGTGCTCATTATGTTCAGGGTGCCCTTCTGTACACAGGCCACCGTGGGTAAAGGACTGAATGCTCTACCATCTGACCATGCAAAGAGCAGGCTGGACATTGCGGGCCTTGGGCTTTTCATGGGAGGGGAGTTGACCGGTTACTGGGGACTGATTGTGTGGGAGAAATAGTACTAGGGAAATGGTGGTCCTTTTCTCCCTTAACTAGCAATTGCTGCTGCTGCTAAGTCACGTCAGTCGTGTCCAACTCTGTGCGACCCCATAGACGGCAGCCCACCAGGCTCCGCCGTCCCTGGGATTCTCCAGGCAAGAACATGAGTGGGTTGCCGTTTCCTTCTCCAATGCGTGAAAGTGAAAAGTCAAAGTGAAGTCGCTCAGTCGTGTCTGACTCCCAGTGACCCCATGGACTGCAGCCTACCAGGCTCCTCTGTCCATGGGGTTTTCCAGGCAAGAGCACTGGAGTGGGTCACCAGTGCCTTCTCCGAGCAATTGTTACTGTGTGTAAATGATTAATGGAAACTTATTCTTGGAAATTGAAGAGAGCAGTTTTCTTGAAAAATGTTAATCAAAAGAACCAGAAAGAGGATGGCCGTGTATCTGCTTCATCATTACCTGCTGCCATTTACAATGTGCCTCTGTTTTATTCAGAATGTATCATAAGTCTTGTGCTCTAATAAAATTTGTATCATTTTTTCCATAACTCTGAAAGGATCATGTTTCTTTCAACAACACAATTTTAATCCACCTCAGTACTTCATAACAGAAACTAGCAATGCACCAAAGACTCTCAAGGTTGAAAGAATTTAAGAGTTTCTTTGCATGGTGAAATCAAATAGACAATTTTGGGATTGTATACTAACAATACACACTTGAGTTATTCTCTCCACACTTTGTCCATAGCGGAGCAATGATAGATTCTGGCCTTGTAAAACCTACCCCCTGTTTATATGTGCACTATATGATATTTCTCAATGTTATCTTTTGTGCCCAAATAAAACTAAAAGTATGTGCCTGATTTATATGAAGTGAAAATAGGAATGATAAACATGCAAAAATTAGGAAATAAAAAACTTTGTAAATAGGGGTAAAAGTGATGTGTCTTTTGGAGCTTGGAGCATTCTGGAAAAAATTTTTTTTTTTTTGCTTATTGTTGGCCGAATAATTGTGGCTCATGGGGTCAGGAGCTCTACAGCATATGGGAATTTTCCAGACCAGAAATTATCAGCCCCTTGTCTACTGCATTGGTAGGTGAATACCTTACCCCTGAGTCACCACGGAAGCCCTGGAAATAATTTAGAAGGCACACTATATAATGGGAAAGTTTTTTGTTTGCTAAACTGGAAATTTCATATATTCAGTCTCCAACGTTTCAGTTCTTTTACTTTGCAGTCACTCACTGGAACAAGATGGTGCCAAATAAAGTCTAAAGATGTCAGTGGTCAAACATCAAAAAACCTTGTGAGGCTGTTTAACAAAACACTGAATGTTCACTCGTGCTTTATTACATTCCTTTTCCTGCTGTACACATATTTTCTATATGGTGTTGAAGATGGTATAAATTACTATTAGTCTATTTTACAAGACAGATAAATTGCTATTTACTGTCCATTGCCTGTGACATTTTTACCCAGCCTAAGAACATTCAGTTCAGTTCAGTCGCTCAGTCGTGTCTGACTCTTTGCGACCCCATGAATCGCAGCACGCCAGGCTTCCCTGTCCATCACCAACTCCCGGAGTTCACTCAGAATCACATCCATCGAGTCAGTGATGTCATCCAGCCATATCATCCTCTGTCGTCCCCTTCTGCTCCTGCTCCCAATCCCTCCCAGCATCAGAGTCTTCTCCAATGAGTCAACTATTCCCATGAGGTGGCCAAAGTACTGGAGTTTAAGCTTTAGCATCATTCCTTCCCAAGAAATCCCAGGGCTGATCTCTTTCAGAATGGACTGGTTGGATCTCCTTGCAGCCCAAGGGACTCTCAAGAGTCTTCTCCAACACCACAGTTCAAAAGCATCAATTCTTCAGCGCTCAGCCTTCTTCACAGTCCAACTCTCACATCCATACATGGCCACTGGAAAAACCATAGCCTTGACTAGATGGACCTTTGTTGGCAAAAGTAATGTCTCTGCTTTTAATATGCTATCTAGGTTGAACATAACTTTCCTTCCAAGGAGTAAGTGTCTTAATTTCATGACTGCACTCACCATCTGCAGTGATTTTGGAGCCCAGAAAAATAAAGTCTGACACTGTTTCCACTGTTTCCCCATCTATTTCCCATGAAGTGATGGGACCAGATGCCATGATCTTCGTTTTCTGAATGTTGAGCTTTTAGCCAACTTTTTCACTCTCCTCTTTCACTTTCATCAAAAGGCTTTTTAGTTCTTCTTCACTTTCTGCCATAAGGATGATGTCATCTGCATATCTGAGGTTATTGATATTTCTCCTGGCAATCTTGATTCCAGCTTGTGTTTCTTCAAGTCCAGCGTTCCTCATGATGTACTCTGCATGTAAGTTAAATAAGCAGGGTGACAATATACAGCCTTGACGTACTCCTTTTCCTATTTGGAACCAGTCTGTTGTTCCATGTCCAGTTCTAACTGTTGCTTCCTGACCTGCATACAGATTTCTCAAGAGGCAGGTCAGGTGGTCTGGTATTCCCATCTCTTTCAGAATTTTCCACAGTTGATTGTGATCCACACAGTCAAAGGCTTTGGCATAGTCAGTAAAGCAGAAATAGATGTTTTTCTGGAACTCTCTTGCTTTTTCCATGATCCAGTGGATGTTGGCAATTTGATCTCTGGTTCCTCTGCCTTTTCTAAAACCAGCTTGAATATCAGGAAGTTCACAGTTCACATATTGCTGAAGCCTGGCTTGGAGAATTTTGAGCATTACTTTACTAGCATGTGAGATGAGTGCAATTGTGCGGTAGTTTGAGCATTCTTTGGCATTGCCTTTCTTTGGAATTGGAATGAAAACTGACCTTTTGCAGTCCTGTGGCCACTGCTAAGTTTTCCAAATTTGCTGGCATATTGAGTGCAGCACTTTCACAGCATCATCTTTCAGGATTTAAAATAGCTCAACTGGAAGTCCATCACCTCCACTAGCTTTGTTCGTAGTGATGCTTTCTAAAGCCCACTTGGCTTCACATTCCAGGATGTCTGGCTCTAGGTGAGTGATCACACCATCGTGATTATCTGGGACATGAAGATCTTTTTTGTACAGTTCTTCTGTGTATTCTTGCCACCTCTTCTTGATATCTTCTGCTTCTGTTAGGTCCATACATTTTCTGTCCTTTATCAAGCCCATCTTTGCATGAAATGTTCCCTTGGTATTTCTAATTTTCTTGAAGAGATCTCTAGTCTTTCCCATTCTGTTGTTTTCCTAAGAACATTAGGAACATTAATGTTTGGAAATATTTATTAGGTAATAAATAGAAGTCCAGAGGATATTAAAGTCTTGATGTCACATTATAGAATTAAGTAATATGTTCCATTGTTCAATCTTAGATGTATTTGAAAACAATTTTTTCTTTTAACAATATTGTGATGGGTTTTGCTCCGCATCAACATGAATTGGCCATAGGCATACATATGCCTCCTCCTTTCTGAACCCACCTCCCTCCCCACCCTATCTGTCCAGGTCTTCACAGCGCACTGGCTCTGGGTGCCCTGCTTCATAGATCAAACTTCCACTGTCTATCTGTTTTACGTATAGCAATATATGTTTCAGTGTTATTGTTTCAAATCACACTATACTATTTGTTTTTTCAATAGTTTTTCCTTAACATATTTTTTTCTGTCCGCATGTTGTGACGAAGATTTAATGTTTAGTTTACATTTCTTCCCTGCCTTACTCTAACAAATCCACCTCAGTGGGTTGAGACTTTTAGTACATGAAAATGCACATACGTAAGACAGTGACGGGACATATGAAGACAGACAATTCCTTTAGGACTTGAGTTAATACACAAATATTTATTTACAGTTAATACACAGAAATATTTACAAATAGTGCATAGTTTATAATTTTCGTGAAAATAAATTCTAGTGTCTCTGAAAACATTATATTTTATACTCTGCTTTGTTGTTCACATGTGATAGTGCTTCCAAAGAGACAACAAAGAAAAGAGAAAAATACATTAAAATTTTTTTTAAAGTAAATTGCCTGCTGCTGCTGCTGCTAAGTCACTTCAGTCATGTCTGACTTTGTGTGACCCCATAGACGTCAGCCCACCAGGCTCCCACATCTCTGGGATTCTCCAGGCAAGAACACTGGAGTGGGTTGCCATTTACTTCTCCAGTGCATGAAAATGAAAAGTGAAAGTGAAGTCGCTCAGTCGTGTCCGACTCTTAGCAACCCCATGGATTGCAGCCCACCAGGGTCCTCCATCCATGGGATTTTCCAGGCTAGAGTACTGGAGTGAGGTGCCATTGTCTTCTCCGTAAATTGCCTGATTACCCTCAAATGGTCATACAGTAATTTGACGTTCCATTACATTGGGCTTCCCTGGTATCTCAGACAGTAAAGCGTCTGCCCGCAATGTGGGAGGCCTGGGTTTAATTCCTGGGTCAGGAATATCCCCTGGATAAGGAAATGGCGTAACCGACTCCAGTACTCTTGCCTGGAAAATTTCATAGATGGAGGAGCCTGGTAGGCTACAGTCCATGGATAGCAAAGAGTCGGACATGACTGAACAACTTCACTGGTACTGGTACACTGAGAAAATATTGACAACTATACATTATTATATAGTGATTATAGAACTATAATTACTATATATAATATATAATTATATATATTATTCTACAAGTTTTTCTCAAGTATTTGAAGCTATGTCATCACAAGCATGAAACAGAAACACTTTTTATAAAGAGAGTGCATTTGTCATTAAAGGAGTTTTTTTCTCTCTAATAATTTTTTACATATAACACATTCAATTCGCTCTATGCCTGATACTAACACAACATTGTGAACTTACTCTACTCCTTTCAAATTTTAATAAAAGAGCAAAGACGAGGCAGGGTGAGGTGGATTTATATTGGGGGGTGAGGTATGGTTGTAGGGTACTGCTGCTGCTAAGTCGCTTCAGTCGTGTCCGACTCTGTGCGACCCCATAGACGGCAGCCCACCAGGCTCCCCCGTCCCTGGGATTCTCCAGGCAAGAACACCGGAGTGGGTTGCCATTTCCTTCTCCAATGCATGAAAGTGAAAAGTGAAAGTGAAGTCGCTCAGTCGTGTCCGACTCTCAGAGACCCCATGGACTGGAGCCTACCAGGCTCCTCCATCCATGGGATTTTCCAGGCAAAAGTACTGGGGTGGGGTGCCATTGCCTTCCCCAGTGTAGGGTACTACCAAGTCCCAAAAGGATTCAGATCTTTTAAGGGGTCAGGATAAATGACAGTCGAGGGACTCAGGCACACATATGTGTGTATCCATTCTCCCCCAAACTCCTGTCCCATCCAGGCTGCCACATTACATTGTTAGAGCTCCCCGTGCTATACAGTCAGATGTTCCTGTTTTGTAAATGAGTTCATTGGTATCTTTTTTCAGATTCCAAATATAAGTGATGTCTGATCTTTGTCTTTCTCTGACTTATTCACTTAGTATTGAAAGTTTGTTGCTGAGCCGTGAAAGACTCTGGGATTCTTGGCATCCCGAGGAGAGGAATTCAATCCAGGGCCAATGATGAGGTCCCTCAGAGCTTTTGTGTAATAAAGTTTTATTAAAGTATAAAAGGGACAAAGTTTCTGACATAGACATCAGAAGGAGACAGAAAGAGTGCCCCCTGCTAGTCTTTAGTGGAAGAGCTACTACTACTATCATAACTACTGCTAGTAGTTATATAGCTACCAGCAGGCTGCTAATTGGAGAAAGGAAATGTCTCAAAACTCAGAGATTGGCACCAGGCCCCTGACCCACAACATGCATTTTGAGATAACACTGGCACAAGGTGAGTTGTCTAGGGCCATAAAACAATTGACATGAATCTTGAAGAAAGGCAGGTTTCCAAGCAAATGAAGTGTTTCATTAACATAGATTAGGAGAACAATTGTATGAGTATAACATACTGGTTTGTTGAGCCATTATCAGGTCTGAGTCTCTTTAGCAAACCGACTTGAAGAAACACTCTAGGGTAAATACATAGTTCATTAACATAGCTTAATAAAAACATTCCCATAAGAAAAATGCATTGGTTAGCTCAAGGTTTGAGAAAAGTTAAGTTCAGGTGGAACCAGGTGTTGTCATAGCAACATGGAATTTTAAGAGAAACCTCCTATACAAAATTAAAATTTTGAATAGAGAAGGGAAAAATATCTGACAGTTGTAGTTTGTTTCCTCTTCCTGCCGCTTAGAGAAAGATAAAAAACGTTGACACTTGCAGCCTATATCCTCCATTTGGGGACCCCTGACCTTCCTGTGTGTTACTCTCTCAGTATGATCATTTCCAGGCCCATTCACTTTGGTGTTTAATTTTGTTTTCCCAACAATGTTGAGTATTTCTTGGATAATTCAGTTCAGTTTGTGTTTACTACTTCATATGTGCTAAATCGTCAGTACACCTACTCTTGGAATTTCGTGAAGACTTTCCCCCAGGTGTCTGGGACAAACTGTTTTAAGGTAACACCACATCTGTCCACATCCGTGTGTACTGTCTGCATGTGGAACGTTGACAAATCACATGCAGCTTTCTTTCTCAGGGCACAGAAAACAACTGACTGCTTTTTCACTTTATTAATGAAGAAAGGCTTATTCTCACCAGAGCACAGCTGGTAGAAGAGGAGATGAGGGATAATTTAGTTACATCAGTATGATAGTACATTACTGTCTAATCATACACATAATATCCAGGATGCTGTGCAAAGACTTTTTTTTCCGTGATCAGCAGAGAAATGGCAAAATGGAAAATATTTTTCCTAGTATTGAGGCTGCAGAGCAGGGCCCTGTGGGGGTCCCAGGCACAGAGGCCTTTTTGGTTCCCATTTCTTATAGGCAGGACTGCAGCCTCCATGACCTTCTGTGAGTTCCAAAGGGCAGAAGAGTTGCTAATCAAAGAAGGATGCTCATGTCAGGTCAATCGTGTCCAACTCTCTTGTGACCCAATGGACACAAAGTGGGTTGCCATTTCCTCCTCCAGGGGATCTTCCCGACCCAAGAATCGAACCCAAGTCTCCTGTACTGGCAGGTGGATTCTTTACCATTGCACTGATTAGGAGACCAGACCACCTAAGACCCTGCACAAAACTTAAACTTGTCACCAACCCCATCCTTGTTCAACTTTGCAGAGGAAACAAGAATACAAGACTGTTACTGCCTTGATCCTTAGCATATATCCTTAGCAGACGATATAACCTCTCCCTACTCACCAGACAGGGGGCCGAAAATGTTCCCTTTTAGCTTCGCACATATAGAAAGCCACTCTTACTCCTCCATAACTCTGTCTCTGTATTTGTATTTCAAGTATTTCAGTTTGGCATTTGTGCAGAGAGAGCCAAGATTTTGGCGTCAGTATAACCTCTGGGTTCTGGTTCAACCCAGACCTCTGACTTGTTGATTCAGAGGAATGTCTTTCAACACGTACTGATGTCTCTAAGATGTGACAGGACTAGACACAACACAGCCCAAAGGAACACGCAGGGCCCCTCACCGACGTTCTAAGGTACATACACCGAGGTTCTCAGGCCTTTGTTGTTGCTTCATTATTATTGGGTTAATATTCCTAAGGTTCCATTTTTAAACTATTACATGTGTATTTATCTTCTTTGACTTTTCTTGGTATTATAGCTTATAATGATAGAGTTGAACCTTACTTCAGATCCTGTAATTATGGAAAAAAGCAAAGATTAATGAATTCTCCCACTTCACTTCCAGGAAAAGACTTAACTGCCAAGAGCCACCCTTCCCCATTACCACTGATTTGAGACCACCACTAGGCCCCCTGTTTCCCTGGGAAAAAACCAGACACACTCTCCACAAATTCCCAGTCTATGCCCTATCAGTGATGTGTTGTTGTTGCTGTTGTTTAGTCGCTCAGTCATGACTGACACTGCAACCTCGTGGACGCCAGGCTTCCCTGTCTTTCACCATCTCCTGGTGTTTGCTCACACGCATGTCCATTGAGTTGGTGATGCCATCTAACCGTCTCATCCTCTATCATTCCATTCTCCTCCTGCCTTCAATCTTTCCCAGCTTCAAGGTCTTTTCCAATGAGTCCGATATTTGCATCATGTGGCCAACGTATTGGAGCCTCAGCTTCAGCATCAGTCCTTCCAATGAATATTCACGGTTGGTCTCCTTTCGGATTGACTGGTTTGATCTCCTTGCTTTCCAAGGGACTCTCAACACTGATCTCCAGCACCACAATTCAAAAGCATCAATTTTTCCATGCTCAGCCTTCTTTATGGACCAACTCTCACATCACATTTTTAATCACATCCCTAGCTGACTACTGGAAAAACCCTAGATTGTCTATTGTTGGCAACTTGATTCCTTTGCTTTTTAATACACCATCTAGTTCTATCATAACTTTCCTTCCAAGGAGCAGTTGGTTTTTTTATTTCCTGGCTGCAGTCCCCTTTAGCAGTGATCACAGTATTGAACTGTTTCCTCCGCCCGCTGCGCCGCGACGCCGCGCCTCTCCCGCCGCGCGGGGACGCCCCTCCTCTCCCGCCGGGCCGGGACACTCCGCCCCGCCCCTCCGAGCAGCGAGGTTCCGCCTCACCTTTCAAAGGCACTATGCTGGTCCGGCTTCTCTCCACCACCCACCCACTGACGGCCCGGCACCCCCTGCAGGCCGTGCAGCTATTTGTCTGCGCGTGCGCGCACCGTGACCCACGCGGAAGCGGAGAGCGGCGAGTGCAGGTCCCGGCGCAGCGTGAGTTTCTCTCTTTAGAGTCAAACTTGCCTCTCGCAGACTCCTTTTCTTTGTACCCCGGGTCTGAGGGTCACTGTTGACTCTACATCCCCTCTTCCGCTCCACCACCCGCACCAAATTCAGACGTCTCCGTAAGCGGCGAAGGCCTTTTAAGCCTTTTGGTTTAAAAGTCCGCACTGAAGCCGGTTCCTGCTTTTGAACACTGAGACGCTGCGTTTCGCACGTTTTCCCAGCTTAAAACCGTTTACTGACCGCAGTGATCCCTCTACCCTTTCTGCACCGCATACAATTCTATTAGGCGAGACGGTTTATTCGCTCCACATTCTTCAGCCTCTCCTTCTGGGGCCCTGGAGGCCTCGCCGGCCGCCCCTCTCCCGGAGAGGCCGCGTTCTCTCCCGGGTCGTGGGATTCTGGAGAGCCCGCGCCGCTCCTGAGACCCCGTCCCTCCCAGCGCTCTGTCCTCACGTCTCCTCAGGCCGGTCCTTCTGCCCTTCAGAGTGACCTTTCCCCTGATCCCTGGTTGGGGGAGGTGACCTGAGCCAGCCACGTGACACCCATGGTTCTTCGGCGCCAAATACCACCCGCTGGAATTTGGCTCTTGCGGGAGGGCCTTTCTATTCTATTCTATTCTATTAATAATAGTGGGCGGAAGGCGGGATCGGGAGAAGCAGAGACAGCAACTCCTAAAGAAATGGGAAATTGAGAAAGCATGTGGTAGAAACGATGGCAGTGAAGAGGAATGTGAGAAACTTGGAAGAGACACCTTCATGAAAGAGAATGAGCCTTGAAGGGAGCGGGTGAGGAAAGGAGAGAACTTCAGAGAAAAGCATGGTCTTCGGAGAGTTAAGGGTGAGCAACATAGGGAGGTGTGGTTGTTCATTCCGACTCTTTGCGAGCCCTGTATTTCCCAGAGTTTTCTCAAATCCATGTCTGTTGAGTCCAGGGATGGTATCTCACCATCTCATCCTCTGCCACCTCTTTCTATAGCCTTCTAGGGAGAGGGTCTGTAAATCAGGGGTCCCAAAGAGGGCGACAGTGGAGAGGCAGTTTACACAGACAGCCCGCGAGGGGATTCAAGAGTTCGGACCTTGGCTTACAGAGCAACAATATCCTGCTGGGAGAGAAAGGGGACTCCTAGAAATTGGAGGAGCTGAGGGGAAAAAAGCGAGCTGAAACGAAGCATAGCCACTTGGGGGTGCCAGAGAGTTGGCCGGAAGGGCGGGCAGAGATGGAGGAAGAAAGGCAGAAATCCAGGGAGATTGAGGATCACCAGGGAGGTTGGAGAGAAAGCAACTTGAGTGCGAACAGATGGCAGAGAAAGGCGGGATGGGAGGCAGGGAAGAAGTAGAGAGGAGGACAGGCACAGCAGGAGAGCAGAGATGAGAGCAGAGAAAGGGACATGTAGAAAGAAGTAGGGAAACAGATCAACCAAATGAAGTGAAAACAGCTAGTGTACATGTGATGGTGGGGACTAGATCCGGAAGAATGCTGAATCAGTTGGGTAAGATTATTAAGTCGTTATACATTGATTTTTGGCTTTAAAATCTAATGTAAATCTTGCTTGTTTAAATTATACAGTGATGGTGGGGACTAGATCCGGAAGAGTGCTGAATCAGTTGGGTAAGAATTATTAAGTCGTTATACATTGATTTTTGGCTTTAAAATCTAATGTAAATCCTGCTTGTTTAAATTATGCAGATAACAGGAATTGCAAAACTTCTGTCTGTGAGGCATGTGTATTTTGTAATTATTTGTATTAAAAGAGCATACATGTGTAGAGCCTGTTGAGGTGCGGGCTGCAGCAGTAACTTGATTCTCTCAGGTGTGGGTCACCCCCTTCCCTATTCCTGGTGAGGTGTAGAGGTTATGTGAGAGAAGAAATGGGGCAAGAACTGACTGACTCTTACTACATGATGCCTTTTGAAGGAACTTTAAACATGTTCTTTGTGATGGTTTTACTTTTGGCTTTCTGCTTTCTTTACATTTAATTATTTTTGTAGCTTGGGATAAAGATTTGTTCGTTCAATAGCGACTTTCTTGTAAACAATTCTGGAGATTTGTCTCACTTGGGACAATTTGGATGAATGTAGATAATATTATGGTAAGTGAATTAAGACAGACAGCGAAAGACTGGTATTATATGTCCTTCCATTATATGGAATGCAAAAAAAAAAAATGAAACTCACTAGTACCAGAGGGTAGGATGGTGGTCATCTGGAGCTGGAGGTAGGGAAGATGGGGAGATATTGGTCAAAATCTACAGACTTTGAGTTGTGAAATGAGTGTGTCCTGGGGAGGTATGTGCAGCATGCTGACCATAGTTAATCCTGTTCTGTTACTGTATGCTGGGAATTTGTCAGGAGAATGCTTCGTCAGTGTTGTCACCACATACAGAACATGGGAATTTGGGGGTGATGGATGTGTTGCTTAGTGGTTTGTGATAAATATTTCATGGTGTACACGTGTTACAGGGCATATGTACACATAACATTTAGAACTGGACATGGAACAACAGACTGGTTCCAAATAGGAAAAGGAGTATATCAAGGCTGTATATTGTCACCCTGCTTATTTAACTTATATGCAGAGTACATCATGAGAGAAACGCTGGGCTGGAAGAAGCACAAGCTGGAATCAAGATTGCCGGGAGAAATATCAATAACCTCAGATATGCAGATGACACCACCCTTACGGCAGAAAGTGAAGAGGAACTAAAAAGCCTCTTGATGAAAGTGAAAGAGGAGAGTGAAAAGTTGGATTAAAGCTCAACATTCAGAAAACGAAGATCATGGCATCTGGTCCCATCACTTCATGGGAAATAGATGGAGAAACAGTGGAAACAGTGTCAGACATTATTTTTCTGGTCTCCAAAATCACTACAGGTGGTGACTGCAGCCATGAAATTAAAAGACGCTTACTCCTTGGAAGGAAAGTTATGTCCAACCTAGATAGCATATTCAAAAGCAGAGACATTACTTTGCCAACAAAGGTCCGTCTAGTCAAGGCTATGGTTTTTCCAGTGGTCATGTATGGATGTGAGAGTTGGACTGTGGAGAAAGCTGAGCGCTGAAGAATTGATGCTTTTGAACTGTGGTGTTGGAGAAGACTCCTGAGAGTGCCTTGGACTGCAAGGAGATCCAACTAGTCCATTCTGAAGGAGATCAGCCCTGGGTGTTCTTTGGAAGGAATGATTCTAAAGCTGAAACTCCAGTACTTTGGCCACTTCATGTGAAGAGTTGACTCACTGGAAAAGACTGATGCTGGGAGGGATTGGGGGCAGGAAGAGAAGGGGACGACAGAGGATGAGGTGTTTGGATGACATCACCAACTCTATGGACATGAGTTTGGGTGAACTCCGGGAGTTGGTGATGGTCAGGGAGGCCTGGTGTGCTGCGGGGTCGCAGAGTCAGACACGACTGAGCGACTGAACTGAACCAAACTGAACCCTTTCATTAGTTGGTTCTTCCCCATCAGACACGGTCGTCAGGTTCTGGTGTGGGGCCTTGCCCCAAAAATGTGCACAGGCCGCAGATGATTCTGATCTGGATGCTGCATTGAGCACTAGGGCTTTTAGCTCCACTTCTGAGACTGAGATCAGGCCCTGGGGGAGGGGAGGGCACTCTGCTCTGAGTGGGGCTGGACCAGGGCCTGCTGTGTGACCTGAAGGGCATCATGGGGTCAGCAGAGGTGCCCCCTGCTGCTGTGTGCATGAGGCCTCACCAGGAGGCGAATGTGATCTGAGGGAAAGTCCCATGTTGGACTCTGTGTGGGAGTTGCCTGTCCTGAGTCCCTCCTGAGACAGTGGGCACAGAGGACTGTCTGTTCCTCATGGTGAGGGCTTCCCTGTGTGTGTGGTTGGGGCTCAGGTAGGGGATTTGTTGACTCTAAACATTAATTAGCATGTTTCCCACCTTCTTCATATCCCATGAAGACTCATGTTACTTGAGGAAGCCCAGAAGAGGAGGAGGAGGAGGAGGAAAGAACAGGAGTCAGGCATGGCTCTTTCTCAGGTAAGGTCATATTCTCAGTGGATTCTCACACTGCCTTCCTGAAATTGCCTTCTCTGGACTCGCTAATCATGTCTGACTCTGGAGTGTCCTGTCTGACTCCTGTACATGCACAGTCACCCAGGGCCTTCCCTCAGGGTCTGTCGTCTCCGCTTAGATCTTGTCTCCCCATGACCTGGTGACCTGGCCCTTGTGAGGAGGCTCCCCTGGGCACCGTCCTGGGCAGGGCTTCACACCCATGGGTTGGAGATGGAGTTTCAGTGCTGTTGGGCAGCAGGGATTGCTTTGCTTAGGGCCCATCTGGATTCCCTGTCTGCCCTCTGTCAACCAGGGTAAGGAAACTGCACACTAGACATGAGGTATTAACATGCACAGTACCTGCTAAAATCTGGAAAAGAGGCCAATAAGGGGAAATCAGATCTGAATTTTTAAATAACATTTAAAACTAAATGAGGACCTCCTTGAAAATCTGAAGTATTTGGAAATGGAATGAAAAGTTCAGAAACACACCTCAGGTCTAGAGAGTGTTTTATTACAGCGTCTACTTTAAACTATGAAATATAGTTGGCTAAGTATTTTTTCTTCTTTTTTGGCCATACAATACAGCTTGCAGGGTCTTAGTTCCTTGAGGACGCATTAAACCCGAAACCCAGTGGTGGAAGTGTGGGATCTTAACCAGTGAACTGACAGGGAATTCCCCCAACTTTCCTAATCTTCATGCAATATTTGGTTATGGAGTAAAAAGGTAAACATTGGATTTTGTTAATAACTACATCCCTTACGTTAAGGATAAAATCATATTACTATTTTTTTAATATATTTAAAAATATATATATCGGCTGTACTGATCTTCATTGCTGCAGTGGCTTTTAATAGTTATGGTGTGTGGTGGCCACTCTTTAGTTGCAGTGTATGAGTTTCTCATTACGGTGGCTTTTCTTTTCTTGCAACCCAGACTGTAGAGCGCGCTGGCTTCAGTAATTTCTCCTGCTGGGCTCTACAGCTCTTGCTCAGAAATTGAGGCTCATGGGCTTAGTTGCCCCTCAGCATGTGGGATCTTATCAGATCAGGCGCCACAGGGGAAGCCCTCATATTATTTTTTAAATCTGTATATTATTTTCTGCTTGTATTTTCTTTTTTTTTTAAGCTAGTATAAGATAATGTCGAGGACTTCCCTGGTGGCACAGTGACTTAAGAATGTGCCTGCCAATGTAGGGTGCATGGGTTCCACCCCAGGTCCAGGAAGATGCCTCAGAGCAACTAAGCTCATGCGCCGCAACTACTGAGCCTGTGCTCTAGAGCCCAGGAGTCATAACTCCTGAAGCCCACACACTCTAGAGCATGTGCTCAAAAATAAGAGAAGCCACTGCAATGAGAAGCCTGGGCATTGCAGCCGTAAGTACAGAAAGCGTGCTCACAACAACAAAGACCCAGCAAAACCAAAATAAATAAGCTTTAAAAAAGACAGAGAATGCTGACAAATTACTGAAGTGCAATTGATTCCTTTTTAATGTCCCAAAGATGCTGAAATACACATGAATAAAAGAAGACAGGAGTATCATCCCAGAATGTGTCAAAAGGCATCTTTTGGAGAAGGGAACGGCCACCCACTCCAGTATTCTTGCCTGAAAATCCCCTGAACAGAGGAGCATGGCGGGCTACCATGAGGTCGCAAAGAGTCTGACATGACTGAGTATCTAAACACCAAAAACCTCCACACACTGAGAGTGAGCTCTGAAAAACAAATCTAAACCTGTGATTTACCTCCTGCAGATTCTTCAGTGACTTCCAGGTACTTTTGGAATAAAGTCCTAAATCCAAAGACCTTGTAGAAAGCAGCCTCTACCTGGCATCACCCCTCTTTTTGCCCTGTGTCCCAGTCAGACTGACTGGCTTTCTGTTCACTAAATATCTTCCTGCCTCAGAGCCAGCACTCAGGCTGTACTCCCTGGTTGCATCACTCTTCCACTTCCCACCTTGCCAATCCACGTGTTTCTTCCTCACGGATACCTTGTCTGATTTATCGATGTAGGTCAAGACTTTGTGTTGAATCTTCTCTTAGCACCAGGCCTGTTTCAGAGCACATATAACGATAGTGATGTTAAAATTATGGGTGTAATTGGCCGGCTGGCTGCTAGATGGTAAGCTCCATCACATTCACTGCCATATTCCCACTTTGGGGCCCAGAGTTGACACTCAGTAAATTTTGATTGAAAGAAAAAAGTAAAGACAACTCTTCCTTGTTTCAACCAGTTGTGTGTTTATGTGTTCATGTGTGAGTGCATGGATCTGTAATTCGATGGTTTTATTACAGAACATCATGTCATAAATACGTTTTATGCTTTGTAGCAGTTGAAATGGTATCTTAAGTATTTTCCATGGCCTTAAGTTTTTTCTACCTCAGCACATGAGTGATGGAAATAGTGGTAAGATATTTGACATTGTGTGGGTTGGTGGGGAGAGGGGGTGACCCTATACAGTAACCATTTATCTGATAGTCATGTCTGCCTCTTTGGGATCCAGTAGACCATAGCCCTTCAGGCTCCTCTGTCCCTGAAATTCTCCAGGCAAGAATACAGGAGTGGATTGCAATGCCCTCCTCCAGGGGGATCTTCCCCATGCAATCAGCCACATGTCACCTCCATTGCAGGCAGATTCTTTACTGCTGAGCCTCTGGGGAAGCCCAGATACCTACATATTATACTGTATATTATACTTTTCCTTATTATTCAGAAGGAGGCAAATAGTAAATTAATTTGTGAATATTTTTCTCTCTGTCTATAATGCCCATCATTTCTTAGCTGACAAGAGATCTGGGATTCTACACCTTCATTGCTCTTCAGCTTTCTTGAACTTGTTTCAGATATTCTCAGAAAACTCTCTGTGGATGCACTTTCCTGCTCTGGTACTTAACTTTGCATTGAACACTGAGGAAGGATTTCTTATCCCTTCCTGTAAAGATGGAGATTTTTGTCACTTGGGACAGCTTGGATGAATGTAGGGAATATTATGCTAAGTGAATTTAGGACAGACAGCGTAAGACTGATTGTATGTGCTCGCTTATATGTAGAATGTAAAAAAGTGAAACACTAATACCAGACAGTGGGATGGTGGTAATCTGGGGCTGGAAGGTGGGGAGGTTGGGAAGATGTTGGTTGAATGGTACAGACTTTGAGTTGTAAAATGAGTGCGTCCTGGGGGGTGTGTGCAGCACGCTGACTGTAGTTAATCCCATTCTGTTACTGCACGCTGGGAATTTGTCAGGAGAGTATGTCATCAGTGTTGTCACCACACACAGATCATGGGAATTTGGAGGTGATGGATGTGTTGGTTCATAGATTGTGATAAATATTTCACAGTGTCACATGATCATATGGTGTATGGTATATATACACATAACCCTTCTTGTTAGTCTCAGTAAAGCTGGAAAAGAAGAAAGTGGGAGGTAGCCAGGGTTTAATCTTTCACTAGTGCTCAACCCAGGCTTCACATGAGATCATGAGGCATTTTGCCCCGGCATGTTTCATACCCCTCCTCCAACAGACATGCTCCTCAGGTTCTCGTGTGGGGCCTTGCCCCAGGAATGTGCACAGACTGCAGATGATTCCCATCTGGATCCTGCATTGAGCACCAGGACTTTTAGCCTCCACTTCTGAGACTGAGATCAGGCCCTGGGGGAGGGGAGGGCACTCTGCTCTGAGTGGGGCTGGACCAGGGCCTACTGTGTGACCTGAAAGGCATCGTGGGGTCAGCGGAGGTGCCCCCTGCTGCTGTGTGCATGAGGCCTCACCAGGAGGGGAGTGTGATCCGAGGGAAAGTGTGGGAAAGTCCCGTGTTGGTCTCTCTGCGGGAGTTGCCTGTCCTGAGTCCCTCCTGAAACAGTGGGCACAGAGGACTGTCTGTTCCTCATGGGGAGGGCTTCCCTGTGTGTGTGGTTGGGGCTCAGGAATGGGGTGTGATGACCCTAAGCATTCAGTTCAGTTCAGTCACTCAGTCGTGTCCGACTCTTTGCGACCCCATGAATCGCAGCACACCAGGCCTCCCTGTCCATCAGCAACTCCCGGAGTTCACTGAGACTTATGTCCATAGAGTCAGTGATGCCATCCAGCCATCTCATCCTCTGTCGTCCCCTTCTCCTCCTGCCCCCAATCCCTCCCAGCATCAGTTTTTTCCAGTGAGTCAACTCTTCACATGAGGTGGCCAAAGTACTGGAGTTTCAGCTTCAGCATCATTCCTTCCAAAGAAATCCCAGGGCTGATCTCCTTCAGAATGGACTGGTTGGATCTCCTTGCAGTCCAAGGGACTCTCAAGAGTCTTCTCCAACACCACAGTTCAAAAGCATCAATTCTTCGGTGCTCAGCCTTCTTCACAGTCCAACTCTCACATCCATACATGACCACTGGAAAAACCATAGCCTTGACTAGATGAACCTTTGTTGGCAAAGTAATGTCTCTGCTTTTCAATATGCTATCTAGGTTGAACATAACTTTCCTTCCAAAGAGTGAGTGTCTTTTAATTTCATGGCTGCAATCACCACTGCAGTGATTTTAGAGCCCCCCAAAATAAAGTGTGACACTGTTTCCCCACATATTTCCCATGAAGTTATGGGACCAGATGCCAGCATGTTTTCCACTTTCATGATAGATCTCTGAAGACTTGTGTTGCCTGAGGAGGCCCAGAAGAGAAGGAAGATGAAAGAACAGGAGTCAGGCATGGCTCTTTGTCAGGTAAGGTCATATTCTCAGAGGATTCTCAGTCTGTCCTTCCTGAAATGCCCTTCTCTGGACTCGCTAATCATGTCCGACTCTGGAGTGTCCTGTCTGACTCCTGTACATGCACACTCACCTCAGGGCCTGTCATCTCCACTTAGATCTCATCTCCCCATTACCTGGTGACCTGGCCCTTGTGAGGAGGCTCCCCTGGGCACTGTCCTCGACAGGGCTTCTCACCCATGGGTTGGAGACGGGGTATCAGTGCTGTTGAGCAGCAGGGATTGCTTAGGGCCCATCTGGATGCGCTGTCTGGTCTCTGTCAACCAGGGTAAAGAAGCTGCACCTGGAGTCAGAGGTTATATGCAGAGTATGTGGTAAAATCTGGAAAAAGGAACTAACCAGGAGAAATGAGTTCTCACTTTTTATAGTACATTTAAAACTAAATGAGGACCTCCTTGAAAATCTTCGTGTTTCAGAATCTAATGGAAAGATCAAAAAAATACCTCAGGGCTGGAGAGTGTTTCATTACATCATCTCATTTAAACTATGAAATATAGTTTGCTAATTTTTTTTTTTTTTTTGTTGCACAGTGCAGCTTTCAGGGTTTAGTTCCCTGAGTAGTGATTCAGCCCGAAACCCTTCAGTGGAAGTGTGGGATCTTAACCACTGGACCACCAGGGAATTCCCCAACTTTACTAATTTTGATTTAATGTTTTATTATTAGAATAAAATAGTAAACTCTGAGTTAATAACCATATACCTAAAATTAAGAATAAAGTCACATATTATTTTTAAAATATGTTTATTTGCTATACTGACTCTTCATTGCTGTAATGGCTTTTATCTAATTCTGATGAATGTTGGCCACTCTCTAGTTGCAGTGTGCGAACTTCTGATTGCCGTGACTTCTCTTGTCTTGCAGCCCAGGCTCTAGAGCGCACTGGCTTCAGTAGTTTCACCTCCTGGGCTCTGGAGCTCTGGCTTAGAAATTGAGGTTCACAGGCTTAGTTGCCCCTCAGCATGTGGGATTTTCTCGGACCAGGCAACAACCTGTGTTTCTTACATTGGTCAGTGGACTCTTTACACTGAGCCACTGGGGATGCCCTCATATTATTTTTAAATACAGATATTTTATACAGACGGCATTAAAGTATTTGGTGTATTTTTTTCTGCTTGTACTACTTTTTATGTTTTTAATAGTATAAGATAATGTTGAGAACTTCCCTGGTGATACAGTGGATAGCAATATGTCTGCCAATGTAGGGGACATGGGTTCCATCCCAATTCCTGGAAGATGCCACAGAGCAACTAAGCCCATGCCCAACAACCACTGTGGCTGTGCTCTGGAGCCCGGGATCCTTAACTACTGAAGCCTGCATGCTTGAGCTTGTCTTCCGAAACAAGGGAAGCCACTGCAATGAGAGCCTGGGCACTGCAGCCACAACTCCATGCAGTGCAGCCACAAGTGGAGACAGCTGGGTCACAGCAACGAAGGCCCAGCATAACCAAACCAGATAAGCTGTAATAAGGAAATAGAATGTTAGCAAACTTACTGAATCAAACTTACATTTGATTCACTTTTAATGTCCCAAAGATGCCAAAATACACATGAATAGGAGAAGGGAATGGCCGTCCACTCCAGTTTTCTTGCCTGGAGAATCCCATGGACAGAGGAGCCTGGCAGGCTACATACAGTCCATGGAGTCCCATAGAGTCTGACATGACTGAGCCAACTAAACAACAACCTTCTCGCATATCAGAGTGAGTGCTGAAAACAAACCTAAATTTCTAACTTTCCTCCTGTAGATTCTTAAGTGATGTCCAGTTGATTTTGAAATAACATCCTCAATTTATAGGCCTTGCAGAAATCAGCCTCTACCTGGCATCACCCTGTCTTAATTCCCTACTTTGCAGTCACACTGGCTGGTTTTCTGTTCAGTAAATATCTTCCTGCATCAGAGCCGGCCCTGAGGCTTTTCTCTCTGTTTACAAAACTCATCCATTTCCCACCTTGCCAATGCTAAGTGTTTCTTCCTCACAGAGACCTTGTCTGATTTCTTGATGTAGGTCAACACTTTCTGTTGAATCTTCCCTTAACACCAGGCCTGTTTCAGAGCACATATAATAATCAGATCAGATCAGATCAGACCAGTCGCTCAGTCATGTCCGACTCTGCAACCCCATGAACTGCAGCACGCCAGGCCTCACTATCCATCACCAGCTCTCGGAGGTCACTCAGACTCACATTCATCGAGTCAGTGATGCAATCCAGCCATCTCATCAGATCAGATCAGATCAGTCGCTCAGTCGTGTCCGACTCTTTGCGACCCCATGAACCGCAGCACGCCAGGCCTCCCTGTCCATCACCAGCTCCCGGAGGTCACTCAGACTCGCATCCATCGAGTCAGTGATGCCATCCAGCCATCTCATCCTCTGTCGTCCCCTTCTCCTCCTGCCCTCAATCCCTCCCAGCATCAGAGTCTTCTCCAATGAGTCAACTCTTCGCATGAGGTGGCCAAAATATTGGAGTTTCAGCTTTAGCATCATTCCTTCTAAAGAAATTCCAGGATTGATCTCCTTCAGAATGGACTGGTTGGATCTTCTTGCAGTCCAAGGGACTCTCAAGAGTCTTCTCCAACACCACAGTTCAAAAGCATCAATTCTTCGGCACTCAGCCTTCTTCACAGTCCAACTCTCACATCCATACATGACCACAGGAAAGACCATAGCCTTGACTAGGCGAACCTTTGTTGGTAAAGTAATGTCTCTGCTTTTGAATATGCTATCTAGGTTGGTCATAACTTTCCTTCCAAGCAGCAAGCGTCTTTTAATTTCATGGCTGCAGTCACCATCTGCAGTGATTTTGGAGCCCAGAAAAACAAAGTCTGACACTGTTTCCACTGTTTCCCCATCTATTTCCCATGCAGTGATGGGACCAGATGCCATGATCTTCGTTTTCTGAATGTTGAGCTTTAAGCCAACCTTTTCACTCTCCACTTTCACTTTCATCAAGAGGCTTTTTAGCCCCTCCTCACTTTCTGCCATAAGAGTGGTGTCATCTGCATATCTGAGGTTATTGATATTTCTCCCGGCAATCTTGATTCCAACTTCTGTTTCTTCCAGTCCAGCATTTCTCATGATGTACTCTGCATATAAGTTAAATAAACATGGTGACAATATGCAGCCTTGACGTACTCCTTTTCCTATTTGGAACCAGTCTGTTGTTCCATGACCAGTTCTAACTGTTGCTTCCTGACCTGCATACAGCCATCTCATAGTGATGTTAAAATTCTGGATATAATTGGCTGGCTGGCTGCTGGATGGTAAGCTCTGTCATGTTCACTGCTGTACTCCCAGTTGGGGACACAGAGTTGATGCTTACTAAATTTTGATTGAATGAAAGAAAAAGATAAAGACAAGTCTTTTTTCAATCAATAGTGTGTTTACATGTACATGCATGAATGCATGGATGTATATGATTTTATTACAAAACCATCTCATAAATACGGTTTATGCTTAGAGCAGTTGCAGTTGTATCTTAAATGTGTATTCCATGGCTTTTAATATCTTCTACCTCATCACATGAATAATGTAAATAGTAGTCAGATTATTGACATTGTGTGGGTTGGGGGGGTAGAGAGGGTGACCCTGTACAGTGACTATTCATGGTGTTCCGTTGCACTTCAGCTCCCTTGAACTTGTTTCAGGTATTCTCAGGGAACTCTCTGGGGATGGTCTTTTATACTGTTACTTAACTCTTTGATTCCTTAGGTTCAGTTGTCTCTCCCAACCACCTGAGCTCAGGTGCTACTGCCTCATTTCTTAACTGTTTGATCAGAGCTGTTTATTAGAGTGACAGAGTTTTCTCCCCAGTAAGATGGACACAGATCTTTCTCTACTGTTGCTGTTATGTTGATGACAAGTTCATATGGGTAAAGTCTTTAGACTAATGCTTAGTGTGTATGAAATGTTGAAACACCTCTCGTGAGTGTAATGATGACATCCTTATCACAGTCTGTGTTCTTTTAAAGCCACTGTGGACTTTTTCATCTCTGAAGACAGCAGTCTTGCTGTAACTCATCTGGATAGTGAATGTCACTCAGTGTGTTGAACGTAACTTCTGCATCAACGACCCACTGTTGATTGTAATCTGTATATTTTTCATGTCTTGTCCATACCCATCATGAATTCGTGTTGAATGGAGGATATCATCATCTTGAAAAAAATAGGAAATTAAATTACAGAGCAACAATTTGCTCAATATGGATTTGCATGGATCTATCAGAATATTATTTCAGCTGAATTTACCTTACCTGTCTCACTTCTCCTTTTCTGTGAAAATAATGACCCTCCTCAGGGCCCATTGGTGACATGTGTTTTCATTTCAGGCACAGTTGACCTTCAAGGATGTGTTCATAGATTTCACTCCTGAGGAGTGGGACTGTCTGGACCCTGCCCAGAGGACCTTGTACAAGGATGTGATGGTGGAGACCCTCAGGAACCTGCTGTCTGTGGGTGAGGATCACTTTCCTCTGAAGTAGGGATCTACTTTGGGGTATCTCTGCATTTTCCCTCACTGTCTCTTGGGAGCCCTGTTTTTCTTGACTGAGCTGAAAACCTTGTTCACTCAGACATATAAGGCTTCATGATTGGCATCAGGAGGTTAAACTTGTCTTTTCTTCTGCTGACCTGCCCACTGTGTGATACACAAGGAGTTTTTCCAGAGCTTGAATGTTTATAAAGCTGATTTCAAACTTTGAAATATCCAGTTGCCTATTTTATACCCCTTTGTTCTTGGTTCATAACTCTTGGAAAGGAACTAGGTAACTAACATATATATATATATATATATATACTGTACTGTATAGTATACTGTTCCCTGTGCATTCAGAAGGAGGTAGATAGTAAAGTAATTTGTGAAATATTTTTCTGTCTGTCATAATGTCCTCATTTCTTGACTGACAAAAGAGCTGGGATTTTCCACCTGGCAATGCAGGAGACACAGGTTTGATGCCTGGTGTAGAAGATCCCACATGTCACAGAGCAGCTAAGCCTGTGGGACAGAACTACTAAAGCATCATTCTAGAGCCTGGAAGCTGCGATTACTGAGCCCACATGGGACAACTACTGAAGCCCATGGACCCAGGAGAAGGCAAAGCAAATGAGAAGCCCATGCGCTGCAACTGGAGAGTAAGCCCTACTTGCCCAACTTTGGGCAAAGTCCAAGCAGCAAGGAGCACTTACTGCAGCGAAAATGAATGAATAAACAAAATTATTAAAAATAGCAAATGTATTTATTTTAAAAAATGAAAGTTTAGATTCTGGAAGAAGCCAAGTATGACATTTCTTCTGAGCAGGAATTTCTGATTCTGACCTGAATCATAACTCTATTTTTGTAGCATGAGAAATATCCCTGGATTGTGGAGAAAGAGGTACTAATAGCAGAAAATCAGGTGAGTGGGAAAGGATCAACACTGTGATCCCAGGTCAGCTGTCACAAGGCAGAGAGGAAGCCACACCATTCATCATGTTTGGGAAGCTCTCAAAGTGTGAGAGTTCTGTGAGAAAACAGATATTTAGTGTTTATGAACTCTCACAGGAGATTTTTCTTCTCTTCAACTTCCTGCTCTGTTCTTTGCTGTGTGAAACATACATCACCCTCCAGTGGTGCTTTAGAGTGGTGCCCACAGAGACAAAGACAAGGCCTTTTGGTTTTTGGGGTTTTTTTTTGGCTGTACTGGGTCTATTTCCTGAATGGCCATTTCTCTATTTGAGACAAGTGGGGGCTACTCTCTGCTGCAGGGTGCATGGCTTCTCATCGCGGTGGCTTCTTTTGTTGTGGAGCACCGACTCTAGGCACACGCGCTTCAGTAGTTTCGCTACCCAGGCTCAGTATCTGTCCTTCAGCTTAGTTGCTCCCTGGCATGTGAGATCTTCCCAGAAAAAGGATTGAAACCATGTCTCCTGCATCAGCAAGCTAACTTTTTACCATGCGGCCACCAGGGTATTAGGGAAATTAAATAAGTAGTCCTGTTTAGGCTTCAAAATAAAGCAGTGCATTCCTCTGTGCTTGCCTCCAACCTGCCCGGACACACTCTGACTGTGAGTACTCTGACTGCCTGCTGTGAGTGCAAGGCTTGCAGCACCATAGATAAATTTGGACACAAATCTTGAGATTGTTCACCCTTGAGATTGTTCAAAGAGGCTCTGACCAACGCAGCCCCAGGCTTAGGAACATCCAACTTTCATAAGACAAAACAAACAGCATTAAGATGAAACCAGAGCTGCTGTGAGATTTTGCTCACAGATTGATGATATTGGTTTGCATCCTGGGATGATAAGCAGGAACCCTGAACTGCGATGTTAAAGCCTTACACATGGAGTGGACAGGCTGCCGGGGACCTTTTCCCAATTGAAACTCCAGATGTACTGTGTCCTGGGACTTCCCAGGGCTGTTCCAGTCTGGATGTTGATCAGAAGCCAATTTGGTGATGTAACCTCTGCTGTTTTTATTTCCTTGTCTTTTCAGTTCAGTTCAGTTGCTCAGTCATGTCCGACTCTTTGCGACCCCATGAACCGCAGCACTCCAGGCCTCCCTGTCCATGACCAACTTCCAGAGTTTACTGAAACTCATGTCCATTGAGTCGGTGCTTCCATCCAACCATCTCATCCTCTGTCCTCGCCTTTTCCTCCTGCCCTCAATTTTTCCCAGCATCAGGGTTCTTTCAAATGAGTCAACTCTTCGAATCTGGAGGCCACAGTACTGGAGCTTCAGCTTCAGCATCAGTCGTTCCAATGAACACCCAGGACTGATCTCCTTTAGGATGGACTGGTTAGATTAGTATATTGAAAGTCAGCTAGATAATTCTCTAATAAATACTGGAATATTTATTTGTATAGAACGAGTGGCTTTTTTTCTTAACAAATCCTTGGAACCTGAGACAAAAGTGAAAACTTTTGGCAAGGCATTAATTGATGCTGTGAGCGGGATTTGTGAGGCAAATTGCCACTCTTTAAGAGTCAAGAGATTAAGGTTGATGACATTTTCATTCCCACTTGGGAAGATTCACCTTATTACTCATTAGCTCATACATGGGACATCTTCTCTGGATTGTGTGAGAATTGGAACCATAAATTAAACAAAGCTGAACCCTTAGAAGTTACTGAATGTTCGTGACTCTTGCCCCTTGAGAAAGAATAAGAATCTGCCCTGCTGGATGAGAGGCTGGATCCTCCTCTCTCCTACTGTGAGGTATTAAAGCGGACTTTAAACTGTCTTAGAGAAGTTACTGGAAAAATAATTATGCAATTAGTGAGGATGTTTGTCCATATTACAGTGTCAAAATTATATATTGGCTGATCAAATCCTCACTTTTTAAATCGGCTTTCTATTGAGCCAGCCTACAGCTCCAGTAGTGTCCCTCACTGCCCTTTCTCTCTCCATTCTCTGTACTGTTGTGGCCTTTCACCCCTCCCAACCCTTCTGTCTTCCTCTCCATCAGCTGGTCCCCTTCTAACTTCCCCTGTCTCAGGGGGGAGGATGAGCCCAGCTTCCCCCACTCCTGTCCCCGACTCTAGGAAGTTTTCTTAACCCCTTCAGATTCTTCTGAACAATCCAAGGCCCCCATTTTCCCAGAAGGACAGTCCAAGATTTTTATCACCCGATCTGCGCTTGTTTTCACAGTCAATTTGAGCATTATTTGGTCTATATTTTAGCTATAAAACTCTGGCTATAGAAAGGATAGGTAAGTTTTTTGACATAGGATAGCTGTGGTATTCTCTAGACTCTGGAGAAAACTGGTTAAAATGAATTTTTTTTTCTCTCTTTGAAAGTGCACAACCGATTCTTTATGCATATGGATTTAAAAGCAACTAACTCCTTGAGACAGCTAGCCTCGAAAAAAACTTGAAGTTAACCTTTACCAGGGCATCCCAGATGACTCTAATTGAACAGAACTTGCCTGCAAGTGTGGAAAAGGTGGTTTTCATCCCTGGGTTAGGAAGATCCCCTGGAGGAGGGAATAGCAACCCACCAGAGTGTTCTTGCCTGGAAAGTCCCATGTAAAGAGGAGCCTGGCAGGATACACACCATGGGATCACTGATAGTCCAACGTGACTGAAGCAGCTTAGCATAGCACTCAACCTTTACCAAGTTCTTGATACATAACCCACTTTCCCTGAGGCCTTAACCTTGGGCAAATTAGAAATTTCAAACCAAGAGAAAAGAAAAAGGTCAAAGAGACATTTTAAATCTCAGGCAGAAAACTATGGTCTCTGTCTGTCCGTCTGTGTGTCTGGATTTATGCATGTCTCACTGTGTGTCTTTGTTTTGGATAACATTGCTGAGGTTAGTTTGTAAGTGAGATCTAATTCACTTGGCTTTAAAAAAAAAAAAAAAGTAAGCAGTTACAGATCAAACAGTTATGAGAAATTAACCTAAATGAATTTCAGAGGCACATGAACTGGGAAATATTCAACATTAAATATCTAGTAAAAACGTTTGTTTGCTCATCTGAGTAAGACATGAGTTGAATTATCAAATTGTGTAACGCTTTTATTGTATTACACTGATTTCTGAGAGTTCAGTCCCTGCGTGAGAATTATACATGCCTGAAGTGACTTAGCACACACATAGGCACTGATTACTGATAATTTCCTCTCATAGAGAAACTAAAGAGATTTTGGATTATTAATGAATATGTCTGCTGCTACCCTGAGATGTTCTCCATAAGAAGCAAATGTTTTTAGAAGTTATCACTGGTATTTATGGTCACCATTCTACAAAATGCTAATATAAAGGACAGTTCATGGTTGCTTAAGAAAAGTAAGATCTGTGTTTTTAGTAACAAAAGGTATGAGCAGTGAAATTGATTTGGGATGCTCATAGCAGTGAGTGGGAGTGAGTGGAAGCTGGAAGCAAGTTCTTAATTTCCCAGGTCGAGACTCCTAACCTCTGGACCACAGGAGCCAACATTTAGGGCTAAGGTCCCTAGTGTGGCCTGCCTAGTCAAGAACAATTTCAGATGATGAGGCAGATGATAAAGAGTAAAGGGAAAAGTTTATTGAAAGGAAAAGTACATACGGCAAGGCACATGGGCAACCTGAGAGAAAGAGAGAGACGCCTTTGGGAAGTGTAAATTTTTTACAAAGGACAGTTTTCCAAGTCTTCATCTTCCCTCAGGCCAATCACCTTGTTTATTCTCCCTGGTTAATTTGTCTCAGGACCCTCCCTGCAGTGTGCATGCACACCTTAGCCAAGTTGGATCTCAAAGTGGAGGCTTCTGGAAGGAGCAAGACTCATGACCTGGAATTATCCTTTGAGTTTTGACTCCAAGCAACCTTTCTGGCCATGTGCAGTGTCTCCCTTAACAAACAGGGTTTTTTCCTTTCTTTGTCCTTGCCATAATTATTCCCTGAGATTAGAGAATGACTATCTATTTACCCTGTTTTTGTTGGGTGTAAATTCCTCAACTGGAGCCCATGTATTTCTTATCTCAGGGAATGCAAAGGGGAAGATGACAGCATTCAAGACATTTAACGTGGAGCCCATCAGTCTCCTACCAGAAAATTACATTTTATTAGGGAGAAGGAAAGTCGGTCTGACTTATAGGTGGCTGTTTCTCAATGAACAAAATGATTTAATTAGGGAAAAAAGAGAGAGTTTTTATGCAAAGTGGACCTCCAAGAAAAGAGGTCGCCAAAGGCAAAGTCTTTATATGATCTGTAACAATCTGTCATTTGACTCCTGTCAATGTTGTTGCTTGACTATGGGAAGCATGTGATGAGGTGTTTCAAAGTGATCTATTTCCTCTTTGTCCCCCTTCTGTGCTGAATTCCATCGGATGCCTGCTTTTTGGTCCATGTGGAACAGCGCTGACACCTCCAGAGATTATTTCAGACCCAGCCTGTTTCTCTTCCTATTTGCTGCACTTGGGAGATCTTATTGGAAGAAGGGAAAGACTAGCAGCTCTTTGATTGCATTTGGTGTCTCAGATCCTACACAGAGCTGCCTTCAACCTGTCTTCCAGTTCAGAGCCTCAACTGTTCCTGTTGTTACTGCTTTTACCACATCCTTTAGGGGTGTGTGTAACAGGAATGTGGTTTGGATCTTCTGTGATTGTAACTCAGGAAACCTTAAGGGCAGTGGATATTGAGGTCTTCTCTTAGACAGGACCTGAATTCAGATCTTGTTGGTGCCTTGGAAACGATTTCCAAGAGGGATGGCTGAGTAACACAATTACACAGGTCAGTTCTTGTGTCTGATCTGGTTTCCTTTTTACACTCCTGGAGTTCATTGTAACTTTTTGTCCTCTGTTCTGCCCAAGTGGGCTCTGGTGGTTCAGAGCATGTATGAATCTGTAAGTCTCGGTTTCAGTCCTGCTTTTGCTCATTTACTTTCATGTTCCATGGAGTTGTGCACAGGAACCCTAAGAATCCACTACCTTTATTTGTAAAATTGAGGTAATTAGTGCTGTTAGGTGGCATAGAATGTTGCCTGTTTAAAGAAAAGGCCAGAAGTAACTGTTTTTTTTTTTTTTTTTTTTTTGCTGTGCCATGTGGCAGGTGGTATCTTAGTTCCCCATTCCTGGATGGAATCTGTGCCCCCTCCAGTGTTTGTGCAAAGTCCTAATGACTAGACCACCAGAGAATTTGCCTGAAAGATTATTTTTGCTTAAAGAATATATTTATTCCTGTCTTGTTTATTGTGACATCTCTTTGTCTACTTTACATCTTGTATGTTTTTATTTTACTTTTCATTTTTATGAGTGTTGTTTCTGACTCTGGTTAATAAGTTTTCAAATAATATTGGTTTTCTTCCTACCAATACATTACATTTTTAAACTGTTTTTTTATTTTTGGTTGCACTGGGTCTTTGTTGCTTCAGGGGCTTTTCGCTACTTGTGGCAGGCAAGGGCTACTCTCTACTTGCAGTGCACGGACTTCTCATTCTAATGCCATCTCTTGTTACAGTGTACGGGCTCTATGCCTGTGCACAGTAGTTGTGACTCCTGAACTCTGGAACACAGAGTTGTGGCCTACAGGCTTAGTTTCTCCAAGGTATGTGGGAACTTCCCGGATGAGGAATCGAACTCTTGTGTGTTAATTAGCAGGTGGATTCTTTACCTCTGAGCCAGAAGGGAGGTTCCAAAGCTTGTTCCTTGACATGTATCTTGGAACCAATGAACTGAGTAAGTTAAAGTTACTGTATGAAGAAAGTAGGGAAAACCACTAGACCATTCAGGTATGACCTAAATCAAATCCCTTATAATTATACAGTGGAAGTGAGAAATAGATTTAAGGGAGTAGATCTGATAGAGTGCCTGAGGAACTATGGACTGAGCTTTGTGACATTGTACAGGAGACAGGAATCAAGACCAACCCCATGGAAAAGAAATGCAAAAAAGCAAAATGGCTGTCTGGGAATGCCTTGCAAATAGCTGTGAAAAGAAGAGAAGTGAAAAGCAAAGGAGAAAAGGAAAGATATAAACATCTGAATGCAGAGTTCCAAAGAATAGCAAAAAGAGATAAGAACGCCTTCCTCAGCGATCAATGCAAAGAAATAGAGGAAAACAACAGAATGGGAAAGACTAGGGATCTCTTCAAGAAAATCAGAGATACCAAAGGAACATTTCATGCAAAGATGGGCTCGATAAAGGACAGAAATGGTATGGACCTAACAGAAGCAAAAGATATCAAGAAGAGGTGGCAAGAATACACAGAAGAACTGTACAAAAAAGATCTTCATGACCCAGATAATCACGATGGTGTGATCACTGACCTAGAGCCAGACATCCTGGAATGTGAAGTCAAGTGGGCCTTAGAAAGCATCCCTACGAACAAAGCTAGTGGAGGTGATGGAATTCCAGTGGAGCTGTTCCAAATCCTGAAAGATGATGCTGTGAAAGTGTTGCACTCAATATGCCAGCACATTTGGAAAACTCAGCAGTGGCCACAGGACTGGAAAAGGTCAGTTTTGATTCCAATCCCAAAGAAAGGCAATGCCAACGAATGCTCAAACTACCGCACAATTGCACTCATCTCACACGCTAGTAAAGTAATGCTCAAAATTCTCCAAGCCAGGCTTCAGCATTATCTGAACCGTGATCTTCCTGATGTTCAAGCTAGTTTTAGAAAAGGCAGAGGAACCAGAGATCAAATTGCCAACATCCGCTGGATCATGGAAAAAGCAAGAGAGTTCCAGAAAAACATCTATTTCTGCTTTATTGACTATGCCAAAGCCTTTGACTGTGTAGATCACAATAAACTATGGAAAATTCTGAAAGAGATGGGAATACCAGACCACCTGACCTGCCTCTTGAGAAATTTGTATGCAGGTCAGGAAGCAACAGATAGAACTGGACATGGAACAACAGACTGGTTCCAAATAGGAAAAGGAGTATGTCAAGGCTGTATATTGTCACCCTGCTTATTTAACTTCTATGCAGAGTACATCATGAGAAACGCTGGACTGGAAGAAACACAAGTTGGAATCAAGATTGCTGGGAGAAATATCAGTAACCTCAGATATGCAGATGACACCACCCTTATGGCAGAAAGTGAAGAGGAACTAAAAAGCTTCTTGATGAAAATGAAAGTGGAAGGTGAAAAAGTTGGCTTAAAGCTCAACATTCAGAAAACTAAGATCATGGCATCCAGTCCCATCAGTTCATGGGAAATAGATGGGGAAACAGTGTAAACAGTGTCAGACTTTATTTTCTGGGCTCCAAAATCACTATAGGTGGTGACTGCAGCCATGAAATTAAAAGACTCTTACTCCTTGGAAAGAAAGTTATGACCAACCTAGATAGCATATACAAAAGCAGAGACATCACTTTGCCAACAAAGGTTCGCCTAGTCAACGCTATGGTTTTTCCTGTGGTCATGTGTGGATGTGAGAGCTGGACTGTGAATAAGCCTGAGCGCCGAAGAATTGATGCTTTTGAACTGTGGTGTTGGAGAAGACTCTTGAGAGTGCCTTGGACTGCAAGGAGATCCAACCGGTCCATTCTGAAGATCAGCCCTGGGATTTCTTTGGAAGGAATGATGCTAAAGCTGAAACTCCAGTACTTTGGCCAACTCATGCGAAGACTTGACTCAGTGGAGAAGACTCTGATGCTGGGAGGGATTGGGGGCAGGAGGAGAAGGGGACGACAGAGGATGAGATGGCTGGATGGTATCACTGACTCTATGGCCATGAGTCTGAGTGAACTCCGGGAGTTGGTGATGGACAGGGAGGCCTGGTGTGCTGCAATTCATGGGGTCGCAAAGAGTCGGACACGACTGAGTGACTGATCTGATCTGATCTGATAGATAGGGAATTGCTATACTGAATGACTCTTCTTTAAGTAGACAACGTTTCATTTATTAATATTTTGTTATTTAAAGATGATGGTCTTTATGTATTACACAATGTAACTGACAGGAACCACTTGTCAATGTCATGAAGTACCTATAGGTCTGTCTACTGATAGATTTATAAGAGGTATTTAGAAAAGTTTTCTTTTTTTTTTTTTTAATTATTGTAGGGAATTTCGTGAACAATTGTCAACTGCTATTTATGTTTTCCATTATTTGTTAAAGTGCTTCTTTGGGATTATTTACCATTACAGTGTATTGCCTGTTAATGAATGCTTGTTCAGTCGATCGTTCTGTCTGACTCTTTGTGATCTCATTGACAGTAGACTGCTAAGCTCCTCACCCATGGAATTTTTTTCAGGCAAGAATAGTTCAGTGGGTGCCATTTCCTCCTCCAGGGCATCTCCCCCACCTAGGGACTGAAGCTCCCTATCCTATGTCTCCTGCATTGGCAGGCTAATTCTTTACTACCAAGTCACCTGTGTAGCCCTGTCTGTTCTTTACCATTTACTTATGTATAAGTATACATAAAGTGTATACAATATACTATATTTTCTCCTCAATTATGAGATAGCAGTGTGTTTACTACCACGTAGAATGAGTTTAGAAGTCATGGTGTGAAAATACCCTTTTCTTTGAGAACATATGGTCTGACTGTATCTTTGAAGCTAGGCTACCCTAAAATTAATTTGGATTACATGTGATTACTCTCTCATTTTTAAAGAGTTCTATTTATTTAGTTTTTCAAATATTTTTAAGATCATCATTGGGAACATGTGTAATCCTGTTCAGCATGAATATGCATTTTGGTATAATACCATGTATTCAGCATGAAACAATTTATTTATGAATTGTAATTGAGAGAATGCATATGGTGTTTATATTTTGTAGATGTGTCTCAAATACATATGATCAAGAAATTACAGGCAAAAGGAAACAGTGGTAAAGAAGAAATTTTTCAAAGAGTGATGTTTGGAAGAGCCGACAGCCATGAAATCAAAGATTTTTTGCTCAGGAAGGTACAAGAAAATATACATGATTTTGAGTGTCTGTGGACAGATTATGAAAGAAATGACAGAGGAACATCTATATCCCATAACAACGATCTCACTGATAGAAGAGATCATGATAGTAGAAGTGGTGCAGAAAATAAGCCTGTTGAAAGGCATGGATCAAGCTTTAAGGATCAGTTGCAGATACTTGAATCTGAAGAGACAGTTTCTGAATATAGTCAGGTTGTGGCGAATATCAACAGTAGTGCCTCAGGTTTACCACCTCAGAGAACTCGTAGTGTCTGTAAAGGCAATTCTCATAAACAAGAGAGTGCTGTTATACATTCCTCAGAACTGGCACCAGACCAGGAAGCACACAAGAAAAACACTTACAGTTGTAATGATTGTAACATAACTTTTCCTAAGGACTCAGAACTCACTAGACATCAAAGAATCCATACAGGAAGAAAAGCATATAAATGTAACATATGTTGTCAGGCTTTTAATGATAAATCGACCCTTATAGTTCATCAGAGAAATCATACTGGAGAGAAACCATATAAATGTGATGTATGTGGCCACTGCTTTAAACAGCATACACACCTTCAACATCATCGGCGAGTTCATACTGGAGAGAAACCATATAAATGTGATGTGTGTGGAAAGGCCTTTAGTCGAAAAGCAAGGCATACAGTTCATCAGACCCTTCATACTGGAGAGAAACCGTATACGTGTGAAATATGTGGCCATGGCTATACTCGAAGCACATATCTTGCAATTCATCAGAGGGTTCATACTGGAGAGAAGCCATATAAATGTGACGTATGTGGCAAGGCCTTTATTGTAAGTGGAAGCCTTACATCTCATCAGAAAGTTCATACCAGAGAGAAACCATATAAGTGTGACATATGTGGCAAGGCCTTTAGTGTAAATAGAAGACTTAAATCTCATTGGAATATTCATACTGGAGAGAAACCATATAAATGTGACGTATGTGGCAAGGCCTTTTGTGTAAATGGAAGCCTTACATCTCATCGGAAAGTTCATACCAGAGAGGAACCATATAAATGTGACGTATGTGGCAAGGCCTTTAGTGTAAATGGAAGCCTTACATCTCATCGGAAAGTTCATACCGGAGAGAAACCATACAAATGTGATGTATGTGGTAAGGCCTTTAGTGTAAATGGAAAACTCAAATCTCATCGGAATATTCATACTGGAGAGAAACCATACAAATGTGATGTATGTGGTAAGGCCTTTCGTGTAATTGGAGGCCTTACATCTCATCGTAAAATTCATACCGGAGAGAAACCATATAAATGTGATGTATGTGGTAAGGCCTTTAGTGTAAATGGAAAACTCAAATCTCATCAAAATATTCATACTGGAGAGAAACCATACAGATGTGATGTATGTGGTAAGGCCTTTCGTGTAAATGGAGGCCTTACATCTCATCAGAAAATTCATACCGGAGAGAAACCATATAAATGTGATGTATGTGGTAAGGCTTTTAGTGTAAATGGAAGACTTAAATCTCATCAGAATATTCATACTGGAGAGAAACCATATAAATGTGATGTATGTGGTAAGGCCTTTCGTGTAAATGGAGGCCTTACATCTCATCAGAAAATTCATACCGGAGAGAAACCATATAAATGTGATGTATGTGGCAAGGCCTTTAGTTTCAATGCAAGCCTTGCAGTTCATCGGAGAATTCATACTGGAGAGAAACCATATAAATGTGTTGTGTGTGGAAAGGCCTTTAGACAAACTGCATCCTTTGCAGTTCATCGAAGAATTCATTCTGGAGAGAAACTGAGAGGGTAACATGCAGGAAGGACAGGGGTCTCCAAACAGGAAATAGGCTGCAAGTTTCTTTTAAAATTCTGTGTTGCTATGATGACACCTGGTTCCACCTGAACTTAACTTTTCTCTAACTTCAAGCTAAACCTCGAGCATTTTTCTTGTGGAAATGTTTTTCTTAAGCTATGTTAATGAAACTATATATTTGCTTTGGAATTGGCCTTTCTTCAGAATGATTCTTCCTAAGACTGTCATCAGATTTGACTCTCATCAAACCATGGGCTGATGATAGCTCAACAAAACAGTATTTGTATCAGTTGTTTCATGGCTGGGGGATGACACACCTCTTGCCATCCTATCTCAAAAATGCATATTGTGGGTGAGGGGCCTGCTGAAACTCCCTCAGCCTTGAGGTCTCTCTCTTATCTGATGAATAACTTTCTAACCAACATAAAACAGCTTGCTAAAACTAGCAGGGAGGCACTCTCCATCCCCCTTCTGATGTCTACGTCAGAAGCTTTCTCTGTCCCTTTTTCACTTTAATAAAACTCTGCTACACAAAAGCTCTTCATTGATCAAGCCTGGTCCCTGTTCCCAAAGCTAAATCTTTGGAGATCACAAATCCCACACTATTCATGATAAGTTATCAAAACCTTACAAATGTAAGAATTGTGACAAAGGTTTTAGTGCACAGCCAGCCTTAACTCACCATCAGGCAGTTCATCCAGGAGAGAAAGCATAGAAATGTGATGTATGGCTGGTGCTTGAAATGACCATCATAGGAAGCATCAAATAATTCATAGTGGAGAAAAACGTTACAAATGGAACAACTGTGAGAAACAGTGCAAATGTAATGAGTGTGGCAAAGCCTTTAGTTAGAATTTAGGCCTTCTAATTCATCAGAGTATTCATACTGTATAGAAAGTATACAAGTGAAATGAATGTGGCAAAACTTCTATTTCATGTTCAGCCTCAACTGACCATTAGGCAGTTCATACAGGAGAGAAACTGAAGAGGAAAAGTTAAAATTTTACCTCCTCCTTCTGCCTCCTTAACTCAGCTTCTTGCAAAGTCTAAATCACATAGGTCTCATAGTGGGAACTCTCAATACTAGTAACTGGAGCTTATCCCATTCACCCTTGTCCTGCTCTTTGCAATCGCCCTAGCCCCTGCAAACCTGTTTAATCATTCCTGTCCATGTAGAAGAACTCTAACCCCTTTGTTCGGGGCTCAGACCTTGGAGTGTTAACTCCTCTGGGCCCAGCAGCATAATAAACCTGAGTTCTCTAACCCCCCAAGTGCGGTGCTTGGTTTCTCGAGTACTGGTTTGTGCAACATTTCTGGAGGCCCCAGCTAGATTCCACCCATACTGGCCCCTTGAGCTGCCAGATTGGTGGCTTGGCTGGGTCAGAGCAGAGGATCCCTGAGTTGAATCAGAAGGCTCACCACCTCCTCATTCCAGGTTCTCTTTTGGACCGGCATTCTGACTCCAGACGGCCAAACCCCAACCAGACTCACCAGGAATGGCCACAGGGTAAGGTAAGGCCACAGGGCCAGTCCCCAGTCAGGAGGTCCTACCCCATTGGGTAGAAGAGGAGACTGATCACCTCCTTGGGAAGGGAGCATCAGATAGGGAGACCTGGGGACTTGGGAAAAGGGACATATTGTGATAAACTGAGTGATTGTGTATGCATGATTGCTGAGTGAAGGAAGTAAAAGCGAGCTTCACAGTCCTCAAAGTACAGAGCCTGAGAGGGTCCAAAACCTGTGGTTCCATGACGACCTCATCAGGCTGAAAGGCGGTGCCAGTCTCTAGGGGATTTGATCCCTCCCTGTGAGGCTGGTCCAGGTCAGGGATATTACCGACCTGCCAGTGATAAGGGGAGAAGGCAATGGCACCCCACTCCAGTACTCTTGCCTGGAGAATCCCATGGACAGAGGAGCCTGGTAGGCTGCAGTCCATGGAGTGCTAAGAGTCGGACACGACTGGGCGACTTCACTTTCACTTTTCACTTTCATGCATTGGAGAAGGAAATGACAACACACTCCAGTGTTCTTGCCTGGAGAATCCCAGGGACGGGGGAGCCTGGTGGACTGCCATCTATGGGGTCGCACAGAGTTGGACACGACTGAAGCGACTTAGCAGCAGCAGCAGCAGTAGCAGCAGCAGCCAGTGATAAGAGACGTCTTAAGTCTCCCTCGGGAGACCAGCCAGGCGGACGAAAAATGAATGTGAACGACTGTGCAACCTGATTTTCTGGTGCTTCAGGCTTGATTGTGGCTTCACGGCCTTCATGGCTATGGAGTCTGAGTGGGCCCTAGCTTGCACTTATATGGCTCAAGAGTGTGTCAGCCTGCAAGACTCATCCAGATCAGGGGTTTATACTGATCTGCCAGTGCTAAGCGGAGAAGGCAATGGCACCCCACTCTAGTACTCTTGCCTGGAAAATCCCATGGACGGAGATGGGAGCCTGGTGGGCTGCAGTCCATGGAGTCGCAGGGAGTTGGACACGACTGTGCGACTTCACTTTCACTTTTCACCTTCAGGCATTGGAGAAGGAAATGGCAACCCACTCCAGTGTTCTTGCCTGGAGAATCCCAGGGACGGGGGAGCCTGGTGGGCTGCCGTCTGTGGGGTTGCACAGAGTCAGACACAACTGAAGTGACTTAGCAGCAGCAGCAGCCAATGCTAAGAGGCACCTAAGTTCCCCCCGGGGACGCAGCCAAATGGGCATCTGAATGGTCTCCTCTTTGGAGGCGACACCCCCCCTCCCCCCACCTTGTTTGTCTCTGTGCCACTGACTCAGGGTGAGATACACAGGGAGGAAAAAATTATTGGTTACTGGTTATTCTTCTGTCGACTGACTCCTTGAGCCAACATCTCAGAGACTAGGTTTTCCTCAAAACACTGCCAGGTAGATTAGATTTGTCAACATGGATGGAAGTTCCTTTAAGCCAACAGTTTTAGATTGCATGATAAAGAATTTTAAGAAGGGCTTAGGAGATTACGGTGTCAAGATGACCCTTAGGAAGCTAAATAACTTACGTGAGCTCCATTGGCCATCCTTTGACATTGGATGGCTGCCAGAGGACACTCTTGACCTGCCCACTGTCTAAGCAGTGCACAAGGTAGTCACTGGGACTCCAGGACATCCAGATATGTTTCCATACACAGACTCCTGGCTTCTAATAGCACAGACTGGCCCCATGGGCAAGATTTTGCACAAACATACAGGAACAGGATAGGGTATTTGTGGCCCAACCACTCAGAAAAAAGAAAGAAGCAGCAAAAAAAAAAAAAACAAACCTATATTCCAGGAGATCCAGTGGAACACCCACTATTGCTCCCACCATACATTCCCCTGACTCCACAAGCCCTGGCACAGCTAGTGCCTGGCCCATTGCCAGACAGTCCACCTCCCTCTATGTCCTGCATCACGTCAAGAGCAAGACTCCAGCCCTGAACCAGCAGGGAAGCAGCTCTGCTCAGCCGAAAAATCTAACCAGCTGGCCACGACCCGTCAGATGCTGCTGCGAGAAACTCAAGGTCCTCAACAAATGAACGAGATGGCTTAGTCCAGCTTGGCTGCTCCATATTCTCTTACCAGCCCTTCAGCACTACTGATCTCCTAAACTGGAAACACTGTAACCCAGTGTACTCTGTTAAACCACAGGCTATGACTGACCTCCTGGAGTCCATTTTTCACACTAATCAGCCTACATGGGATGACTTATCAGCTCCTTATGTCTTTCCACCACTGAGGAAAGGTGGTGCATTTTGACAGAAGCCCGAAAATGGCTCCGAAGACAAGCCACTGCAGAGGGCTTAGATGTAGAAGGATGGGCATGAGAAGCGATGCCAGAGATGAGACTTAATTGGGATTTCAATACCAGAGAAGGACAAGAAGCCCTGGGTTGCTACTGTGATGTCCTTCTACATGGACTTCAAGCAATAGTCAAAAAGCCCACCAATATGTCCAAAATTACAACTATAATCAAAAAAGTGAAAGGCTGTGTGAAGTGTTCCAGACATAGACCTTGTTTGACTCTGAGACAGCTGAGAATCAACGAATGATTAACCCTGGCTTTATGGCTCAATCCTGTGCAGACATCCAAAGAAAGCTCCAAAAACTGGAAGGCTTCGGCTGTTATGAATGCCATACAGCTCCTGGACATAACAAATAAAGTCTTTGTGAATCAAGATCGTGAAGCCCAACAAGAAGCAGATAAAAGAATGAAACAGAAAGCAGCCCTGCTAGCAGCGGCACTGAGGAGCTCAGATCAAGTGAAACAGACTGTTCCCTCATGGAAAGACGAAACTAAAAAGAGACTACCTCTATGCCACTACCAGTGTGCCTATTGCAAAGAGACCGGACACTGGAGGAATGAATGCCCCCATCGCAGAGGGACATCTAAAGGGTCGAAGAAGTTCAGTCGACCCAGCACAGAAAGGTACCAGCCTGAGCCAACTGTCCAAAACCTTTTCGGCCTGGCTGGAGCAGAATCAGACCAGGAAAGACCACAGTCACAATGAAATTAGGGGGCCAATTAGTGACTTTTATGGTGGATACCAGAGCTGAACACTGTGGTAATCATACCTGTGGCTCCCCTCACAGGCCAAACAGTAACTATTGTTGGGACCACAGGGAACATAGCAGCCTGCTCATTTTGCAGGGCCTGTTCGTGTCAGGTAGGGGGCCATCTGGTGACTCATGAATTTCTCTACTTACTGGAATGCCCCATTCCCCTGCTGGGTAGAGACTTACTGACAAAACTGAGGGCAGAAATCACCTTTGCCTCCAGAAAGCCTGCAAGCCTGACCTTGGGGAGACAGTCGGCTCTGATGATGGTCGTGACCATGTCCAGGGAAGATGAGTGGCATCTCTATTGCTCGGGGAGGAAAAAAATAAATCCCCCCAGACTGCTAAAAGAATTCCCTGATATCTGGGCAACAGGGGTCCAGGTTTGGCCAGAAACTATATGCCCATTGTAGTGGACCTGAGGCCAGGAGCCACTCCTGTTAGAAACAATATCCAGTACCACGGGAGGCACACCTGGGAATTCGGGACCACATCCACCGCCTACGAGATGCCAAGATCCTAATCGAATGTCAGTCTCCCTGGAACACTCCGCTATTACCAGTCAAAAAGTCTGGAGGGAACGACTACCACCCCCCCCCCCCCCCCCCCCCCACTGTTGACCTTTGCGCTGTCAACAATGCAGTCATCACCAAATCGCTACACTCTCCTGAGTCTCTTACCGGCTCAGACAAGCTGGTTCACCTGCCTGGATCTCAGGGATGCATTCTTTGGCTCCAACCAACAAACCAAACAGCCCTTGTTTGCCTTTGAATGGGAAGATCCACACACTGGGAGAAAAGACACAGCTGACTTGGACCCGACTGCCACAAGGCTTCAAAAACTCACCTACCCTGTTTGGTGAAGCCCTGGCTGTGGACCTTGCTGCATTTCTCAGAAAAACTTTCAACTGCACCCCACTCCAGTATGTGGATGAGCCTTTGTCAAAGGCTTTCTCTGCATCTATTGAGATAATCATATGGTTTTTATTCTTCAGTTTGTTAATGTGGTGTATTACATTGATTGATTTGCGGATATTGAAGAATCCTTGCATTCCTGGGATAAAGCCCACTTGGTCATGGTGTATGATCTTTTTAATGTGTTGCTGGATTCTGATTGCTAGAATTTTGTTAAGGATTTTTGCATCTATGTTCATCAGTGATATTGGCCTGTAGTTTTCTTTTTTTATGGCATCTTTGTCAGGTTTTGGTACTAGAGTGATGGTGGCCTCATAGAAGGAGTTTGGAAGTTTACCTTCCTCTGCAATTTTCTGGAAGAGTTTGAGTAGGATAGGTGTTAGCTCTTCTCTAAATTTTTGGTAGAATTCAGCTATGAAGCCGTCTGGACCTGGGCTTTTGTTTGCTGGAAGATTTCTGATTACAGTTTCAATTTCCGTGCTTGTGATGGGTCTGTTAAGATTTTCTATTTCTTCCTGATCCAGTTTTGGAAAGTTGTACTTTTCTAAGAATTTGTCCATTTCTTCCACGTTGTCCATTTTACTGCCATATAATTGCTGATAGTAGTCTCTTATGATCCTTTGTATTTTTGTGCTGTCTGTTGTGATCGCTCCATTTTCATTTCTAATTTTATTGATTTGATTTTTCTCCCTTTGTTTCTTGATGAGTCTGGCTAATGGTTTGTCAATTTTATTTACCCTTTCAAAGAACCAGCTTTTGGCTTTGTTGATTTTTGCTATGATCTCTTTTGTTTCTTTTGCATTTATTTCTGCCCTAATTTTTAACATTTCTTTCCTTCTACTAACCTTGGGGTTCTTCATTTCTTCCTTTTCTAGTTGCTTTAGGTGTAGAATTAGGTTATTTATTTGACTTTTTTCTTGTTTCTTGAGGTATGCCTGTATTGCTATGAACTTTCCCCTTAAGACTGCTTTTACAGTCTCCCACAGGTTTTGGGTTGTTGTGTTTTCATTTTCATTTGTTTCTATGCAGATTTTTATTTCTTTTTTGATTTATTCTGTGATTTGTTGGTTATTCAGCAGCGTGTTGTTCAGCCTCCATATGTTGGAATTTTTAATAGTTTTTCTCCTGTTATTGAGATCTAATCTTACTGCATTGTGGTCAGAAAAGATGCTTGGAATGATTTCAATTTTTCTGAACTTATCAAGGCTAGATTTATGGCCCCGGATGTGGTCTATCCTGGAGAAGGTTCCGTGTGTGCTTGAAAAAAAGGTAAAATTCATTGTTTTGGGATGAAATGTCCTATAGATGTCAATTAGCTCTAACTGGTCTATTGTATCATTTAAAGTTTGTGTTTTCTTGTTAATTTTCTGTTTACTTGATCTATCCATTGGTGTGAGTGGGGTATTAAAGTCTCCCACTATTATTGTGTTATTGTTAATTTCTCCTTTCATACTTGTTAGTATTCATCTTACATATTGCGGTGCTCCTATGTTGGGTGCATATATATTTATAATTGTTATATCTTCTTCTTGGATTGATCCTTTGATCATTATGTAGTGACCTTCTTTGTCTCTTTTCACAGCCTTTGTTTTAAAGTTTATTTTATCTGATATGAGTATTGCTAGTCCTGCTTTCTTTTGGTCCTTATTTGCATGGAAAATCTTTTTCCACCCCTTCACTTTCAGTCTGTATGTGTCCCCTGTTTTGAGGTGGGTCTGTTGAAGACAACATATGTAGGGGTTTTGTTTTTTTATCCATTCGGCCAGTCTCTGTCTTTTGGTTGGGGCATTCAACCCATTTACATTTAAGGTAATTATTGATAAGTATGATCCCGTTGCCATTTACTTTATTGTTTTGGGTTCGAATTTATACACCCTTTTTGTGTTTCCTGTCTAGAGACTGTCCTTTACAATTTGTTGGAGAGCTGGTTTGGTGGTGCTGAATTCTCTCAGCTTTTGCTTGTCTGTAAAGCTTTTGATTTCTCCTTCATATTTGAATGATACCCTTGCTGGGTACAATAATCTGGGCTGTAGGTTATTTTCTTTCATCACTTTAAGTATGTCTTGCCATTCCCTCCTGGCTTGGAGAGTTTCTATTCAAAGATCAGCTGTTATCCTTATGGGAATTCCCTTGTGTGTTATTTGTTGTTTTTCCCTTGCTGCTTTTAATATTTTAAATATGTGTTTGATCTTTGTTAATTTGATTAATATGTGTTTTGAGGTGTTTCACCTTGGGTTTATCCTGTTTGGGACTCTCTGGGTTTCTTGGACTTGAGTGATTATTTCCTTCCCCATTTTAGGAAAGTTTTCAACTATTATCTCCTCTAGTATTTTCTCATGGTCTTTCTTTTTGTCGTCTTCTTTGGGGACTCCTATGATTCGAATGTTGTAACGTTTAATATTGTCCTGGAGGTCTCTGAGATTGTCCTCATTTCTTTTAATTCGTTTTTCTTTTTTCTCCTGTGATTCATTTATTTCTACCATTCTATCTTCTAATTCACTAATCCTATCTTATGCCTCTGTTATTCTACTATTTGTTGCCTCCAGAGTGTTTTGGATTTCATTTATTGCATTATTCATTATATATTGACTCTTTTTTATTTCTTCTAGGTCCTTGTTAAACCTTTCTTGCATCTTCTCAATGCTTTTCTCCAGGCTATTTATCTGTGATTCCATTTTGATTTCCAGATTTTGGATTAATTTCACTATCATTATTTGGAATTATTTATCAGGTAGATTCACTATTTCTTCCTCTTTTGTTTGGTTTGGTGGGCATTTATCCTGTTCCTTTACCTGCTGGGTATTCTTCTGTCTCTTCATCTTGTTTAAATTGCTGAGTTTGGGTTGTCCTTACTGTTTTCTGGCAGTTTGTGGAGTTCTCTTTATTGTGGCATTTCCTCACTGTGTGTGGGTTTGTGCAGGTGGCTTGTCAAGGTTTCTTGGTTAGGGAAGCTTGTGTCGGTGTTCTGGTGGATGAAGCTGGATTTCTTCTCTCTGGAGTGCAATGGAGTGTCTAGTAATGAGTTATGAGATGTCTATGATTTTGGGGTGACTTTGGGTAGCCTGTATATTGGAGCTCAGGGCTTTGTCCCTGTGTTGCTGGAGAATCTACTTGGTATGTCTTGCCGTGGAACTTGTTGGCCCTTAAGTGGTGCTTGGTTTAAGTGTAAGTATAGAGGCATTTGATGAGCTCCTGTCAATTAGTGTTCCCTGGAGTCAGGGTTTGGACTTAAGCCTCCTGCTTCCAGTTATCGGTCTTATTTTTACAGTAGTCTCAAAACTTCTCCTTCTATACAGCACCATTGATAAAACATCTAAGTTAAAGATGAAAAGTTTCTCCACCATGAGGGTCACTCAGTGAGGTCCACAGCATTACATGGGGAAGGGAAGAGGGAGGAAGGAGTTAGAGGTGACCCGAACGAGATGTGGTGGAATCAACAGAGGAGAGAGCGGGCTAACCAGTAATCACTTCCTTATGTGTACTCCACGGCTGGACTGCTCGGAGATGTTCACGGAGTTATACAGAGAAGAGAAGAGGGAGGAAGAAGACAGAGGTGGTCAGGAGGATAAAAGAAGGGAGTGAAAAGGAGAGAGACAGATCCAGTCAGTAGTCAGTTCCCTAAGTGTTTTCCTTTGTTTGGAACACACAGAAATTCACAGAGTTAGGTAGAGTCGAGAGGGGTTAGGGAGGAGACGCAGGCGACCTGGTGGAGAAAAAGGAGAGTCCAGAGGTGGAGAGAACAGTCAAGCCAGTAATCTCGCTCCCTAGTAAAAAGTGGGTACTGAAGATTAGGTTCTTAAAGGTACAAAATTGGTAACAAATATCTAAAAGCAAAAATTAAAAATCTAGAGTAGAGTTTGGAGTTTCAAAAATACAATGTTAAAGAAAAGAAGAAGGAAAAGAAAGAGAGAAAAAAGAAAAAAAAAGAAAAAGAAAAAAAAAAGAGTCACAAAAGTTATAAAGAAGATATAGGTACAAATTGATAACAAATACCAGAAAGCATAAATTAAAGATCTAGATTAGAGTTTGGAATTTCAGAAATACAATGCTAAAGAAAAGATGAAGAGATAGAAAGAGAGAGGAAAAAAAAGTCACAAAAGTTATTTAAAAAAAAATAGGTACAAAATTGATAAAAAATACCAAAAAGCTAAAATTATAAATCTAGAGCAGAGTTTGGAGTTTCAAAAATACAGTGTTAAAGAAAAGAAAAAAAGAAAGAAAAAAAAAAGGTCACAAAAGTTATTTAAAAATATATATATGAAGTTTTTTTTTTTAAAAGGGTCTTTTATTTATTTATTTATTTATTTATTTATTTTTACAAAGTAATAGTAGGTTATAAAAGTGAAAATTAAAGGAGTAATAGAGGATTTAAAAAAAGTTTTTTAATTAAAAAAAAGAAAGAAAGAATGATGGTAAAAATAGTAAAAAAAATATATAGGACTTTCTCTGATATTGTTGTGGGTATTGTGAGTTCAGTTCATTTTCGGCTCGTTCCTTGTTCCGGCTTAAATTTCTCAAGATCTATAGGCCCCTTCCTATGTAGTTGGTACTAACCACGGGGTTTTAGTTTATTGCCTGTCACTTCCATGGCAGTTCCCTCTGTTATAGCTTCTTCTGTTTGCTGGTCTCTTCAGTATCTGATTTCCGCCCTGATACAAAGGGGGTGGTGGTGGACACCCCCCCCCCCTTTTTTTTTATGGCTCACTTGTTCAGTTGCGCTGTGGGGAGGGAGGGACGCTGCAAATAAATAACACTGGCGTGTGCTCGCAGTGCCTCAACCACACTGGGCCTGCCCCCGCTCACGGTGCGTGTAGCCTCCCTGCCCACACTGCTCAGGCTCCGCTGGGAACCATCCGTGGCCAGCCCTGGGCTGCTTGCCCCTCCAAGGTCTAAGCCACTCAAGTTCAGGCACTCGGGTAGTCCTCAGAGGCCCAGACTCGGTTGGGCCTGCGTTTTGTGCCCTTCGCAGGTTCCAGCAGTGCAGGTGATGAGGTGTTTAGCAAGCGAAGCTTCTGCAACTTGTCGCCTCCCCGCCGCTCAGTTTTCTAGGTGTACAACTGGCACACCTTCTCAAGTGGATGTTGACCATCCAGAGCCCCAAGAAGTCTTAGTTAGCAAAGAAGCCTGCTTATAGTTTTGTAGATAATGTCTCTCTGGGGCTGCAATTGACCCCCTCCGGCTCTGGCTGCCTGTCACCAGAGGGGAACAGTCTGCAGCCGGCTATCTCTGTACAGTCCTTTGTTCTGTGCGCGGGCCTGGTGGTGTCTTAGGTTAGGGATGGCTTTTCGTGTGGTAGATATCCCACAGTCTGGTTTGCTAGCCCAAATTATTTTGCTCAGGTAGTACTCGGGATATTCAGGCCATATGCTTACTCTAAGCGATGCAGCCCACGCCGCGCCTCCCTGCCCAGCCCCTGCTTGCTAATGGCGAATGCAGGCGTTTGCGCTGCTTCTCCGCTGGGGAAGTTATCGTAGAGCTCCTAATATGTGGGATTTAATTGTTTATTTATTTTTCCTCCCTGTTATGGTGCCCTCTGTGCTTGCCAGGCTCGGCACAGACTCGGCAGTGAGAATGTTTCCTGGTGTTTGGAAACTTCTCTTTTTAAGACTCCCTTCCCGGGACACAGCTCCGTCCCTCCCTCTTTTGTCTTTTATATTTTTTCCTACCTCCTTTAGAAGGCAATAAGTTGCTTTTCTGGGTGCCTGATGTCCTCTGCCGGCATTCAGAAGTTGTTTTATGGAATTTACTTGGCGTTTAAATGTTCTTTTGATGAATTTGTGGAGGAGAAAGTGTTCTCCCCATCCTATTCCTCCGCCATCTTAGCTCCTCCCCCAGAATTGATGCTTTTGAACTGTGGTGTTGGAGAAGCTTCTTGAGAGTCCCTTGGACTGCAAGGAGATCCAACCAGTCCATCCTAAAGGAAATCAGTCCTGGATATTCATTGGAAGGACTGATGCTGAAGCTGAAACTCCAATACTTTGGCCACCTGTTGAGAAGAATTGACTCATTGGAGAATACCCTGATGGTCAGAGAGATTGAAGGTGGGAGGAGAAGGGGACAATGGAGGATGAATTGGTTGGATGGCATCACCGACTTGATGCGCATGAGTTTGGGCAAGCTCCAGGAGTTGGTGATGGACAGCGAAGCCTGGCATTCTGCAATCCATTGGGTTGCAAAGAGTTAGACACAACTGAGCAACTGAACTGTACTGAAAAAGTAAATAATTTCCTTGCTAAAGACTATCAAGGGGGACACTCACCGCCCCCTTCCGATGTCTATGTCAGAGGCTTTCTCTGTCCCTGTTTATACTTTAATAAAACTCTGCTGCAAAAAAGCTCTTGAGTGAATAAGCCTGGTCCCTGTTCTCAAAGCTAAATCTTCTTCTTCAGAGATCAAGAATCTGACACTGTTCACAGTAAGCTATCATCCTGCAGGCTCGTCCGGGATCTTTAGGATAAGGTAAGAACGCTCAGAGCTTTAGACTCTCTGCTTTCTCAGTATACACATTTTCTGCCTTACCTTACTAATTCTATGGTGTGCTGTGTGAATGAATGACACACCCTGCACGAAGCAAGTGATGAGCCCTGCTCAGTGATTTTGCGTGCCTCATAATGACTGAAGACAGCCCCCCAAAGGGAAGCCTTGTCGGGGGTTTGTACCGACTTGCCAATGCCAAGAGACACCCAATATCCCTGGGAGGGGAAAGGCCAGAGATGGGCAAAGCCTATGGACTGAACTTTCCTTTCTCAGTCTTTTCCTGGTCTCTTTGACCATTTTGTAATTGCGTGGGGAATTAGAAGGACTAACATAATCTGTCGGATCATAGACTTTCAAGGGACTTGTGATCCATGCTGTTACTATGTACTTTTACTTAGACCCCCAAGTATGGAAGCACGTAGCCTTGCTAGGAGCCAAAAATACTAGGAGCATGTATGGAGCTAGGTGGAACTCTAGCTCCAGGAATGTCTCTCGGGCTAGAGATCTCTCTTCTCTGCCTGCCTAAGGGGTCAGCGACCTGAAAATGAGTCTTCGTCATGGCTGTGCCTCCTATCTATATGGATAGAAGCACTGCTGGTGACCTTGAGGTTTTTAAGGATGCAGATTGGTAATTGCAGGATCTGAACAGATTGGAAGTACAGTGGGCTTCTTCCTTTGGTACTGGTAACTGTTAGTGGATCAGAGGAGGCTCTCTAGTGGCTTTTGTCTTAACTCCCTAGATAATCCTTTTGTGGAATCTGGGAATGAACTGGAAGGATTGGCCCTAGTAGCTTGAGGACAAAAATCACTTTTTCCTCACTGGCAAACCCTCCACCACCTCTTTTGCTATCACCTATACTGGCATGGTGACACTCAGAAGGGACATCTTGGTTGTTCTTCATCGCTTTATGACTCATGGCTTCTACTGCAGTCAGGACTGTACTCGGGAATGTGCCTGGGCACACATAAGATGGATGCTTCCCCCAGTAGTCCTAGTTTGGGAAACATTGTGGGAAACTACTCTGGCAAATCAAAGAAAGGTCTTGGTGGTAAGGAACTGAAAATCAATCTGGGATGCCATCAGGTCTACCCCTGGTGCATCTTCAGTCCGTCTCGGTGGTAAAACTGGGAGGGACGAGTAAGACGCCTGCGTCAGTAAGGTACAGACTAAGTCCCACCAGGGAAGGAAAGCTTCAGTGGAGAGTTTGTCTACACCCCCATCTAGAGTAGGGAGGGACGCTTCCGGTGGAAAGAAGCTATGACTGTGGATGCTGCTTTTTTCTCTCTCATGGATAGGAGCTAACAGTTCCATAACCACTCATTTAAAATGTATTTTAAAAAGTGGGACAAGTTTGATCCCCAGAGTTTTTGTTTTTTTTTTTATTTTAAGACTTTGAGAAAATAATTTCTTTTTTTTTTTTTTTTTTTTCTTGCAGGGGAAAATGGACAAAGGAAAGGATCAATGAGGGTGGGAGGGAAATGGGAAGAAAGAAGGGGAGTGATGGTGGGGAGGAGTATATGTAATTTCTTAACCAATGGCTTTCTGTTTTTGATCACAAAGAACACTTAAAAAAAAAACATGTTGAATTTTACCACAATATATTATTTAGGACAGGATCACATTTGTCACCTCTTCCTCCCTACTACCCAAAGTGGTACAAAACCCATAAAATAGTCAATAAACCTTTACAGAGTGAACAAATAAGTCTTTTTTTTTTTTTAAACTCTCCTGAGTGAACTGAATTTTTTGAGACTCATAAGTGAATATGTTTTGCTCTTTACTTTGTCTATTACAGCCAGATTATATGAGTGGGGGTATTAAAGTCTCCCACTATTATTGTATTGCTGCATATTTCTTCTATCATATTAATTAATGTTTGTCTTAGATATATCAATGCTCCAATGTTGGGTGCATATATATTTATAATTGTTATAACTTCTTTTTGGATTGTTCCTTTAAGTCGTTATGTGTAACCTTCATTGTCTCCTTTTCAGGATCTTTAAAGTCAATTTTATCTGACATAAGTATTGCTACTCCTGTTTTCTTATGGTCCATATTTGCATAGAAAATCTTTTTCCAGGCCTTCATTTTCAGTCAGTATATATCCCGTATTTTAGGGTGGTTCTCTTGTAGACAACATATATAGGGGTCTAGTTTTTGTGTCCATTTGACCCATTTTAGTCTTTTGGTTGTCTCTTGTAGACAAGGTATGTAGGGGTCTTGTTTTTGCATCTATTCGGCCAGTCTTTGTCTGTTGATTAGGGCATTCAGCCCATAAACGTTTAAAGCAATTATTGATAAATAAGATTTACTTTATTATTTTGGGTTCGAATTTATACACCCTTTTAGTGATTCCTATCTAGAGAATGTCCTTTAGTTTTTGTTGGAGAAATGGTTTAGTGGTGCAAAATTCTCTCAACTTTTGCTTATCTGTGAAGCTTTTGATTCCTCCTTCGTATTTGAATGAGATCCTTGCTGGATACAATAATCTGGGCAGTAAGTTATTTTCTTTCATCACTTTAATTATGTCTTGCCATTCCCTCCTGGCTTGGAGAGTTTCTATTGAAAGATCAGCTGTTATCCTTATGGGAATTCCCTTGTGAGTTATTTGATGTTTTTCCCTAGCTGCTTTTAATATTTGTTCTTTATATTTAATCTTTGTTAATTTGATTAATATGTGTCTTGGGGTGTTTCACCTTGGGTTTATCCTGTTAGGGACTCTCTGGATTTCTTGAACTTGAGTGGTAATTTCCTTCTCCATTTTAGGGAAGTTTTCAACTATTATCTCCTCAAGTATTTCCTCATGATCTTTCTTTTTATCTTCTTCTTCTGGAACTCCTATGATTCGAATGTTGTAGCGTTTGATGTTATCCTGGAGGTTTCTGAAATTGTCCTCATTTCTTTTGATGCATTTTTCTTTTTTCTCGTCTGATTCATTTATTTCTAGGATTCTATCTTCTAATTCACTAATCCTATCTTCTGCCTCTGTTATTCTACTATTTGTTGCCTCCAGGGTGTTTTGGATCTCATTTATTGCATTATTCATTATGTGTTGACTCTTTTTTATTTCTTCTAGGTCCTTGTTAAACCTTTCTTGCATCTTCTCAATCCTTGTCTCCAGACTCTTTAACTGTGATTCCATTTTGATTTCGAGATTTTGAATTAATTCCGCTATCATTATTGGGAATTCTTTATCAGGTAGATTCCCTATCTCTTCCTCTTTGGTTTGGTTTGGTGGGCATCTATCCTGTTCCTTTAGCTGCTGGGCATTCTTTTGTCTCTTCATTTTGTTAAAATTGCCAAGTTTAGAGTGTCCTTACTATATTCTGGTAGTTTGTTGAATTCTCTTTATTGAGTCGGTTTACAGGTCTTTTCAATATCTGATCTCTGCCCTATTACAGAGGGGGCGGAGATGAACACCCAAATCTAAACCGGCCAGGTTCAGGCACTCGGATAATCCTCAGAAGCACAGACTTGGTTGAGTCTGCGTTTTATGCCCTTCCCAGATCCGAGTAGCGCAGGTGATGAAATGTTCAGCGAGCGCAGCTGCTGCGACTTATCGCCTCTCCGCCGCTCAGTTTTCTGGGTATACAAACAGCGCACTTTCTCAGGCAGATGTTGACCATCCAGAGCCCCAAGAAGCGTGAGTCAGCACAGAAACCTACTCACAGTTCCTTTAGACAGTGTCTCTCTAGGGCTGTAATTGCCCACCTCTGGCCCTGGCTGCCTGTCACCGGAGTGGGACGGCCTGCAGCCGGCCAACTCTGTGCAGCCCTTTGTTCCGTGGATAGTCCTGGTAGTGTCTTAAGTTAGGGCTGACTTTTGATGTAGTAGATAACCGACAGTCTGGTTATTTCGCTCAGATAGCGCCCGAGATAGCCAGGCCAAATCCTTTCTCAAAGCAATGCAGGCCTCGCCGTTCCTCCTAGCCCAGCTCCCGCTTGCCAATAGCAAATGCTGGTGTCCGCGCCACTTCTCCACAAAAGGAGTTACCGCAGGGCTCGTTTCTTCGTTTTGAAGAAAATGAGTTGTCTTTCTAAGTGCCTGATGTCCTCTGCCAGCATTCAGATGTTGTTTTATAGGATTTATTCAGCATTCAAATGTTCTTTTAATGGACTTGTGGAGGAGAAAGTATTCTCCCCGTCTTACTCGTCTGCCATCTTAGCTCCTCCCTGATCCCCAGAGTTTAAATAGACATACCTGATCTTCTGTGATACTGAATGGCCATGGTATCTATCCTTTGGAAGACTGGGGACGCTGGCCTGTTGAAGGGTCTCTTAATTACGATACTCTTTTACTAGACCGGTTCCATCGAAAACAAGAGAAATGGGTAGAAGTGCCATATGTGTTGCTCTTTATTTTTCTGCGAGACATTCCAGACTTGTGTCCTAAGGGTGCAGATTTGGATGTAAAACCTTCAGCTCCCTCCTGTCCTCTTACTTTGCTCCTGTATCTGGGACGCCCAACTGAAAAGGCTGAGAGTCAGGGCACCCTTCCAGGAGGGGTTGCCTCAGTCTCGGTAGAAATTCAAATAGTACCAAGACTATCGAGTGGATCCAAAAAGTACACAGAAGACTTTAAGGTACTAACTTTACCTTATGAGCTTACTTGGAGAGATGTAATGTATGTCTTGGGACAGACACGAACTCCTGACTCGAAAACTTGAGTTTTGGAGAAGATGCTACTTTTGGAGATGAATGGCTTGAACATAAAACAAAGGAAAGAGGGAACATGAAAGAGCCCTCCTTCCTATTATGAGCCAAGCAGTTCCTATAACAGAGCCACTTTGTCGGATGTATTCTTGAAGGACTCAAGCGAGCATGTGCTAAGACTGACATATGCTAAGTTGTTTTACATAGAACAGGGAGATAAAGAACAGGGAGACATAGAACAGGGAGAGAGAGAAAGTCCTGGTAAATTCCTAGGTAGACTAACGGGAGGCTCTCCGCAAGTTTACTAATGTTGATCTCGAAATTACAGAGGGGGAAATGATCTTAAAAGATAGATTTCTCAGTCGGCTCCAGATATCTGCCATAATTTATGAAAACAGGGTATGGACCAAATCAGTCTTTAGATAATCTGTTGCAATTGGCTCAGACAGTATATTATGGTAGAGAATACGAGGAGGAAAATAGGAGGAAAAAAAGAACCAGGCAAAAGATTGAAGCCCCAACAATGGCTGTTAGACCTGCTCTGAAATAGCCTGAGAAAAACGCCCAGAGGGAACCAGGTGAAAGGGAATGAGCTTTTATTACTGTGGGAAGGAAGAGCATCTCAAGCAGAATTGCCCCCAGCTCCATGTCCAGTCCGCACGGGATCACACTGGAGAAGAGACTGCCCTCAGAGGTTTAGGTCTCAGGGGTCGCACTCTCAAGACAACCAGGACCAAAGGTGCCTGGGGGTCCCCACACAAGCTCCCAACCTATTAACACCCGAGGAATCACTGGTTTTAATAACTGGAGGGCCAATCAGTCTATTTTCTTTTGGACACCAGGGCAACTTTCTGCTCCTTAAAGCCCCTGGTCTGCTTTCCTCCTGATCTACTACTGTAATGGGGCTGTCTGGATGAGCCAAATCTATTTCAATCATTGATTTGAAGGATGCTTTCTAGAGTTAAAGCTATATTAGATCATCCTGTCTATGACTTTAAGACAATTGAGAGGATTCTTGGGCATTACAGGCTACTAACACATTTGGATTCCAGGTTATGGGGACTTGCCCGTCCTTTATATAAACTTATAACTGGGACTCAGCAGGCCCAAACCAACAAGCTGGTTTGGTCCCTAAAGACTCAAAAGGCTTTTAAGTCTCTTTAAACTGGTCTCTTGCAGGCTCTCACTTTGAGCTTGCACATAGGATCAGAGTTTGCTACTGAAAAAAAAAACCAAAAAAAAACCAGGCTATGGCCACATATCTTAACAGTAATTGTTACTATTGTTTTGCTAATGCATAAAGCTCAAAAGTTTACTAATGGGTGAAATTTTACTGGACTGACTTCACATGATGCAAGTGGGATCTTAAACTTTAAAGTTCAGAGCAACAATGCTCCATCTTTAAAGCTGCTATAACACAAGAGTTGTCAAAAATTCTAGGAATAGAATATCACTTACACTGTTCCTTGAGACACCAAACTTCAGAAGTTGAAAAGGCTAACGGCATTATTAAGAGGCAAACGGCATTATTAAGAGGCATCTGTGTAAGCTAACTCAGGAAACACAAGATAGTTGGTCTAAAGTTCTACCCATAGCTTTAATGAGGACTTGAACTGCCACTAAGAACGTATTCTTTCTATGACAGACTTTTTATGCACAGATCCTGAAGCTTTAAATTTAACTATGTGACTTAGCTTTTCAACAGACATTACCAGGAGTTTAACTCCTGACTCAGCCTTTGAGTCAAACTAGCCACTGTTTGGGAGAATGCAATCGCAACCCACTCCAGTACTCTTGCCTGGAAAATCCCACGGACAGAGGAGCCTGGTGGGCTGCAGTCCATGGGGTCGCTAAGAGTCGGACACGACTGAGCAACTTCACTTTGACTTTTCACTTTCATGCATTGGAGAAGGAAATGGCAACCCACTCCAGTGTTCTTGCCTGGAGAATCCCAGGGACAGGAGAGCCTGGTGGGCTGCCGTCTCTGGAGTCGCACAGAGTTGGACATGACTGAAGCGACGTAGCAGCAGCAGCCACTGTTTGAGCCAAGAACCAATATGGGCCTGAGAATCTAGGTGGGCTTGCTTTTGCTGACTCCAAAAATCCTGAGTCTGCCTTTGACCCTCAAGACAACGCCTTCCTGTCCTGGACTCATTCCTATGCTGCATTCCACAATCTGTCTAATTGCTGGGTCTGCAGAGCACTTCCCTCCTCATCAATTGAAGACTTCCCATGGTGCATTTCTCTACTTCAAGGAAAGGACTTTCTTCAACTCTGAGATAACATCTAAGAAGCCTAAGATGGACTGATGGACTAGTATAACATACTGTATCTTAACTATGGATATAATGTGACTTTCAACTTTGATTATACATTACCTTGGTTTAATGATTATTTTGCTGCACATAAGAAAGTAAATGGGTCTAGATCTGGTGGTTTTCTACCTCGTGTTTATCAAATATGGGATGAGGTCATATGGCTAACTCCTAAAAAGGGACATCTACTATCTAATCCTCCCATATGCAGGGAACAAATAGAACCAACACCAGAAGTTAGCTGACAACTGATTATAATGATTAGAAACAACTGGGATTTTTTTCTCAAGAAATATGCAATGTAATCGTTCCTGTGTTTTCCAGTCCCAGTTCAGGTCCTCCTTTTGCCTGGCCAGGCACTGATTGGGACTGTATCCCTCAGCCATGCTGTCTTGCACCAAACAGGACCTACTGGATATGATTCTTACCAATGGGTGTGGCTTCCCCATGGCTGGACAGGTGTGGTGGTCTCGGAGTGGTTTGGAAAAGAATGTCCAGATATAAGACAGAAAGAAGAATAAAGTTTATTAGAGTGGGAGACGCTGTTAGAACAGCAAGACAGCTCAAAGGAGAACCTACGTTGAATGTTGAATGGGGGTCCTTAGTCCACTTTTATACCCAGGGTACAAGGAGTGGGATAGGGGTCTTGCAGGTCATTTGCTGATTGGATGAGGCACGTACGCATACTGGGTGGGGGGAGGGGAAGAGTAAGGCAAAATATCTCCTGCCTATGGGGTACTGAGCGACTTCACTTTCACTTTTCACTTTCATGCATTGGAGAAGGAAATGGCAACCCACTCCAGTGTTCTTGCCTGGAAAATCCCAGAGATGGGGGAGCCTGGTGGGCTGCCATCTATGGGGTCGCACAGAGTCGGACACGACTGAAGCGACTTAGCAGCAGCAGCAGCATGGGGTAGGAGGGGAGACAGTTTATACTGTTCTATTAATAGTTACAGTGGAGGAGGGAAGGACAATAAGGGTCTGGTTTCTCCGTTTCTGCATTCCAAGACCCTCCTTGGTTATCTGCTCTCTTGTCCTTGGGTCACCACATTCGTCCTCTCTTTATTTTTAGGGCCAATTCTTTGGCCTCTTTTGATATCCTGCTCATGTCTAGCTGTCTACCTATTTCCCTTCTCAAGAATTTGGGAACCCAATCTCAGGGAAAAAGGCAATGACCACTCTGGCTTCTTCAGGCTGTACAGGGGTGTCATGGGGCTCTGGGTTCCCTTTGCCTACTCTCTGTCAGGGTACATTTACAGAGGGAGATGAGAGTCGATGGAATGATAACGTGGTTTGTTTCAGCATTGTCTGGGTGTTGGCCAGGGAATATTCTTGTCAAACTATCACTTGGAGATTTGTTGTATTCTAAAAGAAACAAACTTAACAAGAAATTTAAAGGTACATGGCCCCAAGATTAATAGAAATAGAAAAGCTGCTCAGGGGCTAGTCAGGAGAATCAGGACTAGACATTGGTTGCTCCTCCCAGCCGCCTCCCCTGACCTCGGATGTGGGGTAAATCCTCTTGGCCACCGCCCTTCGGGCATGGGGTCCTCCTGGCTTCTGCCCCTGACCTCAGACGTGGGGTAGCTCCTCATGGCCGCACTTACTGCGCGGGTCACAGCCGCCTGCGCTTAGTGCGCCGGTCGCAGCTCAGTCGTGTCTAACTCTTTGAGACCCCATGAATCGCAGCATGCCAGGCCTCCCTGTCCATCACCATCTTCCGGAGTTCACTCAAACTCAGGTCCATCGAGTTGGTGATGCCATCCAGCCATCTCATCCTCTGTTGTTCCCTTATCCTCCTGCCCTCAACCCCTCCCAGCATCAGAGTCAACTCTTCGCATGAGGTGGCCAAAGTACTGGAGTTTCAGTTTTAGCATCATTCCTTCCAAAGAACACCCAGGGCTGATCTCCTTTAGAATGGAATGGTTGAATCTCCTTGCAGTCCAAAGGACTCTTAAGAGTCTTCTCCAACACCACAGTTCAAAAGCATCAATTCTTCAGCTCTCAGCTTTCTTCACAGTCCAACTCTCACATCCATACATGACCACTGGAAAAACCATAGCCTTGACTAGATGGACCTTTTGGCAAAGTAATGTCTCTGCTTTTGAGTATGCTATCTAGGTTGGTCATAACTTTTCTTCCAAGGAGTGTCTTAATTTCATGGCTGCAGTCACCATCTGCAGTGATTTTGGAGCACGAAAAAAATAGTCTGACTCTGTTTTCTCAGTGTTAGGGAGCCATATTACTGTCCCTTTCTGGTTTATATGACCAGGGTACTAAATCGACTACAAGCCATTCATTTTAGGAAATTATTTTCAGTGCTGCTAGTTACTGGTATGAGCACTAGACTCAATGAGAAATATAAATGTTCTCTGTGCTCAGTCCTGTCTGACTCTTTGCAACTCCATGGAGTGTAGCCGGCCAGGCTCCTCAGTCCATGGGATTGCCCAGGCAAGAATATTGGAGTGGGTTGCCATTTCCTAACGGTGGGGATGTTCCGACTCAGGGATGGATCCCCCGTCTCTTGTATCTCCTTCATTGGCAGGCGGATTTTTTGCCACTGAGCCACCTGGGGAGCCCCTTTGGTCTGATACTAGTGTAGACAATTTTCTTTGAATTAAAGAAGTGGGTTTTGGTTGCATGTTTTCCAGTGATATGAAACCCAGTGGGGATAATGCTGAGTTTTGGATTGCTGGCAAGTGCAGTGGAAAGTGGTGTATAATAGTGGGAAAATATCCTAAGAGACAGGAGAATTCGAAGACATTTGAGGGATAATTTTAGATTTTGTGCATTGAGGTTGACTGCCAGTGATAGACTCAAGCCTGATATGATTATGGGGGGCGGGGGGTGAGAAGCAGTTACCTTCAAGTAATGAGGCCCAGTTAGGGTTAGGGTTGTGGGACTGCTGTTGCTGGAATATTGTCAGAGATAAGGAATCATTGAAAATGCTTCCAGCTAATAGAGCTTTGATGGAGTTGAGTAGGAGTGGGTTGTCTTCATTAATTAAAATTAATTGGAGAAGGGGGATTGTTCTAGAATTTGGAAGATGATACAGGAGTGCTGTACATAGCTGTGTGGGATGTAGAGACAGGGTTATTAATAGACTCAGGCCTTGGTGTGCAACATGTTGGCAGATTGAATAAAAGATCTGTAGAGTAGAAGCCTGTTGAGGAATGGTATTCCTGTTAGTGGGAGACTTCATATGAGGGCTGTTGCACGCATTGCTTCCAGCAGTTTATCTGCTCAGAGCGGAGGATACTGATTTTACTGTGGATAGGGTGGCCAGAAGCTTTGGAATCTAAGGGGTTATGAAGGAGGAGCCCCTGTCCTTCAAGAGCTGGAGTATCTTCCATTTAGGTCTGAGTGGGGGAGGGCACTGGGCAGTGACATTGGGGCCTCTCTCTCTTTGTGACTTCTTCACTGAGCTCAATCCAACCAAATCTCAGGAGCCTAAACTTTGAGATGTCCCCAGTTGCTGGCAGTTCCCTGGAGGACCAGCTTCTTGGTCTCTGTACTGAGGGCCCAGTGTCCTCAGAGTTGCAGATTGTGTGTTTCTGTTGCAATGCCCATGCCCAGTGGTCTCTGCCATGTAGCCCTATTGCTCGGCTGTGCATGAAAACTGGTGAAAAATGGGAGAAAGTGGAGGGGAGTGTTGAGGTCTGCAGGAGAGCTGTGGGAAGAAGCAAGTGTGAGCCTCTGGTTAAGCCCCACGCGTGGCAATAGGTATGTTCCAAGATTAGTTGTGTGACCAAGTTCAAGCTCACTCTGTCCCCTGTAAGACAGGCCGGTGCTTCAGAGTGACTGTCATGGTCCATGCACAGCTTGAAAAAAGATTTCCAGACATGAGGCCAAAAGGGAGGAGAATAAAGTTTATTAGACTGGATGTCAGTGTCAGCACAGCAGGTCAGCTCAAGGGAGAGTGGAACGCTTTCCCAGGCTCGAAGCCAAGTTTTATAGCCCTAAGACAGAGAAAATTCCTACTGGAATGGTAACATTAGGTGATTGCTTATGATGCTGTTGTTGTTCAGTCACTCAGTCGTGGCCCACACTTTGCAAACCCATGGAGTGCAATAAGCCAGATTTCCCTGTCCTCCACCATGACCCAGAACTTGCTCAAACTCTTGTCCATTGAGTCAGTCTTGCCATCCACCATCTCATCCTCTGTTGTCCCTGTCTTCTCCTTTACCAGCATCACGGCCTTTTCTAATGAGTCAGCTCTTAGTATCAATTGGCTAAAGTATTGGAGTTTCAGCATCAGTCCTTCCAATGAATATTCAGGACTGATTTCCTTTAGGATGGACTGGTTGGATCTTCTTGCATCCAAGGTACTCACAACAGTCTTCTCCAACACAAAGTTCAAAAGCATCAATTCCTTGGCGCTTATCTTTCTGTATATTTCAATGCTCACATCTATGTATGACTACTGGAAAAACTATATCTGTGACTATACTGACCTTTGTTGGCAATATAATGACTCCGCTTTTTAATATTCTGTCTAGGTTTGTCATCGCTTTTCTTCTAGTGAGCAAGCGTGTTTGAATTTCATGGCTGTGGTCACCATCTACAGTGATTTCGGAGCCAAGAAAATAAAGTCTGTTACTCTTTCCACTGTTTCCCCATTTAGTTACCATGAAGTCATGGGACTTAATGCAGTCAAATGAAAAAATGTTTTTAAAAAAGAACTCAGAAATGTGTATTAGACGCTGAGTCTGTGGTTCTTTTGTTCTAATCAGTAGGTGCTTGAGCCTTTCTCTTGTGTGTCACTGGGGTCTGGGAGACTTCAGCTTTTCTGTCAACAAGAGACAGAAGAGAAAGACACATATCACATGGTATCACTTATCTGTGGAATCTAAACAAAGGGTACAAATGAACTTCTCTACAAAACAGGAATAGACGTGCTGACATACAAAACAACGTATGGTTATCAAGACGTGAGAGGTGAAGGAATAAATTGGGAGATGTGAATTAACATACCTTTCACTTCATCTCACTACTGTGCATAAAGTGAATAAGGAATGAGGACCTACTATATAGCACAGGGAATTCTACTAAATACTCTGTAATGAGCTATATGGAGAAAAAAAACTTAAAAAGAATGGATATATGTATATGTATTCTGTTGTTCCCTTGCTCAGTGGTGTCCAAAGTTTGCGACCTGATGTAAGTATGCCAGGCTTCCCTGTCCTTCGCTGTCTCCTGGAGTTTGCTCAAATTCATGTCCATTGAGTCAGTGATGCTAACCATCTTCTGTCACCCTCTTCTCCTCTTGCCCTCAAACTTTCCCAATCATTGTCTTTTCCAATAAGTCTGATATTTGCATCAATTGGCCAAAGTATTGGAGCTTCAGCATCAGCATCAATCCTTCCAGTGAATATTCAGGGTTGATTTCCTTTAGAATTGACTGGTTGATCCCCTTGTTGTCCAAGGGACTCTCAGGATTCTTCTCTATCACCACAATCCAAAAGCATCAATTCTTTGGTCAACTTTTTTTATGGACCGACTCGCACATCTATACCTGCTACTGGAAAAACAACAGCTTTGACATTAGGGACCTTCATTGGCAAAGTGATGCCTTAGCTTTAAAATACACTACTTTTATGATACCTTTCCTCTCAAGGAGCAGGCCGTCTTTTCATTTTCTGACTGCAGCCACCTTCAGCAGTGAGGCCCCGGCCGTCGCCCCCTGCCGCCTCACATTCCCACTGTCCCTACGCAGGCCTGACTTCTTTCTGGCCCGCGCCCCTGACCGCCGGGCTCCGCTCGGGCCCCGCCTCCAGGCCGCTATGTCTTTTCACTGCGCGTGCGCACAACGTCACACACCTGGAAGCGGAGTGCAGCGAGTGGAGGTCTCAACGCAAAGTGAATTTCTCTTTTTCTAGTCAAGTCTTCCTCTCGCAGTTGTCTTTCCTCTGTACCGTGGGTTGAGGGTCGCTGCTGAATCTAAATCTCCGCTCCCGTTCCACCACCCCCAGCAAATTCAGATGTCCCTGGGTGGCGAAGAGGCGCCTCCATTTTGCTTTAAACTCGCTCTGAAGAGAATGCCTGCGTTTAGTTCCGGAGACGCCTTGTTTCGCAACTCTTTGATGCTTAAACCAATTTCTGATCTCAGTGACTCCTCTGCCCTTCCTGCACCGCGTGAAATGCTCTTGGGCGATGTGGGTTTATTCGCTCTGCGGTCCCCAGGCTCGCGCTTTCGCGCCCAGGAGGCCGCGCCGGCCCCCGCTCCCGGAGAGGCCCGGTTCTCTCCAGGTCCCAGGTTTCTGCAGAGCCCGCCCCGCTCCTGAGACTCCCAGCCGCTCAGTCGTCGCGTCTCATCTGGCCGGTAGTTCTGTCCCTCAGGCATTCGTTTCTTAGACCGTTTCCCCAGACCCCGTGTGGGGAGGTTCCTGGGCCGGCCACGTGACACCCATGGTTCTGTGTCCCAAATACAACCCGCTGGAATTTGGCTCTTGCGGGAGGGGGGCTTCTTATTTAGTCGCCATCCCTGCCAATAGGAGGACAGGAGGGTCAGGAGAAGCAGAGACAGCACCCTCGAGAGAAATAGAAAATTGAAAATATCATGAGGGAAAAGCGATGGCAATGAAGAGGATTGGTGAGGAACTTGCGAAGAGATAGCAACATGAAAGAGCCTTGAAGGTAATGGTGGGTAAAGGAGAGAAGTTTAGAGAAAAGCAGGATCTCCAGAAAGTTAAAGGTGAGCAACATATGGAGGTGGTGTTGTTGAGTCTGAGTTTTTGTGACCCCTGTATTTCCTAGTGAAGTCACTCAGTCGTGTCCGACTCTTTTGCCACCCCGTGGACTGTAGCCCACCAGGCTTCTCCGTCCATGGGATTCTCCAGGCAAGAATACTGGAGTGGGTTGCCGTTTCTTTCTCCAGGGGAATTCCCAACCCAGGTATCGAACCCACGTCTCCTGCATTGCAGGCAGACGCTTTAACCCCTGAGCCACCAGGGAAGCCCAAGTCTGCTCAAATTCATGTCCAGGGATGCTGTGTAACCATCTGACCCTCTGCCGGCCCCTTCTGTAGCCTTCAAGGGAGACGGGCTGTAAATCGCAGGTCCCAAAGAGGGCGACAGGGGAGAGGCAGTTCACAGAGAGCCGGAAAAGGGGATACTAGAGTTGGAACCTTGACCTACAGACAGTATCATGCTGGCAGAGAAAGGGAAGTACTAGTGAACAGCAACAGTGACAGACTTTATTTTCCTGGGCTTCAAAATCACTGTAGATGGTGACTGCAACTATGAAATTAAAAGATGCTTGCTCCTTGATAGAAAAACTATGACCAACCTAGACAGCGTATTAAAAAGCAGAGACATTATTTTGCCGACAAAAGTCTATAGTCAAAGCTGTGGTTTTTCCAAGTTAGGTGTGCTTGTGAGAGTTGGACCATAAAGAAAGCTGAGCACCGAAGAGTTGATGGTTTTGAACTGTGCTGTTGAAGAAGACTCTCGAGAGTTCTTTAGACTTCAAGGAGACCAAATGGCTCAATCCTAATGGAAATGTGTCCTGAATATTCATTGGAAGGGCTGATACTCAAGCTGCAGGTTCAATACTTTGGGCCCCTGATGAGAAGAACTGAGTCATTGGAAAAGACTGTTGCTGGATAAGATTGAAGATGGGAGGAGAAAGGGCCAGCATCACCGACTGGATGGACATGAGTTTGAGCAAACTCCGGGAGTTGGTGATGGACAGGGAAGCCTGGCATGCTGCAGTCCGTGGGATCCCAAAGAGTCCGACTTGACTGAGCAACTGAACTGAATGATTGGAGGAGCTGAGAAAGAAAGTGAGCTGAAAGGAAGCATTGCACTTGGAGGTGCCAGAGAGTTGGGAGGAAGAGAGAGCAGACGTGGAGGAAGAAAGGCAAAAATACAGGGAGATTTTGGATTATCAGGGAAGATGGAGAAAAAGGATCTTTATGAGGAACAGATGGCAGAGAAGCCAGATGGGAGTCAGGGAAGAAGTAGAGAGGAGGACAGGCACATTAGGAGAACCGAGGAGAAGACAAAGGGAGACAGAGAAAGAAATAGGGAAACAGATAAACCAAATGAAGTGGAAACAAATAGTGTGCAGGTGGTGGTGCGGACTAAATCCAGAAGAGTGCTGAATTGATTGGATAAAGAATTAAGTCATGATATATTGATTTTTAGCTTTACAATCTAATAAATTTAAATCTTGCTCCTTTAAATTATACAGAGGAGGATGAGAATTGCAATACTTCTGTCTGTAAGGCTTGTGGTTGTTGTAATTATTTGTATTGAAAGAAAACATCCATGTGCAGAGTCTGTTGAATTGGGGAGTAAGGCCGTGACTTGACTCACAGAGGTGGGTCACCCGCTTCCCTTTTCCTGGTGTGGAGTAGAGGCTGTGGGAGAGGAGAAGTGGTTAAAGAATTGACAGACTGTTACTTCATGGTACCTTTTCAAGGAACTTTAAACATGTTCTTAGTGATGGATTTCCTTTTTGCTTTCTCCTTTGTTTACATTTAATTCTTTTTTTAGCTTGGGATAAAGATTAGTTCATTTCAATATCTACTTTGTTGTAAACAACTATTGACATCTGAAAAGATTTGGTGGTCTCTTGAAATTAGTTCGTGTTATTCTTTTGTAAATATGCTGTCTTGTCAATTGGTTTTTATTGTTTTCCACTTTGCACCAGAGTTTTTCAATGAAAAAAATTTTAATAAGCTGATTAACTTTGGTTTGTTCCCCATTTATTTGAAGCCCATTTCCTGTGTTCTCTTTACGTTATATCTTGGAAACATTTTTTAGGTAACTAGTAAATAGTTATAAACTATTATGATGAGTACTTAGTAAGGATGTCAGTCATCTTTTTTCTTGAATCAGGACCAGATTTAACCAGTTAGTATGATGGTCCATTTTCCTCTCTTTCATGTAGTCTGGTGACTAGTGAGCTATGAGTTAATCTGATGATGTTTACTCAGATCCAGAAGCTGAGCAAAAGTGACTCCTGAAATGATTGGCCAAATTGGGTGTGTGACTATATATGGCAGTTTTTCTTGGAGAGAGTTCCCATTTGTTACTAGAATTTGAAATGAATCCCAGTTTTCTACAATGCAAAGGACAACTGTAGGACGGAGGTGGGAGCATAGGCTTAGAGTCAGAGAGAATCATGAGCTGTCTTCTGTGAATAAAGGTCGACGTGAAGGGAGGCCTCCCACCTCCACTGGCTTCCCGGTGTCCTCAGGGCAGCATCTTGCCTCCTCAGGTGGCTCCACAGCCCTTTGTCATCCTCAGGTTGCTGCCAGGGTCTCCAGCCTCATCCTGGGAGCTGACCCCGTTCTCATGGTCAGTCTGTCCTGGTCACATTTACTTAGTCCTTGTTCATAGACACCAAAACCCTCTCTGTCTCGGATCTTAAGCTTTTCTCCTACCTTTGGTCATTAAATTGTGACCGTGGCGCTCTCTCTTTCTGTTCCTTCAGCTCTAGGCTAGCGAGGTCTCCACATCTCCTTCTGATATTCACTGTCAAGTTAGCCATGTTTACTGCCTCTGTATCACCTTCATCAGACATGCCCTTCTCCTTTAATTATTTGGAGTGGTTCCTGTTTTCCCTTCATGGAGGGTGCACCGTGTTCCTGTTCCTGCCAGGATGCTTTCAGCATTTCACTCTCGGGGTGAGGACTAGGAGTGTGCAATGGGCACTAGGACTGTGGGCTGGGCACACACTTCTTATTCTAGCTCCTCCTTACTGCAGCAGGAGTCAAAATAAAGCCTTCCCTGAATTTCTCCTTTGGTCTCTTAACTAATGCAGTTGATTAGAGAGCCTAGGTTCTAGGTCAGTAACACACACAAGCGAACACACACATAGATAATGACATATTGTGCACCCATAAAAATGACGATTTTTGTCACTTGGGACAATTGGATGAATGTAGAAAACATTGTGCTAAGTGAATTAAGACAGACAGCAAAAGCCTGATTCAATATGTGCTTCCATTATGTGGAATGTGAAAAAATGAAAATCACTAGTAGCAGACAGTGGGATGGTGGTTTTCTGGGGCTGGGAGGTTGGGAAGATGGGGCGATGTTGGTCAAAAGGTACAGATTTGAGTTGTAAAATGAGTGCGTCCTGGGGAGGTATGTGCAGCATGCTGACCGTAGTTAATCCTGTGTTAACTGGAAATTTGACAGGAGAATAAATCGTCAGTGTTGTCACCACACACAAACCATGATAATTTGAAGGTGATGGATGTGCTGATTAGTGGTCTGTGATAAATATTTCAAAGTGTATACATGTGTCACATGGTCACAACGTGCATGGAATGTATATACACCTTCTTGATAGGCCATTCTATGTCAGTAAAGCTGGTAAAGAAGAAAGTGGCATGTAGGCTGGACTTGAATCCTTGAGTGGTGTTCAACCCAGGCTTCACATGAGATCATGAGGCATTTTGCCTGGGCATGTTTTGTACCCTCCTCCCATCAGACATGCTCCTCAGGTTCTCGTGTGGGGCCTCGCCCCAGGAATGTGCACAGGCCACAGATGATTCTGATCTACATTGAGCCCAGGGCTCTTAGCCTCCACTTCTGAGACTGAGATCAGGCCCTGGGGGAGGGGAGGGCGCTCTGCTCCGAGTGGGACTGGACCAGGGCCTGCTGTGTGACCTGACGGGATTGTGGGGTCAGCGGAGGTGCCCCCTGCTGCTGTGTACAGGAGGCCTCACCAGGAGGGGAGTGTGATCCGAGGGAAAGTGTGGGAAAGTTCCGTGTTGGACTCTGTGCGGGAGTTGCCTGTCCTGAGTCCCTCCTGAGACCGTGGGCGCAGAGGATTGTCTGTTCCTCATGGTGAGGGCTTCCCTGTGTGTGGGGTTGGGGCTCAGGAAGGGAGTGTGTTGACTCTAAGCATTAAACACCATGTTTTCCACCTTTTTGATACACCTTGAAGATTCGTGTTACCTGACGGTGAAGCCCAGAAGAGGAAGAAGATGAAAGAAAACAAGTTAGGCATGGCTCTTTCTCAGGTAAGATCATATTCTCAGTTGATTCTCAATCTGTCCCTCCTGAAATACCTGTCTTTAGACTGGCTAATCTTTTCTGACTCTGAAATGTCCTATCTGACTCCTGTACTTGCACACTTACCTAGGTCTTCTTTCAGGGCCAGTCGTCTCCACTTAGATCCCATCTCCCCATGACCCAGTGACCTGGCCCTTGTGAGGAGGCTCCCTTGGCCACTGTTTTGGGAGGGACTTCTAACCCACCAGTTGGAGACAGGGTTTCAGTGCTGTTGGGCAGCAGGGATTGCTTAGGGCCCATCCAGATGCCCTATCTGCTCTCTGTCAACCAGGGTAAAGAAACTGCACGTAGATATGAGGTACTAACATGCACAGTACATGCTGAAATCTGGAAAAGAGGCCAAGGAGGGGGAATCAGTCCTGACTTTTTATAGTACATTTAAAACTAAATTAGGACCTCCTTGAAAATTTTAAGTGTTTTGAAGTGAAATGGAAAGTTCAGAAACAGACCTCAGGGCTTGAGAGTGTTTTTAAACTATAAAATATAGTTTGCTGATTATTTATTCTTCCTTTTTGGCTGCACGATGCAGCTTGCAGGGTCTTAGTTCCTTGAGGAGGCATTGAACCTGAAACTCTGTGATAGAAGTGCGAGATCTTAAACCCTGGACCTATAGGGAATTCCTCCAACTTTCCTAATCTTGATGGCAATATTTGCTCATAGAATAAAAAGATAAACTTTGGGTTTTGTTAATAACTACATACATATCATTAGCAATAATATCATATTATATTTAAATATACTTTTCTGCTGTACTAGCTCTTCATTGCTTCAGTGGCTTTTATCTAGTTCTGGCGTGTGGTGGCCACTCTCTAGTTGTCGTGTGTGGGCCCCTCATTATTGTGGCTTCTCTCATCTTGCAGCACACGCTCTAGAGCGCACTGGCTTCAGTAGTTTCACCTACTGGACTCTAGAGCTCTGGCTCAGAAATTGAAGCTCACGGGCTTATTTGCCCCTTGGCATGTGGGATGTTACTGGTCCAGATATCAAACCTGGGTCTCTTGCACTGGCCAGTGGATTCTTTACCACTGAGCCACCATGGAAGCCCTCATATTATTTGTAAATACATGTATTTTTATTCTGATTAGAATAAATCTTCTGTATATTATTTCCTGCTTGAGTTTCATTTTTTTGAAGTAGTATAAGATAATGTTGAGGATTTCCCTGGTGGTACAATGGATAACAATGTGCCTGCCAATGTGCAGTGCACGAGTCCCATCCTGTGTCCAGGAAGATGCCTTAGAGCAACTATGCCCATGTGCCACAACTACTGAGCGTGAGCTCTGGAGCCCGGAAGCCATAATTACTGAAACCCACACACTTTAGACCCTGTGCTCCAAAACATGAGAAGCCCGTGCACTGCAGCTGCAAATACAGAAAGCCTCCTCACAGCAACAAAGGCCTAGCAAAACCAAAATAATTAACTTTTTAAAAAAGTCTCAATTATGAGACAGAAGCGTGTTTACTGCCAAGTAGAATGAGCTTTGAGGTCATGGTGGGAAAATACCTTTTTCTTTGAGACTCGACATGAGTTTGCATAAAATCAATATTTTCCTGATTGCATCGTTGAAACTTGGCTATGTAAAATTAATTTGAGTTATGTGTGATCACTTTTTTGTTGTTGTTGTTAACGAGTTCTATTTCTTTGTAAATGTTGCTTGTATTTCTAAGTTCATCATCGGGAAGATTCTTAATTCTGTTTAGGATGGGTATGACTTTTGGTATAATATCATGTGTTCAATATGAAAGAATTTATTTATGAATTATAATTAATAGGATACTTATGTTCTTTATATCTTGTAGATGTGTCTCATATACATATGATCAAGAAATTACAAGCAAAAGGAAACAGTGGAAAAGGAGAAATTTTGCAAACAGTGATGTTTGGAAGAGCTGAAACGCATGAAATCAAAGATTTTTTTTCCTCAGGAAGATAGAGGAAACTGTACATGGTTTTGAGAGTCTGTGGACAGATGATGAAAGAAGTGACAACAGAATATCTATATCCCATAACAAAAATCTCACTTATGGAAAAGATCATCAGAGTAGAAATGATGCAGCAGATAAGCCTGTTGAAAGGCTTGGGTCAAGCTTTCATAATGAATTGCAGATGCTTCAGTCTGAAGGGACAGTTTTTGAATGTAGTCAAGTTGTGATGAATATCAACAGTAGTGCCTCAGTTTTGCCAATTCAGAGAACTTGTAGTGTCCGTAAAGGCATTTCTTATAAACATGAGAGTCCTGTTATGCATCCCCCAGAACAGGCCCCAGACCAGGAAGCATACAAGAAAAAAATCTTATAAAACTCATGACTGTGGCATAACCTTACTTCAGAACTCACTAGACATCAAAGAATCCTTACAGGAAGAAAACCATATAAAGCTGACATAGGTGGCAAGGCCTTTAATGATAATGAGAGCCTTGCCATTGATCGGAGAAATCATACTTGAGAGAAACTGTATAAATGTGATGTATGTAGCCATAGCTTTAAATAGAACACAGCCCTTCAAATTCATCTGAGTACATACTGGACAGAGACCATATAAATGTGATGTATGTGGCCACTCCTTTAAGCACAAGACACACCTTCAAAATCATGGGAGAACTCATACTGGAGAGAAGCCACATAAATGTGATGTGTGTGTAAAAGGCTTTACTCACAAAGAAAGCTGTGCACTTCACCACATCCCTCATACTAGAGGGAAACCATATAAATGTGATGTATGTGGCCGTGGCTATACTCGGAAGTCACAACTTAGAATTCATCGGAGAGTTCATACTGGAGAGAAGTCATATACATGTGATGTTTGTGGAAAGGCCTTTTCTCACAAGGAAGGCTGTGCACTTTATCAGATCCTTCATACTGGAGAGAAACCATATAAATGTGATGTGTGTGGCCGTGGCTATATTCGAAAGTCACAACTTGAAATTCATCAGAGAGTTCATACTGGAGAGAAGCCATATAAATGTGATGTCTATGGAAGGCTTTTACTGGCAAAGAAAGCCATGTACTTCATCAGATCCTTCATACTGGAGAAAAACCATATAAATGTGATGTGTGTGTACAGGCCTTTACTCGCAAAGAAAGGCATGCACTTCATAAGATCCTTTATACTGGAGAGAAACCACATAAATGTGATGTATGTGGCCGTCCCTATACTCGAAGCACACAACTTGCAGTTCATTGGAGACTTCATACTGGAGAGAAACCATATCAATGTGATGTATGTGGCTGTGACTATCCTCGAAAGTCAAAACTTGAAATTCATCAGATAATTCATGCTAGAGAAAATCCTTATAAATGTGATGTATGTGGCTGTGGCTTTACTGGAAAGAGACAACTTAGAATTCATTGGAGAATTCATACTGAAGTGAAATCTTACAAATGTAACAATTGTGGTAAACGTTTTCTTTGCACTGTTTTCCTTAAATAAACATCAAGCAGTTCAAACAGATGAGAAAGCATGTAAATATAATTTGTGTGACAAAATGTTCAGTTCCAGGTGTTATTTAGCAGTTCACCAGAGAACTCATACTGGAGAAAAACCATATAAATATGATGTGTGTAAAGGCTTTTGAGTTCAATTCAGTTCAATTCAGTCGCTCAGTCGTGTCTGACTCTTTGCGACCCCATGAACTGCAGCACGCCAGGCCTCCCTGTCCATCACCAACTCCCGGAGGTCACTCAGACTCACATCCATCGAGTCAGTGATGCCATCCAGCCATCTCATCCTCTGTCGTCCCCTTCTCCTCCTGCCCCCAATCCCTCCCAGCATCAGAGTCTTCTCCAATGAGTCAACTCTTCACATGAGGTGGCCAAAGTACTGGAGTTTCAGCTTTAGCATCTTTCCTTCCAAAGAAATCCCAGGGCTGATCTCCTTCAGAATGGACTGGCTGGATCTCCTTGCAGTCCAAGGCACTCTCAAGAGTCTTCTCCAACACCACAGTTCAAAAGCATCAATTCTTCGGCGCTCAGCCTTCTTCACAGTCCAGCTCTCACAGCCATACATGACCACAGGAAAAACCATAGCCTTGACTAGACGAACCTTTGTTGGCAAAGTAATATCTCTGCTTTTGAATATAACTTTCCTTCCAAGGAGTAAGCGTCTTTTAATTTCATGGCTGCAGTCACCATCTGCAGTGATTTTGGAGCCCAGAAAAATAAAGTCTGACACTGTTTCCACTATTTCGCATCTATTTCCCATGAAGTGATGGGACCAGATGCCATGATCTTCGTTTTCTGAATGTTGAGCTTTAAGCCAACTTTTTCACTCTCCACTTTCACTTTCATCAAGAGGCTTTTTAGTTCCTCTTCACTTTCTGCCATAAGGGTGGTGTCATCTGCATATCTGAAGTTATTGATTTTTCTCCCGGCAGTCTTGATTCCAGCCCGTGCTTCTTCCAGTCCAGTGTTTCTCATGATGTACTCTGCATATAAGTTAAATAAGCCAGGTGATAATGTACAGCTTTGATGTACTCCTTTTCCTATTTGGAACCAGTTTGTTGTTCCATGTACAGTTCTAACTGTTGCTTCCTGACCTGCATAAAAATTTCTCAAGAGGCAGGCCAGGTGGTCTGGTATTCCCATCTCTCAGAATTTTCCACATTTGATTGTGATCCACACAGTCAAAGGCTTTGGCATAGTCAATAAAGCAGAAATAGATGTTTTTTCTGGAACTCTCTTGCTTTTTCCATGATCCAGCGCATGTTGGCAATTTGATCTCTGGTTCCTCTGCCTTTTCTAAAACCAGCTTGAACATTAGGAAGTTCACGGTTCACATATTGCTGAAGACTGGCTTGGAGAATTTTGAGCATTACTTGACTAGCGTGTGAGATGAGTGCAATTGTGTGGTAGTTTGAGCATTCTTTGGCATTGCCTTTCTTTGGGGTTGGAATAAAAAAGGACCTTTTCCAGTCCTGTGGCCACTGCTGAGTTTTCCAAATTTGCTGGCATATTGAGTGCAACAGTTTCACAGCGTCATCTTTCAGGATTTGAAATAGCTCAACTGGAAGTCCATCACCTCCACTAGCTTTGTTCGTAGAGATGCTTTCAAAGGCCCACTTGACTTCATATTCCAGGATGTCTGACTCTAGGTCAGTGATCACACCATTGTGATTATCTGGGTCATGAAGATCTTTTTGGTACAGTTCATCTGTGTATTCTTGCCACCTCTTAATATCTTCTGCTTCTGTTAGGTCCATACCATTTCTCTCCTTTATCAAGCCCATCTTTGCATGAAATGTTCCCTTGGTATTTCTAATTTTCTTGAAGAGATCTCTAGTCTCGCCCATTGTATTGCTTTTGTCTATTTCTTTGCATTGATCGCTGAGGAAGGATTTCTTATCTCTTCTTGCTATTCTTTGGGACTCTGCATTCAGATGCTTATATCTTTCCTTTTCTGCTTTGTTTTTCGCTTCTCTCCTTTTTACAGCTATTTGTAAGGCCTCTCCAGACAGCCATTTTGCTTTTTTGCAATTCTTTTCCATAAGGATGGTCTTGATCCCTGTCTCCTGTAGAATGTCACGAACCTCAGTCCATAGTTCATCAGGCACTCTATCAGATCTAGGCCCTTAAATCTATTTCTCATTTCCACTGTATAATCATAAGGGATTTGATTTAGGTCATACTTGAATGGTCTAGTGGTTTTCCCTACTTTCTTCAATTTCAGTCTGAATTTGGCAATAAGGAGTTCATGCTCTGAGCCACAGTCAGCTCCTGGTCTTGTTTTTGTTGACTGTATAGAGCTTCTCCATCTTTGGCTGCAAAGAATATAATCGATCTGATTTCGGTGTTGACCATCTGGTGATGTCCATGTGTAGAGTCTTCTCTTGCGTTGTTGGAAGAGGGTATTTACTTTGACCAGTGTGTTCTCTTGGCAGAACTCTGTTAGCCTTTGCCCTGCTTCATTCTGTACTCAAAGGCCAAATTTGCCTGTTACTCCAGGTATTTCTTGACTTCCTACTTTTGCATTCCAGTCCCCTATAATGAGAAGAACGTCTTTTTTGGGTGTTAGTTCTAAAAGGTCTTGTATGTCTTCATATAACCATTCAGCTTCTTCAGCATTACTGGTTGGGGCATAGACTTGGATTACTGTGATATTGAATGGTTTGCCTTGGAAACGAACAGAGATCATTCTGTCGTTTTTGAGATTGCATCCAAGTACTGCATTTCAGACTCTTTTGTTGACCATGATGGCTACTCCACTTCTTCTGAGAGATTCCTGCCCGCAGTAGTAGATATAATGGTCATCTGAGTTAAATTCACCCATTCCAGTCCATTTTAGTCCACTGATTCCTAGAATGCTCATGTTCACTTTTGCATCTCTTGTTTGACCACTTCCAATTTGCCTTGATTCATGGGCCTGACATTCCAGGTTCCTATGCAATATTGCTCTTTACAGCATCGGACCTTGTTTCTATTACCAGTCACATCCACAACTGGGTGTTGTTTTTGCTTTGGCTCCATCCCTTCATTCTTTCTGGAGTTATTTGTCCACTTATCCCCATTAGCATATTGGGCACCTACCGACCTGGGGTGTTCCTCTTAAATATCCTATCATTTTGCCTTTTCATACTGTTCATGGGGTTCTCAAGGCAAGGATACTGAAGTGGTTTGCCATTCCCTTCTCCAGTGGACCACGTTCTGTCAGACCTCTCCACCATGACCCGCCTGTCCTGGGTGGCCTCATGGGCATGGCTTAGTTTCATTGAGTTAGTCAAGGCTGTGGTCCTAGTGTGATTAGATTGACTAGTTTCTGTGAGTAAGGTTTTAGTGTGTCTGTCTTCTGATGCCCTGTTGCAAAACCTACTGTCTTACTTGGGTTTCTCTTACCTTGAACATAGGGTATCTCTTCATGGCTGCTCCAGCAAAGCACAGCCATTGCTCCTTACCGTGGACGAGGAGTATCTCCTCACCGCCGCCCCTCCTGACCTTGAATGTGTAATAGCTTCTCTAGGCCCTCCTGCGCCTGTACAGCCACTGCTCCTCGGACATGGGGTTGCTCCTCCCAGCCGTCGCCCCTGGCCTTGGATGCTGGAAAGGCCTTTACTCGCAAACAAAGCCATTCACTTCATCAGATCCTTCATACTGGAGAGAAACCATATAAATGTGATATGTGTGGCCATAGATATACTCGAAAGTCACGACTTGTAATTCATCACAGAGTTCATCCCGGTGAGAACCCTTATAAATATGATGTATGTGGCTGTGACGTGACTGGAAAGAGACAACTTAGAATTCATCAGAGAATTCATAGTGAAGTGAAATCTTAGAAATATAACAGCTGTGGCAAAGGTTTTTTTGCACTGTCATACTTAAATAAACATCAGGCAGTTCAAACAGATGAGAAAGCATGTAAATGTAATTTGTGTGGCAAGATGTTCAGTTCCAAGTGTTACTTAGCAGTTTATCAGAGAACTCATACTGGAGAGAAATCATATAAATGTGATGTGTGTGGCTGTGGCTATACTCGAAAGTCACAACTTGGAATTCATCAGAAAGTTTATACTGGAGAGAAGCCATGTAAGTGTGATGTATGTGGCTGTGACTTTACTGGATGGAGACAACTTAGAAATCATCGGAGAATTCATACTGAAGTGAAATCTTACAAATGTAACAGCTGTGGCAAACTTTTTTTTTGCACTGTCATCATTAAATAAACACCAGGCAGTTCAATCAGATGAGGAAGCATGTAAATGTAATTTGTGTGGCCACATGTTCAGTTCCAAGTGTTGTCTAGCAGTTCATCAGAGAACTCATACTGGAGAGAAGCCGTATAAATGTGATGTGTGTGGAAAGGCCTTTACTCTCAAAGAAAGCTGTGCACTTCATCAGATCCTTCATACTGGAGAGAAACCATATAAATGTGATGCTTGTGGCCATGGCTATACTCGAAAGTCACAACGTGAAATTCATCAGAGAGTTCATACTGGAGAGAAGCCATATAAATGAGATGTGTGTGGAAAGGTCTTTACTCACAAAGAAAACTGTGCACTTCATCAGATCCTTCATACTGGAGAGAAACCTTACAAATGTGACGTATGTGGCCCTGGCTATATTTGAAAGTGAAAGCTTGGAGTTCATCAGAGAATTCATACTGGAGAGAATTTGTATAAATGTGATGTATATGGCTGTGGCTTAACCGGAAACAGACAACTTGGAATTCATCGGAGAATTCATACTTAAGTGAAACCTTTCCAATGTAACAGCTGTGACAAACGTTTTTTCACTCGAGTGTCCTTAAAAATACATTAAGTAGTTCATACACGGAGAAGGCATGGGTACCCCACTCCAGTACTCTTGCCTGGGAAATCCCACGGATGGAGGAGTCTGGTAGGCTGCAGTCCAAGGGGTCGCTAAGAGTCGTTCGTGTCACTTTCCCTTTTCCCTTTCATGCATTGGAGAAGGAAATGGCAACCCACTCCACTGTTCTTGCCTGGAGAATCCCAGGGACGGAGGAGCCTGGTGGGCTGCCGTCTGTGGGGTCGCACAGAGTCGGACACGACTGAAGCGACTTAGCAGCAGCAGCATATAAATGTGATGTATGTGGCAAGGCCTTTAGTCAAACTGCAAACCTTGCAATTCATCAGGGAATTCATATTGGAGAGAAAGCATATGAATGTGTTGTCTATGGCAAGGCCTTTACTCATATTGGTAAGCTTGCAATTTATCCAAAATTCATACTGGAGAGAAACCACATAAATGTTTGTAGCTGATGCTTTACTTGATGTGCACAACTTGGGATTCATCTGGATATGAATTCATACTGCAGAGAAAACACATAAATATGATCTCAATGTCAAGGCTTGTAATCTAAATGCAAACCTTATGGTTCATCAGAAAATTCATGTTGGAGCGAAACCTTACAATTGAAACAATGGTGACAAACATTTTAGTGGACAGTCAGTCTTACTTAACTCACCATCAGGCCGTTTGTACAGGAGAGAAAGCATAGAAATGTGATGTATGTGCTTTACTTGAAATGACCAGCATGAGAAACATCAGATAATTTATAATGGAGAAAACTGTTAAAATGGAACAATTGTGAGGAAACATTTTAGTGCAAATGTAATGAGTATGACAAAGCCTTTAATCTTATTTCAGGCTTTATAATTCATCAGAGAATTCATACTCTATTGAAAGCGTAAAAATGAATATGGCAAAGTTTCTAGTTCACGTTCAGCCATAACTGAGCATTCGGCTGTTCATACGGGAGAGAAGCCACATAAATGGGATTTATATGACAAGGCCTGCAGTCACAAGGAATGACTTTGCAGATCATCTGAGAGTCAGTAGTGCAGTGAAAACTTACAAATGTAGTGAATGAAGTAAAGTATATGAAGTTTTGGGCCTTCAGAAAAGTCAAACTGGAGGAAAACTGCATGAATGTGATAGATGTAGTAAAGCTTTGATTTTGTATTTAGACCTAACTGATCCCCAGGCAATTAATGTGAATTGAAATCTTACACACGTAATGCATGTGCTAAGTCTTTTGGAAGGTGTTCAGTTTTTTACAAAACATGAGAAAATACCTACTGGCAAGAATCCATACATTCAGAGCACAATCAATCTCTCCAGTGGAGGAAATCATATGTCTGTGGCCAGGATTTCAGTAATGGGTGGATCATTTCCTTCATCAGGAAAATTCATTATTCCTTCACGTGCCATGCAGGCCTAAAGGTATCAGGTGATGCATACTCGAGAGACCTTCCAAATGTTATCAATGTGGCTGGGCTTTTTGTTTACACCTTAAGCTTCTGGAGAATATTCACACTAGATAAAAACTGTATCAATGTAATAATAAATGTGTCAGGGTTTTTAGGCAACACTCTGAAGTCAGGTTTCAGTAAAAAAATAATTTTGTAGAGAATGCTGTCAAGTGACATGAGTATGTCAACCTTAACTCGGGATCACATCTCACCATTCATCAGATCATCCATACTAGAGAGAACCTTACCAGTGTAGAATATGTGGCAAGGCTTTTAGGTACTCTCTGTATCTCGGTTTTCACCAAATATTTTGTAATTAGAAATTCAAATTTTATGGCAGTTGTGATAATTACTGCTCACTCTTTAGGTATCTAAGAACATATACCCTGGAGATAAACCACTAATACAATATTTGTGGAAAGCTATTGTGAAGAAACTTGAGTCAAAAGAACCACAAAAGTATGTGTGTGTATCTGTTTCATCATTGATAGCTGCCATTTCTGTTGTACCGTTGTTTTCTTCAGAATGTATCATAAGTCTTGTGCTCTAATAAAATTTGTGTGATTTTTCCCATAACCCTGAATGGATCATGTTTCTTCCAACAACACAGTTTTCGCCATCTCACTACTTCATAACAGAAACTAGCAACGCACCAAAGGCTCTCAAAGTTGAAAGAACGTAGAAGAATTTCTTTTCATGATTAAATCAAACAATAGCCAATTTTGGGATTATATTCTAATAATTTTCACTTGAGTTATTCTTTCCACACTCTGTACATAACGGTGCAGTTATATTTCCTGAGTCCTCTTGTGCCAAAATGAAACTAATAGCATGTGCCTAATTTACATGAAGTGAAAATAGGAATAATAACTGTGCAAAAATTAGGAAATAAAAAACTTTGGAAATAAAGTTAAAAGTGAGCTGGGAGCATTATGAAATATTTTTTATTATTTACTTGTTATTGGTCATATAGTTGTGGCTCATGGGATATCTACAAAACATGTAGGAATTTCCCAGACCAGGGATTTGTCCCATGTTTCCTCCTTGGCAGTCGGATTCCTTACCACTGAGCACCAGGGAAGATCCAGAAATACTTTACAATCCACACTATATGATGGGAATTCTTTTTCTTAACTAGAAATTTCATATATTCAGTTCCCAACATGTTGGTTCTTGTTACTTTGCAGTCACTGAAAAAAGAAGGTGGAACCACACCCAAAGTTTGGTTTTGATGTTGAGACAGATGAAGCCATACGTTGAAGTCTTATGACAGTGTTTAACTGCTGAAGCTTTCTAGTTGAATCATGGTTGACTTCCAAGTTGTTCAGTTTAGTCCCTCAGTAGTCTCCGACTCTTTGCGACCCCACGGACTGCAGCATGCCAAGCTTCCCTGTCCATCACCAACTCTTGGAGCTTCTCAAACCCATAGCCATCAAGTCGATGGTGTCATCCAACCATCTCATCCTGTAACATCCCCTCCTCCTTCTGCCTTCGATCGTTCCCAGCATCAGAGTCTCTTCAAATGAGTCAGTTCTTCTCATCAGGTAGCCACAGTATTGGAGTTTCAGCTTCAACATCAATTCAGGTCTGATTTCCTTTAGGATGGACTTGTTGGATCTCCTTGCATTCCAAGGGACTCTCAAAAGTCTTCCTCAACACCACAATTCAAAAGCATTAATTCTTTGGTGCTCAGTGTTCTTTATAATCCAAATCTCACATCCATTCATGACTCCTGGAAAAACCATAGCTTTGACTAGTAAGATCTTTGTTGGCAAAGTAATGTGTTTGCTTTTTAATATGCTGTTTAGGTTAGTCACAACTTTTCTTCCAGGAAGCAAGCGTCTTTTAATTTCATGGCTGCAGTTACCATCTGCATTGATTTTGGAGACCAGGAAAATAAAGTCTGCCACTGTTTGCAATGTTTCCCCATCTATTTGCCATGAAGTGATGGGACCATGTTTATTTAACTTATATGCAGAGTACATCATGAGAAATGCTGGACTGGAAGAAACACAAGTTGGAATCAAGATTGCTGGGAGAAATATCAATAACCTCAGATATGCAGATGATACCACCCTTATGGCAGAAAGTGAAGAGGAACTCAAAAGCCTCTTGATGAACGTGAAAGTGGAGAGTGAAAAGGTTGGCTTAAAGCTCAACATTCAGAAAATGAAGATCATGGCATCTGGTCCCATCACTACATGGGAAATAGATGGAGAAACAGTGGAAACAGTGTCAGACTTTGTTTTTCTGGGCTCCAAAATCACTGCAGATGGTGACTGCAGCCATGAAATTAAAAGACGCTTGCTCCTTGGAAGGAAAGTTATGACCAAGCTAGATAGCATATTCAAAAGCAGGGACATCACTTTGCCAACAAAGGTTTGCCTAGTCAAGGCTATGGTCTTTCCTGTGGTCATGTATGGATGTGAGAGCTGGACTGTGAAGAAGGCTGAGCACTGAAGAATTGATGCTTTTGAACTGTGGTGTTGGAGAAGACTCTTGAGAGTCCCTTGGACTGCAAGAAGATCCAACCAGTCCATTCTGAAGGAGATCAGCCCTGGAATTTCTTTGGAAGGAATGATGCTGAAGCTGAAACTCCAGTATTTTGGCCACCTCATGAGAAGAGTTGACTCATTGGAGAAGACTCTGATGCTGGGAGGGCTTGAGGGCAGGAGGAGAAGGGGACGACAGAGGATGAGATGGCTGGATGGCATCACTGACTCGATGGATGCGAGTCTGAGTGACCGCCGGGAGCTGGTGATGGACAGGGAGGCCTGGCGTGCTGCAGTTCATGGGGTCGCAAAGAGTCGAACATGACTGATCTGATCTGATCTGATCTGATCTGATCGGACCAGATGCTATGATCTTAGTTTTCGGAATGTTGAGTTTAAGCCAACCTTTTCACTCTCCTCTTTCACTTTAATCAAAAGGCTCTTTAGTTCTTTACTTTCTAACATGAGGCTGGTGTCATCTGCATATCTGAGATTATTGATTTCTCCTGGCAATCAGAGAAGGCAATGGCAACACACTCAAGTACTCTTGGCTCAAAAATCTCATGGACAGAGGAGCCTGGTAGGCTGCAGTCCATGGGGTTGCTAAGAATTGGACACGACTGAGTGACTTCACTTTCAGTTTTCACTTTCACACATTAGAGAAGGAAATGGCTACACACTCGTGTTCTTGCCTGGAGAATCCCAGGGACGGTGGAGCCTGGTGGGCTGCTGTCTGTGGGGTCACACAGAGTCAGACAGGACTGAAGTGACTTAGCAGCAGCAGCAGCTCCCAGCAATCTTGATTCCAGCTTGTGTTTCATCCAACCCAGGATTTCTCATGATGTAGTCTTCATATAAGTTAAGTAAGCAGGGTGATAATATACAGTCTTCACGTACTCCTTTCCCTACTTTCAACCAGTCTGGTGTTCCATATCCAGTTCTAACTGTTTCTTCCTGACCTGCATACAGCTTTCTCAAGAGGCAAGTCGGGTGGTCTGGTATTCCTATCTCTTGAAGAATTTTCCTGAGATTGTTGTGATCCACACAATCAAAGGCTTTGGCATAGTCAATAAAGCAGAAGTAGATATTTTTCTGGAACTCTCTTGCTTTTACAATGATCCAACAGTTCGGTTCAGTCACTCAGTCATGTCCGACTCTGTGACCCCATGAACTGCAGCACGCAAGGCCTCCCTTTCCATCACCAACTCCCTGAGTCTACCCAAACTCATGTCTATGAGTCGGTGATGCCATCCAACCATCTTGTCCTCTGTTGTCCCCTTCTCCTCCTGTCCTCAATCTTTCCCAGCATCAGAGTCTTTTCAAATGAGTCAGCTCTTTGCATCAGGTGGCCAAAGTATTTGGAGTTTCAGCTTCAACATCAGTCCTTCCAATAAACACTCAGTACTGAACTCCTTGCAGTCCAAGGGACTGTCAAAATTCGTCTCTATCACCACAATCCAAAAGCACCAATTCTTTGCTCTTCTTTGTTTATGGACCGACTCTCATATCTGTACCTGCTACTGGAAAAACAATAGCTTTGACATTAGGGACCCTCGTTTGCAAAGTGATGCCTTTGCTTTAAAATACACTGTCTACTTTTATGATACCTTTCCTTTCAAGGAGCAGGCCGTCTTTTCATTTACTGACTGCAGCCACCTTCAGCAGTGAGACCCCGGCCGCCTCACCCTCCCACTGTCTTCACGCAGGCCTGATTTCTCTCCAGCCCGTGCCCTTGAGTGCTGGCTCCGCTCGGGCCCCGCCTCCAGGCCGCTACGGCTTTTCACTGCGCGTGAGCATAGCATCACACACCCGTAATCGGAGAGGGGATAGCGGAGGTCTCAGCCAAAAGTAAGTTTCTGTCTTTCCTGTCAAATTTTCTTCTGGTTGTTAGCTTTCCTCTGTAATGTGAGTTGAGGGTCGCTACTGAACCTAAATTCCTGCGGCCGTCCCACCACCCCCAGCAAATTCAAATGTCCCTGTGTGGTCAAGAGGCGCATCCATTTTGCTTTAAACTGGCTCTGAAGCGGATGCCTGCGTTTGGTCTGAGACGCTTCGTTTCGCACCTCTTTCCTGCTTAAAACCAATTTCTGAGTTCAGTGACCCCTCTACCCTTCCTGCACCACGTGAAATTATTTTGGACGATGTGGGTTTATTCGCTCCGCGGTCCCCAGGCTCGCCCTCTCGACCCCTGGAGGCCACGCCGGCCCCCGCTCCCGGAGAGGCGGGGTTATTTCCCCCGTCCTAGGATTCTGGAGAGCCCGTCCCGCTCATGAGACACCCCCCCCCACCCCCACCCCCCCCAGCCCCCGGCTCTCAGCTGTTCAGTCGTAGCGTCTCATCAGGCCGGTAATTCTGCCCCTCAGTCATTCCTTAGAGCGTTACCCCGACTCCGTGTGGGGGAGGTGGCCTGGGCCAGCCATTTGACACCTATGGTTCTGTGTCCCAAATACAACCCGCTGGAATGTGTCTCTTGCCAGTGGGGGCTTCTTATTCAGTCGCCATCCCTGCAAATAGGAGGTCAGGAGGGTTAGGAGAAGCAGAGAGAGCGACTCCGAGAGAATTAGAAATTGAAGAAAACATGATGGAGAAACGATGGCAGCAAAGAGGATTGGTGAGGAACTTGGGAAGAGATAGCAACATGAAAGAGCATAAGCCTTGAAGGTAACGGTGGGTAAAGGTGAGAAGTTTAGAGAACAGCAGGGTCTCCGGTAAGTTAAAGGTGTGCAACATAGGGAGGTGGTGTTGAGTCCAGGGATGCTATCTAACCATCTCATCCTCTGCCACCCTCTTCTATAGCCTTCAAAGGAAAAAGGGCTGTAAATCAGCGATCCCAAAGAGGGCGACAGTGGAGAGGCAGTTCACACAGAGACCCCGCAAAGGGGATACAAGATTTGGAACCTTGACCTACATACAATATCCTGCTGGCAGAGAAAGGGGACGACTAGTGAATGGAATCAGCGATGCACTTTATATTCCTGGGCTCCAAAATCACTGCAGACGGTGACTGCAGCCATGAAATTAAAAGACACTTGCTCCTTGAAAGAAAAGCTATGACCAACCTAGACAGCATATTAAAACGTAGAGACATTAATTTGCAGACGAAGGTTTATATAGTTAAAGCTATGGTTTTTCCAGTAGTTATGTATGGATGTGAGAGTTGGACTGTGAAGAAAGCTGAGCACCAAAGAACTAATGCTTTTGAAGTCTGGTGTTGGAGAAGAGTCTTGAGAGCCCCTTGGGCTGCAAGGAGATAAAACCACTTAATCCTAATGGAAATCAGTCCCGAATATTCATTTGAAGAATTGATACTGAAGCTGAAGCTCCAATACTTTAGCCAGTTGTTGCGAAGAGCTGACTCTTTAGAAAAGACCCTGATGCTGGGAAAGACTGAAGGCGGGAGGAGAAGGGGATGACAGACAATGCGATGGTTGGATGGCATCACTGAGTGGGGGTGCACGTGAGTTTGAGCAGACTGCAGGGGTTGGTGAAGTGAAGTCGCTCAGTGTATCCGACTCTTTGTGACCCCACGGACTGTAGCCTACCAGGCTTCTCCATCCATGGGATTTTCCAAGCAAGGGTACTGGAGTGGGTTGCCATTTCTTTCTCCAGGGGATCTTCCTGACCCAGGAATTGAACCCGGGTCTCCTGCATTGCAGGCAGACGCTTAACCCTCTGAGCCACCAGGGAAGCCCAGGGAGTTAATGATGGACGGGAAAGTCTGGCATGCTGCAGTCCATGGGGTCGCAAAGAGTCCGACACCACTGAGCAATTGAACTGAACTGAATGATTCAAGGAGCTGAGAAAGAAATTGACCTGAAATGAAGCATTGCAGTTGGAGGTACCAGAGGGTTCAGAGGAAGGGAGGGCAGAGATGGAGAAAGAAAGGCAGAAATACATGGAGATTTTGGATTATCAGGGAGGTTGGAGAGTAAGCATCTTTATGGGGAACAAATGGCAGAAAGAGGCCAGATGGGAGTCAGGGAAGAAGTAGAGAGGAGGACAGGCACAGCAGGAGAGAAGAGGGGAAGAGGAAGGGAGACAGAGAAAGAAATAGGGAAACAGATAAACCACATGAGGTGGAAACAACTAGTGTGCAGGTAGGGGAGGGGACTAGATCCAGACAAGTGCTGAATTGGTTGGATAAAGAATTAAGACGTGAAACATTGATTTTTTAGCTTTACAGTCTAATAAATTTAAATCTTATTCCTTTAAATTATACAGAGGAGGATGAGAATTTCTAAACTTTCTGTAAGGCTTGTGGGTGTTATAATTATTTGTATTGAAAGATAACATACATGTGCAGAGTCTGTTGAGGTGGGGGCTAAGGCAGTGACTTGACTCTCAGAGATAGGTCATCCGCTTCCCTTTTCCTGGTGTGGAGTAGAGGTTGTGGGAGAGGAGAAGTGGTCTAAGAATTGACAGACTCTGTTAACTACATACTGTTTATGGGGTTCTCAAGGCAAGAATACTGAAGTGGTTTGCCATTCCCTTCTCCAGCGGACCACACCCTGTCATATCTCTCCACCATGACCCGCCCATCCCGGGTTGCCCCTCGGGCATGGCTTAATTTCATTGAGTTAGACAAGGGTGTGGTCCTGGTGTGATTAGATTGACTAGTTTTCTGTGAGAATGGTTTTAGTGTATTTGCCCTCTGATGCCCTCTTTCAAGACCTACTGTCTTACTTGGGTTTCTCTTATCTTGGGCATGGGGTATCTAGTCCGGGCTGCTCCCAGCTGCTCCTGGCCAGCAAAGCACAGCCATCGCACCTTACCTTGGACGAGGAGTCTCTCCTCACCGCCGCCCTTCCTGAGCTCGGTCGTGGGGTAGCTCTTCTCGGCCGTGCTTAGTGCGCTGGCCCTCACCGCCGTCCTTCCTCGGTCGTGGGGTAGCTCCTCTCGGCCGCGCTCTTAGTGCGCGGCGCAGCCGGCGGGGCGCTCTTAATTGTGCGCCGGTCGCGGGAAGGCCTTTTCAAGGAACTTTAAACATGCTCTTAGTGATGGTTTTCCTTTTTGCTTTCTCCTTTGTTTACATTTAATTCTTTTTGTAGCTTGGGTTAACAATAAGTTCATTTGGTACCTACTTTCTTTTCAACAACTATTTGCTTCTGATAAGATTTCGTGGTCTCCTATAATTAGTTCGAGTCATTCTTTTCTAAATATTTGCTATATTAACAATTTTTTTTCACTTTGCACCAGAATTATTGAAGGAAAAAAATTTTAATAAGCTGATTAACTTTAGGTTTGTTTCATGTTTATTTGAGGCCCTTTTGCTGTCTTCTCTTTACGTTATATTTTGGAAATGTTTTTTGGTAACTAATAAATAGTTATAGTCTATTTTGATGAGTACTTAGTAAGGATGTCAGTGATATTTTTTATTGGACCAAGACCTAATATAAGCAGGCAATATGATGGTCCATTTTCCTCTCTTTTATGTGGTCTTGTGACTAGTGAGCTATGAGTTGATCTGGTGATGTTTCCTCAAGTCAAGAAGGCAATGGCACCCCACCCCAGTACTTTTGCCTGGAAAATCCCATGGACAGAGGATCCTGGTAGGCTCCAGTCCATGGGGTCGCTAAGAGTCTGACATGACTGAGCGACTTCACTTTCACTTTTCACTTTCATGCATTGGAGAAGGAAATGGCAACCCACTCCAGTATTCTTGCCTGGAGAATCCCAGGGACGGGGGAGCCTGGTGAGCTTCCGTCTATGGGGTCGCACAGAGTCGGACACGACTGAAGCGACTTAGCATAGCATAGAAGGTGAGCAGCAGTGACCCCAGAAATGATGGCCCAATTGGGTGTGTGACTGTGTGTGGCAGTTCTTGGAGGGAGTTGCCACTTGTCCTTAGAATTTGAAATGCATCAGTTTTCCACAATGCAACAAGGACAACAGTAGGATGGAGGCAGGCACATAGGCTCAGAGTCAGAGAGACAATCATGAGCTGTCTTCTGTGAATAAAGGTCAATATGAATCGATGCCTCCCACCTCCACTTGCTTCCCTGTGTCCTCAGGGCAGCATCTTGACTCCTCAGGTGGCTCTACAGCCCTTTGTCATTCTCAGGTCTCTGCCAGTGTCTCCAGCCTCATTCTGGAAGCTGACTCTGTTTTCATGGTCTGTCTGTCCTGGTCACATTGACTTAATCCTTGTTCATAGACAACAAAACCTTCTCTGTTGGGAGCCGGTTTGGATTAGCGCTCCGCCCATGACAAAGGTCATGAGGAAGGAGGCTTGGCACAAGGGCGAGATCGAGCCTCAGGAGCCCCTTGGAGGTTCTTGAGCATCTACCCCCCAAAAGCTGGAGTCTGCCTACTTTCTGTTTTGTGCTCTCACCTACACCTCTGACTTTACAGGGGGCTGTCCCCCACTACCTTTCTCTGAAAAAAGAGCTAATTTACAGCTCCAGTTAATAATTCCTGGGTGTGACAGTGTTTCAGCCTACAAACTCCTTTTGGAAATCCTCTAGCCTGCCTGAATAGGTTTTTCTGGCCACATGTGATTGTTTAGAGCCTCCCAACTGTGAGATGCAAGAGATGTTCTAAACTGTCTAAACACAGATGCCTTTGAGCAGTTAAAAGATTGGTTAGAAATTGTATTGGTGAAGAGTTTTTCACTTGCTGGGCCAATGTTTGCTGCTAAGTCTCCATATCCCTTACCTATTGTGTCCTTGGCAGTGTATTGATTGATATAATTGGTTTATACAAATGTAAGTAGTAGCTTTAATGTTTGTAACCTTGGACCCTTGAGTTAATTCTGTTTCTTGTTACAACCCACCACACCTTTGTCCTATAGAAATGCAACTCCAATGCCTTTGGGGGGGTGGTGCCTGACTTTAGAATAATCACCTTTAGAGAGAATAAGTCCTCCGGGCCAGAAGATGATGTAACTCACCTAAACTTTTGCGTATGATAGGTTTGAAAGCCTGGCTCAGGGACTGCTGTCCCTGCATGACTCCACCCCTTCCCCAATTATCTCTATGCGTAACTTAAGGTATAAAAACTACTTTGAAAAATAAAGTGTGGGGCCTTGTTCACCGAAGTTTGATCTCCCCATGTCGTTCTTTCTCTTACCTTCTGGCTGAATTATTCAGCCTTCTCACTCTACAAAATGTTCTCACTGAGCTATCCTTATTTCATCCACTTTTCTTCACTGAATTTCCTCCTCACTGAGCTATCCTCTTTTCTCTTATTCTTTATATCTTTAATTAATACTTAATTAAGCAATTGTTTCCTGATCGTCTATGCCATCTCCCCTTCGAAATCCCTGGATCCACCGGGGCTGGACCCCGGCACTTCTCTGTCTCAGATCTTAGTTTTTTCTTCTACCTTTGGTCATTACATCACCGTGGCTCTTGCTCTTTCTGTTCCTTCAGGTCTAGGCCAGAGAGGTCTCCCCATCTCCTTATGATATTTGCTGTCACGTTAACCAGATTTACTGCTTCTATATTAATCACATTCACCAGAGATGCCCTTCTTCCTTAATTATTTGTAATCTTTTCCCTTCACTGAAGGATGCCCCGTATTTCTCTTCCTTGCAGCATGCTTGCAGCATCTCACTCTGGGGGTGAGGACTGGGAATGTGGGTTCGGCTGAAGAATTCTCAGAGGAGACAGAGGAGATAGGGTAGGTGATGATGGTTGCTATATCTGTTCTAGACATTTCAAGTCTAATTGATCCTTACCCCATGTGTTCACTTAATTACTCCATAAAAAGATGTGAGGAATCCTTAAAAGCCCGATAGATCTAGTGTTCTGAAGTGACACCTTGTTTTAGTCTGCTGTGTCACTGCTCACTGCAGCCCCCAGGTCTTCTAACCTCTGTCCATCCAGGGACCATTTGCCATCTTGGACAGCAGCTTTGCTTTCTAGCAGTTCATCTACTCAGAGCGGGGGATGCTGAGTTTACTGTGGTTAGAGTGGCCAGAAGGTATGCAAGTTAAATGCATATGAAGGAGACATCTCCCCATCCGACAACGTCACACCCCCTTAATGACCTGAAGTATCTGGCAGTGAGCTGTGAGCACGGAGAAGAGGAGCCAGTGAGATGGGACCTTTCTCTTGTGACTTCTTTACCAACCATCTCTCATTCGCCATTGCTGCCAGGTTTTCCCAAGAGGACCAGGTTCTTGGTCTCCATTCTGAATGCTCAGTGTTCTTGGATTTACAGCTTGGGCGTGTTTCTGTTGTGATGCCCACGCCCAGTAGTCTCTGCTCTTTAGCCCTCTTGTTCAGCTGTGCTGGAGAAGAGGCAGTGAAAAGGGTTTCAGGTCAGCTGAGTTGCCCCCTGCTGCTGTGTACATGAGGCCTCACCAGGAGGGGAATGTGATGCCAGGGAAAGTGTTGGAAAGTGCCCGTGTTGGACTCTGTGCCAGAGTTGACTGTCCTGCGTCCCTCCTGAGACAGCGCGTGACAGAGAACTGTCTGTTCCACATGGTGAGGTCCTCCCTGTGTGTGTGGTTGGGACACAGGAAGGGGCTGTGTTGACTCTAAGCATTAAACAGCATCTTTTCCACTTTCTTGACACCCCTCTGAAGCCTCCTGTTGCCCCAGGACACCCAGAAGAGGAGGAAGAGGAAAAAACAGTTAGGAATGGCTATTTCTCAGGTAAGAAGTATTTCTTACTATATTTTCAGTTGATTCTCAGTCTGTCCTTCCTGAAATACCTGTCTTTGGACTCGCTAATCTTGTCTGACTCTGGAGTATCCTGTCTCACACCTTTACATGCACACTCAACCAGACACCTTCCATCAGGGTCTGTCGTCCTCACTTAGATCCCATCTCCCCATGACCCTGTGACCTGGACCTTGTGAGGAGGCTTCCCTGGGCACCACCCTGGGCAGGGCTTCAAACCCACGGGTTGGAGACGGGCTCTCAGTGCTGTTAGGCAGCATGGATTGCTAGGGCCCATCTGGATGTGCTGTCTGCTCTCTGTCAACCAGGGTAAGGAAGCTGCAGGTGGATGTCAGGTATTAACATGCACAGTATGTTGTAAAATATGGATAGAGACCACTAAGGGGAAATCAGTTCTGACTTTGTGTAGTACATTTAAAAGCAATTGAGCCTCCTTCAAAATCTTAAGGATTTGGGAATGGAATGGAAAATTCGGAAAAAGACTTCGGGGCTAGGGCATGTTTCATTATACCATCTAATTGAAACTATGAAATCAACATTTTTTTTTTTTTTAATTTATTTTCTGGCCACATGATGCAGCTAGTGGAGTCTTAGTTCCCTGAGTAGGAATTGAACCTGAAACCCTGCAATAAAATACGAGTACTTAACTACTTGATCTCCAGGAAATTCCCCAACTTTCCTAATTTCAATGCAATATTTTGTTCATGGAATAAAAAGATAAACTTTGGCTTTTGTTAATAACTGGATACCTAACATTAAGGATTAAATCATATTACTGTTTTTAAAATATATTTATTGGTTTTACTGGCTCTTCATTGCTGCATTGGCTTTTATCTAGTTCTGTGTGGTGGCCACTCTCTAGTTGCAGTGTGTGGGCACTGTTGGGGCTTCTCTTTTCTTGAAGTATAGGCTCTAGTGGAGGCTGGCTTCAGTGGTTTCACCTTCTGGGCTCTAGAGCCTCAGAAATTGAGGCTCATGGGTTTAGTTACCCTTGGCATATGGGATCGTACCGGAGCAGGGATCAAAGCCATGTCTCTTGCATGGGTCCTTTACCACTTTGCTACCAGGGAAGCCCTCATATTATTTTTAAATATAGGTGTTTTATAGAGATTGTAGTTAAAGTCTTTTGTATGTTACTTTATGTTTGCTGCCAAGTCACTTCAGTCGTGCCCGACTCTGTGCGACCCCATAGACAGAAGCCCACCAGGCTCTCCCGTCCCTGGGATTCTCCAGGCAAGAACACTGGAGTGGGCTGCCATTTCCTTCTCCAATGCATGAAAGTGAAAAGTGAAAGTGAAGTCGCCCAGTCGTGTCCGACTCCTAGCGACCCCATGGACTGGAGCCTACCAGGCTCCTCCGTCCATGGGATTTTCCAGGCAAAAGTACTGGGGTGGGGTGCCATTGCCTACATTACTTTTTATTTTTTGGAAGTAGTATAAAATAATGTTGAGGACTCCTCCTAGTACAGTGGAGAAGAACGTGCCTGCCAATGTAGGGTGCATGGTTCCACCCCAGGTCCAGGAAGATTCCTCAAAGCAACTAAGCCATGCAGCATAACTACTGAGCCTGTGTTCTAAAGCCCGGGACCATAACTCCTGAAGCCTGTACACTCTAGAGCCTGTGCTCCAAACAAGAGAAGGCACTGCATTGAGAAGCCCGTGCACTGCAGACTCAACTGGAGAAAACCCACTCATAGCAACGTTCTGTGTGACAAGGGCTTTAATCAAACTGCAAAGCTTGCAGTTCATCAGAGATATCATACTAGGGAGAAACCGTGTAAGTGTGTGTGTGGAAAGGATTTCAGTCAAACATCAAGCTGTGCAGTTCATGGAAGAATTCATACTGGAGAGAAACCTGACAAATGTAACAATTTTGACAAACGTTTTATTGCACAGTCATCCTTAACTCCCCATCAGGCAGTACCTATAGGAGAGAAAGCATAGAAATGTAATTTGGTGGAGGAGTCTTCAGTTCCAGCTCTTACTTTGCATTTCATCAGAGAATTCATACCAGAGAGAAATCATGTAAATGTGATATCTGTTGCAAGGGTTTTAGTCATATTGGAAAACTTGTAGTTTATTGAGGAAGTCATACTAGAGAGAAAGCATATAAATGAGATCTCAGTGGCAAGTCCTTTAATCTAAATGCAAACCTTGCAGTTCATTGCAGAATTCATACTGGGGAGAAACCTTAGAAAGGTAAAAATTGTGCCAAACATATTAGTGAACAGTCAGCTTTAACTCACTGCTATGCAGTTCACGTAGGAGAGAAAGCGTAGAAATGTGATGTATGTGCGCAGTGCTATATTTGAAATGACCATGTAGAAATCATAGATAATTCATAGTGGAGAAAACTGTTAAGAATGGAACAATTGTGAGACACATTTAGTGCAAATGTAATGAGTATGGCAAAGACTTTTATCTGAATTCAGGACTTATAATTCATCAGAGAATTCATCCTGTATAGAAAGCATTCAAATTTGGCAGAGCTTCTAGTGCTTGCTCAGCCTTAACTGACCGTTAGGCAGTTCCTAAAGGAGAGAAACCACATAAATGTAATTTATGTGACAAACCCTTCAGTCACAAGGAATGACTTTGCAGATCATCTGAGAATCAATATGGCAATGAACACTTACAAGTGTAGTAAATGCAGTAAAGTATATCCACTTTTTGACTCTCAGAAAAGTCAAACTGGAGGAAAACCACATGAAATGTGCTAGGTGTGGCAAAGCTTTGATTTTGTGTTCAGATGTAACTACCCATCAGATAATTAACTAGAATTGAAGTCTTACCCATGTAGTGCATGTGTTATTTGTTTCAGAAGCCATTTGGTTTTAACAAAATTCATACTGGTGAGAAGCCATACATTTAGAATGCGGTCAATCCCTCCAGTCTAGATTGGAGGGAATCATAAATATAATGTGTGTGGTAAGAGCTTCAGTAATTCCCATCAGCAGATTATTCATAATATAGAGAGAATTTACAAGTGTACGAGGGTGGCAAATCCTTCAGTTGGCATTCAGGCCTGAAAAGACATCAGATCAGATCAGTCGCTCAGTCTTGTCTGACTCTTTGCGACCCCATGAACTGCAGCACGCCAGGCCGCCCTGTCCATCAACAACTCCCGGAGTTCACTCAGACTCACGTCCATCGAGTCAGTGATGCCATCCAGCCATCTCATCCTCTGTCGTCCCCTTCTCCTCTTGCCCCCAATCCCTCCCAGCATCAGAGTCTTTTCCAATGAGTCAACTCTTCGCATGAGGTGGCCAAAGTACTGGAGTTTCAGCTTTAGCATCATTTCTTCCAAAGAAATCCCAGGTTAATCTCCTTGAGAATGGACTGATTGGATCTCCTTGCAGTCCAAGGCACTCTCAAGAGTCTCCTCCAAGACCACAGTTGGAGAAGCATCAATTCTTTGGCGTTCAGCCTTCTTCATAGTCGAACTCTCACATCCATACATGACCACAGGAAAAACCATAGCCTTGACTAGACGGACGTTTGTTGGCAAAGTAATGTCTCTGCTTTTGAATATGCTATCTAGGTTGGTCATAATTTTCCTTCCAAGGAGTAAGCGTCTTTTAATTTTATGGCTGCAGTCATAATCTGTATTGATTTTGGAGCCCAGAAAAATAAAATCTGACACTGTTTCCACTGTTTCCCCATCTATTTCCCATGAACTGATGGGACCGGATGCCATGATCTTCGTTTTGTGAATGTTGAGCTTTAAGCCAACTTTTTCACTCTGTTCTTTCACTTTCATCAAGAGGCTTTTAGTTCCTCTTCACTTTCTGCCATAAGGGTGGTGTCATCTGCATATCTGAAGTTATTGATATTTCTCCTGGCAATCTTGATTCCAGCTTGTGTTTCTTCCAGTCCAGCGTTTCTCATGATGTACTGTGCATGTAAGTTAAATAAACAGGGTGACAATATACAGCCTTGACGAACTCCTTTTCCTATTTGGAACCAGTCTGTTGTTCCATGCAGGGGGCTGTGACGGGTGCACTAAAGAGCAGGTGAGAGGAGCCACCCCATGTCCGAAGTCAGGGGCAGAAGCCAGGAGGACCCCATGCCTGAAGGGCGGCGGCCAAGAGGAGTTACCCCATGTACGAGGTCAGGGGCAGCAGCCGAGAATGCCAGGAATGTCAGGAATGTTCCTGACATGGTGCAGGAACGGCCTAGAGGAGCTACTCCGCGTCTGAGGTCAGGGGGGCGGCCGAGAGGGAGATACCCCGCCTCTGAGGTCAGGTGCGGCGACAAAAGGAGTTACCCCACGTCCGAGGTCAGGGGTGGTGGCCGGGAGGAGTTAACCCGCGTCCGAGGTCAAGGGTGGCGACGAGAGGAGTTACCTCGCCTCCGAGGTCAGGGGGTGGCAGCCGGGAGGAGATACCCCATGCCCCAAGCCCAAGGCCAAGGGTGTCGCCGGGAGGAGCAACCCCACGCCCGAGGCCAGGGCTCGTGGCTGGGAGGACCAACCCCACGTCCAAGAGCCGTGGCTGCGCGGGCACAGGAAGGCCTAGAGGAACTATCCTACATTGAAGGTCAGGAAGGGAAGCGGTGAGGAGATACCCCTCATCCAATGTAAGGAGCAATGGCTGCGCTTTGCTGGAACAGCCGTGAAGAGATACCCCACGCCCAAGGTAAGAGAAACCTAAGTGTGACGGTAAGTGTTGCAAGAGGGCATCAGAGGGCAAACACAATGAAATCATACTCATAGAAAACTAGTCAGTCTAATCACACTAGATCCACAGCCTTGTCTAACTCAATGAAACTAAGCCATGCCCGTGGGGCAACCCAACATGGGTGGGTCATGGTAGAGAGATCTGACAGAATGTGGTCCACTGGAGAAGGGAATGGCAAACCACTTCAGTATTCTTGCCTTGAAAACCCCATGAACAGTATGAAAAGGCAAAATGATAGGATACTGAAAGAGAAACTCCCCAGGTCAGTAGGTGCTCAATATGCTACTGGAGATCAGTGGAGAAATAACTCCAGAAAGAATGAAGGGATGGAGCCAAAGCAAAAAGAATACCCAGCTCTGGATGTGACTGGTGATAGAAGCAAAGTCTAATGCTGTAAAGAGCAATATTGCATAGGAACCTGGATGTCAGGTCCATGAATCAAGGCAAATTGGAGAATGCCAAACAAGAGATGGCAAGAGTGAATGTCAACATTCTAGGAATCAGCGAACTGAAATGGACTGGAATGGGTGAATTTAACTCAGATGACCATTATATCTACTACTGCGATCAGGAATCCCTCAGAAGAAATGGAATGGCCATCATGGTCAACAAAAGAGTCCAAAATGCAGTATTTGGATGCAATCTCAAAAACGACAGAATGATCTCTGTTGGTTTCCAAGGCAAACCATTCAATATCACAGTAATCCAAGTCTATGCCCCAACTAGTAATGCTGAAGAAGCTGAAGTTGAACAGTTCTATGAAGACCTACAAGACCTTTTAGAACTAACACCCAAAAAAGATGTCCTTTTCATTATAGGGGACTGGAATGCAAAAGTAGGAAGTCAAGAAACACCTGGAGTAACAGGCAAATTTGGCCTTGGAATATGGAATGAAGCAGGGCAAAGGCTAATAGATTTTTGCCAACAAAAGGCACTGGTCATTATAAACACCCTCTTCCAACAACACAATAGAAGACTCTATACATGGACATCACCAGATGGTCAACACCAAAATCAGATTGATTATATTCTTTGCAGCCAAAATGGAGAAGCTTTATACAGTCAGCAAAAACAAGACCAAGAGCTGACTGTGGCTCAGACCATGAACTCCTTATTGCCAAATTCAGACTGAAATTGAAGAAAGTAGGGAAAACCACTAGACCATTCAGGTATAACCTCAATCAAATCCCTTATGATTATACAGTGAAAGTGAGAAATAGATTTAAGGGCCTAGCTCTGATAGATAGAGTGCCTGATAAACTATGGACTGAGGTTCGTGACATTGTACAGGAGACAGGGATCAAGACCATCCCCATGGAAAAGAAATGCAAAAAAGCAAAATGGCTGTCTGGTGAGGCCTTAGAAATAGCTGTGAAAAGAAGAGAAGCAAAAAGCAAAGGACAAAAGGAAAGATATAAATATCTGAATGCAGAGTTCCAAAGAATAGCAAGAAGAGATAAGAAAGCCTTCTTCATCGATCAATGCAAAGAAATAGAGGAAAACAACAGAATGGGAAAGACTAGGGATCTCTTCAAGAAAATCAGAGATACCAAAGGAACATTTCATGCAAAGATGGGCTCGATAAAGGACAGGAATGGTGTGGACCTAACAGAAGCAGAAGATATTAAGAAGAGATGGCAAGAATACACAGAAGAACTGTATTAAAAAATCTTCACGACCCAGATAATCACGATGGTGTGTGATCACTGACCTAGTGAGAGACATCCTGGAATGTGAAGTCAAGTGGGCCTTAGAAAGCATCTCTACGAACAGAGCTAGTGGAGGTGATGGAATTCCAGCTGAGCTATTCCAAGTCCTGAAAGATGATGCTGTGAAAGTGCTGGACTCAATATGCCAGCAAATTTGGAAAACTCAGCAGTGGCCACAGGACTGGATAAGGTGTTTTCATTCCAATCCCAAAGAAAGGCAATGCCAAAGAATGAGACCATATGAATGAAATCAATGTGGCCAGGCTTTTCAGGTGTTTACACCTTCGGCTTCTTGAGAATATTCCCTAGGTAGAAGCTATATCGCTGAAATGAGTGCATCAGGGATTTTAGACAAGTCTGAAGTCAGGATTCCGTAAAGAATTCATTCTGGAAAGAAAGCTTACAAGTGACATGAGTGTGTAGAACCTTTACCTCAAGGTCACACCTTACCAACCATCAGATGATCCATCCTAGCGAGAACCTTGCTAGTGTACAGAATGTGGCAAGGCCTTCAGGTACTGCTTCAAACTCATGGTTCACCAAACACTTTATACTTAGAAATGCAATGACTGTGATAGCTTTCAAAATTGCGTTTCACTCTTTAGGTATTCTGGAATTATATATGCCTTTTCAATACAATGTCTGGGTTTATCATAGCTTTCCTTGCAAGGAGCAGACCTGTTTTAACATTCCGACTACAGTCACCTTCAGAGGTGATTACAGTAATGAATTGTTTCTCCCCGCCACCCCGCCCCGCCCACTGCGCCCGGAGGCACGGCCCCCCACGCCCCAACCTCCTCCTAACACTTCCGCCGTTTCCTGCGTTTTCTGCTTCGCTCAATGCCCCGCCCCCCGGCGATCAGGCTCCGCTGAGTCCCCGCCCCCAGGCCTCTCCGCTCTTTCACGGCGCCTGCGCGCAGCGTCCCACAAACCAGGAAGCGGAGCGCGGCGAGTGGAGGTCTCTCAGCTCAGCCTGAGTTCTCTCTTTCTTGTGGAAGCGGAGCGCGGCGAGTGGAGGTCTTTCAGCTCAGCGTGAGTTCTCTCTTTCTAATTAAACCTGCGGCCTGCTGCCTCCTTTTCTCGGTACCACGAGCCTCAGGTTCGCTAGTGACTCTCAATCCCTGCGCCCATCCCACCATCCCCAGCAGGTTCAGACGTCTTGGTGAGCGGCAAAGGGGCGCCTCCATTTTGCTTTAAAGTCGCTCTGAAGCCGCTTCCAGTTTTTGGTCCACAGCGACGCTTCGTTTCGCACCTCTTTCCTGCTTCAAACCATTTACTTGACCTCACTGACCCCTCTGCCCTTCCTACACCGCATACAGTTCTCTTCGGCGAGGTGGGTTTATTAGCTCCGCGGCCCCCAGCCTCGTCCTCTCGGCCCCTGGCCGCCCCGACCGCCCCGACCGCCCCGCTCCCTGGTCCTGGGATTTTGGAGAGCCAGCCCCGCTGCTTAGACAGCTTTCCTCCCAGTCCCTCTCACCTTAAGTCTCCTCAGGCGGGCCCTTCCGCCCCGCAGGCTATGCCTTCATAGTGACGTTGCCCTGTCCCACGTCGGAGGGGCGACTTGCGCCAGTCACGTGACAACCGAGGTTCTTCCGTTCCGAATTCCATCCGTTGCAGTTTGGCTTTTGCGGGAACCGGGCTTCTTATTCAGTCGCTATCCCTGCAAAGAGGAGGCCAGGGGGGTTAGAAGCAGCAGAGACAGCGACTCCTCGAGAAATATTTAATTGAGAAAAGGATGACGGATAAGCGATGGCAATGAAGAGTATTGGTGAGGAACTTGTGAAGAGACAACAGCATGAAAAAGAATCGGCCTTGGAGGTAGAGGTTAGGGAAAAAGGTTAGAGAAAATTAGAATTTCCTGAGAATTAAAGGTGAGCAAGATAGGGAGATAGTGGTGTTCATTCCGAGTCTTTACGACCCCTCTATTTCCCAGAGTTTGCTCAGATTCATGTCTGTTGAGTCCAGGGATGGTATCTAACCATCTCATCCTCTGTCTCCCCCTTCTATAGCCTTCAAGGGAGAGGGGCTGTAAATCACTGGTCCCAAAGAGGGCAACAGTGGAGAAGCAGTTCACACAGAGAGCCCGCAAAGGGGACACAAGAGTTGGGATCTTGGCTTACAGAGCAATATCCTGCTGGGAGGCAAAGGGGACTCCTAGTGATTGGAGGAGCTGAGAAAGGAAGCTGAGAGGAAGCATAGCGACTTGGGGGTGCCAGAGAGGGGAGGAAGGGAGGGCAGAGATGGAAGAAGAAAGGCAGAAATTCTTGGAGATTTAGGATCATCAAGGAGGTTCGATTAGAAGCATTTTATAGGGAACAGATGGCAGAGAGAGGCCGGATGGGGGTCCGGGAAGAAGTAGAGAGGAGGACAGGCACAGCGGGAGCGCAGAGGGGAAGAGAAAGGGAGACGGAGAAAAAAGTAGGGAAACATAAACTAAATGAAGTGGAAACAAGTAGTGTGCAGGTTTGGGAGCGGACTGGATCCAGAAGAGTGCTGAATCAATTGGATAAGGATTTTTAAGTCGTGATACATTGATTTTTGGCTTTAGAATCTACTAAGTTTAAACTTTCTCTTTTTTTAAACTTTTTAAAATTTTATTTTTTAACTTTACAATAAAACTTTCTTTTTTAAATTATACAGATGAAAATAATAATTGCAAAACTTCTGTTTGAAAGGCTTGTGCGTGTTGTAATTTTCTGTATTAAAAGGTAACATCCACGTGCAGAAGCTATAGAGGTGGGGGTTGCGGCAGTGACTTGATTCTCTCAGAGGTGAGTCACCCCCTTCCCTTTTCCTGGTGCAGAGTAGAGGTTATGGAGAGAAGTGGGGCAAGAACTGACTATCTTACTGCATGATGCCTTTTCCAGGCACAGTAAAAATACTGTTTGTGATGGTTTTACTTTTTGCTTTCACCTTTCTTTATATTTCATTATTTTGTATCTTGGATTAATTCATTGAATTAGTTCATTGATTAGTTCATTGAATACCCACCTTCTTATAAACAATTATTCATTTGTGAAATATGATTTGGTGGACTCCTGTAATTAATTCATGCCATTCTTTTCTAAATACTGTATATTTTGAATTTTTTTTTTTTTAACTTTACACCAGAATTCTTCAATGAAAAAATTTTTAATAAGCTGATTCACTTTAGGTTTGTTTCACATTTATTAGAGGCCCATTTGCTGTTTCTTGTTTATGTTATATCTTGAAAACATTTTTTGGTAACTAATAAATAGTTATAGACCATTTTGATGAATGTTTGGTAAGGGTGTCAGTGATCTTTTATAGTAAGAGTCACAATCTAATTTAAGCAGTTAGTCTCATACTCCATTTTCCTCTCTTTTATGTGATCTAGTATCTAGTGAGCTATGATTTGGTCTGATGATGCTTCCTCAGGTCCAGAAGCTGAGCAACACTGACCCCTGAAATGATTGGCCAAATTGGGTGTGTGACTGTGTGTGTGGCAGTTCTGCTTGTAGGGAGAGCCCACGTGTTATTAGAATTTGAAATAGGTCCCAGTCTTCCAAAATGAAACAGGACAACAGTAGGATGGAGGTGGGAACATAGGCTCAGAGCCTCAGAGGAAATCATGAGCCATCTTCTGTAAATAAAGCTCAGTCTGTAGGGAGGTCTCCCACCTCTTGCCAGGGTCTCCAGCCCCATCCTGGGAGCCGATCCCATTCTCATGGTCAGTCTGTCCTGGTCACATTCACTTAGTCCTTGTTCATAAACACCAAAACCTTCTCTGTCTCGGATCTTAGTTTCTACTCCTACCTTTGGTCATTGTATCACTGTTGCCCTTGCTTTTTCTGTTCCTTCAGGTCTAGGCCAGAGAGGTCTCCCCATCTCCTTCTGATATTCTGTCATGTTAACCAGGTTTACTGCTTCTGTATTAATTACCCTCATCAGATATTGCCTTCTCCTTTAATTATTTGGAGTCTTTCCTCTTTTCCCTTCACCGAAGGGTTCACCATATTCCTCTTCCTCCCAGGATGCTTGCAGCATCTCACTCTGGGGGTGAGGACTGGGACTGTGGGCTGGGCTGAAGAATCCTCAGGGATGATGGAGGTTATAGGCTCGGTGATTATGGCTCCCATATTTGTTCTGAACGTTTCAACTCTGATTGATCCTTACCCCATGTGGAGACTTAATTACTCAAAAGCAAAAGGATGTTGGAGTCCTAAAAGGCCTGGCAGATCTAGTGTCTTGAGGTGTCCCCATGTTTTAGTTTGCAGTGTCACTGCTCACTGCAGCCCCCAGGTCTTCTAAGCTCTGTCCATGCAGGGACCAGTTGCCATCTTGGACAGCAGCTTTGCCTTCAGTTCATCTGGTCAGCAGCAGATGCTGAGTTTCTTGTGATTAGACTGGTCAGTATCTTAAGGGAATATGTAGAAGACAACACCTCCCTATCCCCAAACCACCCTTCCCCTATTAATGACCTGGGGTATCTTCCAGTTAGCTATGAGCAGGGAGAACAGGAGCCGGTGAGATCGGGGCCTCTCTCTCTTTGTGACTTCTTTACTGAATTCAGTCCAACCATACCTCAACTACATAACATCCTTGTTGCTGAGTGGTTTCCCCAAGAGGACCAGCTTCTTGGTCTCCATACTGAGTGTCCAGTGTCTTTGGATTTGCAGCTAGGGTGCAATTTCTTTTGCAATGCCCACACCTAGAGGTCTCTGCTCTTGTTCAGCTGTGCACGGAGAAGGGGTAGAAAAATAGGAGAAAGTGAGGGGGAGCATGTCGGGGTTTCCAGGAGGGTTGTGGGAGCAGGAGTGCACCTTTTAATGAACCCAATGAATGGTGTATGTGTGTGAGAGAGAGACAAGCATAGTTGTGGGATCACAGGGCGTGTGGACCTGTTGACACCGCCGGTCTCAGTTCTGCCTGGAGGTCATGGACGTAGGTTCATGGCTAATTGTGGGCTGCGTGGAATGGTGTGCGTGCCAGTGTCTTAGCTCAGTTTTCCTGGGACACAGATACTGTGACTGAGGTTTGCATGACTGGGTTTAATTGGGAATCTCGTGATCACACCTGTGGAGAAAGAAAGGTGGTGGGATTGGGAAGAAGAATGTTATCCTGCAGTGTGTTAGAAGCAAGGCCTGAGGTGAGCCCACAGGGAGGTCCGGGTGCAGGAGGATGGGGACAGCGGTCCCAGAGAAGCGGGGCGGGATCCAGGAGGTGCCTCACAGCACCCCCTCCACACTGGGTTTTTTGTGGTCTTTAGGGAGGGTGAGAATTAAGTATGCAACCCATAGCATAACTGTCGGTAAAACCCCAGAGATCACTTCGTGTGTTACCTTTAGTATTTCTGTTATTTTGAGTTGCTCATAAAGTTTCAGATGCATTTGGAAGTTAAAAAAAAACAAACAAAACTTGCAGTGTTTCTGTGGAAGATATTGAAGTCGCATTGAGATATGTGCATCAGCCTACACATCTGTCTTTTATTATTAGAGTTTGGAGATAACAGTTTGGGGACTAGCTGGGATCAGTAGTTTCTGACTCTTGTAACCCCTTGGCCTGTAGCCTGCAGGCTCCTCTCCATGGAATTCTCCAGGCAGGAATACTGGAGTGAGCTGCCATTCTCTTCTCCAGGGCGTCTTCCCAACCGAGGGATTGAACCCGGGTCTCCAACATTGGCAGTGGATTCTTTACCGTCTGAGCTACCAGAAAAGTCCTGGTAGGTAGCATACACTCAGAGAAACACAAAAATGTATACAATGACTGCTGCTGCTAAGTCACTTCAGTTGTGTCCGACTCTGTGCGACCCCATAGACGGCAGCCCACCAGGCTCCCCTGTCCCTGGGATTCTCCAGGCAAGAGCACTGGAGTGGGTTGCCATTTCCTTCTCCAATGCATGAAAGTGAAGTCGCTCAGTCGCTCAGTCGTGTCCGACTCTTAGCGACCCCATGGACTGCAGCCTACCAGGCTCCTCCGTCCATGGGATTTTCCAGGCAAGAGTACTGGAGTGGGGTGCCATTGCCTTCTCCGGTATATAATGACATGCACCCATAAAAATGGCCATTTTTGTCACTTGCGATCACTTGGATGAATGTAGAGAATATTATGCTAAGTGAATTAACTAGGTAGGAAAAGACTGATTGTATGTGCTTGCTTATATGTGGAATGTAAAAATCTGAAACCACTAGTAGCAGACAGTGGGATGGTGGTTATCTGGGGCTGGGAGGTGGGGAAAATGGGGAGATGTTGGTCAAAAAGTAGAGACTTTTGTGTTGTAAAATGAGTGCGTCCTGGGGAGGTGTGTGCAGCATGCTAACCGTAGTTAATCCTGTTCTGTTACTGCACGCTGGGAATTTGTCAGGAGAGTACGTCATCAGTGTTGTCACCACACACAGAACATGGAAATTTGGAGGTGATGGATGTGTTGGTTCGTGGATTGTGATAAATATTTCACAGTGTAGACCTGTGTCACATGGTCACATCGTGCATGGTATGTATACACATCCCTTCTTGTTAGTCCGTTCAATGTCAGTCAGGCTGGAAAAGAAGAAAGTGGAAGGTAGGCTGGACTTGATCCCTTGAGTGCTATTCAGCCCAGGCTTCACATGAGATCATGAGACATTTTGCCTGGGCATGTATTGTACCCCTTCCCCAACGGACACACTCCTCAGGTTCTCATGTGGGGCCTCGCCCCAGGAATGTGCACAGGCCACAGATGATTCTGATCTGGATCCTGCATTGAGCACCAGGGCTCTTAGCCTCCACTTCTGAGACTGAGAGCATGCCCTGGGGAAGGGGAGCGTGCTCTGCTCTGAGTCGGGCTGGACCAGGGCCTGCTATGTGACCTGAAGGGCATCGTGGGGTCAGTGAAGGTTCCACCTGCTGCTTTGTGCATGAGGCCTTACCAGGAGGGGAGTGTGATCCGAGAGAAAGTGTGGAAAAGTCCCGTGTTGGACTCTATGCTGGAGTTGACTGTCCTGAGTCCCTCCTGAGACAGTGGCCACAGAGGACTGTCTGTTCCACACGGTGAGGCCTTCCCTGTGTATGTGGTTCGGGCTCAGGAAGGGGATGTGTTGACCCTAAGCATTAAATACCATGTTTTCTACCTTCTTGACACTCCTCTGAAGACTTGTGTTAGCTGAGGAATAAGTCCAGAACAGGAGGAAGGTGAAAGAAAACATGTCAGGAGTGGCTCTTTTTCAGGTAAGTTTATATTCTCAGTGGATTCTCAATCTGTCCTGCCTGAAATACCCATTTTTGGACTCGCTAATCTTGTCTGACTCCGCAGTGCCTTGTCTGACTCCTGTACATTCATACTCATGTGGGGCTTTCCCTCAGGGTCTGTCGTCCTCACTTAGATCCCGTCTCTCCGTGACCCGGTTACCTGGCCCTTGTGAGAAGGCTCCCCTGGGCACCGGGTTGGGCAGGGCTTCTCACCTACGGGTTGGAGACGGGGTGTCAGTGCTGTTGGGCAGCAGGGATTGCTTAGGGCCCATCTGGATGCGCTGTCTGCTCTCTGTCAACTGGGGTAAAGAAGCTGCATGTAGATGTGAGGTATTAAAATGCATAATACGTGCCAAAATCTGAAAAAGAGTCCAATAAGGGGAAATCAGTCCTACTTTTTATAGTACATTTAAAACTATGTGAGGACCTCCTTGAAAATCTTAAATGTTTGGGAATGAAATGAAAAGTTCAGAAAGAGACCTCAGGGCTAGAGAGTGTTTCATTCCAGCATCTAATTTAAACTATGAAATATAGTTTTCTTCCTTTTTGGCCACACGATGCAGCTTGCAGGGTCTTAGTTCCTTGAGGAGGACTTGAATCTGAAACCCTGTGGTGTAAGTGCAAGATCTTAAACCCTGGACAGACAGGGAATTCCCCCAACTTTCCTAATCTTGATGCAATATTTGGTCATGGAATGAAAAGATAAACTTTGGATTTTGTTAATAACTACATACCTAACATTAATAATAAGATAATATTACTATATTTAAATATACTTTTCTGCTGTACTGGCTCTTCATTGCTTCACTGGCTTTATCTAGTTCTGTCGAGTGATGGCCACTCTCTAGTTGTGGTGTGTGGGCTCCTCATTATGGTGGCTTCTCTTTTCTTGCAGCCCAGGCTCTAGAGCATGCTGGCTTCAGTAGTTTCTTTCGCCTGCTGGGCTCTAGAGCTCTGGCTCAGAAATTGAGGCCCACAGACGTAGATGCCCTTTGACATGTGGAATCTTATTGACCAGGTATCAAACCTGTGTCTCTTGCACTGCCCAGTGGATTTTTTAACCACTGAACCTCCAGGAAAGCCCTCATTATTTTTAAATCAGATCAGATCAGATCAGTCGCTCAGTCATGTCCGACTCTTTGCGACCCCATGAACCGCAGCACGCCAGGCCTCCCTGTCCATCACCAATACCCGGAGGTCACTCAGACTCACATCCATCGAGTCAGTGATGCCATCCAGCCATCTCATCCTCTGTTGTCCCCTTCTCCTCCTGCCCCCAATCCCTCCCAGCATCAGAGTCTTCTCCACTGAGTCAACTCTTCGCATGAGGTGGCCAAAATACTGGAGTTTCAGCTTTAGCATCATTCCTTCCAAAGAAATCCCAGGGCTGATCTCCTTCACAGTGGACTGGTTGGATCTCCTTGCAGTCCAAGGGACTCTCAAGAGTCTTCTCCAACACCACAGTTCAAAAGCATCAATTCTTCGGCACTCAGCCTTCTTCACAGTCCAGCTCTCACATCCATACATGACCGCAGGAAAGACCATAGCCTTGACTAGGCGAACCTTTGTTGGCAAAGTGATGTCTCTGCTTTTGAATATGCTGTCTAGGTTGGTCGTAACTTTCCTTCCAAGGAGTAAGCGTCTTTTAATTTCATGGCTGCAGTCACCATCTGCAGTGATTTTGGAGCCCAGAAAAATAAAGTCCGACACTGTTTTTCCATCTGTTTCCCATGTAGTGATGGGACCAGATGCCATGATCTTCGTTTTCTGAATGTTGAGCTTTAAGCCAACCTTTTCACTCTCCTCTTTCACTTTCATCAAGAGGCTTTTTAGTTCCTCTTCACTTTCTGCCATAAGGGTGGTATCATCTCCATATCTGAGGTTATTGATATTCCTCCCGGCAATCTTGATTCCAGCTTGTGTTTCTTCCAGTCCAGCATTTCTCATGATATACTCTGCATATAAGTTAAATAAACATGGTGACAATATACAGCCTTGACGTACTCCTTTTCCTATTTGGAACCAGTCTGTTGTTCCATGACCAGTTCTAACTGTTGCTTCCTGACCTGCATATAGATTTCTCAAGAGGCAGATCAGGTGGTCTGGTATTCCCATCTCTTTCAGAATTTTCCACAGTTTATTGTGATCTACACAGTCAAAGGCTTTGGCATAGTCAATAAAGCAGAAATAGATGTTTTTGTGGAACTCTCTTGCTTTTTCTGTGATCCATCGGATGTTGGCAATTTGTATTTTTAAATATAGCTATTATATACAGATTAGAATAAATCTTCTGTATATTACTTTCTGCTTGTATTTTCATTTTTTTTAACTAGTATAAGATAATGTTGAGGACTTCCCTGGTGGTACAGTGGATAAGAATGTGCCCGCCAACGTAGGGTGCATAGGTCCCATCCCAGATCCAGGAAGATGCCTCACAGCAACGACGCCCAGGAGCCACAACTACTGAAACCCACACACTCTAGATTCTCTGCTCCAAAACAAGTGGAGCCACTGTAATGAGAAGCCCGTGTACTGCAGCTGCAAATACAGAAAGCCTCCTCACAGCAAGAAAAACTTGGGAAAACCAAAATAAATAACTTGAAAAAAACATAGAATGCAGACAATTACTGAAGTACAAATTGATGCATTTTTAATGTCCTAAAGATGCTGAAATACACGTGAATAACATAAAATGAGAGTATCAGAGTATCATCCCAGAATGTGTCAAAAGGCATCACCTTGGAGTATGAGATGGCACTCACTCCAGTATTCTTGCCTGAAAATCCCATTAATAGAGGAGCATGGCGGGCTACCATGAGGTCGCAAAGATCTGACCTGACTGAGCAACAAAGCAACAACAACCTCCACACACAGCTGAGTGAGCTCTGAAAAACAAATCTAAACCTCTGATTTACTTCCTGCAAATTCTTCAGTGACTTCCAGTTACTTTTGGAATAAAGACCTAAATCCAAAGACCTTGTAGAAAGCAGCCTCTACCTGGCATCACCCCTCTTCGTTCCCTGTGTCCCAGTTAGACTGACTGACTTTCTGTTCACTAAATACCTTCTTGCCTCAGAGCCGGCACTCAGGCTCTTCTCTTTGCTTGCAACACTCTTCCATATCCCACCTTGCCAATCCTAAGTGTTTCCTCCTCATGGAGACCTTGAGTGATTTCTTGATACACGTCAAGACTTTCCAATAAACCTTCTCTTATCACCAGGCCTGTTTCAGAGCACGTTGCAATAGTAACTTTAAAATTATGGATGTAATTGGGTGGCTGGCTGCTAGACTTTAAGCTCCATTATATATTCACTGCTGTACTCCCAGTTTGAGGCCCACGTTGACACTCAGTAAAAATGGATTGAAAGAAAAAATAGATCTTCCTTGTTTCAACCAGTTGTGTGTTTACATTTGCATGTGAGTGCATGAATCTGTAATTCCATGGTTTTTTTTTTTATTACAGAACATCATCTCATAAACATGTTTTATGCTTTGTAGCAGTTGAAATTGTATCTTAAGTGTTTCCATTCCTTTAAGTTTTTTCTACCCCAGTACGTGAATGATGGAAACAGTGGTAAGAGTATTGACATTGTGTGGTTGGTGGGAAGAGCAGATGACCCTGTACAGTGACCATTTATCCTATAGTTGTGTCCGACTCTGTAACCCAATGGGCTATACATAACCCTTCAGGCTCCTCTATCCCTGGAATTATCCAGGCAAGAATAAGGGAGTGGGTTGCCATGCCCTCCTCCTGGGGATCTTCACCCATGTCCCCTGCATTCACACCATGTCCCCTGCATTGCAGGCGAATTCTTTACTGCTGAGCCTCAGGGCAACCCAGATACCTACATATGATACTGCACATTATAGTGTTCCCTGTGCATTCAGAAGGAGGTAGATAGTAAATTAATTTGTGAATATTTTTCTGTCCATCTATCATGTCTGTCTGTCCGTGGCTGACAAAAGATCTGAGATTCTATACCTTCATTGCACTTCAGCTTTCTTGAACTTGTTTCAGGTATTCTTGGAACTCTCTCTGGATATACTTTGCTGCTCTGGTATTTAATGTTGTCAGTCCCAACCACCTGACCTTAGGTGCTGTTGCCTCATTTCTTAACTGTTTGATCTGCACAAATTCTTAGAATGACAGTTTTCTCTCCAGTAAGATGGACCCAGATCTTTCTCTAATGTGCTGTTATGTTGACGATAAGTTTATCTGTGTAAAGTCTTAGAGTAATGCTTAGTGTGTAGGAAGTGTTGAGACACCTGTCATCAGTGTGATGTCATAATCAAAACAATGTGGGTTCTTTAAAGCCACTGTGGACTTTTTCATCTCTGAAGACACCAGTCTTGTAACTCATGTAGATAGTGAATGTCCCTTGGTGTGTATAGTGTAACACTTATGCATAGAGAACTCACTGATTGAATTTATTTGTATATTCTGCATGTATTGTCCATACAAGTGACAAATTCATGTTGATTGGAAGATGTCATAGTCTTATGAAACAACAGGAAAATTACCTGAATTGATCATTACCCCTCTAACCTCTTCTCATTTCGAGTGAAAATAAGAATCCTCCCGAGCGCCTGTTAGTAAAATATGCTTTCATTTCAGACACAGTTGACTATTGAGGATGTGGACATCAAGTTCACTCCAGAGGAATGGGAATGCCTGGGCCCTGCTCAGAGGGCCTTGTACCGGGACGTGATGGTGGAGACCTACAAGAACCTGCTGTCTGTGGGTGAGGATCACTTCCCTGTGAAGTTGGATTCTGGTTTGGGGATATGTCTGCGTTTTCCCTCTGTGTCTCTTGGCAGCCCCTGTTTTGCTTGATTGAGTTCATAGCCTTGTCCTTTCTTTGGGTGATCTGCCCACTGTGTAATACACAAATTTCTACACAGCTTAATTATTTATAAAGCTGATTTCAAACTTTAAAATATCCAATTCCCTGTTTTCTACCCCTGTATTCTTGGTTCAGTAGTTCTTGGAAAGAACTAGATACATGGATGCCTATGTGCTCAGTTGGTACAGTTGTGTCTGACTCTGCGACCCAGTGGACCGTAGCCTTCCAGGCTCCTCTATCCATGGGATTCTCCTGGCAAGACTACTGGAGTAGGTTCCCATGCCCTCATCCAGGGGCTCTTCCCCCGCAGGGGTCAAAGCTGCGTCTCCTGCGTGGCAGGTGGATACTTTACCTTTGAGCCCCGAGGAAGCCCAGGTATCTGCATATTATACTGTATATTATACTGTTTCCTGTGCATTCAGAAGGACACAGATAGTAAATTTATTTGTGAATGTTTTTCCGTCCGTCTATAATGGCCATCACTTCTTGGCTGACAAAAGAAGTCGGATTCTACACCTGGCAATGCAAGAGGCACAGGGTCTAGGTCCTCTCTAAAGCAGGCCTCTGAGCTTGCTTCTAACCTGGCTGGTCACAGCCCTGACTGTGAGTACCCTGACTGCCTGCTGTGAGTGCAAGGCTTGCAGCACCAGAAATAGGGGACAACTCTTGAGGTTGTTGAGCCCTTGGAGGTGCCCTGGCCTACTCAGCTGTAGGCTTAGCAACATTATAAGTTTTATAAGACAAAAAAATAGTATTAACAAGCAACCAGAGCTGCTATTTGCTCACAGATTGCTGATGATAACAATTAGTGTCCTGGGATTATAAGGGCGAACCCAAAACTGCAATCTTTGAAGTCTCACCCATGACTGTAACATGCTGCCTGGGACCTTTTCCCCACTGGGTCTCCAGATAGGCTGTGTCCCAATACTTCCCAGGACTGTTTGAGTCTGGATGTTGGTCAGAACCCAATTTGGTTATGTATCTTCTGCTGTTTCTGCTTTGCTTTTCTTTTATTGTTAGCATATTGAAAGTCAGCTTGATAATTCTGTAGTAAGTATTTGTATTATTTACTCCTACAGAGCAAATGACTTATTTTGTTAACAAATCTTTGAACTTGAGGTGAAAGTGACAACATTCTGCAAAACTTTAATTGGCCCTGTGAGCAGTATTTGTGAGACAAAATGCCACTCTGTAAGAAGAAAGAGGTTAAGGTTGATGAAGTTTTTATTTCCTAATAGGAAAATTTGCGTTACTACTAGTTCGCTGATACCGGAGAAGGCAATGGCACCCTACTCCAGTACTCTTGCCTGGAAAATCCCATGGACGGGGGAGCCTGGTGGGCTGCAGTCCATGGGGTTGCTAAGAGTCGGACATGACTGAGCGACTTCTCTTTCACTTTTCACTTTCATGCATTGGAGAAGGAAATGGCAACCCACTCCAGTGTTCTTGCCTGGAGAATCCCAGGGACGGGGGAGCCTAGTGGGCTGCTGTCCTGGGGTCATACAGAGTTGGACATGACTGAAGCAACTTAGCATCAGCAGCAGCTGTTAGCTGATACATGGGACATTTTCACTGGATGCTGTGAGAATTGGAACCTTAAAGAGGGCTATACCCTTAGAAGTTACTGAATATTTGTGACTCTCACCCATTGAGAAAGGATAAGAATGCCATGCTGGATGAGAGGCTGGATCCTTCTCTCTCCTACCGTGAGGTACATAAAATGAAAGGGAAACTCAGTCATGTCAGAATCTTTGTGACCCCATGGACTATAGAGTCCATGGAATTCTCCAGGCCAGAATTCTGCAGTGAGTAGCCTTTCCCTTCTTCAAGGGATCTTCCCAACCCAGGTATTGAACCCAGGTCTCCCCTTTATTGCTGGAGGATTCTTTACCAGCTGAGCCACCAGGGAAGTACAGGAGGTACATAAAGCGATTTTAAAATTGTCTGAAGAGAAGTTACAACTGGAAACAGAATTATGTGATTAGTATGATGGTTGTCCATATTACAATGCCAAATTGTATATTAGTTGATCAATTTCTCACATTTTAAGTGGGCTCTCTCCTGTGCTGGCCCACATCTCTTAACAGTGTCCCCACTGCCTTTCTGTCTCCATTATTTTTGTCCTGTTGTGGCCTTTCACCCCTCCCACTCCTCTGTCTCCATCTCTATCAGCTAGTCCCCTTCTAACTTTCCCTGTCTCTCAGTGGGGAGGGGGAGCCCAGCTTCCTCCACTCCTGCCCCCACTCTAACAAATGTCTTTACCCCTTCAGATTCTTCTGATCAAGTGAGGAACCCCATTTCCCAAGATGGACAATCTATGATTTTTATCATCCATCTGCCCCGGTTAATCACAGTCAATTTGAACACTGTTTACTCTGTATTTTAGATATAAGACTGTGACTATTGAAAAGGAAGATAAGTTTTTTGACACAGGGATTGCTGTGTTATTCTTTAGACTCTGGAGAAAACTGGTTAAAATGATTTTTCCTTTATTTTTTTGAAAGTACAAAACCATTTCTTTTTGCATATGGAATAAAAATAGCTAGCTTCTTAAAAAGCCCTGCCTTCAGAAAAGCTTGAAGTTAACCTTTACCAGGGATCCCAAATGACTCTAGTGGTAAAGAAGCTGCCTGCCAGTGTGGGAGACGCAGGAGATGTGGGTTCAATCGCTGGCTTGGGAAGATCCCCTGGAGGAGGATACCAACTCCAATAGAGTCAGAGAGATATTTTAAATCCATTTGGATTTATGCATGTCTCAGTGTGTGTCTTTGATTTTGGATAATATCGCTGAGGTTTATTTGTAAATGAGCTCTTACTCAATTGGCTTTAAAAGAAAGGAAGCACTTGGGCTTCCCTAGTGGCTCAATGGTAAAGAATCTGCCTGCCAGTGCAAAGGACAGGTTCTGTCCCTGGTCCAGGGAGACTCCACATGCCGCAGAGCAGCTAAGCCCGTACACCACCACTGCTGAAGCTCACAGTGCTCTAGAGCTCATGGTCCATAAGAAAAGCAGCTACAATGAGCTCATTCACCACAACTAGAGAGTAGTCCCGCTTGACACAGCGAGAGAAAGACAGAGCAGCGATGATGACCCAGTGAAGCCAAAAATAATAAATGAATTTTTTTAAAAAAACAGTAAGTGTATACAAATCAGTTAGACGGGAAATTAACCTAAATGAATTTCAAGTTCATGTGAACTGGGAAATAATTCAATATTAAATATCTAGTATTAATGTTTGCTCATCTAATTAAGACATGTCTTGATTCATCCACATTGTGTAATACTTCTATTGTGTTACATTGAGAGATTTAGGACTATTGATGAATATGTTCGGTGCTACTTTGAGATGCTCTCTATAAGAAAGCAAATGTTTTTAGAAGTTATCACTAGTATTTATGTTCACTAATCTAGAAAATGCAATATAAAGCACAGTTCATGGTTGCTTAAGGAAGGTAAGATGTGTGTTTTCAGTGAGAAAGGTGTGAGAAATGAAATTGAGTTTGGATGCTCATAGCAACGAGTGGAAGCTGGAAGGAAGGTCTTCATTTCCCAGACCAAGAGTCCTGACCACTGGACCACAGCAGCCAACAATTAGGGCTAAGGTCCTAGTGTTGCCTGCCTAGTCAATAAAGAATTCAGATGAAGAAGCACAAGGTAAAGAGTAAAGGAAAATGTTTATTGAAAGGAAAAGTACATGCAGAAAGGCACATGGGCTAGCTCAGAGAGAGAGCCCCACCTTTGGTAAATATCAATTCTTATTAAAGGTACAGTTTTCCAGGTCTTCGTCTCCCCTTGGGCCAGTCACCTTCCTTTGTCCCCTCTGGTTAATTTGTCTCAGGACCTCCTCCTGGGGTGTGAACGCACACCGTAACCAAGATGTATCTCGAAGTGAAGGCTTCTAGGAGAAGCAAGATTGATTATGGCCTGAACTATCCTATCACTTGACCTCAAGCAACCTTTCTGCACATGTGTAATGTCTCCATTAATAGACAGGGTTTTTTTCCTTTCTTTGTCATTGCCATGATTATTCCCTTGAGGTAAGAGACAAAGACTGGCTATTTACCCTGTATTTGTTAGCTACAGATTCCTCAACTGGAGCCCAGCTATCTCTTGTCTCAGGGAATGCAGAGAGAATGGTGACTGATTGTAGATATCCAATCTGGAGCACATCTGTTTCCTACGTAAAAATTACATTTTATTAGGGAAGAAGAAATTCAGTCTGACTTATAGGTGGCTGTTTACAAATGAAAAAAGTGATTTTGAAAAAAAGGGAGAGAAAGGTTTATGGAAAGTGGACCCCAAGAAAAGAGGTCCCAAAGGGTAGGTCTTTTTATGATCTGTAGCAGTGTGTTATTTGATTCCTGTCAATGTTGTTGCTTAATTTTGGGGAGCATGTGATGAGGTGTTTCAAAGGGATCTAATTCCTCTCTGTTCCCCTTCTGTGCTGGATTCCGTGGGATGTCCACTTTTTGGTCCATGTAGAGCAATAGTAACACCTCCAGAGCTATAATCCCTGGAGCCAGCCAGGTTCTCTTCCTATTTGCTGCACTTGGGAGACCTCATTGGAAGAAGGGAAGAGAATGGCCAATCTTTTATTACATTTGGTATCTCAGATCCTACACAGAGCTGCCTTCAACCTGTCTTCCTGTTCAGAACCCTCAGCTATTCCTGTTGTTACTGCTTTTGCCACAACCTTCAGCGGTATGTGTGGGAGAGGGCAATGGCAACCCACTCCAGTACTCTTGCCTGGAAAATCCCATGGATGGAGGAGCCTGGTAGGCTGCAGTCCATAGGGTCGCTAGGAGTCGGACACTACTGAGCGACTTAACTTTCACTTTTCACTTTCATGCATTGGAGAAGAAAATGGCAACCCACTCCAGTGTTCTTGCCTGGAGAATCCCAGGGACGGGGGAGCCTGGTGGGCTGCCGTCTGTGGGGTCGCACAGAGTCAGACACGACTGAAGTGACTTAGCAGTAGCAGTAGCAGTCAGCGGTATGTGTGACAGGAATGTGGTTTTTATCTTCTGTGATTGTAACTCGGGAAGCCTTTAAGGACTGTGGATTCTGAGATCTTCTCTTCGATCCTCAGTCTTGCATATATGAATAAGGCTCCAGGTTCCTTCCGTCCATGCTCATACTGTACAAAATGACCTGTGCTCATCCACTGAACCATTTTCAGGACATGGATTGATATGTGGGGGAGTGGTACTTGACAAACCATTTATAGGTGAGATGGCTGAGTAAGGCTGTTTGTTATGCAGATCAGTTCTTTTGTCTCACTTGACCTTATCTTTTTAAAGTCCTGAAGTTTGTTGTAACCTTTTGTAATCTGTTCTGTCCAAGTGGGCCCTGGTGGTTAAGAACATGTATGAATCTGTAGGTTTGGGTTTCAGTCCTGCTTTGCTCATTACTTTCATGTGCCATGGAATTATGTTCATGAACCCTGGGAATCTACTACTTTTATTTGAAAAATTGAGGTAATTCATGCTTCTAGGTGTCATAGAATTTTGACTGTTTTACTGAAAAGGTCAGAACCTTTTTTTTTTTTTTTTTTTCCTGAACCATGTGGCTGACAGGATCTTAGTACTCCACTCAGGATGGAATCTGTACCCCCTACAGTGTAATCATGTAATGCTATCCACTAGACCATCAGGAAATTTGCCTCAAAGGTTACTTTTGCTTAAAATGCATGTTTACTTCATATCATGGTTATTGTGACATATCTTTTTGTCTGCATTGCATCCTGTATATTGTTAATTTACATTTTGTTCTGAAGAGTTTGTCTCTGACTCTAGTTAATAAGTTTTCAAATAATATTCCTCTTTTATAGAGTATTCTTTACCTCTCAGCCATAAGGAACGCCCCAAAGCTTGTTCCTTTACATGTATCTTAGAGCCGATGAACCTAGTAAGTGAAGGATACTGTATAGATAGGCAATTGCTATATTGAGTGGCTGTTATTTAAGTAGAGATTGTTTCATTTATTAATTCTTTGTCATTTAAAGATGACAGTATGTTTTACACAGTATAGCTCACACGAACCACTTGTTATAAAATGCCGTATGTCTGTCTAGTTATTGATTTATAAGAGGTATTTAGAAAAGTGTTGTATCTTTTTTGTAAAAATTATTTTAGGGAATTCCCTGACAGTCCAGTGGATAGGATTCAGCACTTTCACTGCAGTGCTCCTAGGTTTAATCCATGGTTAGAGAACTAAGATCTCATAAGCCCTGATGGGGAGGGAGGCTGTTTTAATAAATTCTTTATTTTCACTATGCAGTGTTTGTTGAACAGTTGTCAACTGCCATTTATGTTTCACGGTTTTTGTTAGAATGCTTTCTTTGGATTATTTACCATTACAGTGTATTGCCTTGTTGATCCTTTCTTGCTCATTTGCTCAGTCCTTTCTGACACTTTGTGGTGTCATGGACTGTAGCCCGCCAATCTCCCCATCCATGGAATTTTTACTATTTTTTTGTCCTCAATTATGAGACAGAAGTGTGTTTACTACCAAGTAGAATGAGCTTTGAGATCATGGTAGGAAAAGATCTTTTTCTTTGAGAATTGACATGGGTTTGCATAAAACGAATGTTTTCCTGATTGTGTCTTTCAAACTTGGGTACCCTAAAATTAATTTGAATTCTGTGTGATTGCTCTTTTCTTTTTTAAAAAGTTCTGTTCCTTTAGTGTTCCTTATATTTTTAGTTCATCATTGGGAAGATTCAAAATACTGTTCAGGATGGGTATGACTTTTGGTATAATATCATGTGTTCAACAGGAACAAATTTATTTATGAATTGTAATTAATATGATACCTATGGTTCTTTATATCTTGTAGATGTGTCTCGTATAGATATGACCATGAAATTACAAGCAAAAGGAAACAGTGGAAATGGAGAAATTTTTCAAAGAGTGATATTTGGGAGAGCTGAAACTTCTGAAATTAAAGATTTTTTCCTCGGGAAGATACAGGAAACTGTGGATGGTTTTGAGAGTCTGTGGACAGATAATGAAAGAAGAGAGTATGGAATATCTACATCCCATAACAAAAATTTCACTGATGGAAGAGATCATCAGAGTAGAAATGATGCAGGAGATAAGCCTGTTGGAAGAGATCATCAGAGTAGAAATGATGCAGGAGATAAGCCTGTTGAAAGGCACGGATCAAACTTTCATGAATTGCAGATGCTTCAGTCTGAAGGGACAATTTTTGAATGTAGTCAAGTTGTGATGCATATGAACAGTAGTGCTTCAGTTTTGCCAATTCAGAGAACTCATAGTGTCTGCAAAGGCAGTTCTCATAAAAATGAGTGTGCTGTTATGCATCCCTCAGAACAGGCCCCAGACCCAGAAGGACACAAGAAAAAATCTTACAAAAGTAATGAGTATGGCCTAACCATGCTTCAGGACTCAGAACTCACTGGACATCAAAGAATCCATACAGGAAGATTACCATATAAAGCTGACATATGTGGCAAGGCATTTAATGATAATGTGAGGCTTGTAGTTCATCAGAGAAATCATACTGGAGAGAAAGCATATAAATGTGATGTATTTGGCCACTGCTTTAAGCACAGTACACACCTTCAAAACCATGGGAGAACTCATACTGGAGAGAAACCATATAAATGTGATGTGTGTGCAAAGGCCTTTACTTGCAAAGAAAGTCGGGCACTTCATCCAATCCTTCATACAGGAGAGAAACCATACAAATGTGATATATGTGGCCGTGGCTATACTCGAAAGTCATACCTTGGAATTCATCGGAGAGTTCATACTGGAGAGAAGCCATATACATGTGATGTGTGTGGCCGTGGCTATATTCGAAAATCAGGCCTTGAATTTCATCAGAGAGTTCATACTGGAGAGAAGCCATATAAGTGTGATCTCTGTGGACAGGCCTTTATTCGCAAAGAAAGCTACACAGTTCATCAGATCCTTCATACTGGAGAGAAACCATATAAATGTGATGTGTGTGGCTGTGGCTATACTCGAAAGTCACGCCTTGGAATTCATCAGAGAGTACATACTGGAGAGAAGCCATATAAGTGTGATCTCTGTGGACAGGCCTTTACTCACAAAGAAAGCTACACAATTCATCAGATCCTTCATACTGGAGAGAAACCGTATAAATGTGATGTGTGTGGCCGTGGCTATACTCAAAAAGCACAACTTGTAATTCATCAGAGAGTTCATTCTGGAGAGAAGCCATATAAGTGTGATCTGTGTGAACAGGCCTTTATTCGCAAAGAAAGCTACACAGTTCATCAGATCCTTCATACTGGGGAGAAACCATATAAATGTGATGTATGTGGCCGTGGCTATACTCGAAGCAGACAACTTGCAATTCATTGGAGACTTCATACTGGAGAGAAGCCATATAAATGTGATGTATGTGGCAAGGCCTTTAGTGTAAATAGAAGCCTTAGAACTCATTGGAAAATTCATACCGAAGAGAAACCATAAAAATGTTATGTATGTGGCAAGGCCTTTAGAGTAAAAGGAAGCCTTATATCTCATCAGAAAATTCATACTGGATAGAAAGCATATCAATGTGATGTATGTGGCAAGGTCTTTAGTTTCAAATGAGCCCTAACTCTCCATCAGGCAGTTCATACAGGAGAGAGAGCACAGAAATGTATCTATGGGGCAAAGTCTTCAATTCCATCTGTTACTTTGCAGTTCATTGGAGAACTCATTTTCGAGAGATGTTTGTGGCAAGCCCTTTAGTCATACTGCAAACCTTGCAATTCATCGGAGAATTCATACTGGAGAGAAAGCATATGAATGTGTTGTCTGTGGCAAGGCCTTTAGTCATATTGGTAAGCTTGCAGTTTATCCGAAATGCATACTGAAGAGAAACCATATAAATGTGTTGCGTGTAACTGATCTTTTACTTGAAGTGCACAACATGGAATTCATCAGAGAATACTGGAGAGAAAACAAATGTGATCTCAATGTCAAGACTTGTAATCTAAACACAAACCTTGCAGTTTATCAGAGAATTCATATTAGAAACCTTACAATTGAAACAATGGTTACAAACTTAAGTGCTCAGTAAGCCTTAACTCACCATCAGGTAGTTCATGTAGGAGAGAAAGCATAGAAATATAATGTATGTGGCCAGTTTTTTACTTGAAATGACCGTCATAGGAAGCATCAGATAATTCATAGTGGAGAAAACTGTTACAAATGGAACAATTGTGAGAAGCATTTTAGTGCAACTGTGATGAGTGTGGCAGAGCCTTTAATCTGAATTCAGGCCTTATGATTCACCAGATAATTTGTACTGTATAGAAAGCGTACAAATGAAATGAATGTGGCAAAGCTTCTAGTTCATGTTCAGCCTTAACTGACCATTCGGAAGTTCATACAGGAGAGAAGCCACATAAATGGGATTTATATGACAAAGCCTGCAGTCACAAGGAATGACTTTGCAGATCATCTGAGAATCAGTACTGTAAATGTAGTAGACTACGTGAAGTTTTTGACCTTCTGAAAAGTCAAACTGGAGGAAACTGTACAAATGTGGTTGATATGGCAAAGGCTTGATTCTGTATTCAGATCTAACTAATCCTCAGGTAATTAATTCTGAATTGAAATCTTACCCACGTAGTGCATGTGGTAAGTCTTTTGCATGGCATTCAGTTTTTTACAAAACATGAGAAAATGCCTACTGGCAAGATTCCATACATTCAGAGCACAGTCAATCCCTCCAGTGGAGGAAATCATGTAAATGTCTGCAGCCAGGATTTCAATAATGGGCTGATCATTCCCATCATCAGAGAATTCATAATGCAAAGAAATGTTACAAATATGAGTGTGGCAAATCCTTAAGGTGGCATACAGCCCTAAAAAGACATCAGGTGACCCATACTCAAGAGGACTTCCAAAATCAGTGTGGCCAGGCTTTTTGTCTACACCTTAGGCTTCTTGAGCATATTCACACTAGGTAAAAACTGTATCAGTGTAATAAGTGTGTTGGGTTTTTAGGCAACAATCCAACTTCAGGCTTCATTAAAGAAGTCATTTTGCAGAGAAAGCTTACAAGTGACATGAGTATGTAAAACCTTTACTCGGGGTCACATCTCACCAACCATCAGATCATCCATACTACAGAGAAGCTTACTAGTGCAGAATATGTGGCAAGGCTTTTAGGTGCTCCCTTTATCTCAGTGTTCAGCAAATACTTTATACTTAGAAATGCAACTTTTATGGCAGTTGTCACAATTACTGCTCCCTCTTTAGGTATCTAAGAATATATATCCTGTAGATAAACCACACAAATACAATATCTGGAAAGAATTTTACCCAAACATCAAAGTTGGGAAACATTCTGGGGCAGTGCTTTATAAATGCAATGGAGGTGGAGAAAGTTTCAGCTTGAGTTGAAGTATTAGACAACAAGACTCCATAGTAAAGAGGAGTCTTGGAATTGGATGGCAAAGGCCTTTCTGCAGGCTTCAGAATGCACTAGGCTTCAGAATATATGTTTCAGAGAAACCACACAGAAGTAATGTGCTCACTAAAGCCTTAAGGCAAAGATCAAAATGATGAAACCTGAGAGGGCAAGCTTACAGAAGTAATGAATTTTTTCATGAGATATTCACACCTTGGTTGTGATTTATGCAGGTCAGAAACTACAGATAAACTGAATTTGGAAATGCATTTAAGGAAATTTATTTCCTCAAGATTCTCCCCAAGATTCATATTGGGGAGAATCCTTAGAATTGTAATGACTTTCATAAAATTTTGGGACAGTTCTTACAACAGATGACATGAGAAGATTCATTTTAGGATTAATAAATCTTTAATTTTCCAACAATTATCCTACTGTGTCTGGCAGTATAATTATGTTAAGTATGTGGAACTTCCTGACCTGTTGAAATGATCACTAATCTTCAGTGTATATTTAATTACTTGAGTTTTCTTGAAAAGGCGATGTTATTTTTTAATGACATTTCTGCAAGGTTTGAAAGCTTTTATAGCTTTCTTAGGGAGTTTCATGATGGTTTCTGCAAAGAAATAAGTAAGATGAAGGAGCAGACTTCATTAGGTGTGCTTCATTAATATCCATCTTTCATGGGTAAATAGGGACACTAAAATATCCCAATGGTGTGTGAATTAGGATCAGCGAGGGACAGAGAACCATGTCAAACCATGGCAGGACTCAGCATGCTCATTATGTTCAGGATGCCCTTCTGTACACAGGCTACCGTGATTATAAGACTGAATGATGTACCATCTGCCTATGCAAAGAGCAACCTGGACATTAAGGGACTTGGGCTTTTCATGGGAGGGGAGTTGGCAGGTTACTGAAGACTGATTACGTGGGAGAAATTATAGCAGGGAAATGCTGGTCATTTTCTCCCTTAACTGGTGGTTGCCATTGCATATAAATGATTAATGGAAACGTCTTGGAAATTGAAGAAAATGAGATCAAAAGAACCAGAAAAGTATGCGTGTGTATGTTTCATCACTAATGGCTACAGTTTGTGTTGTACTTCTGTTTTCTTCAGAATGTATCCTAAGTCTTGTAATCTAATAAAATTTGTATCATTTTCCCCATAACCCTGAATGGATCATGTTTCTTCCAACAACACAGTTTTTCACCACCTCAACTTCATAACAGAAACTAGGAATGAACCAAAGGCACTCCAGGTAGAAAGAATGTAGAATTTCTTTTCATGATGACATCAAACAATAGACAATTTTGGGATTATATACTTATAATTTGCACTTCAGTTATTATACCACACTCTGTCCATAATGGCACAATTATATTTCCGATGTCCGCTTGTGCCAAAATGAAACTAATAACGTGCCTAGTTTATATGAAGTGAAAATACGAATAATAAATTGCAAAAACTAGGAAATACAACACTTTGGAAATAAGGTGAAAAGTGATAGCTCTTTTTGAGCTGGGAGGATCCTGAAATAAATTACTTTTTGTTATTCATTATTGGTCATATATTTGTGGCTTATAGGCTATCTCCAAAGCATGTAGGAATTTCCCAGACCAGGGATCTGTCCCACGTCTCTATTTGGCAGGTGGATTCCTTACCACTGAGCACCAGGGAATACCCAGAAATAGTTTAGAGTCCACACTATATTATGGGACTATTTTTGTTTGATAAACTAGAAATTTCATATATTCAGTCCCCGGTATGTTGGATCTTGTTACTTTGCAGTCACCGAAAGAACAAGATGCAATGAAACCCAAAGTTTGGTTTGGATTTTGAGACAAATGAAGCCATATGTTGAACTCATGAGAATGTTAACTGCTGAAGCTTTCTAGTCGAAGCATAGTAGCCTGCCAAACTGTTTGGTTCAGTTCAGTTGCTCAGTCGTGTCTGACTCTGCGATCTCACGGACTGCAGCATACCAGGCTTCCCTGTCCATCAACAAGTCCTGGAGCTTGTCAAACTCGAGAACGTTGAGTCAGTGATACGATCCAACCATCTCATCCTCTGCCGTCCATTTCTTCTGTGCTCAATCTTTGCCAGCATCAGGGTCTCTTCAAATGAGACTGTTCTTTTCATCAGGGGGCCAAAGTATTGGAGTTTCAGCTTCAGCATCAGTCCTTCCAATGAATATTAGGATTGATTTCCTTTAGGATAGACTGGCTGGATCTCCTTGCAGTGCAAGGGACTCTCAAGATTCTCCAACACCACGGTTCAAAATAATCAGTTCTTTGGCGCTCAGCCAACTTTATAATCCAACTCTCAAATCCATACATGAATACTGGAAAAACCATACGTTTGATCAGACAGATATCTGTTGGCAAATAATGTCTGCTTTTTAATATGCTGTCTAGATTGGTCATAACTTGTCTTCCAAGGAGGAAGTGTCTTTTAATTTCATGGATGCAGTCATGATCTGCAGTGATTTGGGAGCCCAAGAAAATAGTCTGCCACTGTTTGCACTGTTTCCACTTTAATTTTCCTTGAAATGATGGGACCAGATGCCATCATCTTAGTTTTCTGAATGTTGAGTTTCAAACCAACGTTTTCACTCTTGTCTTTCACTTTCCTCAAGAGGCTCTTTAGTTCTTCACTTTGTGCCATAAAGGTGGTGTCATCTGCATATCTGAGGTTATTGACATTTCTCCCAGAAATCTTGATTCCAGCTTGTGCTTCCTTCAGCCCAGCATTTCTCTTAATGTGTTTTGCATATAAGTTAAATAAGCAGGGTGACAATATACACAGTCTTCACATAACCCTTTCCCTATTTGGAACCAGTCTGTTGATGACCAGTTCTAACTGTTGCTCCTGACCTGCATACAGATTTCTCAAGAGGCAGGTCAGGTGGTCTGGTATTCCCATCTCCTGAAGAATTTTCTAGAGTTGTGGTCCACACAATCAAAGGCATTGGCATAGTTGATAAAACAGAAGTAGATACTTTTCTGGAACTGTCTTGCTTTTTTGATGATTCGATGGATGTGGGCAATTTGATCTCTGGTTCCTCTGCCTTTTCTAAATTCAGGTTGAAGATCTGGAAGTTCATGGTTCATATCCTGTTGAAGCCTGGCTTGGAGAATTTTGAACATTACTAGTGTGTGAGATGAGTGCAACTTTGCAGTAGTTTAGCATTCTTTGGCATTGCCTTTCGTTGGGATTGGAATGAAAACGGACCTTTTCCAGTCCTGTGGCCACTGCTGAGTTTTCCAAATTTGCTGGCCTATGGAGTGCAGCACATCCACAGCATCTTTTAGGATTTGAAATAGCTCAACTGGGATTCCATCACCTCCATTGGCTTTGTTCATAGTAATGCTTCCTAAGGCCCACTTGACTTCACGTTCCAGAATTTCTGGCTCTAGGTTGGTGACCACACCATCGTGTTTATCTGGGTCATGAAGATCTTTTGTGCATAGTTCTTCTGTGTGTTCTTACCACTTCTTCTTAATACCTTCTGCTTCTATTTGGGCCATACCATTTCTGTACTTTATTGTGCCTGTCTTTGCATGAAATATTCCCTTGGTATCTCCAATTTTCTTGAAGAGATCTCTAGTCTTTCCCATTCTGTGTTCCTCTATTTCTTTGTATTGATCCGGAGGAAGGCTTTCTTATCTCTTCTTGCTATTCTTTGGAACTCTGCATTCAAATAGTATATCGTTCCTTTTCTCTTCCATGCTTTTGGGAAAAGCATACTTAAAAAGGAATGGTGACATTCTTGGGAGTGTTAAGATGATTACTGGATGGCAAGGAGGGGAGAGTTTTTGCTCTGGTGAACTACTAGTTGGTATCAAAGGAAGGAGGCCTTAGATTTTTTTCTCAGCCTTCCCAGAGAGGCAGCACAGGAAGCGGTTGTTTTTAAAGTCTAAAGAAGTCAGTTGTCAAACATCGAAAAACCACAGTGAGACTGTTTAAGAAAACAATGAATGTTTACACATGCTATGAATTTATAACATTCCTGTATGGTACACATATGTTCCATTGTTCATATGGTTGAAGACGGTCGTAGTTTACTATTTATCTATGTTACTAAATGGATGTTACTATTTACTATGTTTTACCTAAGGTATCTTTACAGTAGCCTAATGAACATTATATATCTATACAAAAAAATCTTCATGACCCAGATAACCATGATGGTGTGATCACTCACTTAGTTGAGGTATCGCAAATCCTAAAAGTGCTGCACTCAACATTCCTGCAATTTTGGAAAACTCAGCGGTGGCAGTAGGACTGCAAAAAGGTAAGTTTTTCATTCCAACCCCCCCAAAAAAAGCAATGCCAAATAATCTTCAAACTACCTCATATTTGTACTCATCTCACATGCTTGCAAAAGAATGCTCAAAATTCTCCAACCCAGACTTCAACAGGTTGTGAACCATGAAATTCCAGATGTTTGAGCCGGATTTAGTAAAGGCAGAGGAACCAGAGATCAAATTGCCCACATCCATTGGATCACTGATAAGACAAGATAGTTCTGAAAAAATATCTACTTCTGCTTTATTGACTATGCCAAAGCCTTTGATTGTGTGGACCACAACAAACTCTAGAAAATTCTTCAAGAAATGGGAATACCAGACCACTTACCTGCCTCTTGAAAAATCTGTATGCAGGTCAGGAAGCAACAGAACTGGACATCAACAAGAACCTGGTTCCAAATAGGAAAAGGAGTTCGTCAAGGCTGTATATTGTCACCCTGCTTATTTAACTTACATGCAGAATACATTATGAAAAATGCTGGGCTGGAGGAAGCCCAGGCTGGAATCGAGATTGCCGGAGAAAATGTCAATAACCTCAGATATGCAGATGTCACCAACCTTATGGCAGAAAGTGAAGAACTAAAGAGCCTCTTGAGGAAAGTGAAAGATGAGAGTGAAAAAGTTGGCTTAAAACTCAACATTCAGAAAACTACGACCATGGCATCCATGGTAGTAGGTAGGGAAACAATGGAAAAAGTGAAAGATTTTATTTTCTAGGGCTTCCAGATCACTGCAAATGGTGACTGCATGCATGAAATTAAAAGACACTTGCTCATTGGAAGAAAAGCTATGACCAACCTAGACAGCATATTAAAAAGCAGAGACATTACTTTGCCAACAAAGGTTTGTCTAGTCAAAGGTATGGTTTCTCTAGTAGTCATATATGGATATAAAGAAAGCTGAGGGCCAAAGAACTGATTGTTTTGAACTGTGGTGTTGGAGAAGACTCTTGAGAGTCCCTTGGACTGCAAAGAGATCCAACCAGTCCATCCTAAAGGAAATCGGTCCTGAATATTCATTGGAAGGACTGATGCTGAAGCTGAAACTCCAATACTTTGACCACCTGAGGTGAAGAAGTGAGTCATTTGAAGAGACCCTGATGCTGGGAAAGATTGAAGGTGGGAGTAGAAGGGGATGACAGAGGATGAGATGGTTGAGTGCCATCAACACTCGATGGACCTGAGTTTGAATAAGCTCTGGGAGTTGGTGATGGATGGCAGGTAGTCCTCCTGTGCTGCAGTCCATGGGGTCACAAAGAGTCGGACATGACTGAGTGACTGAACTGAACTGAATGAACATATATGATTGGAAATACTTATTAGGTTAAATACTAAATAGAAGTTCTGTTTTCCAGAGGATATTAAACTGTTGATGTCACATTATAGAAATAAGTAATATGCTCCATGGTTCAGTATCAGCTGTAGTAAAATTTCTGTGTTTTTTTTTTTTTTTTAAACAATATTGTGATGGTTTCTGCAGTACACCAGCATGAATAGGCTATAGGCATACATATATTCCCTCCCTCCTGAACCCACTTCCCTACCCACCCTATTCCTCCAAGTCTTCAGAGAGCAGTAGGTCTGGGTGCCTTGTCATACATCAAACTCCCATTGGCTATTTTATACATGGTAATATGTAAGTTTCAATGATTTTTTCTCAAATCTTGCCACCCTATTTTGTTTTTTCGGTAGGTTTTCCTTACCTTTTTTTTTTTGTCCACATGTGACTTAGACTTAGTGTCTAGTTTACATTTCTTCCCTGCCTTACACTATCAAATACATTTGTGGGTTATTTTGAGATGTGTAAGATTAAAATGCACATAAGACAATGAGAGGGGACATAGTAAATGCCCTAAAAATATGAAGAAATTTCCTTTAGGACTTGAGCTCTGTACATTAATATGTATGGAAATATTTATAAGTGGTGCAAAGCTGATAATTTTGGTGAAAATAAACTGTCTTCTGAAGACTTTATATTTTACATTATGCTTTGTTGTCCACATCTGACAAAGCTTCCTGAAACAACAGAGAAAATGAAGAAAATGCATTCAAATTTTGAAACAAAAAATAAACTGCCTAATTACCATCAAATGATCATCTAGCAATTTTGACGTTCCATTTCACTGAGAAGTATAGACTTAAGTATTATATATTTTGATGTAAACAAGTTTATCTCAAACATATTTGAAGCTAAGTCATCACAAGCATAGAATAGAAACACTTTTTTATAAAGAAGAATGCAGTTTTCATTACAGGAAATTTTTCTCTTTAACAATTTTTAAAATTTACTTTTGCCTGTAGGTCTCCATTGTTGAGCTGGCTTTTTTCTCTTTGCGGCAACCAGGGGCTATGAATTCTGTACATAAAATACATAAACCTGGCTAGGGCTTGCTTGGATACAGGAGTGCTGACCCTTCTTGTTTTGGTCAGTGCACAGCACTCAATGTATTTTCTTGTCCTGCTGTGCTGATTTGGTTTTGCTGCACATGGTCTTTCTCTAGTTAGCAGAAAGCAGGAGCTACTCTCTAGTTGTTGTGTGCAGGCTTATTGCTGTAGCTACTCTTGCTGCAGAACACAAGCTTTAGAGCACAGGCTCAGTACTTGTATAGGCTTGTTGCTCCAAGACACGTGGTATCCTCCCAGGCTAGGGATCAAACCCTTGTCCAATGCATTGGCAGGTGGATTCTTTACCACTGGACCACCAGGGAGGTACCACTAAGTGTCTTTCAACTGAGGAAATTCCAGTGTCTTTCAACCAGGATCCTCGTGTATCTTTTCACTGGGGGCCTATGTATGTTTATACATTGCCATATAAAGTTTGGTATCCTCAACCAATAACTGGGTGATCTGAAACCAGGAGAGAATCGCCCGAATTTATCTGGACTTGCCGAGGAGGAGGATGGGCCCAAACAGCCCTTCCTGAAATACCAAGGCCAGAATTTCCAAAGCATTGAACGGTGCCTGATTTTCTCCATCCTGCATTCCCCTCAGGGTGCACTGTTGCTAGGCCACTTCAGTGACTAATAAGCTTGATCCTTGAAGAAGTGGAATGTCAAGACATTTTTCACCTTAGAACTGTTAGTATGAAGTAGTGCATTCTAAGAGTTGTGTGTTTTATATTCTAGCCTGTCATTCCCACACAAAGCTAGATCTTATTTACTTAAACTGCTAAATAATTCTAATTCCTGGAATATTCCTGGGTCCAGCCACCACCCTACATTAATCCTCACATCACTCCCACCTACCCCCTGCCCAGTGGCCATGCCTGGTTTTAGTTCCCAGGCCTCTGAATCGCTTCAGCCTCATCAGCAGGAAACTTTACTTTTGACAGTTATTATCCCACAGAATTCCAGCTTTTATTTTGAAACTGTTACATATAGTTACTTAAACTAATGATGAAAGAAAGGCAATGCCAAAGAATGCTCAAACTACCGCACAATTGCACTCATCTCACACGCTAGTAAAGTAATGCTCAAAATTCTCCAAGCCAGGCTTCAGCAATATGTGAACCCTGAACTTCCTGATGTTCAAGCTGGTTTTAGAAAAGGCAGAGAAACCAGAGATCAAATTGCCAACATCCGCTGGATCATGGAAAAAGCAAGAGAGTTCCAGAAAAACATCTATTTCTGCTTTACTGACTATGCCAAAGCCTTTGACTGTGTGGATCACAAAATCAACTGTGGAAAACTCGGAAAGAGATGGGAATACCAGACCACCTGATCTGCCTCTTGAGAAATCTGTATGCAGGTCAGGGAGCAACAGATAGAACTGGACATGGAACAACAGACTGGTTCCAAATAGGGAAAGGAGTACGTCAAGGCTGTATATTGTCACCCTGCTTATTTAACTTATATGCAGAGTACATCATGAGAAACGCTGGACTGGAAGAAGCACAAGCTGGAATCAAGACTGCGGGGAGAAATATCAATAACCTCAGATATGCAAATGACACCACCCTTATGGCAGAAAGTGAAGAGGAACTCAAAAGCCTCTTGATGAAAGTGAAAGTGGAAAGTGAAAAAGTTGGCTTAAAACTCAACATTCAGAAAACGAAGATCATGGCATCCGGTCCCATCACTTCATGGGAAATAGATGGGGAAACAGTGGAAACAGTGTCAGACTTTATTTTTCTGGGCTCCAAAATCAATACAGATTGTGACTGCAGCCATGAAATGAAAAGACGCTTACTCCTTGGAAGGAAAGTTATGACCAACCTAGATAGCATATTCAAAAGCAGAGACATTACTTTGCCAACAAAGGTTTGTCTAGTCAAGGCTACGGTTTTTCCAGTGGTCATGTATGGATGTGAGAGCTGGACTGTGAAGAAGGCTGAGCGCCGAAGAATAGATGCTTTTGAACTGTGGTGTTGGAGAAGACTCTTGAGAGTCCCTTGGGCTGCAAGGAGATCCAACCAGTCCATTTTGAAGGAGATCCAACCAGTCCATTTTGAAGGAGATCAGCCCTGGGATTTCTTTGGAAGGAATGATGCTAAAGCTGAAACTCCAGTACTTTGGCCACCTCATGCAAAGAGTTGACTCATTGGAAAAGACTCTGATGCTGGGAGGGATTGGGGGCAAGAGGAGCAGGGGACGACAGAGGATGAGATGGCTGGATGGCATCACTGACTCGATGGACGTGAGTCTGAGTGAACTCCGGGAGTTGGTGATGGACAGGGAGGCCTGGCGTGCTGCAGTTCATGGGGTTGCAAAGAGTCAGACACGACTGAGCGACTGACCTGATCTGAATGATGAATCAGTGGTGCAACTTAAGACATGAAACACTGTGTGTGTGTGCTTAGTCGTTCAGTCATGTTAACTCTTTGGGTCCACATGAACTGTAGCCCACCAGGTTCCTCTGTTGATGGGGTTCTCCAGGCAAGAAGACTGGAGTGGATTTCCATGGCCTCCTCAAGGAGATGTTCCCACCCCACGGAGCGAAGCCAGACTCCTGCGTTCTGGGTGGATTCGTTTACCATCTGAGCCACCAGTGAAGCACCAAGTACTTCTAAAGCCTGACAAAATGCCTCAGCAGCTAAAGGATTGAATATGCCAGTATCTGCTCTGGTCCACTTGGGCCCGCCCCTCATGCCCAGAAGCAGAGTTTACAGCAAATGGTAGGTGTAGTCACCATTGGAAACATGTGGTACTGTTTTTTGTTCTTTTTTTTCTTGTTAAACTGTGCATCTGCTCCATATCTGTGATCTTGGGTCACCGGACTTTCCTACTCATCCACCCGTTCCTCCACCCCAAGTAAATTCAGTTGAGGACTTAGAGGCTTGGGGTTTGAGTCCTTTCCATGTAAAATCCTGACACAAATAGTGCATGAAATATATAGTAGTTTATAGGGGAAAAGTCATTTTAATTAAGACATGACACAATAATTTTATAAATATCCTGTAATAAGTGTTCATGAACTAGATTAGAATTTCAACTTTGGAGATTAGTGATGGAGCTGGAGTTTTTTCTCCAGTGTTAGGGAGGCTTATTACTGTCATTTTCTAGTTTATATGACCAGAGTAATAAATTGACTACAAAGACTATTCATTTTAGGAGATTATTTTCAGTGATGCTAGTTAGTTGTATCAGCACTAGAATCATTGTATCAGCACTGGAGTCAAAGAGAAATACAGAATGGTCGCTGTGCTCTGTAACCTCTGACTCTTTGAAACTCCATGGAGTATAGCCCACCAGGCTCCATTGTCCATGGGATTTTCCAAGCAAGAATACTGGAGTGGGTTGCATTTCCTAATCCTGGGGGTCTTTGACTCAGGGATTGAAGCCCCATCTCTTGTAGCTCCTTCACTGGCAGGCAAATTCCCAACTGAGCCACCTGGGGAGCCCATATGGTCTGATACTAGTGTAGAAAATTTTCTTTGAATTAAAGAAGTGGGGTTTTGTTGGATGTTTTCCAGTCCAATGAAACCCAGTGGGGATAGGGCTGAATTTTGCATTGCTGACAAGTGTGGTGGGTAGTGCTGTGTAATAGTGGGAAAAGATCCTAAGAGACTGGAGAATGTGAAGACATTTGAGGGATAATTTTACATGTTGTGCATTAAGGTTGATTGCCAGTGCTAGACTCAAGCCTGAGATGATTATATGGGATGGGTGGGGCGAGGAGCAGTTATTGTTCAGTACCTCAGTCGTGTTCGGCTCTTGGCGACCCCATGGACTAAAGCAGCCAGGCTTCCCATCCTGCATCTCCTGGAGCGTGCTGAAACTTGTCCATCCAGTCGGTGATGCCATCCAATCATCTCGTCCTCTGTTGTCCCTTTTCTCCTCCTGCTTTCAGTCTTTTCCAGCCTCAGGGACTTTTCTGAGTCAGGTTTTCCCATCAGGTGGCCAAAGTACTGGAGCTTCAGCTTCAGCCTCACTTCTTCCAATGAACATTCAGGACTGATTTCCTTTAGGATTGACTGATTTGATCTCTGTGCGGTCCAAGGGACCCTCAAGACTCTTTTCCAGCACCACAATCCAAAAGCACCCGTTCTTCTATGCTGAGCCTTCTTTATGAACCAACTCTCACATCCCTACCTGACTACTGGAAGAACCATAGCTTTGAGTATAGGGACCTTTGTTGGCATAGTAATGCCTTTTCTTTTTAACACTTTCTGGTTTTATCATAACTTTCCTTGCAAGGAGCAGGCCTGTTTTAATATCCTGGCTGCAGTCAGCTTCAGAGGTGATTACAGTAATTGTTTCTCCGCGCCGCGCCGCGCCGTCCCACCCACTGCCTCCGGATGCCCATCCCAGAACGCCTCGAAGCCCCTCCTCACACTCCCGATGTCCCCACGCGTGTTCGGCTTCGCTCAACGCCCCGCCCCCCGACGACCATGCTCTGTTGAGTCCCCGCCCCCAAGCCGCTCCGCCCTTTCACTGAGCGTGCGCGCAGAGTCCCGAAAACCAGGAGGCGGAGCGCGGCAAGTGGAGGTCTTTCAGCTCAGCGTGAGTTTTTGTTTCTAATCAAACCTGCGCCTTCAGTCTCCTTTCCTCGTTACCCCGAGTCTCAGGTTCGCTAGTGACTCTAAATCCCTGCGCCCGTCCCACCATCCCCAGCAAGTTCAGACGTCTTGCTGCTGCTGCTAAGTCGCTTCAGTCGTGTCCGACTCTGTGCGACCCCATAGACAGAAGCCCACCAGGGCCCCCCCCCACCCCACCCAGTCCCTGGGATTCTCCAGGCAAGAACGCTGGAGTGGGTTGCCATTTCCTTCTCCAATGCATGCAAGTGAAAAGTGAAAGGGAAGTCGCTCAGTCGTGTTCGACTCTTAGCCACCACATGGACTACAGCCTATCAGGCTCCTCTGTCCATGGGATTTTCCAGGCAAGAGTACTGGAGTGGGGTGCCATTGCCTTCTCCGTCCAGACGTCTTGGTGAGCGCCAAAGGGACGCCGCCATTTTGTGTTAAAGTCGCTCTGAAGCCGCTTCCAGCTTTTGGTTCACAGAGACGCTGCGTTTCGCACCTCTTTCCTACTTCAAACCATTTACTGACCTCACTGACCCCTCTGCCCTTCCTACACCGCATACAATTCTCTTCGGCGAGGTGGGTTATTAGCTCCGCGGCCCCCAGCCGCGCCGATCGCCCCGACCTCCGCTCTCGGAGAGGCCGCGTTGTCTCCCGGGTCCTGCGATTCTGGAGAGCCCGCCCCGCTGCTGAGACCCCTTCCCTCCCAGCCCCTCTGTCTTTGCGTCTTCTCAGGCCGGTGTTTCTGCTCCGTAGGCTTTCTCTTCACAGTGACGTTGCCTTGACCGGTGTCGCGGCAGGTGACCTGCGCCAGCCACGTGGCACCCGAGGTTCTTCCGTCCCAAATTCCACCCGTTGCTGCTTGGCTTTTGCGGGCTTCTTAATCACTCGCCATCCCTGTAAAGAGACAGCGACTCCTAGAGACATACAAAATGAAGAGAAACATGAGGAAGAAGCGATGGCAATGAAGAGGATTGTGAGGAACTTGTGAAGAGACAACAGCATAAAAAAGAATGGGCCTTGAAGGTAGAGGTTAGGCAAAAAGTTTAGAGAAAAACAGGATTTCCTGAGAGTTAAAGGTGAGCAAGATAGGGAGGTGTTGTTCGGTCCCAGTCTTTTCAAACCCTGTTTCTCCCACAGTTTGCTCAGATTTGTGTCCGTTGAGTCAGGGATGCTATCTAACCATCTCATCCTCTTCCGCCCCCTTCTGTAGCCTTCAGGGGAGAGGGGTTATAAATCAGGGGTCCCAAAGAGGGCGACAGTGGAGAGGCAGTTCACATAGAGAGCCCTCAAAGGGGATACAAGACTTGGGACCTTGACCTACAAACAATATCCTGCGGGAGAGGAAGGGGGCTCCTAGAGGTTGGAGGAGCAGAGAAAGGAAGCTGAAAGGAAGCACAGCCACTTGAGGGTGCCAGAGAGTTGGGAGGAAGGGAGGCCAGAGATGGAGGAAGAAAGGCTGAAATACAGGGAGATTGAGGATCACCAGGGAGGATGGACAGAAAGCATCTTGACTTGGAACAAATGGCAGAGAGAGGCCAGATGGGAGTCAGGGAAGAAGTAGAGAGGAGGACAGGCACAGCAGGAGAGCAGAGGGGAAGAGAAAGGGAGACGGAGAAAGAAGTAGAGAAACAGATAAACCAGATGAAGTGGAAACAACTATTGTGCAGGTGTGGCAGGGGACTAGACCCAGATGAGTGCTGAATCGATTGTATAAGAATTATTAAGTTGTGATACATTGATTTTTGGCTTTAGAATCTGTTTAAGACATTCTTTTTAAAATTATACAGATGAAAATGAGAATTGCAAAACTTCTGTCTGTAAGGCTTGTGCATTTTGTAATTATCTGTATTAAAAGATAACATCCATGTGCAGAGGTTATAGAAATTTAGGCTGTGGCCGTGTCTTGATTCTCTCAGAGGTGGGTCAGCCCCTTCCCTTTTCCTGGTGTGGAGTAGAGGTTAAGAGTCATGATGTAATGTAAGCAGTTAGTGTGATACTCCAATTTCCTCTCTTTTATGTGATCTCACATCTAGTGAGCTGAGATGATCTGATGATGTTTCCCTCAGGTCCAGAAGCTGAGCAACAGTGACCCCTGAGATGATTGGCCAAATTGGGTGTGTGGCAGTTCTTGGAGGGACTGCCCAGTTAGTATTAGAATTTGAAATGGATCCCAGTCTTGCAACATGAAAAAGGACAATAGTAGGATGGAGGTGGGAGCATAGGCTCAGAGTCAGAGAGAATCATGAACTGTCTTCTGTGAATAAAGGTCGATGTGAAGGGAGGACTCCCACCTCTGCTGGCTTCCCTGTGTCCTCAGGGCAGCATCCTGACTCCCCAGGTGGCTCCACAGCCCTTTGTCGTCCTCAGGTCTCTGCCAGTGTCTCCAGCCCCATCCTGGGAGCTGACCCCGTTCTCATGATCGGTCTGTCCCGGTTACATTCACTTAGTCCTTGTTCATAGACACCAAAACCTTCTCTGTCTCGGATCTTAGTTGCTTACCTCTACCTTTGGTCATTGTATCACTGTTGCCCTTACTTTTTCTCTTCCTTCTGGTCTAGGCCAGAGAGGTCTCCCCATCTCCTTCTGATATTTGCTGTCATTTAACCAGATTTACTGCCTCTATATTAATCACCATCAGAGATGGCCTTCTCCTTTGATTATTTGGAATGTTTCCTCTTTTCCTTTCACTGAAGGATGCCCCATTTTCCTCTTCCTTCCAGGATGTGTGCAACATCTCTCTTACAACATTTCACAGACTATGAATATGTGTTTGGCTGAAGAATTCTCAGGGGAGATGGAGGTTACAGGGTAGGTGATGATGGTTCCCATATCTGTCCTGGACATTTCATCTCTAATTGATCCTTACCCCATGTGGAGACTTATTACTCAAAGCAAAAAGATGTGAGAGTCCTAAGAAGCCTGACAGATCTAGTGTCTTGAGGTGTCCCCATATTTTAGTCTTCAGTGTCACTGCTCACTGCAGCCTCCAGGTCTTCTAAGCTCTGTCCATCCAGAGGCCAGTTTCCATCTTGGACAGCAGCTTTGCCTTCCAGCAGCTCATCTGCACACTGCAGCTCCCACACAGGGCTTCTCTGTGTGGGAGTTTACTGTGGTTATCTTGCATTTAACTGTGAGCAGGGAGAACATGAGCCAGTGAGATTGGGGACTCTATCATCTTGTGACTTCTTTATTGAACTAAGTCTGTGTATTTCTCAGCTACATAATGTCCACAGTCACTGATAGGTTTTCCCAAGAGGGCCAGGTTCTTTTTCTCCATATTCAGTTCCATTGTCCTTGGATTTTCAGCTTGGGCAGATTTCTGTTGCAATATGCATGCCTAGTGGTCTCTGCTCTTTTTCAACCATGCATGGAGAAGAGGTAGAAAAATGGGAGAAGCTGAAGGGAAGCTTCGTTGAGGTCTCCAGGAGGATTGTGAGAGCAAGAGTGGACCTTTTGTTGAACCCAGTGAATGGGTGTGTGTGTGTGTGTGAGAGAGAGAGAGAGAGAGAGAGAGAGAGAGACAAGCATTGTTGTGGGAGGTGTTGGTCAAAAAGTACAGACTATGAGTTGTGAAGTGAGTAAGTCCTGGGGAGGTATGTGCAGCATGCTGACCGTAGTTAATCCTATTCTATTACTGCACAGAGGGAATATGTCAGGAGAGTACATCGTCAGTGTTTTCACCACACACAGAACATGGGATTTTGGAGGTGATGGATGTGTTGGTTTGTGGATTGTGATAAATATTTCATGGTGTACACATGTCACATGGTCACATGGTATATGGTATGTATACACATACTCCTTTGGTTAGTTGATTCTCCCCCATCAGACATGCTCCTCAGGTTCTCGTGTGGGGCCTCACACCAGGAATGTGCACAGAGGCGCAGGTGATTCCGATTTGGATCCTGCATTGAGCACCAGGGCTCTTAGCCTCCACTTCTGAGACTGAGATCAGGCCCTGGGGGAGGGGAGGGCGCTCTGCTCTGAGTGGGGCTGGACCAGGGCCTGCTGTGTGACCTGAAGGGCATCGTGGGGTCAGTGGAGGTGCCCCCTGCTGCTGTGTGCATGAGGCCTCACCAGGAGGGGAGTGTGATCCGAGGGAAAGTGTGGCAAAGTCCCATGTTGGACTCTGTGCAGGAGTTGACCGTCCTAAGTCCCTCCTGAGACCGTGGGCACAGAGGAATGTCTGTTCCACATGGTGAGGGCTTCTCTGTGTGGGGGAGTTGGGGCTCAGGAAGCAGGTGTGTTGACTCTAAGCATTAAACAGCATGCTTTCCACTTTCATGATAGACCTCTGAAGACTTGTGTTGCCTGAGGAAGAAGCTGAGAAGATGAAAGAAAGTGTGTCAGAAATGGGTCTTTCTCAGGTAAGGTCATATTCTCAGTGAGTTCTCACTCTGTCCTTCCTGAAATGACCTTCTCTGGACTCGCTAATCGTGTCTGACTCTGAAGTGTTCTGTCTGACTCCTGTACATGCACACTCACCCGTGGCCTTCCCTCAGGGCCTGTTACCTCCACTTAGATCCCGTCTCCCCATGACCCAGTGACCCGGCCCTTTTGAGGAGGCTCCCCTGGGCACCGTCCTGGGCAGCGCTTCACACCCATGGGTTGGAGACGGGGTCTCAGTGCTGTTGGGCAGCAGGGATTGCTTAGGGCCCATCTGTATGTGCTGTCTGCTCTCTGTCAACGAGGGTAAAGAAGCTGCATGTGGAAGTCAGGTATTAGTGTGCACAATACTTGTTAAAATCTGGAAAAGAGGGGGAATCAGATCTTACTTTTTATAGTACATAAATGCTGGAGAAGGTGTGGAGAAAAGGGGACCCTCTTACACTGTTTGTGGGAATGCAAACTAGTACAGCTACTATGGAGAACAGTGTGGAGATTCCTTATAAAAACTGGAAGTAGAACTGCTGTATGACCCAGAAACCCCACTGCTGGGCATACACACCGAGGAAACCAGAATTGAAAGAGACACATGTACCCCAATGTTCATCGCAGCACTGTTTATAATAGCCAGGACATGGAAGCAACCTAGATGTCCATCAGCAGACACATAGATAAGAAAGCTGTGGTACATATACACAATGGAATATTACTCAGCCATTAAAAAGAATACATTTGAATCAGTTCTAATGAGGTGGATGAAACTGGAGCCTATTATACAGAGTGAAGTAAGCCAGAAAGAAAAATACCAATACAGTATACTAACACATATATATGAAATTTAGAAAGTTGGTAACGATAACTTTATATGCGAGACAGCAAAAGAGACACAGATGTATAGAACAGTCTTTTGGACTCTGTGGGAGAAGGTGAGGGTGGGATGATTTGAGAGAATAGCACTGAAACATGTATATTATCATATGTGAAACAGATCGCCAGTCCAGGTTTCATGCATGAGACAGGGTGCTCAGGGCTGGTGCACTGGGATGACCCAGAGGGATGGGATGGGGAGGGAAGTGGGAGGGGGGTTCAGGATGGGGAACACATGTACACCCATGGCTGATTCATGTCAATGTATGACAAAACCACTACAATATTGTAAAGTAATTAGCTTCCAATTAAAATATATAAAATTTTTAAAAATAATAATCAGTTCAGTTCAGTTCAGTCGGTCAGTCGTGTCTGACTCTTTGCAACCACATGAATTGCAGCACGCCAGGCCTCCCTGTCCATCACCAACTCCCGGAGTTCACTCAAACTCACATCCATTGAGTCAGTGATGCCATCCAGCCATCTCATCTTCTGTCATCTCCTTTTCCTCCTGCCCCCAGTCCCTCTCAGCATCAGAGTCTAATAAATAAAATTAAATGCACATCTCTTAAAAATCTTAGTGTTTGGCAATGGAATGAGAAGTTGAGAAAGAGACTTCAGGTCTATTGAGTGTTTCATTACCTTTTTTCATTTAAACTGTGAAATCAAGTTTACTAATGGAAGTGTGGTATCTTAACCACTGGACCGTCAGGGAATTCTCCAACTTTCCTAATCTTAATTAAATATTTCATTAATGGACTATAATAATAGAATTTTGATTGTGTACTCATACATAACTACATACCTCAAATTAAGGATAAAGTCACTTAAAAAATATATTTATTTGTTGTACTGGGTCTTCGTTGCTTCAGTGGCTTTTCCCTCGTTCTGGCAAGTGGTGGCCACTCTCATTGCAGTGGGGCTTCTTGCATTGGCTTCTCTCATTTTGCAGCACAGGCTCTAGAGTGCACTGGCTTCAGTAGTTTCACCTGCTGGGCTCTAGAGCTCTGGCTCAGGAATTGAGACTCAGGGACCTAGTTGCCCCTCAGCATGTGGGATCTTACAGGACCAGGCAACAACTCGTGTCTCTTGCATTGGCCAGTGGGTTCTTTAACATTGAGCCATCAGGGAAACTTTGATATTATTTTTAAACACAGGTATTTTATACACATTAGAATAAATCTTCTGTATATTATGTTCTGCTTGTATTCCTTTTCATTTTTTTGAACTAGTATCCTTTTATTTTTTTGAACTACAATAAGATAATATTGAGGACTTCCCTGGTAGTACAGTGGATAAGAATGTGGCTGCCAGTGTAGGGTGCACAGGTTCTATCTCAGATCCCAGAAGATGCGTCAGAGCAACTAAGCCCATGTGCCACAACTACTGAGCCTGTGCTCTAGAGCCCGGGAGCCATAACTCCTGAAGCCCGCACTGTCTAGAGCCTGTGCTCCAAAACAAGCGAAGCCACTGCAATGAGAAGCCGGGCACTGCAGCTGCAACTAGAGAAAGCCTGCTCATAGCAACGAAGGCCCAACAGAACCAAAACAAATAAGCTTTAAAAAAGACATAGAATGCTGACAAACTTATTGACGTACAACTGATTGATTTTTAATGTCCCAAAGATGCTGAAATATACAAGTAAAAGAAAATGGGAGTATCATCCCAGAACGTGTCAAAAGGCAACTCTTTGGAATACGAAATGGCCACCCTGGAGGCTACCATGGAGTCACAAATAGTCTGACACGACTGAGCAACTGAACAACAGTGACCTTCACGCACAACAGAGTGAGCTCGAAAAACAAATCTAAACCTCTTTCTTCCTACAGATTCTTCAGTGACTTCCAGTAGCTTTTGGAATAAAGTCCTAAGTCCTAGACCTTGTAGAAATCAGCCTCTACCTGGCATCACCCCTCTTTGTTCCCTGTGTCCCAGTCACACTGGCTGGCTTTCTGTTCACTAAGTATCTTCCTGCCTCAGAGCCGGCACTCAGGCTCTTCTCTCTGCTTACAAAACTCTTCCATTTCCCACCTTGCCAATCCTAAGTGTTTCTTCCTCACAGAGACCTTGTCTGTTTTTATGTAGGTCAAGACTTTTTGTTGAATCTTCTCTCAGCATCAGGCCTGTTTCAGAGCACATATAACAATAGTGATGTTAAAATTATGGATGTAATTGGCCAGCTGGCTCCTGGATTGTAAGCTCCATCATGTATACTGCTTTATTCCCAGTTCGGGACACAGAGTTGATGCTCACTAAATTTTGATTGAATGGAAGAAAAAAGACAACTCTTTTTGTTTCAATCAGCATGTGCATACATGAGTGCATGGATATGTAACTCCATGGTTTTATTATAAAACATTATCTCATAAATATGCTTTATGCTTGGTAGCAGTTGCACTTGTATCTTAAGTTTTTTCTATCTCATCACATGAATGATATAAATAGTAGTAAGATTACTGACATTGTATGGATTAGCGGGGAGAGGGGGTGATTCTGTATAGTGATCGTTTTACTGTTGCATTGCACTACAGCTTCCTTGAACTTGTTTCCTGTATTCTCTGGGAACTTTTCTGTGGATGGTCTTTTACACTGTTACTTAACTGTTTAATTTCTTCGGTTCTCCCAACCTCCTGAACTCAAGTGCTGTTGCTTCATTTCTTAACTATTTAACCTGAGTAATTTCTTAGAGTGACAGTTTTCTCCCCCGTAAGGTGGACACAGATCTTTCTCTAACATGCTGTTATGTTGATGAGAAGTTCATATGTGTAAAGTGTTTAGAGTAATGCTTAGTGTGTATGAAGTGTTGAGACACCTGTGGTCAGTGTGATGATGTCATCCTCATCACAGTGTGTGTTCTTTTAAAGTCACTGTGGACTTTGTTGTCTCTGAAGACACCAGTCTTGCTGTAACTCATCTAGATAGTGAATGTCACTCAGTGTGTTGAGTGTAACACTTCTGCATAGACAACCCACTGTTGTTTGTAATTTGTTTTTCATGTCTTGTCCACACATATGACAAATTCATGTTGATTGGAGGATATCATCATCATATGAAAAAACAGGAAATTTAATTAGAGACCACCAATTTGCTCCAAATAGATTTGCATGGATCTATCAGAATATTACTTCAGCTGAATTGACCTTACCTGTCTCACTTGTCCTTTTCACCTAAGAACCCTCCTCAGGGCCTGTTAGTGAAATGTGTTTTCATTTCAAACACAGTTAACCTTCAAGGATGTGTTCGTAGATTTCAGTCCTGAGGAGTGGGAATGTCTGGACTCTGCCCAGAGGATCTTGTACAAGGATGTGATGGTGGAGACCCTCAGGATCCTGCTGTCTGTGGGTGAGGATCACTTCCTTCCGAAGTGGTGATATAATTTGGGGTACCTCTGCGTGTTCCCTCTGTGTCTCTTGGGAGCCCCTATTTTTCTTACTGAGATTAAAGCCTTGTTGACTCTCACATGTAAGGCTTCATGATTGGCATCGGGAGTTCAAACTTGTCCTTTCTTCAGGTGACTTGCTCACTGTATGATACACAAGGAGCTTTTCCCGTGCTAGAGTGTTTATAAAGCTGATTTCAAACATGAAGGATTGAACCCATGCCTCCTGTATTTGCAGGCATAGAGCCACCAGGATGTTAAGGAAATTAAATAAATAGTCTTGTTTAGGCTTCAAGACAAAGCAGTGCATTCTTGTGACCTTCCTTCTAACCTGTCTGGACACACCCTGACTGTGAGTGCCTTGACTCCCTGCTGTGAGTGCAAGGCTTGTGGCACCATAAATAAGTTAGGGGACAAATCTTGAGTTTGTTCAGCCCTTGAAAGGGGCTCTGACCAACCAAGCCCCAGGCTTAGCAGCATGCAAGTTTTATAAGATGAAACAAACGGCATTAAGATGAAACCAGAGCTGCTATTTCCTCACAGATTGATGATGATATCAGTTCATGTCCTGGGATTATAAGCAGTAACCTCTAACTGCAATCTCTGAAGTCTCACCCACGGAGTGGACACACTGCCTGGGACGTTTTCCCAATTGAGACTCCAGATGTGCTGTGTCCTGGGACTTGCCAGTGCTGTTTGAGTCTGGATGTTGGTCAGAAGCCAGTTTGATGATGTATCCTCTGCTGTTTCTATTTCTCTTTGCTTTAAATGGTAGCATAATGAGAGTCAGCTAGATAATTCTCTATCTGTATTATGTATTATTTATTTGTATAGGAATTCCCTGGTTTCTCAGATGGCAAAGAGTCTGTGTGCAATGCAGGAGACCCATATTTGATCCCTGGGTTGGAAGATCCCCTGTAGAAGAAAATGGCAACTCACTCCAGTATTCTTGCCTTGAAAACCTTGTGGCCGGTTGAGCCTGGTGGGCTACAGTCCGTGGGGTCACTAAGAGTCAGACATGAGTGAACACCTTCACTCTCACTTTTTTCATTTGTATAGCATACATGGCTTATTTTGTTAACAAATCCTTTAACCCTAAGATGAAAGTGAAAACTTTTGGCAAAACATTAATTGGTGCTGTGAGTAGGATTTGTGAGATAAAATGCCACTCTATAAGAAAAGAAGAGATTAAGATTGATGAAGTTTTTATTCCGAGATGAAGGTTCATCCTTACTCATTAGCTAATAAATGGAATGTATTCACTGGATTATGTGAGAATTGGGACCTTAAATTCAGTGGGCTGAACTCTTAGAAGTTACTGAATGTTCATGACTCTCACCCCTTGAGAAAGGATAAGAATCTGCCCTACTGGATGAGAGGCTGGATCCTCTTCTCTCCTACTGTGAAGTACATAAAGCTAACTTAAAATTGTCTGAATGTGATTAGTGAGGATGATTGTCCACATTACAATGTCAAATTATATTTTAGCTGATCAAATCCTCAGTTTTTAGGTTGGCTCTCTATTCAGCCAGCCCACAGCTCCGATAGTGTCCCCTACTGCCCTTTCTCTCTCCATTCTTTGTCCTTTTGTGGTCTTTCACCCCTCCCAACCCTTCTGTCTCCCTCTCCATCAGCTGGTCCTCTTCTGACTTCCCCTTTCTCTCAGTGGGGAGGATGAGCCCAGCTTCCCCCACTCCTGCCCCCATTGTAGGAAGTTTCTTTACCCTTCAGATTCTTCTGATCAAACCAATACCCCCATCTCCTCAGAGTGACAATCTTAAGATTCTTATCAGCCCATCTGTTCCTCTTACCGTCAATTTGAACACTATTTGGTCTGTATTTTAGCCATGAAATTATGACTATACAAAGGAAAGTAGCTTTTTTGATACAGGATGGCCATGATATTTTTTAGACTCTGGAGAAAACATAATTCCTATGAGTTTACTGCCTTTATTTGTAAAATTGGAATATTAGTGCTGTTAGGTTGCATAGAATATTGCCTCTTTTACAGGAAAGATCAGGAATTTTGGGGTTTGTTGTTTTTTTTTTTTTTTTTTGCTGCAGCATGTGACAGGCTTTTGCATCTTAGTTGCATCTTAGTTTCCCATGCATGATGGAATCTGCGCCCCCTACAGTGGAAGCACAGTCCTAGCCATTAGAGCACCAGGGACTTTCCCTCAAAGATTACTTTTGGGTAAAAAATGTATTAACTTTTTGTCATGCTTATTGTGACATGTCCCTTTGCCTACATTACATCATGTATGTTGTTAATTTGCATTTTATTCCTGACAGTGTTGTCTCTGACTCCGGGTAATACGTTTTTAAAGTATATTCCTTTCTTGTGATAAGAATACATTTTAAAAATAATTTATTATTTATTCATTTTTGGCTGTGCTGGGTCTTCATTGTGATTCAGGCTTCTCTCTACTTCTGGCAAGCAGGGTCTACTGTCTGGTTACAGTGTGCAGGCTTCTCCCTGCAGTGCCTTCTCGTTGCAGTGTGTGGGCTCTAGGTGCCCAGGCTTCAGTAGTTACAGGTGCCGGGCTCTAGAGCATGGGCTTAGCTGCTCCGAGGCATGTGTGATCTCCCCAGACCAGCACTTGAACCTATGTGCCCTGCACTGGCAGGTGCATTCTTTACCCCTGAGCCACCAGGGAACCCCAAAGCATGTTCCTTTACATGTATGCTGGGGCCAGTGAACTGGATAAGTTAAGGTTACTGTATAGATATAGAATTGCTGTATTGAATAGCTATTGTAGAAGTAGAGAATATTTCATTTACTAATTTTTTTAATTTCCAGATAATGGTCTTTCTGAATGTATTATCCAATGTAACTGGTATGAACTACTTGTTAATGTCATGAAATGGCCTATACGTCAGTATGCTGATAGATTTATAACAGATATTTATAAAAGTGTGTTTTATTTTGGTTTTAAATCATATGAGGGAATTCCCTGGCGGTCCAGTGGCTAGAATTCAGCACTTTTAACTGCTTGGGCCTAGGTTCACTCCCTTGGTCCTGGAATTAAAATCCTGCAAGGGACGTGGTATGACACACAAAAAAAATTGTTTTAAATGAATCCTTTATTTCCTAATGCTGTGTTTGTTGTGCAATTGTAAACTGCCCTTTTGTTCTTTATTTTGTTCATCACTTAGTCATGTTTGATACTTTGCAACCCCATGAACTACAGCACGCCAGGCTTCCCTGTGCTTCACTATTTCCCTGAATTTGCTCAAACTCATGTCCATTGAGTCAGTGATGCCATCCAACCATCTCATCCTCTGTTGCCCCCTTTTCCTTCTGCCCTTGACCTTCCCCAGCATCAGGATCTTTTCCAGTGAGTCAGCTCTTTGCATCAAGAAGTCTTAAGTATTAGAGCTTCAGCATCAGCCTTTCCAATGAATATTCAGGGTTGACTTCCTTCAGGGCTTACTGGTTTTATCTCCTTGCAGTCCCAGGGACTCTCAAGAGCCTTCTCTAGCACCACAGTTAAATCATCAATTCTTTGGCATCAGCCTTCTTTATCGTTCGATTCTCACATCCATACATGATGACTGGAAAAACCATAGCTTTGACTCTATGGACATTTGTTGGCAAAAGTGATGTCTCTGCTTTTTAATATGCCCTCTAGGTATGTCATAGCTTTTCTTCCAAGGAGTAAGCATCTTTTAGTTTCATAGCTGCAGTCACCATCCATGGTGATTTTTGAGCCCAAGAACATAAAATCTGGCACTGTTTCCTTTTTTTTCCCCATCTATTTGCCATCAAGTGATAGGAGCAGATGCCATGGTCTTAGTGTTTTGAATGTTGAGTTTTAAGCCAGCTTTTTTTACTTCTTTCGCCCCATCAAGAGGCTGTTTAATTCCTCTTTGCTCTCTGCCATTAAAGTAGATTCATGTGCATATCTAAGATTGTTGATATTTCTCCTGGCCATCTTGATTCCAGCTTGTGTTTAATCCATCCCAGCATTTTACATGATGTACTCTGTATATAAGTTAAATAAGCAGGGTGACAATATACAGCCTTGACATACTGCTTTCCCAGTTTTGAACCAGTTAGTTGTTCCATGTCCAGTTCTAACTTTTGGTTCTTGTCCTGCATATAGGTTTCTCAGGAGACAAGAAAGTTGGGTATTCCCATCTTTTTAAGAAACTGCTTTTTAGTTTTTACATTATTCATTATTTAGTTTCTTTTGGATTATTTACTGTAACAATATATTGTCTAGTCTTTGCATGCATACTCAGTCTTTCAGAGGTATCTGACTCTGTGTGACCCCATGGACTGTAGCCTGCCAGGCTTCTCTGTCCACGGAATTTCTTTCAGGCAAGAATACTGGAGTGGGTTGTCATTTCTGTCTCCAGAGATTTATCCAGATCCAGGGATTGAACTCTAGTCTTTTGCATCTCCTGTAGTGGCAGGCAGGTTATTTACCACTGAGAAACTTGCGAAGCCCTGTCTGTTCTTTAGCATGTAATTATGTATAAGTATGTGTATATTGTGTATAATGTATTTTTTTCCTCCTCAATTATGAGACAATAGTATGTTTACTACTAATTAGTGTGCTTTGGGGTCATGGTGTTATAATACCCTTTTCTTTGAGAGCTGACATAGGTTTGAACTATGTGAATGTTTTTGTCATTGTGTGTTTGAAACTAGCCTACTATAAAATTATTTTGAATTACAGGTGATCACTTTTTAAAAATTTTATTTATTTATTTGGCTGTGCTGGGTCTTTGTTGTGGCACGAGGTTTTCTCTATTTGTGTAAAGCAGGTGCTACTCTATAGTTGCAGTGTTGTGAGCCTCTCATTGCCTTGTCTTCTCTTATTCTGGAACACAGGCTCTAGGTTGTGATGGCTTGTGTAGTTGTGGCATATGGGCTCAATAGTTGTGGCTCCCAGGCTCCCAAGCATAGGCTTAATAGTTGTAGCTCATTGGCTTAGTTGCTCCACGGCATGTGGGATCTTCCCAGGTCAGGAATTGAATCCATGTTTCCTGCATTGCCAGGCGGATTCTTCACCACTGAGCTACCAGGGAAGCCCAATTGCTCTTTCTTTATTAAACACTATTCCTTTAGTGTTTCTTTTATTTTGAAAATCATTACTGGGAAGATTCATAATTCTGTTCAGGATGGATATTACTTTTGGTGTAAGATCATGTGTTCAACATGAAAGAATTTATTTATGAATTACAATTAATAGGATACCTATGGTTCTTTATATCTTGTAGATATGTCTCATACACATATAAGCCAGAAATTACCGACAAAAGTAAACAGTGATAAAGGAGAAGTATTTCACACAGTGATGTTGGGAAGACCTGAAAGCCATGAAATCACAGATATTTTCCTCAGAGAGATCCAGAAAAATTTGCATGAATTTGATTGTCAGGGGAGAGATGATGAAAGAAATTACAAAGGAATGTCTATAGCACAGAACAAAAATCTCACTAATGAAAGTGATTGACACAGTAGAATTGCAGCAGGAAATCAGATCAGATCAGTCGCTCAGTGGTGTCCGACTCTTTGCGACCCCATGAATCGCAGCACGCCAGGCCTCGCTGTCCATCACCAACTCCCGGAGGTCACTCAGACTCACATCCATCGAGTCAGTGATGCCATCCAGCCATCTCATCCTCTGTCGTCCCCTTCTCCTCTTGCTCCCAATCCCTCCCAGCATTAGAGTTTTTTCCAATGAGTCAACTCTTCGCATGAGGTGGCCAAAATACTGGAGTTTCAGCTTTAGCATCATTCCTTCCAAAGAAATCCCAGGGCTGATCTCCTTCAGAATGGACTGGTTGGATCTCCTTGCAGTCCAAGGGACTCTCAAGAGTCTTCTACAACACCACAGTTCAAAAGCATCAATTCTTCGGCGCTCAGCCTTCTTCACAGTCCAACTCTCGTATCCATACATGACCACAGGAAAGACCATAGCCTTGACTAGGCGAACCTTTGTTGGCAAAGTGATGTCTCTGCTTTTGAATATGCTATCTAGGTTGGTCATAACTTTCTTTCCAAGGAGTAAGCGTCTTTTAATTTCATGGCTGCAGTCACCATCTGCAGTGATTTTGGAGCCCAGAAAAATAAAGTCTGACACTGTTTCCCTATCTATTTACCATGAAGTGATGAGACCAGATGCCATGATCTTCATTTTCTGAATGTTGAGCTTTAAGCCAACTTTTTCACTCTCCACTTTCACTTTCATCAAGAGGCTTTTGAGTTCCTCTTCACTTTCTGCCATAAGGGTGGTGTCATCTGCATATCTGAGGTTATTGATATTTCTCCCGGCAGTCTTGATTCCAGCTTGTGTTTCTTCAAGTCCAGCGTTTCTCATGATAGGCCCAGTAAGTATGATTAATTAATTCAACTTGAGCAGGGGAGGCAAAGGCAAGCAAAGCAAGCATAGCAGAAAAATATTTTCTAGATTTTAAGGCATTCCCTGTTGAGAAACCAGATTTTCATCTTGATTAGTAAGCGTTTTTATTTGTCCCCAAGTAGGGAGATCTTGAGGTCGTTGACGTTGAAGGCGGTGCTTCTTGGAGATTTTTAGAGCCGCCATGGCCTGTGTTGGAATATTTTCATCCCTGGGGTTTTGTCTTTTCGTCTTTATTTTAAACACTGGAGGCTCCCCTGGGGCAGATCTTCCAAAGAGGAAGTCACTTGAGTTCGTTGGATCCATCTGGAGAAAAACTAGCATACCCCTTTTCCTGAAAGATTACTTACCCAGATTTTCATTGCTTTCAGTTCAGTTCAGTGCTCAGTCGTGTCTGACTCTTTGAGATGCCATGAATCGCAGCACACCAGGCCTCCCTATCCATCACCAACTCCTGGAATTCACTCAGACTCACGTCCATCGAGTCAGTGATGCCATCCAGCCATCTCATCCTCTGTCGTCCCCTTCTCCTCCTGCCCCCAATCCCTCCCAGCATCAGAGTCTTTTCCAATGAGTCAACTCTTCGCATGAGGTGGCCAAAATACTGGAGTTTCAGAAGACATGTATCCTTCAATTCCTTGTAATGTTTTTCTGCTTGTGTCAAGAAATCTCCTTGCGGTAAGTTTAAAAAATTTAAAACAAAGCCGTATTAACAATAGTTATAGGATTAGACAATATATAGTGTTGAGATCGAGTAAAATCTGCTCTGGATAGGAAGATAGAAATTTCCTGTGTATTCCCCCTTTAAAAAAATGTTTTTATTTGTAGTTTCAGTGTGTGATGTGCTCATTCAACCATGCCCTCTGCTTGTGGATTGTAAGGAATGTCTGTAATATGTTTAATAGAAAATGATTGTAAAAATTGCTTGAATTGCCTAGAAGTATAGGCAGGGCCATTGTCTGTTTTTATAGAGTTAGGAGTTCCCATTATTGCAAAACAAGCTAATAGGTGGGTTATGACATGCTGCGCAGCCTCACCCCAAAGAGATGTGTCTCATATAAAAGAAGAATTTGTGTCGATACACACATGTAGGAAAGAAGATGGAGAAAGTTCAGGGCAATGAGGTACATCCATTTGCCATAATTCATTGGGTTGTAATCCTTGAGGATTAACACCCTGTGCAATGGGTCGAAGATGTAAGGGTCTACAAGTATAGCAATTATTAATGATTTCTTTAGCATGGCGGTATGGAATTTTCTAAACTTGGTTTAAGGAGCCAGGATTATTGTACAATAGAGCATGTTGTTCCTCAGGAGTAGCAAAAGAAACAAGTTTATCAGATGTTCATTACCATGAGTCATAGGGCCGGGAAGGCAGGAATGTGTTCGAATATGGGTAATATAAATGGGGGAAGTGCAGTCCCTAATAAGAGACTCTAGTTTGAGAAAAAGTTGTTGAATAATAGCTTCATTGGAATTTATAATAGAGGTTTCTATATTTCCTAATATAAAAACTGAGTATAAGGAGTCAGAGACTATATTAATTGGGTAAGGATGTAGGTGAGTAACTTGAATCAGATCAGATCAGTCGCTCAGTCGTGTCCGACTCTTTGAGACCCCATGAACTGCAGCACGCCAGGCCTCCCTGTCCATCACCAACACCCGGAGGTCACTCAGACTCACATCCGTTGAGTCAGTGATGCCATCCAGCCATCTCATCCTCTGTCGTCCCCTTTTCCTCCTGCCCCCAATCCCTCCCAGCATCAGAGTCTTCTCCAATGAGTCAACTCTTCGCATGAGGTGGCCAAAGTACTGGAGTTTCAGCTTTAGCATCATTCCTTCCAAAGAAATCCCAGGGCTGATCTCCTTCAGAATGGACTGGTTGGATCTCCTTGCAGTCCAAGGGACTCTCAAGAGTCTTCTCCAACACCACAGTTCAAAAGCATCAATTCTTCGGCGCTCAGCCTTCTTCATAGTCCAGCTCTCACATCCATACATGACCACAGGAAAGACCATAGCCTTGACTAGGCGAACCTTTGTTGGCAAAGTAACGTCTCTGCTTTTGCATATGCTATCTAGGTTGGTCATAACTTTCCTTCTAAGGAGTAAGCGTCTTTTAATTTCATGGCTGCAGTCAATATCTGCAGTGATTTTGGAGCCCAGAAAAATAAAGTCTGACACTGTTTCCACTGTTTCTCCATCTATTTCCCATGTAGTGATGGGACCAGATGCCATGATCTTCGTTTTCTGAATGTTGAGCTTTAAGCCAACCTTTTCACTCTCCAATTTCACTTTCATTAAGAGGCTTTTTAGCCCCTCTTAACTTTCTGCCATAAGGGTGGTGTCATCTGCATATCTGAGGTTATTGATATTTCTCCCAGCAATCTTGATTCCAACTTGTGTTTCTTCCAGTCCAGCATTTCTCATGATGTACTCTGCATATAAGTTAAATAAACAGGGTGACAATATACAGCTTTGACGTACTCCTTTTCCTATTGGGAACCAGTCTGTTGTTCCATGACCAGTTCTAACTGTTACTTCCTGACCTGCATACAGATTTCTCAAGAGGCAAATCAGGTGGTCTGGTATTCCCATCTCTTTCAGTTGTCCACAGTTTATTGTGATCTACACAGTCAAAGGCTTTGGCATAGTCAATAAAGCAGAAATAGATGTTTTTCTGGAACTCTCTTGCTTTTTCCATGATCCAGTGGATGTTGGCAATTTGATCTCTGGTTCCTCTGCCTTTTCTAAATCCAGCTTGAACATCAGGAAGTGCACGGTTCACATATTGCTGAAGCCTGGCTTGGAGAATTTTGAGCATTACTTTACTAACGTGTGAGATGAGTGCAATTGTGCGGTAGTTTGAGCATTCTTTGGCATTGCCTTTCTTTGGGATTGAGATGAAAACTGACCTTTTCCAATCTTGTGGCCACTGCTGAGTTTTCCAAATTTGCTGGCATATTGAGTGCAACACTTTCACAGCATCATCTTTCAGGATTTGGAATACCTCCACTGGAATTCCATCACCTCCACTAGCTTTGTTCGTAGTGATGCTTTCTAAGGACCACTTGACTTCACATTCCAGGATATCTGGCTCTAGGTCAGTGATCACACCATCATGATTATCTGGGTCGTTAAGCTCTTTTTTGTACAGTTCTTCTGTGTATTCTTGCCACCTCTTCTTAATATCTTCTGCTTCTGTTAGGTCCATACCATTTCTGTCCTTTATTGAGCCCATCTTTGCATGAAATGTTCCTTTGGTATCTCTGATTTTCTTGAAGAGATCCCTAGTCTTTCCCATTCTGTTGTTTTCCTCTATTTCTTTGCATTGATTGCTGAAGAAGGCTTTTTTATCTCTTCTTGCTATTCTTTGGAACTCTGCATTCAGATGTTTATATCTTTCCTTTTCTCCTTTGCTTTTCACTTCTCTTCTTTTCACAGCTATTTGTAAGGCCTCCCCAGACAGCCATTTTGCTTTTTTTGCATTTGTTTTCCATGGGGATGGTGTTGATCCCTGTCTCCTGTACAATATCACAAACCTCATTCCATAGTTCATCAGGCACTCTATCTATCAGATCTAGGCCCTTAAATCTATTTCTCACTTCTACTGTATAATTATAAGGGATTTGATTTAGGTCATATCTGAATGGTCTAGTGGTTTTCCCTACTTTCTTCAATTTAAGTCTGAATTTGGCAATAAGGAGTTCATGGTCTGAGCCACAGTCAGCTCCTGGTCTTGTTTTTGCTGATTGTATAGAGCTTCTCCATCTTTGGCTGCAAAGAATATAATCGATCTGATTTTGGTGTTGACCATCTGGTGATGTCCATGTATAGAATCTTCTCTTGTGTTGTTGGAGGAGGGTATTTGCTATGACCAGCGCATTTTCTTGGCAAAACTCTGTTAGTCTTTGCCCTGCTTCATTCCGTATTCCAAGGCCAAATTTGCCTGTTACTCCAGGTGTTTCTTGACTTCCTACTTTTGCATTCCAGTCCCCTATAATGAAAAGGACATCTTTTTTGGGTGTTAGTTCTAAAAGGTCTTCTAGGTCTTCATAGAACCATTCAACTTCAGCTTCTTCAGCATTACTGGTTGGGGCATAGACTTGGATTACTGTGATATTGAATGGTTTGCCTTGGAAACGAACAGAGATCATTCTGTCAGTTTTGAGATTGCATCCAAGTACTGCATTTCAGACTCTTTTGTTGACCATGATCGCCACTCCATTTCTTCTGACGGATTCCTGCCCCCAGTCATAGATATAATGGTCATCTGAGTTAAATTCACCCATTCCAGTCCATTTTAGTTCGCTAATTCCTAGAATGTCAACATTCACTCTTGCCATCTCTTGTTTGACCACTTCCAATTTGCCTTGATTCATGGACCTGACATTCCAGGTTCCTATGCAATATTGCTCTTTACAGCATCGGACTTTGCTTCTATCACCAGACACATCCACAGCTGGGTATTCTTTTTGCTTTGGCATCCCTTCATTCTTCCTGGAGTTATTTCTCCACTGATCTCCAGTAGCATATTTGGCCCCTACTGACCTGGGGAGTTTCTCTTTCAGTATCCTATCATTTTGCCTTTTCATACTGTTCATGGAGTTCTCAAGGCAAGAATCCTGAAGTGGTTTGCCATTCCCTTCTCCAGCGGACTACACCCTGTCAGATCTCTCCACCATGACCCGCCCATCCTGGGTTGCCCCACGGGCATGGCTTAATTTCATTGAGTTAGACAAGGCTGTGGTCCTGGTGTGATTAGATTGACTAGTTTTCTGTGAGTATGGTTTCAGTGTATTTGCCCTCTGATGCCCTCTTGCAAGACCTACCGTCTTACTTGGGTTTCTCTTACCTTGGGCATGGGGTATCTCTTCCTGGCTGCTCCAGCAAAGCACAGCCATTGCACCTTACCTTGGACAAGGGGTCTCTCCTCACCGCCGCCCTTCCTGACCTCGGTTGTGGGGTAGCTCCTCTCGACTGTGCTTAGCGCGCCGGTTCTCATCCCTGTCCTTCTTCGGTCGTGGGGTAGCTCCTCTCAGCTGTGCTCTTAGTGCGCCGCGCAGCCAGCGGGGCACTCTTAGTGCGCCGGTCGCGGGAAGGCGAGGCGCTGTTAGTAACTTGAATAAAAGTATATAATTTGTTTTGTTGAGCAGAATGAAATTTAGTATCAGTTCAGTTCAGTTGCTCAGTCGTGTCTGACTTCGATCACATGAATTGCAGCATGACAGGCCTCCCTGTCTATCCCCAACTCACAGAGTTCTCTGAGACTCCTGTCCATCGAGTCAGTGATGCCATCCAGCCATCTCATCCTCTGTCGTCCCCTTTTCTTCTTGCCCCCAATCTCTCCGAGCATCAGAGTCTTTTCCAATGAGTCAACTCTTCGCATGAGATGGCCAAAGTACTGGAATTTCAGCTTTAGCATCATACATTCCAAAGAAATCCCAGGGCTGATCTCCTTCAGAATGGACTGGCTGGATCTCCTTGCAGTCCAAGGGACTCTCAAGAGTCTTCTCCAACACCACAGTTCAAAAGCATCAATTCTTCGGTGCTCAGCTTTCTTCACAGTCCAACTCTCACATCCATACATGACCACTGAAAAACTATAGCCTTGACTAGATGACCTTTGTTGGCAAAGTAATGTCTCTGCTTTTTAATATGCTATCTACTTGGGTTATATTTTTCCAACAAGTGAGCATCATTTAATTTCATGGCCTCAATCACCATCTGCAGTGATTTTGGAGCTCGCAAAAAATTTAGTATAAAAGACTTTATATTCTTTGAGAGACCGGAATGAGGCTTTGGCATTTTGGTCCCATCTGTATAGAAAACATCAGTTTGAGGTATAGGTTGTGATGTGACAATGCGAGAGATGATTCAGTATTTTTGAAGAAATTCCAGAGTTGTTAGAAGGATAATGAAATGAAATTTCTCTACAATATTCCAGAAAGGCTATTTGGAAATCGGTAGAAGTTTGTAGTGCATTCTCAAATTGATATTTATTAATAGATATTATAATTTTATGAGGATTGGAGCCAATTAGTCAGTTCTATTTCTCTCATTGATAATTATTAGAGGAATCAAATCAAGATAGGGCGTAAGTGACCTTGTCGTTCTAAAATGGGTATAGATCCATTGTATCGGGTGTTCTTCTTCGGCAAGAAGTCCCGTCGGGGAATGGAGAGAAGGGAGTATAAAAAACTCTAGAGGTAAGTGAAGTCTAATAGAACTAAGAAACTGTTTTGCAATTTACTTTGTATTAAACGAGGAGCACTTGGGGCAGGGTTGGTGGGGAAATTTTGAAATATTTTATGTTGTTCTAATTGAGCCTTTTGTAAAGTTTCATCATCTAATTCATATTCATGTAACAAGTGTTCCGCCTGTTGTCAAATATCAGGGGGAGGCTAGAATTACCTTGAAATGGCAGAATCACAGCTTTAATAAGAGCCCATATGGGCCAGAAATCTATTGGAATAGTTTTTCCCTGTCTTGAGGCTCGTTTAACATTCTCTTTAATCTGGTTCCAAATTTATAAATTGAAACTGCCTTCATCCGGGAACCAGGGATTATGTTCAAATACCGTTTGGAGATAAGCCTCTATTTGCTAACGTGAAACCGAAAGGCCTTGAACTTTAAATAAATGATGAAGTAAAGTAGAAAAGTGGTGGGTCTTTCCAGCCGTTTGTCCCATATCCCCGCATTTACCAACCTCTGTAGGTCCACAGTCACTCCGTCTGCTTCACAAGGGCGTTCTCCAGGTCCCTGTTAGGGCACCACTTGTTATGGTCTTTACAGACGGGTACCTGGGACTGGAGTCGATGAAAAGAAGGCAAAGAAAAGAAAGACGCGAGGCACCCAAGTCTCCAGTGAAACAAGGGTACCTTATTTGCAGAAATGCATGCTTATATATTTTCAATAAAATGATTACTCAGCCATTAAGAATGAAATTCCATCAGCTGCAACAAAATGGATAGTCCTGTAAGTAAAACGTCACTGAAGGGAATCCAAGCAGGTGGTCTTTCTCATGATCTCAGTCCTGAGAACTTCGTGCAGCGCTGCTCAAGCCTGTATTCTAGGAACTGATAAGGAACATAGAGTCCTTGAGAAACGGCACACAAAGAAAGAAAATGCAACATATTGGATCCCTTAAAGTTGAAGGTCCCCTGACACTTATCCAGAGCAGACTTTACTAGATTCCAATACAATATATTCTTTAATCCTATAACTATTGTTATACAGCTTTATTTGTTTTAAATTTTTTAAACTTACCGCAAGGAGATATTTTGACAAAAGAGAAAATCATTTCAAAGCATTAAAGGATAGATAACCTCCCTTCCTCTGCCCATTTGGTATCAAGCCGGGTTGACTAAACAATGGAAATCTGGAAAATTAATATTACAGGAAAAGGGGTATGCTTCTATTTCTGCAGATGGACCCAACAATATCAGTTGGCTGCCTCTTTGGAAGATCCACCCCAGGCGAGCCACCGTATTTCAAAATAGAGAAGAAACGGGGAAATCTCCAGGAGGAGGAGTTTCCAGTACAAGCCATGGCAACTTTAAAAATTTCCAAGACACACCGCACTCGAGGTCATCAATCTTATGATCTCCCTACTTGGGGACAGATAAAAACCCTTACTAATCAAGCTGATGGAGAGGGAAATGGCACCCCACTGCAGTACTCTTGCCTGGAAAATCCCATGGACGCAGGAGCCTGGTAGGGTGCAGTCCATGGGGTCGCTAAGGGTCAGACACGACTGAAGCAACTTCACTTTCACTTTTCACTTTCATGCATTGGAGAAGGAAATGGCAACCCACTCCAGTGTTCTTCCGTGGAGAATCCCAGGGACGGGGGAGCCTGGTGGGCTTCCATTTATGGGGTCACACAGAGTCGGACACGACTGAAGTGACTTAGCAGCAGCAGCAGCAATCAAGTTGAAAATCTGGTTTCTCAACAGGGAATGCCTCGGAGTCCTGAAAACATTGTTGTTGCTACGCTTGCTTTGCTTGCTTTTCCTTCCCCCGCTCAGGTTGACTTGATTAATCACACTTACTGGCCTTAAATACCTAACCCCCCTTTATTGCAGGTTCTAGAATGGACAGATATAGGACCGGTCGTATCCAGTAATGACTTAGTACATATGCCTCCTCCTTGGAGCTTGGAGGGGCCCTCTCATCCTGAGGAAGAAAGATTAATTAACATTTCTCTAGGCTATGAAATCCTTCCTTTATGCATGGGCCCAGCAGAATTATGTATTAATGTTAGTCAACAAACGTGGGCTTTCATCTTGCCTCCAAAAAAGAACTTCTGCACATTGTTTAGACTGTTTACTGCCCTGTCCTTTTATGAGAACCATGCCAATACTACCAAAACTCTAGGAAAAGGACAAAAGTTGGAAGGTAAGGGGTTTACTTATAAGGGTTTTAAATATACTTCTATTTATTGAGATAGATGTCAAGCTAAATAATGGAAATTAATGTTTGTGGCCAATTACACCATTGTTGATTGGGGACCCTGTGGTATGTGGTTATCTAACTACTCAGATGACATTAACAGTACTATGTGTGATTGTTACTCAAGTAACATGGAAGATTACCAACAGTTCAATGGACAAAGGACTCCTTGGCTGGCTTGATGGCGGAATGGCACCTCATCGCCCTCAAATTGTCCTCAATAAACGAATTGGGCCTGAACAATAGGACATCTGGAAACTTGCTACAAATACTGAAAAACTTGGAACTTGGACTGGATAGTTCACAGGGACCAGTCATAGTCATAGTAACTATTCCTTCCATTATATTCATTCATATTTTATACAAGCTTGTGTTCCCCTTCCTTTTGTTATTGCCATAGGAAACTTAGAATTTAATAAGACTTTACGTTCTGTGACTTGTATAGATTCCACATTGTATACTTGTCTTAATTCCTCTATTTCTCTAAAAAAACACAAAACAAAACAAAAAACAAATCCCTTTATTCTTCGATCTTGACATAGTCTGTGGTTGCCAGTAGATCTCCAACGACCCTGGAAAGAGGGTCCCATGGCAAGGTTTACCTCTCAGTTACTCACTAAATTACTCCAATGATCCAAGTGATTCATTGGATGATTGATTCTTGGCATTTGGGGGTTAATGGCCATTTACACCATTGCTGCTGTCACAGACATTGTTTTACAAACTTCAAGTCAAACACAAAACTTTATTCAAAACTGGACTAAAGATGTTCATAGTATATGGGACACAGGTTCAGACAGATGAAAAAGTTCAAGATAAAATTCAGAATTTAAAAAGAGCCATCCAATGGACTGGAGATCAATTGATAGATTTACAAAAAGAAGTATTATTAAATTACAATTGGAATTGTACTCAATTTTGTATCACTCCTCTTGGGTTCAACCATAGTGCTTACATTTGGGAACAAACCAAATTGCATTTGCAAGATATACATAATAACACTTCCTTAAATGTATAGCCTGCCGCCACCATCTTGAATTGACTGTTGTGTGCAGCACATCTGCACACTGCCCTCCGAACTGAGGTATCTGTGCAGTAATTTTGCACCAGGAACTCTGGCTTGAGGTCTGAAACGTTTGAAACCTCACCATGTGACTATGAGTCAGTGAAACTAAGCACAGAGGAAAAAGGGGAAAAAAAAAGGGCAGGGCATGGATTTGACTCTCGGTTGGGGAACTAACACATCTGTGGAAAATTCTGAAAGAGATGGGAATACCAGACCACCTGATCTGCCTCTTAAGAAATTTGTATGCAGGTCAGGAAGCAACAGTTAGAACTGGACATGGACAACAGACTGGTTCCAAATAGGAAAAGGAGTACGTCAAGGCTGTATATTGTTACCCTGTTTATTTAACTTATATGTAGAGTACATCATGAGAAATGCTGGACTGGAAGAAACACAAGTTGGAATCAAGATTGCTGGGAGAAATATCAATAACCTCAGATATGCAGATGATACCACCCTTATAGCAGAAAGTGAAGAGGAACTAAAAAGCCTCTTGATGAAAGTGGAGAGTGAAAAAGTTGGCTTAAAGCTCAACATTCAGAAAACGAAGATCATGGCATCTGGTCCCATCACTTCATGGGAAATAGATGGGGAAACAGTGGACACAGTGTCAGACTTTATTTTTCTGGGCTCCAAAATCACTGCAGATGGTACCTGCAGCCATGAAATTAAAAGACGTTTACTCCTTGGAAGGAAAGTTATGACCAACCTCGATAGCCTATTCAAAAGCAGAGACATTACTTTGCCAACAAAGGTTTGTCTAGTCAAGGCTATAGTTTTTCCAGTGGTCATGTATGGATGTGAGAGCTGGACCGTGAAGAAGGCTGAGCGCCGAAAAATTGATGCTTTTGAACTGTGGTGTTGTAGAAGACTCTTGAGAGTGCCTTGGACTGCAAGGAGATCCAACCAGTCCATTCTGAAGAAGATCAGCCCTGGGATTTCTTGGGAAGGAATGATGCTAAAGCTGAAACTCCAGTACTTTGGCCACCTCATGTGAAGAGGTGACTCATTGGAGAAGACTCTGATGCTGGGAGGGATTGGGGGCAAGAGGAGAAGGGGACGACAGAGGATGAGATGGCTGGATGGCATCACTGACTCTTTGAATGTGAGTCTCAGTGAACTCCGGGAGTTGGTGATGGACAGGGAGGCTTGGCGTGCTGCAATTCATGGGGTCGCAAAGAGTCAGACACGACTGAGCAACTGATCCGATCTGATCTGATCTAGGGAACTAACTGCTCCGTTGTCAGTCTGCAACAGCACAGGAGCAGCCTAGAGGAGCTACCACACATCCGAGGTCAGGGGCAGTGGCCAAAATGAGCAACCCTACATCCAAGGAGTGGTGGCTGCGCAGGTGCAGGAGGGCCGAGGAGCTACTTCACGTTCAAGGTCAGGAGGGCTGACCGTGAGGAGATACCCCTCTTCCAAGGTAAGGAGCACTGGTTGTGCTTTGCTGGAGCAGTCGTGAAGAGATATCACACATCCAAGGTAAGAGAAACCCAAGTAAGATGGTAGGCACTGAGAGAGGGCATCAGAGGGCAGACACTCTGAAACCACAATCACAGACAACTATCCAGTCTGAACACACGGACCACAGCCTTGTCTAACTCAATGAAACTAACCCATGCCGTGTGGGGCCACCCAAGATGGGCGGGTCATGGTGGAGAGGTCTGACAGAATGTGGTCGACTGGAGAAGGGAATGGCAAACCACTTCAGTATTCTTGCCTTGAGAACCCCATGAACAGTATGAAAAGGCAAAATGATAGGATACTGAAAGAGGATCGCCATGGGTTGGTAGGTGCCCAATATGTTACTAAAGATCAGTGGACAAGTAACTCCAGAAAGAATGAAGGGATGGAGCCAAAGCAAAAACAATACCAAGCTGTGGATCTGACTGGTGATAGAAACAAGGTTCAATGCTGTAAAGAGCAATACTGCATAGGAACCTATGAATCAAGGCAAATGGAAGTGGTCAAAAGGAGAAAGCAAGAGTGAACGTCAACATTCTAGGAATCAGCAAACTAAAATGGACTGGAATGAGTGAATTTAACTCAGATGACCATTATATCTACTACTGTGGGCAGGAATCCCTTAGAAGAAATGGAGTAGTCATCATGGTCAACAAGAGTCCAAAATGCAGTACTTGGATGCAATCTCAAAAAATGACAGAATGATCTCTGTTCGTTTCCAAGGCAAACCATTCAATATCACGGTAATCCAAGCCTATGCCCCAACCAGTAACACTGAGGAAGCTGAAGTTGAACGGTTCTATGAAGACCTACAAGACCTTTTAGAACTAACACCCCAAAAAGATGTCCTTTTCATTATAGGGGACTGGAATGCAAAAGTAGGAAGTCAAGAAACACCTGGAGTAAAAGGTAAATTTGGCCTTGGAATACGGAATGAAGCAGGACAAGGACTAATAGAGTTTTGCCAAGAGAACGCACTGGTCCTAGCAAACACCCTCTTCCAAGAACAAAAGAAGACTCTACACATGGACATCACCAGATGGTCAACACCAAAATCAGATTGATTATATTCTTTGCAGCCAAACATGGAGAAACTCTATACAGTCAGCAAAAACAATACCAGGAGCTGACTGTGGCTCAGACCATGAACTCCTTATTGACAAAGTCAGACTTAAATTGAAGAAAGTAGGGAAAACCACAAGACCATTCAGGTATCAGATCAGATCAGATCAGATCAGTCGCTCAGTCGTGTCCGACTCTTTGCGACCCCATGAATTGCAGCACGCCAGGCCTCCCTGTCCATCACCAGCTCTCGGAGGTCACTCAGACTCACATTCATCGCGTCAGTGATGCCATCAAGCCATCTCATCCTCTGTCGTCCCCTTCTCCTCCTGCCCCCAATCCCTCCCAGCATCAGAGTCTTCTCCAATGAGTCAACTCTTTGCATGAGGTGGCCAAAATACTGGAGTTTCAGCTTTAGCATCATTCCTTCCAAAGAAATCCCAGGGCTGATCTCCTTCAGAATGGACCGGTTGGATCTCCTTGCAGTCCAAGGGACTCTCAAGAGTCTTCTCCAACACCACAGTTCAAAAGCATCAATTCTTCGGCGCTCAGCCTTCTTCACAGTCCAGCTCTCACATCCATACATGACCACAGGAAAGACCATAGCCTTGACTAGGCGAACCACTGTTGGCAAAGTGATGTCTCTGCTTTTGAATATGCTCTCTAGGTTGGTCATAACTTTCCTTCCAAGGAGTAAACGTCTTTTAATTTCATGGCTGCAGTCACCATCTACAGTGGTTTTGGAGCCCAGAAAAATAAAGTCTGACACTGTTTTCACTGTTTCTCCATCTATTTCCCATGTAGTGATGGGACCAGATGCCATGATCTTCGTTTTCTGAATGTTGAGCTTTAAGCCAACCTTTTCACTCTCCACTTTCACTTTCATCAAGAGGCTTTTTAGTTCCTCTTCACTTTCTGCCATAAGGGTGGTATCATCTGCATATCTGGCAATCTTGATTCCAGCTTGTGTTTCTTCCAGTCCAGCATTTCTCATGATGTACTCTGCATATAAGTTAAATAAACATGGTGACAATATACAGCCTCGACGTACTCCTTTTCCTATTTGTAACCAGTCTGTTGTTCCATGACAAGTTCTAACTGTTGCTTCCTGACCTGCATACAGATTTCTCAAATCCCTTATGATTATACAGTGGAAGTGAGAAATAGATTTCAGGGCCTAGATCTGATAGAGTGCCTGATGAACTATGGACGGAGGTTCATGACATTGTACAGGAGACAGGGATCAAGACCATCCCCATGGAAAAGAAATGCAAAAAAGCAAAGTGGCTGTCTGGGGAGGCCTTACAAATAGCTGTGAAAAGAAGAGAAGTGAAAAGCAAAGGAGAAAAGGAAAGATATAAACATCTGAATGCAGAGTTCCAAAGAATAGCAAGAAGAGATAAGAAAGCCTTCTTCAGCAATCAGTGCAAAGAAATAGACAAAAACAACAGAAAGGGAAAGACTAGAGGTCTCTTCAAGAAAATTAGAGTTAGCAGGGGAACATTTCATGCAAAGATAGGTTTCATAAAGGACAGAAATGGTATGGAACTAACATAAGCAGAAGATATTAAGAGGTGGCAAGAATACACAGGAGAACCATTAAAAAAAGAGCTTCACGACCCAGATAATCACGATGGTAATCATTCACCTAGAGCCAGACATCCTGGAATGTGAAGTCAAGTGGGCCTTAGAAAGCATCACTATGAACAAAGCTAGTGGAGGTGATGGAATTCCAGTTGAGCTATTTCAAATCCTGAAGGAATATGCTGTGGAAGTGCTGCACTCAATGTACCTCAAAATTTAGAAAACTCAGCAGTGGCCATGGGACTGGAAAAGGTCAGTTTTCATTCCAATCTCAAAGAAAGGCAATTCAAAAAATGCTCAAACTACTGCATTATTGCATTCATCTCACACGCTAGTAAAGTAATGCTCAATATTCTCCAAGCCAGGCTTCAGCAATACGTGAACTGAGAACTTTCAGATGTTCAAGCTGGCTTTATAAAAGGTAGAGGAACCAGAGATCAAATTGCCAACATGCGCTGGATCATGGAAAAAGCAAGAGAGTTCCAGAAAAACATCTATTTCTGCTTTATTGAGTATGCCAAAGCCTTTGACTGTGTGGATCACAATAAACTGTGGAAAACTCGGAAAGAGATGGGAATACCAGACCACCTGATCTGCCTCTTGAGAAACCTGTATGCAGCTCAGGAAGCAACAGTTAGAACTGAGATGAACAACAGACTGGTTCCAAATAGGAAAAGGAGTACATCAAGGCTGTATATTGTCACCCTGCTTATTTAACTTATATGCAGAGTACATCATGAGAAACGCCGGGCTGGAAGAAGCACAAGCTGGAATCAAGATTGCCAGGAGAAATATCAATAACCTCAGATATGCAAATGACACCACCCTTACGGCAGAAAGTGAAGAGGAACTAAAAAGCCTCTTGATGAAAGTGAAAGTGGAGAGTGAAAAAGTTGGCTTAAAGCTCAACCTTCAGAAAACGAAGATCATGGTATCTGGTCCCATCACTTCATGGGAAATAGATGGGGAAACAGTGGAAACAGTGTCAGACTTTATTTTTTTGAGCTCCAAAATCACTGCAGATGGTATTGCAGCCATGAAATTAAAAGATGCTTAGTCCTTGGAAGGAAAGTTATGACCAACCTAGACAGCATATTCAAAAGCAGACATTACTTTGCCAACAAAGGTCTGTCTAATCAAGGCTATGGTTTTTCCACTGGTCAAGTATGGATGTGAGAGTTGAACTGTGAAGAAAGCTGAGTGCCGAAGAATTGATGCTTTTGAACTGTGGTGGTGGAGAAGACTCTTGAGAGTCCCTTGGACTGCAAGGAGATCCAACCAGTGCATTCTAAAGAAGATCAGTGCTGGGTGTTTAGTGCAAGGACTGATGCTGAAGCTGAAACTCCAATTCTTTGGCAACCTCATGCAAAGAGTTGACTCACTGGAAAAGACCCTGATGCTGAGAGGGATTGCGGGCAGGAGGAGAAGGGGACGACAGAGGATGAGATGGCTGGATGGCATCACCGACTTGATGGACATGAGTCTGAGTGAACTCCAGAAGTTGGTGATGGACAGGGAGGCCTGGCGTGCTGAGATTCATGGGGTTGCAGAGTCGGACACGACTGAGCGACTGAACTGAACTGTGTACAATTGTTGCTAAAGGAAATCCTTGAAACCTTCTCTAAAAGTCTACCCTCTTCCAACAGTTTGGAAAGCTTAGCTCAACAGCTAGCTAGCTAATTATCACGCTAGACCCTCGAAGAAGTCTTCAAAGCATTACATATAGTATTGGATCTAGAACTATAACGCTAATTATCGTGCTAGACCCTTGAAGAAGGCTTCAAAGCATTACACATAGTATTGGATCTGGAACTATAATGCTGATAATTATCCTGGTGATTATATTTGTAATATACCCATGCCTTTCAACTAAAATTGTTTAAACAAACTCAATTGGTCAGGGCCTTTTTCACAAAAGTATCTACAGTTATCCCCAATTATGAAAAAATAAAAAAGATGGAACGGTCAGGGGATGTTCAACTTTAAAGGATCCAATATATTATTTTCTTCTTTTGTGTTTCTCAAGGACTCTTCCTTATCAGTTCCTGGAAAACAGGAATGAGCAGAGCTGCACGCAGTTCTCAGGACTGAATTCATGAGAAAGAGCATCTGCTTGGACGCCTTTCAGTGACTCCCTTCAGTGATCTTTTACTTGAAGGTAATCTATTCAGTTATGCCCCTCTTCCTCAGGATATGGAATGCTTTTTTGGCCCTTTCAAGATTGTTATCTGCTTGGCTTTGTTTTTCCTCAATTTTTTTTACTGCCTAAAGCTGCCTTGTATGAAGATATGGAAACATACGTTTTTGCAAATAAAGCACCCTTGTTTCACTCAAGACTTGGGTCCCCTGCTTCCTTCTTCTCATCGACTCCAGTCCCCAGGTCCCAGTCTCCAAAGACTGTGACAGCTCTGTCTCCAATTTCCACAAATAAGAGTAACTCTTCTTTAGTCATACACACAACAGTTATTTCTATCCAATGGAGAACATGGCCATTTTTCTATGCATTGTCCCTAGTACACCATCAGTCCCTGGTAACTGTCCCTCTCCTATGAAAAGCCCAGTTCTTTTAACATCTTGCCTACTCTGTTCAGGGTCAGTTAGTGGAAAATTATGTTTTAGAACAGGCTATGTACAGAAGGGCTTCCTGATCCTACTGACCATGATGAGTCATGTCCTAGTTTTACATTATTTCCGCCTGTCGGGAGCCGCCGCGGAGAGGCGCTCCACTCATGACAAAGGTCATGAGGAAGGAGGCTTGGCAGACGCGAAGGCGAGATCAAACCACAGGAGTGCCCCCGGATATTCTCGAGCATCTACCCCCAAAAAACCAGAGTCTGCCTACTTTACTGCTTTGTGCTCTCACCTCTGACTTTACTGGGGGCTGTCCCCCACCACCATCTCGCTCTCTCTAATAAAGAATTAACTTACAGCTCCAATTAATAAAGTTCCTGGGCATTAGGAGTGTTCAAATCCAAACCCCTCAGATAGCTCTCTAACTGGCCTGACAAGTTTACCCTGACTCCTATAGCTATGCATACGATTGTTTACAGTCTCAGCCCCTAGAGGTAGGGAAATCTTAAGATAGTAAAATAGCTTAGAGCCTCTCAGAGAGTTAAAAACTGTCAGCATAAAAACTAGTTAATTAATGAGCCAATGCTTTTTGCCAAGTTTTCACATCTCCTGTTTTGTATCCTTGAATGTGTATTAATTAATATAGTTGGTTTGTAGAGAAACTAAGTAGTGGCCTTGCTGCTAGTAACATTAGACCCTTAAGGTAGTAAATTCCTTTCTTTGTTGTAAACCCACTGCGCCTCCCCGCTACAGGAATCCAAGTTTATCTAACACTTCGGATGAAGATGGCGCCAAACCTTAAAATAATTACTCTTAGAGAAAATAAGTCTTGCAGTTGGCAAACCTTTGTCAAGAGTCATAAAATGTTTATAGGCCTTCTGGCTAGAAGATGATGTAAATCACCTGAACCATTTGTATGCGATAAATTTGCAGGAAAGAAATCCTGGTTTTTGATAAGGGTCAAAAACTGCTGATTTTGCATCCCCTGTTATCCTCTATGTGTAACTTAGGGTATAAAAGCCCCTTTTGAAAATAAAGCTACAGGCCTTGCTCACCAGAGCTTGGTCTCCCCATGTCATTCTTTCTCTCAATTTCAATTTCTGGCTGAAGTCTCCATCTGAAGTCTCCATCTGGAGCACGAAACTCACCAAGCTTGCTAATCATGCCTGGGCTTCTAAGACCCACTCGAGAAAGTGCCTAAGGTGGGGCGCCTGTGGCCTACGCATGTGGTGCAAACTTCTTGTCTTGAAGTTTTATTGGTCTCCCGCGTAAACCAAGCTACTCAGCCTGTTTTCTCTAAATATTCCTACTGAGCTATCCTTTAATTACTCTTAATGTCTCTAATTGATATGTAAATGAGTCGCCAACGCGGTCCACCCTCCGAAGACCCTGGATCAGCCGGGGCTGGACCTCGGCATCCGCCCTCCCTGTTGCTAATTCACACACACTATTGAATTTCATAATTGAGGCTGTGTGTTTTTCCAGGAAACACGGATGTGAATGAATCGTATCTAATGAAGTCAACCCCTACATCTCACTGATTCCTTCCTAGAGACCATCATGAAATGCATGTAACAAATGCATTTGATCAATGTATTACCAAAGCGAAGATCTTAGAGCTCACCACACAACAGGCCAATTAACTGAGAGACTACTTGTTGGGCAAAGACTAGTAACTTTATTCAGAAAGCAAGGCGACCAAAAAGATGGTGGGCTACTGTCCCAAAGAATCATCTTTGCTGAGTTAGAATTCAGGTTTCTTTTACATGAAAAGATCTCTATAGCTTCTCTTCAAATACGGATTTACTGCAATTGCTGAGTACCTGAACTAAAGTCATCAGAGACTAATCATAGTGAAAAAGGTAAAGGATTTGCCACAACCACTGAATCTGGGAAGTATGGCTCCATTATGTTCCTATCTTGTGATTTTTGGGTAAGATCCTTGCCACACACATTACATTGCTGTGTGTTTTCTCCAGGATAAATACTCTACTACTACTGGTGAGATGTGAGCAGTGAGGATAGGGTTCCCCGCACCCCACCCCCCCACATGTGTGAAATTGGTGAGGAATCTTTCTAGAATGAATTAATGTTCTAAAGACCTGACTAATAAATACATATATATTTGGCTTCTATCCAGTATGAATTTTCTCATGAAGCCTAAGATGTTGCCAAACTCATGATATTTGTATGGTTTCTCAGTACTGTGAATTCTTTGACCAAGAGCAGGGTGTAAATTTTGAACTTTGAATTTTGTAGACTTCTAACATACACCACATTCACACGAGTTTTGCTCATGTATGGATTTTCTGATGTTTAGTGAGTGCTGAGACCTGAGTAAAGGATTTTCCACACTCGAAACATTTGAAAGGTTTCTCTATATGTATTCTCCGATGACTTGTAAGGTGTGAATTTCGACTGAAGAACTTGCCACACTCATCACATCTGAAAGGCCTCTCTCCAGTATGAATTCTCCAGTGAAGTCGAAGATGTGGTTTTTGACCAAAGACTTTTCCACACTCATCACATTTGTAAGGTTTCTCACCAGTATGAACTGTCTGATGACTTAAAAGGATTGACTTTACACGAAAGGCCTTGCCACACTCATCACATTTGTAAGGTTTCTCTCCAGTATGAAATCTCTTATGACTTATGAACTGTGAAGGTTGACTAAAGTGCTTGCCACACTCATTACATTTGTAAGGTTTCTCTCCAGTATGAACCCTCTGATGACCAGCAAGGTGTGCATTTCGGCTGAAGACTTTGTCACATAAATCACATTTAAATAATTTCTTTCCTGTATGAATTTTCTGATGTCTCCTGAGGTTTGAGCTGTCAGTAAAGGTTTTGCCACACTCATTACATTGGTAACTTCTCTTTCTTGCATGGATATTCTGATGAATTACAAGGAATGAATTCTGACCAAAGATTTTACCACATATATCACATTTATGTAAGTTTGCTCCTGAGTGGATTATCTGATGTCTAGCAAGGGTGGAGCTATCATTAAAGGTTTTGCCACACTCATTACATTTGTAACATTTCACTTCAGAATGAATTTTCAAATGACGTGCAAGCTGTGAACTTTGATCAAACAATTTGTCACATACTTCACATTTATGTGATTTCTCTCTTATATGGATGGCCTGATGTTTAATGAGGTATGAGCCCTTAAGATAGGCTTTCCCACACTCATTACATTTGTAAGGTTTTTCCCTCTGTGCTTTGAGGTCTTGTGTTACTATTGAAGGATTCATGAAATCATTCCCATATATATTAGAAACACTGGTTTGGACACAAGGAGGAACTCTTTGAAGTGGTGAAAATGAGAAACTGTTGTTGACAGACCTCTCAACTTCATAATATTCAGAAATTATCCCGCCAGTTTGAAATATCTGCAGTTTATCCTGACAGTTAAATCCAAGCCTTTTTCCAAAGGGCTTGATTCCTGCATCCTTTCTATCATGCGAATCTCTTCCATCAGGCACATTTCTATTAAGGCTTACAGGTGTTTCTTTGTAATTTTTTTTGTCATCTCTCCCCTGACACTCAAAGTCACACATATTTTCCTGACTTTCCCAAAGATGAAAGCATTCGATTTCACAGCTTTCAGGCCTTCCCAGCATCAATGTTTGGAATGTTTCTCGTTTATCACTGTTCGCTTTGGGTTGTAAATGCTTGATCACATGTGTAGGAGAGATATCTACAAGATAAAAAGAACCACAGGTATCCTACTCAAAATAATTCAAAAATAAATCTTTCATGTTGAATATATATTACACCAAAAGTAATACTTACACCAAGTTATGAAACACCACAATGATGACCTTAAGTTTCTAGAAACACTAAAGTAATAGAAAACTTAAGAAAGCATGATAACATAAATTCACCATTAAAGTAGCCTACTTTTAAAAACCATATGCCAAACACACTCACATTGGACAATCTTATGCCAACTCTCAAAAACAGGGTATTTTTCTACCAGAACCCATAGGAACGTATCAAACAACAGTTGTCTCAAATTGAAAAGAAAATTATTATACTATCATTGTATACTGCATACTTAATGTACATAAATTATAAACAATGTATTATATATTATAACAGTAAATAATTCAAAACCAAACTTACCCAATTAATAATTAACTATTCATAATTGGTTGTTTACAATTGAAAACAAATGAGAAAATGAAGAATATGACTAAAACAATTTTTTGGAAACTGTAACAGTTTTCTAAATCTGCTATAGAACAACGTACCCAAAAAGAAAAGGCATTTTACAATGCTAACAAGTAGTATGTGTCAGCTGTATTGCAGAATACACACTAAAAGACTATCATCTGTAAATGACACATAAATTATGACATAAAATATTCACCAGTTCTCTAACAGCCAATAGCCAAAGCAATCCCCACCTATGTTGTTGTTCAGTCAATCAGTCGTGTTCCCAGGTAAGAATAATGGACTGGGTTGTCACTTCCTTCTCCATGGGATCTTCCTGACTCAGGGATCAAACCTGCATCTTCTGCATTAGCAGTGAATTCTTTACCACTGAGCCACCAAGGAAGGCTTATCTCTAGCCATGCACTATTCTTAATTACCTGGTTTAATGGCACCAAAATATAATAAATATAAAGTTGAGTGCTTTGTGTATTTATTGACTAGGGTCAGACACAATATTGCTGAAATATGTTGCAAGTGAAAAGCATACAAGATACAATGTAGTTGAGGTTTGACAGAAAACAAAATTATGTAAAGCAATTATTCAATCAAAAAATGAATAAAATTTTTAAAAGATATAATGTAGATAAAGTCGTATCATAAAGAACATGACAGAATTTAGATATTACCTTTAAGTAAATTTTGAGTATTTACTAAAAACATGCATTACTGTAAGCCAACTGACAGCACTAATTTGCTTTAAATGGCTTGAAGTAAAATAACATGTTTTTCTCTAATCAGAGCAGGAGACACACCCAATTGGCCCACAAAGTGGTAAGAGAACCAGGATATGAATCTGAACCTACAGACTGAGAAAACTTATTTGTAAACATGACCACCCACCAAATGAATAGACTAGAAAATATTAAAAAAAAAAAAAAAAATACAAGGAACTTAGAAAATATCAAGGAAGATACAAGACAGAAGTAGTCTGTTTAACTATTATTCAACCATCCCATCTCAAAATGGGTTGTGAGTCATCATGGATGCACAGAGTGATTTGAGTCCTGAGAAACTTGTTCAATAAATAGCCAGATATTATCTTTACAGTGAGAGTATGTAGAAGGTGGAGGGATGTGATAGGTAACAACAATGTTTCCATCCATATCAAGGTACTCTGTGAGGAATGGTCAGGACTAAGAAAGGGCCTGCGTTGAGCATAGGGTACACAGGTTTATGTCAGATATCAACTTGTGACTGCAAGTCTTTGTGAAAATAACTGAGAGCACAAACTAATATACTGACCTTAAAAGAAAAGAACTGGTTCAGCAAGTTTATGGGCATTATACTATGGGTATGGGACAGAAACAAGAGAGATTTTAAAAGTGACTGTGATATATGGAGAAAGTAGGATAATACCTGTTATACTATTTACAATGGAATGTATCCAACTGTGAATTTTGTAAGTTACAATGGAATGCTTATATTCAAGAAAAATATACACAATATTCCAAGATATTGTGTAAGAATCTTATTAGCAGAAATCACAAGGAAAATCCAGGAAAAGGCTATCTAAACCTGGGTTCCTCTGCCAAGTATGATTAACCTCTCTATTGGACATTTATTTTGTTTCTTTTTCCACACATGTTCATCTCAAGGTCGAGAAGTATCAAAGAAAAGGAGGGACTGAAACTGACTCTGGAGGACCTTCCCAGTTACAAAAGCCTTTCTGAAGCATCCAACTCCTTTTTGTAGAAAAAGGCTTTATTCTCCTAGACCTTCCCTGAGTTCAAAAGAGCAGATTCAAACAGTTACTAACACATAAAAGGAATATACCATAATCAAGTGGGATTTATTGCAGGGATACAAGATTTCTCAATATCCACAAGTTAATCAGTATGATACACTACATTAACAGTTGAAGACTAAAAACCATATGATGATCACTAGATGCAGAAAAGGTTCTGACAAAATTCAAGTGCCATTTATGATAAAAACCCTTCAGAAAGTCAGCACAAATGGACTCTACCTCAACATAACTAAGACTGTATATGTCAAACACACAGCTAACATCACACTCAACAGGGAAAAACTGAAAGCATTCCCCTTAACAACATGAATAAGACAAGAATGTTCACTATTGCCACTTTTATTGAAAACATTTTTGGAAGTCCTAGCCACAACAATCAGAAAAGAAAAAGAAAGAAAAGGGATTCGAGTAAAGAAAAAAAAGCTAAACTGTCACTATGATGCTACACACAGAAAATCCTGAAGATGCCACCAGATGACTACTAGATCTCATCAATGAACAGAGTCAACTTTCTGGATACAAAATATATAGAACACTGCTGCATTTCTATACACTAATAATGATATATCAGAAAGTGAAATTAATGAAATAATCTCATTCACCATCTCATAGAAAAGAATAAAATTCTAAGGAATAAACCTACATAAAATGTCAAAAGAATTGTACTCATAAAACTAAAAGATGCTGATGACTGATACCAAAGATGACACAAACAGATGGAAACATATACCATGTTCTTGGATTGAAAGAAGTAACACTGTCAAAATGTCCATACTATCCAAGGCAATCTACTTATTCAATGCAACCCTTATCAAATTAACAATGACATATTTCATAAAACAAAGAAAAACTTAATTTGTACCAAATACAAAAGACTCTGATAACTAAAATGATCTTGAGAAGGAAAAAGAGAGCTGGAGGAATCATGTTCCCTGAGTTTAGACTATACTACAAACTGATAGTCAACAAAGTGAAAGTGAAGTCGCTCAGTCATATCCGATTCTTTGTGACCCCATGGACTGTAGCCTACCAGGTTCCTCTGTCCATAGCATTTTTCAGGCAAGAATACTGAAGTGGGTTGCCATTTCCTTTTCCAGGAGATCTTCCTGACCCAGGGACTGAACTTGGGTCTCCTGTACTGTAGGCAGATGCTTTACCCTCCAAGCCCCCAGGGAAGTGGTATGATAATGGCACAAAACAGAAACACAGATCAGTAGAACAGGATAGAAAACCCAGAAATAAACCAATTTACTTAGAGTCAATTATTCTATAACAAAGGAGGAAAGAATATCTAATGAAGAAGTCGCTTTAATAAGTGATGCTGGGATAAATGGATAGTTACATGAAAAAGAATGAAATTACAACATTCTCTAACACCACATACAAAAATAAATTCAAAATGCATTAAACATCTAAATGCAAGACCAGATACTATAAAATTCATAGTGGAAAACAAATGCAAAACACTGACATAAATGTCAGCAAAACTTTTTTGGATCTATCCCTTAGAGTCATGGTAATAAAAGCAAAATCAAACAAATGAGACCTAATTAAATGTAAAACCTTTTTGCAAAGTAAAGGAAACCAAAAAAACCCAAAAACACAACTTTTGGACTAGGAGACTACATATACAAATGATGCTACCTATAAGGGATTTATTTCCAAAATATACAAACACTTCATACAGCTTAATATTAAAACAAAGAACCCAATCAAAAACTGGGCAGAAGATTAAAACAGGTATTTCTCCAAAGGAGACGAACAGATGGCCAACAGTCACCTGAAAAGATGTTTGACATCTCTATGCATGAGAGAAATGCAAATCAAAACCACAAAAATGTATCACCTCACACTGGTCAGAATGACCACCATCAAAAAGTCTACAAACAATAAATGCTTGAGAGGGTATGGAGAAAAAACCCGCCTACACTGTTGGAAGGAACATAAATTGGTACTGCCACTTTGGAGAATAGCATGGAGGTTCCATAAAGAACTAAAAATAGAGCTACCACATGAACCAGCAATTCCAATCCTGGCCATATATCCAGAAAGGATGAAAACTAATTCAAAATGATACATGCACCCCAATGTTTAGCAGCACTATTAATACCAGGCAAAACATAGCAGCAACCTAAATGTTCACTGACAGACAAAGGGATAAAGAATGTGTGGTACATATATACAAGGGAATACTGTGAAGTGAAAGTAGCTCAGCAGTGTCCAACTCTTTAAGACCCCATGGCCTGCAGCCTGCCAGACTCCCCTGTCCATGAAATTCTCCAGCAAAGAACCCTGGAGTGGGTTGCCACCTCCATCACATAAAACACAATGAAGTAATGCCTTTTGCAGCAATATAGACAGACTTAGGGATTATTCTAAGGGAAATCAGACAGAGAAAGACAAATATCATAGGATATTATATGTTGAACTGAAATAAATGATACAAATGAACGTATTCACAAAATAAACTCACCAGCATAAAACACAAACTTATGGTTATCAAAGAGGATAGTGCAGTATGGTGGTAGGGGCTGGAAAGGGAGAGATAAATTAGGAGTCTGAATATATACAAACTAATATATATACAAAATAGATAAACAACAAGAACCTACGATATAGCTCAGGGAACTGTATTAAGTATCTTGTAAACTGCTGTATACCTGAAACACGACATTGTAAATTAACTATACCTAAAAAGCGGAGAAGGAAATGGCAACCCACTCCAGTATTCTTGCCTGGAGAATCCCAGGGACAGAGGAGACTGGTGGGCTGCCATCTATGGGGTCGCAAAGAGTTGGATACAGCTGAAGAGACCTGGCATGCATACATGCATGCGTTGGAGAAGGAAATGGAAACCCACTCCAGTGTTCTTGCCTGGAGAATCCCAGGGACAGAGGAGCCTGGTGGGCTGCCATCTGTGGGGCCTCACAGAGTCGTACACTACTGACGTGACAGCAGCAGCAGCAGCAGCATACCTAAAAAGAATGGTTAAAACAAAAACAAAAACACTTCTTGCGGAGATGTTCAAATGATGTTTCACAAGGGTTTAAAAACTACTAAATGGGGGAAGCAGTCTATGAAACAAGACATGTTAACAAAACTGAATACCCACCAGCAAAAGAATTTACTTGGAACATTATCTCATACTATAGACAAAAATGAACTCAAAATGGTTCAAAGACCTAAACCTAATTCCAAATGTATAAAACTCCTAGAAGTAAACGTGTAGGAACTGTTTCTGGAAATTGGACCCACAAATGACTTACCAGATATAACACAAAAGCACAGGCCACAAAATAAAACCATTATTAATAAATTGAACTATATAAAAATTATAAACTACTGTGCATTAACGTGAAGTGAGTTTGAAAAGACAATCAACAGTAAAAGAGAAAATATGTAGAAATCATACATCTGATAGTAAATGAGTACAAAGAATATATCAAGAATTTTAAGAGGGACTAATCACCAGTTCCACCATAGGGACCATTCCCCAATCAACCATCCAATGCATTGCAAATACAAAACAGAAACACTAAGAGTAACACAGAAATTTGAACTCAGTGCTAAAATAAAAAAATAGTTACAATGCACAGAACAACAGTGCAGCCAATAGCCTCATAGATATGAGAATGTGAACTTGGACAAAGCTGTCCTGGGATAAATTCCCATACCATTTACAGAGGCTAAAACATATGGTCCTTGATGTACATGAACAACACTGTCCCTTGGCAGAGTCTCCAAAGCCAGAAAATAACCTGGAAAGATGTATCAGGCTCTTGTGATACTTTCTCTCTCATAATCCTAGAATATACTGACCATTCTACTGGATAGCTTCAAGTGGTGACTTTGTACAGAGCAAGAAAATAACATTAGGAATAGTGTCTCCATCACAGTTTTCTGTTACCTAGTAAAACCACTCCACAGAGACTCACCAGAGGCTGCCAATTAAACATAGGTGGGTTATTACAGTAAGGAAACCAGATAAAATTTCAGATCCTCAGGAATATATTTCAAAGAAATTTAAGAGGTAAAATGATACAAAGTAAGGAGAATGTAACATCGGGAACAGTTGACATTCCCAGACTGGGTAGAGCAGCACAGAGTAAAAATAATACAACATGAAGGTCAGACATTACATGATCTGGAGATGGGACCATGCGCTAACCGACAGATGGCAAGCTAAGAGCCTGCGAGATTCATATATGCTCTCCTCGTAGGATCTAGGATCAAAAAGACGATCTCTCTACCACTCTCCTTACATTTTCCTAAGTAACAACCACAGAGGATCCAATCCACCAACTTGTCCCACTCCTAAACAGAAAAAAATAGCCCTTTTGAGATACTCATTTTTCTTTATACATTTTTTAGCTATTTTTACATCACTCCCCACTGTCCAGAGCTTTTTCTCGTGCTCCAATGTGTAGATAATATTCAGATCAGAAACAGAAATTCTGGGACTCCCCTGGTGATCCAGTGGTTAAGACTGCATTTCCAATGCAGGGGGTGTAGGTTTGATCCTTAGTCAGTAACATGAAACAGACACAGCATCTGAAGAGGGTCAGTTTAACCTTGTGAAGCTGTATCATGCCCGAGTCACCAGAACTCTCAGATGAAGGACATCAGGGCCTCCCAAGGGGGAACACAGGGAAAATGCAGATACCCAAGGGCAGCTCTGGAAGGAAGTCACCCTCACCCACAGATAGCAGGTTCCTGTAGGTCTCCAGCATCACGTCCCTGTACAAGGCCCTCTGAGAAGGGTCCAGGAATTCCCACTCCTCCTGAGTGAATTCGATGGCCACATCCTCACAGGTCAGTTGTTCCTGAAATGAAACCACATGTCACCAAAAGGGCCATGAAAAGTTCTCATTTTCATGCAAAAGAGAAAGGGTAGTAAGGGGTAAGGATTGACTTGGTTCAAGTATGTGTTCTAACAGATCCATGCAGGGGTATCTGGAGAAATTATGGATCTCTAATTTTAATTTCTTATGCTTTTTCCTAAGACCTTATGAGATCCTCCAATTAAAATGGAATTTTCATCATTGTTCAAAATCCATGAAATATATAAACATAAAGCTCAACACTGTATTGGCTATACAAAAGTGTCAGATATTATGTTCTACCCAGTGAGTGCAATTCATTATCTAGATGAGGTACAGCATGAGTGGTGTATTCAGAGATGACGAAGTCCATGGCACTTTTAATGGAAAGGTCAAAATTTTCAGTTATGATGTTGATAACAGCAGCAAGGACCAAAAGTGTCTGAAGGCTTCCTGTTGCTCTAAATTACTGTAGTATTACTCTAAACATTAAATAAATACTTTACAGGCAAGAATCTGTCATTAATGTAATAGCTTATTAAAGAACGATCTGTTCCCACCTTACAGAAGAAAAACTGTGTCACAGACACTCTGAGAAACTCGACTCAGATCAAGAAGGTAAATGTTACATGAAGCACCTGAACTCAGAGGCTTGGGCTCAGCAACTGAAGCTTAAGCATCTAACAGTTAAGTAATACAGAGAACATTAAAAGTCCTTTGACAGAGGGCTCCCAAAGAAAACTCAAAAGAAGTCCAAGGTGAGCCTCCTCCCTGCCCTTCTTGTCTGCACAGGGAGCAGCTCTCGGGCCTCAGGCCTTCATCCCCTAAAAATGGACCTCTGCGCCAAATTCGTCTCCACCCACTTCTTGATCAGGAGAACCTCCCTGCTGTTGATTGATCACTATCCAGAGTGGTGGTGAAGGACGGGAGACACTGACCGATGAGAGCCACAGCAGCTTGGGAGCCCCAGGTTCCCAGATCATCTCACTTATTCCTAGCCACAGCTTCCAGACCAGTGCCATTTCAAGGGACCCTGACACAGCAGCCAAGCTCCCTGGAGCTGGAGCTGCCACAGCAGGGGTGGCTGGCTCCGGGGCTGGAAGTGGGACTGTGTTCGGGACCTTCATCACTGTTATGCCAGGAACCCTTCTCTGAAACAGTAGCTCTTCTACGCCAGGGGCTTGGCCCTCTCAAAGGCCATGGGGCTCTTTTGCTTGATGGTGGTCTAGCTCATCTTCTTCATGATGTGAAGGAGCTGTTTCCACCTTCCATAGTTCTTCCTCCTGTGTCTGCTCGGTATGTTACCTTTCCTGTAACTCCCCAGGCAGCCTGGAAAAAGTGGTGGGCTCATGGTTTGACAGAAGGAAAACAAATAAATATTGTATTAATATGAAAAAACAAAAAAAAACAAAGTCCAAGGTGAACAATGTGGAATGGCATGAAAGGTGATTATAGATGTGGATACAGAAACACAACTGTTCGTAATTTACTACTTAAAACACTAACAGGATTGTTTAGAAAATTCCAAGGCCACAGATTATACTGATAACATAATTTCAACTGGAAAAAAAAGGTGATATGTAGTTTTTAAATCATGATGTCTTCTATCTAAACCACAGACTTGCACATGCACACATGCTTATCTATAAAAAATTAACTGACACGAGAGGATTCGTCTTTTGACAGATTTATTGGACAATTTTATATCGTCCACATGCCCAAGGAGCCATGGCTGCGTGGGCGCAGGAGGGCCTAGAGGAGCTATCCCACGTTGAAGGTCAGGAAGGGCGGCGGTGAGGAGAGACCCTCGTCCAAGGTAAGGTGCGATGGCTGTGCTTTGCTGGAGCAGCCAGGAAGAGATACCCCACACCCAAGGTAACAGAAACCCAAATAAGACGGTAGGTGTTACAAGAGGGCATCAGAGGGCATACACACTGAAACTATACTCACAGAAAACTAGTCAATCTGATCACACAAGGACCACAGCCTTGTCTAACTCAATGAAACTAAGCCATGCCCGTGGGGCAACCCAAGATGGGCGGGTCATGGTGGAGAGATCTGACAGGATGTGGTCCGCTGGAGAAGGGAATGGCAAACCACTTCAGTATTCTTGCCTTGAGAACTCCATGAACAGTATGAAAAGGCAAAATGATAGAATACTGAAAGAGAAACTCCCCAGGTCAGTAGGGGTCAAATATGCTACTGGAGATCAGTGGAGGAATAACTCCAGAAAGAATGAAGCGATGGAGCCAAAGGAAAAAGAATACTCAGCTGTGGATGTGTCTGGTGATAGAAACAAGGTCCGATGCTGTAAAGAGCAATATTGCATAGGAACCTGGAATGTCAGGTCCATGAATTAAGGCAAATTGGAAGTGGTCAAACAAGAGATGGCCAGAGTGAATGTCGACATTCTAGGAATTAGCGAACTGAAATGGACTGGAATGGGTGAATTTAACTCAGAGGACCATTATATCTACTACTGCGGGCAGGAATCCCTCAGAAGAAATGGAGTGGCCATCATGGTCAACAAAAGAGTCCAAAATGCAGTACTTGAATGCAATCTCAAAAACGACAGAATGATCTCTGTTGGTTTCCAAGGCAAACCATTCAATGTCACAGTAATCCAAGTCGATGCCCCAACCAGTAATGCTGAAGAAGCTGAAGTTGAACGGTTCTATGAAGACCTACAAGACCTTTTAGAACTAACACCCAAAAAAGATGTCCTTTACATTATAGGGGACTGGAATGCAAAAGTAGGAAGTCAAGAAACACCTGGAGTAACAGGCAAATTTGGCCTTGGAATACGGAATGAAGCAGGGCAAAGACTAATAGAGTTTTGCCAAGAAAATGCACTGATCATAGCAAATACTCGCTTCCAACAACACAAGAGAAGACTCTATACATGGACATCACCAGATGGTCAACACCAAAATCAGATCGATTATATTCTTTGCAGCCAAAGATGGAGAAGCTCTACACAGTCAACAAAAACAAGACCAGGAGCTGACTGTGGCTCAGATCATGAACTCCTTATTGCCAAATTCAGACTAAAATTGAAGAAAGTAGGGAAAACCACTAGACCATTCAGGTATGACCTAAATCAAATTCCTTATGATTATACAGTGGAAGTGAGAAATAGGTTTAAGGGCCTAGATCTGATAGAGTGCCTGATGAACTATGGAATGAGGTTTGTGACACTGTACAGGAGACAGGGATCAAGACCATGCCCATGGAAAAGAAATGCAAAAAAGCAAAATGGCTGTCTGGGGAGGCCTTACAAATAGCTGTGAAAAGAAGAGAAGTGAAAAGCAAAGGAGAAAAGGAAAAATATAAGCATCTGAATGCAGAGTTCCAAAGAATAGCAAGAAGAGATAAGAAAGCCTTCTTCATCGATCAATGCAAAGAAATAGAGGAAAACAACAGAATGGGAAAGACTAGGGATCTTTTCAAGAAAATCAGAGATACTAAAGGAACATTTCATGCAAAGATGGGTTCGATAAAGGACAGAAATGGAGGAGGAGCTAAGATGGCGGATGAGTAGGACGGGGAGAATACTTTCTCCTCCATAAAATCATTAAAAGAACATTTGAACACTGAGTAAATTCTACAAAACAAGTTCTGAATGCCGGCAGAGGACATGAGGCACTTAGCAAGACAATTCATTGTCTTCAAAAGGAGATTACAAGCCCTGCGGTAACTCCTTTGTGGAGAAGCAGCGCGGACACCAGTATTTGCTATTAGTAAGCGGGGGCTGGGCTAGGAGGAGTGGCACGGCCTGCATTGCTTTGAGTAAGTATTTGGTCTCTACTTGAGCGAAATAACCAGACTGTTGAATATCTACTATGTCAAAAGCCAGTCCTAACCTAAGACACCACCAGGACTACGTATGGAATAAGGGACTGCACAGAGATACCCGGAAGCAGACCGTCCCACTCCGGTGACAGGCAGCCAGAGCCGGAGGCGGGCAATCACAGCCCTAGAGAGACATTGTTTACAAAACTGTGAGCAGGTTTCTGTGTTACCTAATGCTTCTTGGGGCTCTGGACGGTCAACATCTGCCTGAGAAGGTGCACCGGTTGTATACCCAGAAAACTGTGTGGCAGGGAGGCGATAAGTCGCAGCAGCTGTGCTTGCTAAACACTTCATCACCTGCACTACTCGGACCTGGGAAGGGCACAAAATGCAGACTCAACTGAGTCTGTGCTTCTGAGGACTATCCGAGTGCCTGAACCTGGCTGGCTTAGATTTGGGTGTTCATCTCCGCCCCCTCTGTAACAGCGCAGAGATCAGATATTGAAAAGACTAGTAAACTGCCTCAATAAAGAGAATTCAACAAACTACTAGAATATAGTAAGGACACTCTAAACTTGGCAATTTTAACAAGATGAGGAGACAGAGGAATACCCAGCAGCTAAAGGAACAGGATAAATGCCCACCAAACCAAACCAAAGAGGAAGAGATAGGGAATCTACCTGATAAAGAATTCCGAATAATGATAGTGAAATTAATCCAAAATCTTGAAATCAAAATGGAAGCACAGTTAAATAGTCTGGAGACAAGGATTGAGAAGATGTAAGAAAGGTTTAATAGGGACCTAGAAGAAATAAAAAAGAGTCAACACATAATGAATAATGCAATTAATGAGATCCAAAACACTCTGGAGGCAACATATTTGTAGAATAACAGAGGCAGAAGATAGGATTAGTGAATTAGAAGACAGAATCCTAGAAATAAATGAATCAGATGAGAAAAAAGAAAAACGAATCAAAAGAAATGAGGACAATCTCAGAGACCTCCAGGATAACATTAAACACTACAACATTTGAATCACAGGAGTTCCAGAAGAATATAAAAAGAAAGACCATGAGAAAATACTTGAGGAGATAATTGTTGAAAACTTCCCTAAAATGGAGAAGGAAATTACCACTCAAGTTCAAGAAATCCAGAGAGTCCCTAACAGGATAAACCCAAGGCGAAACACCCCAAGACACATATTAATCAAATTAACAAAGATTAAATATAAAGAACAAATATTAAAAGCAGCAAGGAAAAAACATCAAATAACTCACAAGGGAATTCCCATAAGGATAACAGCTGATCTTTCAATAGAAACTCTCCAAGCCAGGAGGGAATGGCAAGACATAATTAAAGTGATGAAAGAAAATAACTTACCGCCCAGATTATTGTATCCAGCAAGGATCTCATTCAAATATGAAGGAGAAATCAAAAGCTTCACAGATAAGCAAAAGTTGAGAGACTTTTGCACCACTAAACCATTTCTCCAACAAAAACTAAAGGACATTCTCTAGATAGGGATCACTAAAAGGGTGTATAAATTCAAACCCAAAACAATAAAGTAAATCTTACTTATCAATAATTAAACGCTAATGGGCTGAATGTCCTAATCAACAAAGACTGGCCGAATCAATACAAAAACAAGACCCCTACATACTGTGTCTACAAGAGATAATCAAAAGATTAAAAAGGGTCAAATGGATACAAAAACTAGACCCCTATATATGTTGTCTACAAGAGAACCACCTTAAAATAGGGGATATACACTGACTGAAAATGAAGGGCTGGAAAAAGATTTTCTATGTAAATACGGACCAAAATAAAACAGGAGTAGCAATACTCATATCAGATAAAATTGACTTTAAAGATTCTGAAAAGGAGACAATGAAGGTTATACATAACGACTTAAAGGAACAATCCAAAAAGAAGTTATAACAATTATAAATATATATGCACCCAACATTGGAGCATTGATATATCTAAGACAAACACTAATTAGTATGATAGAAGAAATATACAACAACACAATAATAGTGGGAGACTTTAATACCCCACTCATACAATCAGGCTGTAACAGACAAAGTAAAGAGGAAAACATATTCACTTATGAGCCTCAAAAAATTCAGTTCACTCAGGAGAGTTTAAAAAAAAATTAAAAAAAGTAGACTTATTTGTTCATTCTGTAATAGTTTATTGACTATTTTATGGGTCTGGTACCACTTTGGGTATTAGGGAGGAAGAAGTGACAAATGTGATCCTGTCCTAAATAATATATTGTTGAAAAGATAGACCTACTAATACAAAATACCAGATGTGCCTAAGATGAGGACATCCAAACTGGACTTTTAGTTTCCTGAACTTTTCATTTCCAGATCAAACCTCCTAATATAAGATGAATTTAACATGATTTTTTAAAAATGTTCTTTGTGATTAAAAACAGTAAGCCATTAGTTAAGAAATTACATATACTCCTCCCCACCATCACTCCCCTTCTTCCTTCCCATTTCCCTCCCACCCTTATTGATCCTCTTCTTTGTCCATTTTCCCCTGAAAAAAAAATAAATAAATAAAACCTGTGCTAACCAGTTCCTAATACTTTCTCTTATAATCATTCATTTGTTTAGTCAACAAATATTTGGGCATCTACTGTGTCCCAGACCCTGTTCTAAGTGTGGGAATTCACCAGTGATGTGGCCTCTGACCTTAGGGAGCTCACAGTCTACTAGGGGAGACAGACAACAAATAAGATAGATTAAAAAAAAAAAAAGGACAGAAATGGTATGGACCTAACAGAAGCAGAAGATATTAAGAAGAGGTGGCAAGAATACACAGAAGAACTGTACAAAAAAGAGCTTCACGACCCAGATAATCATGATGGTGTGATCACTGACCTAGAGCCAGACATCTTGGAATGTGAAGTCAAGTGGGACTTAGAAAGCACCACTACGAACAAAGCTAGTGGAGGTGATGGAATTCCAGTGGAGCTATTCCAAATCCTGAAAGATGATTCTGTGAAAGTGCTGCACTCAATATGCCAGCAAATTTGGAAAACTCAGCAGTGGCCACAGGACTGGAAAAGGTCAGTTTTCATCCCAATCCCAAAGAAAGGCAATGCCAAAGAATGCTCAAATTACTGCACAATTGCACTCATCTCACATGCTAGTAAAGTAATGTTCAAAATTCTCCAAGCCAGGCTTCAGCAACATGTGAACTGTGAACTTCCAGATATTCAAGCTGGTTTTAGAAAAGGCAGAGGAACCAGAGATCAAATTGCCAACATGCACTGGATCATGGAAAAAGCAAGAGAGTTCCAGAAAAACATCTATTTCTGCTTTATTGACTATGCCAAAGCCTTTGACTGTGTGGATCACAATCAAATGTGGAAAATTCTGAGAGATGGTAATACCAGACCACCTGGCCTGCCTCTTTAGAAATTTGTATGCAGGTCAGGAAGCAACAGTTAGAACTGGACATGGAACAACAGACTGGTTCCAAATAGGAAAAGGAGTACATCAAAGCTGTACATTATCACCTGGCTTATTTAACTTATATGCAGAATACATCATGAGAAATGCTGGACTGGAAGAAACAGAAGCTGGAATCAAGATTGCTGGGAGAAATATCAATAACCTCAGATATGCAGATGACACCACTCTTATGGCAGAAAGTGAAGAGGAACTCAAAAGCCTCTTGATGAAGGTGAAAGAGGAGAGTGAAAAAGTTGGCTTAAAGCTCAACATTCAGAAAACGAAGATCATGGCATCTGGTCCCATCACTTCATGGGAAATAGATGGGGAAACAGTGGAAACAGTGTCAGACTTTCTTTTTCTGGGCTCCAAAATCACTGCAGTTGGTGACTGCAGTCATGAAATTAAAAGATGCTTACTCCTTGGAAGGAAAGTTATGACCAACCTAGATAGCATATTCAAAAGCAGAGACATTACTTTGCCAACAAAGGTTCGTCTAGTCAAGGCTATGGTTTTTCCTGCGGTCATTTATGGATGTGAGTTGGACTGTGAAGAAGGCTGAGCGCCGAAGAATTGATGCTTTTGAACTGTGGTGTTGGAGAAGACTCTTCAGAGTCCCTTGGGCTGCAAGGCGATCCAACCAGTGCATTCTGAAGCAGATCAGCCCTGGGATTTCTTTGGAAGGAATGATGCTAAAGCTGAAACTCCAGTACTTTGGCCACCTCATGCGAAGAGTTGACTCATTGGAGAAGACTCTGATGCTGGGACGGATTGAGGGCAAGAGGAGAAGGGGACGACAGAGGATGAGATGGCTGGATGGCATCACTGACTCGATGGATGTGAGTCTGAGTGATCTCCGGGAGTTGGTGATGGACAGGGAGGCCTGGCGTGCTGCGATTCATGGGGTCGCAAAGTCAGACACGACTGAGCGACTGATCTGATCTGACCTGATATCATCCACATGTATTTTTTATTCCCATGTATTTCAGCATCTTTCAGACAATAAAAATGTATTTTTTGTACTCAGCTGAGTTTATCAACAGGATTCTATACTAGGCTACCAAAAGAAAACTGGTAAAAACAAACAAAAAAAATACCTGAACTCAATTCATAATAAAATTACCATATACAAAACTACAAAAACCATTTTATCCATTTAAATTTACATAGCAAGGCATTAACAAGACTTTCTTTGCTTTTTTTTTTCCATCAATAAAACTGGTTTGAAATTAGAAGACTCATTAGATTATGACAAAAACAATTATCACAATAATAAAGTAAAAAACTTCTTGGAGAATTAAAAATCATGGCAAAAACAATATGGAAAAAAACAGTAAGCAAGACTATCTCAAGAAACATCATGATGGGAAGGAAGCATTCAATACATTCCTTCTGAAATTACAGTGGCATGAAAGGAGCTGTCCAGGGTGCCTGTCTTTCAACACCATACAATGCGCATGAGCAGGGGTCACTAGAACAAGTAACAGGAGGAAAAACACAGGGCAAGAGACACAGAGTTTGTCAGAGAGTTGAAACAGGTAGTACTCACAAACCTAAGGACATGGAAGGGTGAAAAGTGAAAGGATGGAAAAGAAAGTCCATCCTAAAGAGAGCAGGGGAGACTGTTATATCAGATAAAAAACATTGAAGGGAAAAAAAAGTGCAATGAGATAAATTGTATAATGATAAAATGGTCAATTTACCAAAAAGCTGTAACAAGTAAAAATATATATACATCTAACATTAGATATCTCAGAAAAATGAAGCAAACATTAAGGGAAAGGAAGACAGAAACAGTGGCACAGGAATAGTACGAGATTTCAACGCCCAAGTTGAACAGGCATGTACAGATCACACGGCCCAACAAAAGCATAAAACACATGCATCTCAAGGACACATAAAACACTCTCTATGAGACACCACATGTTAGGTCAAAATTAACAACTTTAAGAGACTGATACCATAAAAGTATCTTCCCTAACAACAACGAAATAAACACAAGAAAAAAGCAGAATTCCCCAAATGTGGACATTAAACAACTCACTCTTACACCACAAATGGGTCTAAGAAAAACTATCACATGGAAAATTTTAAATACATGGATGAAAACAAAAAGACAACATTACAAAATTTATAACACAGAGAGAAGACTGTACTAAAAGGAAAGTCTGAACTGTTAAATGCTTACAGTAAAAAAGAGGAAAGATCTTAAATCTGAACTCTATTTTTAGACTTCTAGGAAGCAGAAAATGGAAAACAAACTAGACTCAAGTTTAGCAGAAGGAAACAGGTAAATAAGAAAGATTAAACCAGAGATAAAATAGAAAGCAGAAAAATATAAAAATCAACAAACCAAGAGTTGATGTTTTGAAAAAAACTGTATAGGAAAACCCCACTAAGACTAAGGAAAAGAGAAAAAAGATTCAAATAACTAAAAACAGATATGAAACAAGAGTGATTACAACTGAGGTTAAAGAAAGTTTCTAAAGATAAGGAAGTTCTATCACCAATAATGCCTATAAATGACAGAATATAGGAGATACTGGCAAATTCTCAGAAACATACAAACTCTTTTACTTATTAAGAAATTAAAAAATTGAGAAGTGTTAAAAGTGAAAGTGTTAGCCACTCAGTCATGTCCGACTCTTTGTGACCTCATGGACTGTAGCCCACAAGGCTCCTCTGTCCATGGAATTTCTCCAGATAAGAATACTGGACTAGACAGCCATTCCTTTCTCCAGGGAATCTTCCGACCCAGGGATAGAACCTGAGTCTCCCGCACTGCAGGCAGATTCTTTGATTTGAGTCACCAGGGAAGCCCATTATAACTAGAGAGATTTAAAAAGTAGTCAGAAACCTCTAAAAAAAAAATAGGACCAAATTCTACCAAACATTTCCGTAAGAATTACCACTAATCCTGCTAATTGTATGAGCAAGCATGATTCTAATAGTTTGATGATTTCCCAAAGACACAAGGAAGGAAAACTAGAAACCAATACTTCTGATAAATACTGATGCAAAATTAAAACACTTGCAAACCCACTTCAACACACATTAAAAAGATCTGGAGAAACAGACACAGAGAACAGATGGAGGAGGGAGGGGAGGAAGGAGAGGGTGAGATGTATGGAGAGAGTAACATGGAAACTTACATTACCATATGTAAAGCAGAGAGCCAATGCGAATTTGCTGACTGACTCAGGGAACTCAAACAGGGGCTCTTTAACAACCTACAGGGGTGGGATAGGGAGGAAGATGGGAGGGAGGGGACATAGGTATACCTATGGCTGATTCATGTTGGTATTTGGCAGAAAACAACAACTCCTGTAAAGCCATTATCCTTCAATTACAATAAATAAATAAAAAGATCTGACACTATGACCAAGTGGAGTTTAATCATATAAGGCAAGGAGAAGTCAACATTAGATCAGATCAGATCAGATCAGTCGCAGTTGTGTCTGACTCTTTGTGACCCCATGAACTGCAGCACACCAAGCCTCCCTGTCCATCACCAACTCCTGGAGGTCACTCAGACTCACATCCATCGAGTCAGTGATGCCATCCAGCCATCTCATCCTCTGTCGTCCCCTTCTCCTCCTGCCCCCAATCCCTCCCAGCATCAGAGTCTTCTCCAAATCAATTAATATGACACAATACATTAACAGATTAATTGAAAAAAAAAACCAGGATCATCTCGATGCAGAAAAAAACCATTTGACAAAAATTTGACAACCTTTCAAGATGCAACACTCAACAAACTGCAAACAATACATTATACCAACATCAGCATAATAAATGCCATTATGAAAAGACCACAGCAATGGGGAAAGAATGAAAGCTTTTCCTCTGAGGTCAAGAAGAAGGCAAGGATGCACACTCTGCACTACAGTTCAACAAAGCACTGAAACCCTTAGAGCAATTAGATGAGAAAAAGAAATCAAAGGTCCCCAAATTGAAAAAGAAGTAAATTTATCTTCTTTCCCATGTGACAAAGTTTCATCAGTAAAAATCATAAAGATTACAAAAGAAACACGTTATATCAAAAAAGACTCTTTAATAACCACACAGAGTATCAATCAACCAATTAACTCATTATCAAAACTGCAATGGCAATCTTTGTAGAAGCAAAATAAAACATGGTGAAAGTCACAGAACTATTCAAAGAGCAAACAGCAAAACTCTTGAAGAAGGAAGATGGAGGTCTTTCTATTTCAACACCTATTACAAGGTAATCAAGGTGATGTGGTACTGGTATAAAAACAGATAAATAAACCAACTGAACAGAACACAGTATTCAGAAATAATTCTTTGTGTATATGTAAGGTATATTCACAAGGATGTCAAGACACACAAAAGGGCAAGGACAGTCTCAATAACCATGATGCTGAGAAAATAGATATCCACCAGCAAAAGAATGAAGGTGGAATCTTGCTTGCATTAAAGGTTAAAACATCTCTGTGTCAAAGGATTCAATCCACAGAGTGAAAGGACAACCTCTGAAGAATGGAGGTGATGAAAATTTCCACTTGCCAGAGACTTAGATTCATTTCATAGATTAAATCTTATGATAAACTAAAAAACCCTGTATCACTGATGTCTATTTCTGAACTTTCCATTCTATTAGCAATAAGGATTTAAAGAGATTGACCCACATTTTAGTTTGAACTGCCTTTAAAAAGTCAGAACAAACTGCCCCAACTGATCTGATTCACAGATTTTACCGGCTATTGTGCATATTAATACCTGACTTCCATTTGCAGTTTCCTTACCCTGGTGGACAGAGCAGACATCCAGATGGGGCCTAAGCAATCCCTGATTCCCAACAGCACTAAGACGGGGTTGGACCCCGTCTCCAACCCGTGGGTGAGAAGCCCTGCCCAGGATGGTGCCCAAGGGAGCCTCCTCACAAGGGCCAGTTCACCAGGTCATGGGGAGACGGGATCTAAGTGGAGACGACAGGCCCTGAGGGAAGGCCCCGAGTGAGTGTGCATGTACAGGAGTCAGACAGGACACTCCACAGTCAGACATGATTAGCGAGTCCAGAGAAGGGCATTTCAGGAAGGACAGACTAAATAAGACCTTACCTGAGAAAGAGCCATGCCTCACTCCTTTTCTTTCCTCTTCCTTAACTTCAGAGCTTCCTCAGGAAACACAAGTCTTCAGAGGTCTATCATGAAAGTTGAAAACATGTTGTTTAATGCTTAGGGTCAACACATCCCCTTCCTGAGCCCCAACCACACACACAGGGAAGCCCTCACCATGAGGAACACACAGTCCCCTGTGGCCACTGTCTCAGAAGGGACTCAGGACAGTCAACTTCTGCAGAGAGACCAACATGGGACTTTCCCACACTTTCCCTCAGATCACACTCCCCTCCTGGTGAGGCCTCATGTCCACAGCAGCAGGGGGCACCTCAGCTGACCAGGCAATCTCCTTCAGGTCACACAGCAGGCCCTGATCCATCCCCAGTCAGAACAGAGCCTGCCCTTCTCAGCCCAGATCTCAGCCCTCAGGATTGGGACGACTCAGAGTCCTGATGCTCAGTGAGAGATCCAGATTGGAATCAGCTGGGGCATCTTAAACATTCTTGAGCTGTGGACCAACACAAGTTACCTGAAAGGGAAATCTCTGGTCAGAGGGTATAAAACACGGGTATGCAAAATGCCTCATGAATGAAACGTGAAGCCTGGACTGAGCACCATTCAGAGAAGAAGAGCACTCCTCAACTCTCTTTTTCTTTCCCAGCCTTACTAAGGTGTAACTAACAAAAATGGTATAAATGTACTGTGTACAAAGTGATTATGTGATAGATTCATACACTGAATAATTATTATAGTCGAGTAAGTTACACTTACACCTATGAATATACTGTATTATTTCTCTCTGGGTGAATTTCAAGGATACAGAAACACTACAGGCAGCATGCAGTACCTCAGTTACTTACTTATTTTACAACTGAAAATCTCTACTCTTTACCTAACAGTGCCCCATTTCTCCCTCCACCCAGCTCCTGGTAACAGCCTTATTACTCAATGGCTCTATGAGTTTGACAATTCTAGTTTCCACACAGTGTCTGTCCTCCTTTGTCAGGCTTATTTAACTTGGCATAATGTTCTCTAGGTTCATTCATTTTGGCATAAATGCAGGATTTTTGATTTTTATATTTATATATAGAGAAAAAATAGTTCATGAGCATACAGTATATAATAAATATTTCTATACCACACTTTTGTTACCTATTCTTTTGTCAAGAGACATCTGGGCTGTGTCTATGCCTTGGCTACTGCAAATCCAGTCACACTCACGGGACTCTGGACATATCTCTGAAAAACTGATTGCTTTTCCTTTGGATATCTGTCAGAAATGAGTTTGACAGACTGTAGAACTGTTTTATATTAATTTGTTAAGGAACTTCCACTTTATTTTCCGACAAAGCAGTACCATTTACATTACCACCAACAGTGAAGTTAAGATTCCGTGTTTTTTGTACCATACCTGTGTCTGTGCTCAGACCATGAACTCCTTATTGCCAAATTCAGACTGAAATTGAAGAAAGTAGGGAAAACTACTAGACCATTCAGGTATGACCTAAATCAAATCCCTTATGATTCTACAGTGGAAGTGAGAAATAGATTTAAGGGCCTAGATCTGATAGATAGAGTGCCTGATGAACTATGGAATGAGGTTCGTGACATTGTACAGGAGACAGGGATCAAGACCATCCCCATGGAAAAGAAATGCAAAAAAGCAAAATGGCTGTCTGGGGAGGCCTTGCAAATAGCTGCGAAAAGAAGAGAATTGAAAAGCAAAGGAGAAAAGGAAAGATATAAACATCTGAATGCAGAGTTCCAAAGAATAGCAAGAAGAGATAAGAAAGCCTTCTTCAGCGATCAATGCAAAGAAATAGAGGAAAACAACAGAATGGGAAAGACTAGGGATCTCTTCAAGAAAATCAGAGATACCAAAGGAACATTTCATGCAAAGATGGGCACGATAAAGGACAGAAATGGTATGGACCTAACAGAAGCAGAAGATATTAAGAAGAGGTGGCAAGAATACACAGAAGAACTGTACAAAAAAGAGCTTCACGGACCCAGATAATCATGATGATGTGATCACTGACCTAGAGCCAGACATCTTGGAATGTGAAGTCAAATGAGCCTTAGAAAGCATCACTAGGAACAAAGCTAGTGGAGGTGATGGAATTCCAGTGGAGCTATTCCAAATCCTGAAAGATGATGCTGTGAAAGTGCTACACTCAATATGCCAGCAAATTTGGAAAACTCAGCAGTGGCCACAAGATTGGAAAAGGTCAGTTTTCATCCCAATCCCAAAGAAAGGCAATGCCAAAGAATGCTCAAACTACCGAACAATTGGACTCATCTCACACGCTAGTAAAGTAATGCTCAAAATTCTCCAAGCCAGGCTTCAGCAATATGTGAACCGTGAACTTCCTGATGTTCAAGCTGGTTTTAGAAAAGGCAGAGGAACCAGAGATCAAATTGCCAACATCCGCTGGATCATGGAAAAAGCAAGAGAGTTCCAGAAAAACATCTATTTCTGCTTTATTGACTATGCCAAAGCCTTTGACTGTGTAGATCACAATAAACTATGGAAAATTCTGAAAGAGATGGGAATACCAGACCACCTGATCTGCCTCTTGAGAAATCTGTATGCAGGTCAGGAAGCAACAGTTAGAACTGGTCATGGAACAACAGACTGGTTCGAAATAGGAAAAGGAGTACGTCAAGGCTGCATATTGTCACCATGTTTATTTAACTTATATGCAGAGTACATCATGAGAAATGCTGGACTGGAAGAAACACAAGCTGGAATCAAGATTGCCGGAATAAATATCAATAACCTCAGATATGCAGATGACACCACTCTTATAGCAGAAAGTGAAGAGGGGCTAAAAAGCCTCTTGATGAAAGTGAAAGTGGAGAGTGAAAAGGTTGGCTTAAAGCTCAACATTCAGAAAACAAAGATCATGGCATCTGGTCCCATCACTGCATGGGAAATAGATGGAGAAACATTGGAAACAGTGTCAGACTTAGTTTTCTGGGCTCCAAAATCACTGCAGATGTTGACTGCAGCCATGAAATTAAAAGACGCTTACTCCTTGGAAGGAAAGTTGGAAGGAAGGAAATTAAAAGACGCTTAATTTCCTTCCTTGGAAGGAAATTAAAAGACGCTTACTCCTTGGAAGGAACAGTGTCAGACTTAGTTTTCTGGGCTCCAAAATCACTGCAGATGTTGACTGCAGCCATGAAATTAAAAGACGCTTACTCCTTGGAAGGAAAGTTGGAAGGAAGGAAATTAAAAGACGCTTAATTTCCTTCCTTGGAAGGAAATTAAAAGACGCTTACTCCTTGGAAGGAACAGTGTCAGACTTAGTTTTCTGGGCTCCAAAATCACTGCAGATGTTGACTGCAGCCATGAAATTAAAAGATGCTTACTCCTTGGAAGGAAAGTTATGATCAACCTAGATCAGATCAGATCAGATCAGATCAGATCAGTTGCTCAGTCGTGTCCGACTCTTTGCGACCCCATGAACCGCAGCATGCCAGGCCTCCCTGTCCATCACCAGCTCTCGGAGGTCACTCAGACTCGCATCCATCGAGTCAGTGATGCCATCCAGCCATCTCATCCTCTGTCGTCCCCTTCTCCTCCTGCCCTCAATCCCTCCCAGCATCAGAGTCTTCTCCAATGAGTCAACTCTTCGCATGAGGTGGCCAAAATACTGGAGTTTCAGCTTTAGCATCATTCCTTCTAAAGAAATTCCAGGATTGATCTCCTTCAGAATGGACTGGTTGGATCTTCTTGCAGTCCAAGGGACTCTCAAGAGTCTTCTCCAACACCACAGTTCAAAAGCATCAATTCTTCAGCACTCAGCCTTCTTCACAGTCCAGCTCTCACATCCATACATGACCACAGGAAAGACCATAGCCTTGACTAGGCGAACCTTTGTTGGTAAAGTAATGTCTCTGCTTTTGAATATGCTATCTAGGTTGGTCATAACTTTCCTTCCAAGGAGCAAGCGTCTTTTAATTTCATGGATGCAGTCACCATCTGCAGTGATTTTGGAGCCCAGAAAAACAAAGTCTGAGACTGTTTCCATTGTTTCCCCATCTATTTCCCATGAACTGATGGGACCAGATGCCATGATCTTCGTTTTCTGAATGTTGAGCTTTAAGCCAACCTTTTCACTCTCCACTTTCACTTTCATCAAGAGGCTTTTTAGCCCCTCTTCACTTTCTGCCATAAGAGTGGTGTCATCTGCCTATCTGAGGTTATTGATATTTCTCCCGGCAATCTTGATTCCAACTTGTGTTTCTTCCAGTCCAGCATTTCTCATGATGTACTCTGCATATAAGTTAAATAAACGTGGTGACAATATGCAGCCTTGACGTACTCCTTTTCCTATTTGGAACCAGTCTGTTGTTCCATGACCAGTTCTAACTGTTGCTTCCTGACCTGCATGGTAGCATATTCAAAAGCAGAGACATTACTTTACCAACAAAGGTTCGCCTAGTCAAGGCTATGGTCTTTCCTGTGGTCATGTATGGATGTGAGAGCTGGACTGTGAAGAAGGCTGAGTGCCGAAGAATTGCTGCTTTTGAACTGTGGTGTTGGAGAAGACTCTTGAGAGTCCCTTGGACTGCAAGAAGATCCAATCGGTCCATTCTGAAGGAGATCAATCCTGGAATTTCTTTGGAAGGAATGATGCTAAAGCTGAAACTCCAGTATTTTGGCTACCTCATGCGAAGAGTTGACTCATTAGAGAAGACTGATGCTGGGAGGGATTGAGGGCAGGAGGAGAAGGGGACGACAGAGGATGAGATGGCTGGATGGCATCACTGACTTGATGGGTGTGAGTCTGAGTGACCTCTGGGAGCTGGTGATGGACAGGGAGGCCTGGCGTGCTGCGGTTCATGGGGTCGCAAAGAGTCGGACACGACTGAGCGACTGATCTGATCTCTGTGTGTGTGCTTATTTTGTGAGGTACAGGAGTAGATGACAGAGAACCCAGCACTAGCCTGGCAGCAAGAAAGTTGCAGCTCCATCTTCTAGAGGACAAGCCTCCGGGCTGCAGATCACTGTGGCATCGCTGCCCTCTGATTTTTGGAGACATCTTCCCCTACATCATAGGACTTTATGACTCTTCTCAGGTTGGGCTGAGAGATTCCTACTGAGCAGGACCACCTTATAACAAGCATTCTGCAATCTTAACCTTAGTACTCCTAATTTCCCAGTGGGCCTCAAACAAACTTACAAACTTTCATGGTGTCCACAGAGCCCATAATGAGCCTCGAACCCTCTTATACAAACACAAAGCATTCCAAGCCCTGATAACTCACGCATCAGGCAAAATACAAAAGAGGACACCCAAGGATCGACAGACACAAGACACCATATTTTCATTTACAGTGAGTGATCCAGGTCAAACACCAAAATCTCCAAAGACTATGAAAAAGAGGGTAATTCCAATGATGCACATGGCCCAGTGAGACCTCAGCATCTTCCAAGGAAACACTCCAGATTCTCTTGGTATCTTCCCAAATGCACATGAACCTTTCTTCACAGGTAACCCCAAGTACACAATGATACCAAAGTTGATGCAAAAAATGACCTGAGATTTTCCGTTACTCTATGGTGCCTGCCTGCTAAAAGAGCCAACAAAAGCCAGGGCGTGGAGTGGATGCTGGGGGCACCTGCTAGAACCAGCTCCTCAAGCCCAAGGCTCCCATCCTCCTGCACCCACAGGTGCCTGTGGGCTCATCCCAGGTCACAGTTCTAACAGTGGAAAAGACTTCCCTTGACTGAATTCCACGTCCTTCATTGCTGCTCATGTGTGGTCACAAGTTGTCAAATCAAACCTGTGCAGGCAAGTGTCAGCCTCAGCACTGCTGTCCCGGGAACACGAGCTAAGGCACTGGAACCTCAAACCATTCCATGCGCGCTCTCCAACAAACCCACTCCCAGGTTCTGTAGCCTGAACTGAGACATTCTTTTCCAACAGACCCAAACCCGCCTTGTCCCTGCAACTACACTTGGGATGGGCACACACTCCATTCACTGGGCTCACCTTGATGCCCCCAAGTACTGCCATAAGCCTTCTGCAGACCCCACCAGGCTCCCTCCGCTTTCCCCATTTGTCTACCTCTCTTCCCTGCATGACTGGACTAAGCAAGACTAAAGCGCACAGGGGTTTCTTGGGAAAGAGGATCACAAGAGGAGTGCCCACGAGCTACCACCCAAAGGACACTGTACGTGCAGTATGAAAATCAAGAGACTGGCCCTCCTGGGAAAGTCTGCCACCACCTGGGGACACTATGGAGTCCAGGTACAAAGGCATTTGAGATGAGGAAGTCTCAAAGCAAGGGTCTCCAGGTCTCACTCTCTCCTGTTTTCCCCACCCACACCTTTGGAAAATATTCTAGCCCTTGGGAGGGGGAAGGCGGGCAGCGTCTCCTTCCTGCCCCACTAGGTTTTGCATTTCTGCTCATTCTCAGTGCACTGAAATCACAATCGCTGACACTGAGCACATGAACTCCTAGAAAGCAAAGCTGCTGTCCACAATGGTGACTGGTCCCTGGATGGACAGAGCTTAGATCTGGGGGCTGCAGAGGACGAAACACAGCAGACTAAACATGGGGACATCTTAGCCCACTGCTTGAGGACACCAGTTCTGTAGGGCTTTTTGGGATTTCCTGTATTTCTTGGCTCTTCTTTTGAGTAATTAAGTAGTCACATGGGGTAAAGATCAATTACAGCTGAAATGTCCAGAACATGGGAAACATCTTCATCACCTGCCCTGTTCTCTTGGTCTTTCCTGAGGATTATTCAGCCAAACTCATAGTCCTGTCATCTAAAGACATTTCCAGTATCAGGTACTGCAGCCACGTTGGGAAAAAGAGGAACACCATGAGCCATAAAAAGAGGGGAACCAGGAAGGACTCAAAATAATCCATGAGGAAGGGCATTAATTTCTGCTGATGGCAACTGATACAGAGGCAATAAACCTGGGTAACATGAGAGAGACTGTTAGGAGGGGATGGGGAGACCTCTCTGAGCCTAGACTTGAAGGGTGACAAAGGGCCTGAGCCATGGTGACCTGAAGGTGAGAAAAGGAACTACAATATCAGACAGAAATGGTTTTGGTATTTGGAAACAGAGAAAAGGTAAATGAGACGAGGAAAGGCTGAAACACGAGCAAAGGGTTAGCTCCCAGAATGAGGCTGGAGACACTGACAGGGCCCTGAGCTTGACAGAGGGCTGTGGAGCCACAGCAAGGAGTCAAGCTTTTGTCCCAAGAACAAATGAAAGTAAGTGGAGGTCTGATGTCAGGACGTAAAAAAAAATATCTCCCTTTAGATTTAGCCTTATTCATAGAAGTCATCTGATTCTGAGCCTGTGATCCTGCATCTATCCTACAGTTTTCCTTTTCGTTTTTCATTCAGGGGAGGACTGGGATCTATTTAAAATTCTAATTACCACCAGACACTCCTTCCAAACCAGAACTGCCACACACAGACACACAGCCAATCTGGCTAATAATTTCAGGGGTCAGTGTTGCTCACGCTCAGAGTTTCCGGTCTAGTCTCTCATCTCCATGTTACAAGTGGGCTCCCTCAGGCCCAGAGAGAAGCCGTTTATGAGAAGGTCTGAGCTGAGTGAAGAGAACCAGGTATAACTGAATAATGAAATGGGAGGCTGAAGGGCAAGGGGACCACGTGTGTCCTTAATGCCCATCCCATTTAACACCAGGAACATCTGTCATGTATCTGAGCAAAAAAAACTTTTCTTTCAAGATTGGGTCAAACTGATACCAAGCAGGTAATTCTTTATTATAAGATTGCAGTAAAATATTTTAAAAATACAGAATTGCAAATATATATCCACTGGTACAAAAAACATTGTTAAGGGGTCAGCTTAAAAATAGGATCTGAGCAATCTTTTTTATCATGAATAGAGAGGCTCTGTTGGAAGGTTCCAGGTCAATCCAGCCCATCCTTCCTCATTTGCACAGAAAAGTCAAAAAGGGACCTGATGGAAACATCTTCATATCACCTTACAGCTCATTTTTCACTGATCATAGAAAATGGAGAAAACAGACCATTACACTAACCAGTTAAATTAGGTGTTTTTTTTCATTTTTTGAAAGGAAAGAATGAAGCATTTTATTTTGTTGGTTTTGTTGCGCTAAATGGTCTTTTATTTTCCCATTTCTCAAAGAAATGCCTTTAATTTCACAAGATCTAATGTCATACCTCCATTATTCTCTAGTAAAGAGATGAGACCAGAAATATCCATTTGTGTGTGCACATATAAACACATACACACAATTCATGTCTTTGGTAAAACCACAGTTGAAAATATGTCTATTTTATTACACGATGTCCCATACATAAAACCCTCCAAGATGTATTTCTCTTTGAATTCAGAGAAAGGGAAGGGAGGTAATCTTTGCTTATTAACTTGTAAAATTTCAGTTTCCTCATTTTTAATTTTTAATTATTTTAATTGGAGGATAATTACCTATAATATTGTGATGGTTTTTGCCATACATCAACATGAATTGGACATGTATACCCCCATCCTGAACCCCCTTCCACCTCCCTCCTCACCCAATCTCTCTGGGTTGTTCCAGAGCATTGGCTTTGGGTGCCCTACTTTGTGCATCGAACTTGCACTGATCAGTCTATTTTACATATGGTAATACACATGTTTCAATGCTATTCTCTCAAATCATCCCACCCTCGCCTTCTCCCACTCAGTCCAAAAGTCTGTTCTTTACATCTGTGTCTTCCTTTGTTGCCCTGCATGTAGGATGGTTGGTACCATCTTTCTAAATTCCATATATATGCATTAATATACAGTATTTGTCTTTCTCTTTCTGACTTCACTCTGTATTATAGGCTCTAGGTTCATCTACCTCGTTAGAACTGATAAACGAGGTGACGTTTTTGCTAAGTATGGCACAAAATAGTCTAAGATGATTTACTACTTACCAAAGAAAATTTCAAATGTATGACATGAAGGGAAGAAAGCTCTAAGGCAAGGAATGAATCTGAAAAAAATTTGAAAAAAAAAAATTGTGAATTATTTTTAATCTAAAAATCTGGTGTCAAAGTTTAGAAAAACACTGAGAATAATTATATTTAGAAAAGGATGATAAGAGTAGAATACTGGAAACTAAAAAAGCTTATTTCTGAAGTTAAAAATGATTACAGAGACTGAATGAATTAAGATCTATTCCAAGTCACAAAAAGCACCATACATAAAGAAAGGAGAAAATGTGAATTCATTAAAAAAAAAAAAAAAGGTGCTCCTTTAAAAAAAAAAAAGAAAAACAAACTACCACAGTGACAGTCGGTCATTTCTTGCTCCAGGTGTCTTCTTCCTTGACCTCTATCTTATGATAGGACAAGGGAAGGGGGTCACTCACAACTCAGTAAATCAAGCCACTGCCCCAGGCTCAACAGGGTTTGCAAATGAAAGTCATCTTCTGCCACAAGTAATAAAAAAAAGACACAAGCTTTATAGACAGGAGTTTTGAAATTCTCAGCCTCCTCTATATAACTAAAAAAATAATCTGTACCCAAACAACTGGCCACACATGGATCGAGCTTACCCCTCTGTTCACCTATCTCCCTATTTCATCTGAGTCTCGGTGTCTCTTTTTCTCCCCCTCTGCTCTCCTGCTGTTCCTGTCCTATTTCCTGCCTCACACCTGTCCTGTCCCAGGCTGCTGCAGTTCGTTCCCCCTCGAAATGCTCTCTCTCTCCAAACCTTCCTGAGCCTTTCAAAAATCCATACCTATGTCTGCCTCTTTCTTCCCCCATTTCGGCTCCCTCTCTGCGCTCCAGATTACTCCCCTTCTTTCGCTGTGACTCTCCTTTCCTCCCCACTCTCTGGCAGGCCATGAGGCTATGCTTCCTCCCAGCCCCTTTCTTCCTCTGCTCCTTACCTCTTTCTCTACCAGCACCATGAAACCGGCCACCTCAGATTGAGACTTGAACTCTTGTGGCAGGACTCCAGCCGGGTGAAAACACAACTCGGGACTCTAACCCAAGAGGCCTGGACTCAAACCCGGCTAAAACCCAGTCAGGGCCTCTCCACCTCTGACGTCCTTCATTGCCCTTCGCCTCCCAGCTCCCAGCTCCCATCATTGATACAGGGCAGTTCTCCCTAAGCTGTTTTCCAATCCCTGGAGATCTGGCTTTTTAATTTATTAATACTTCTCTATTTTACTCACTTGGCTATTTTCAAGGCTTAACCTCTTTCACTTGACTATCCCTTTGCAAGTCCCTCAGCCATTCTCAGGGTTCCCACTGGTTCTCCCAGATGCTTTTCTCCTCAGTTTCAGTTATTTCTCTCAGTCCTTCGGACTCTGCTTCTCCTGATCCTCCTGCCTCCTGAATTTACTGAGTGGGCGACAGAACGAGGCGCACCCGTACCGGAAGAGCACCTTTTCCGACCGAGCTGAATTGGGCATGAACAGCACTGGCTGTCACATGGCTGAACCAGGTCACCTACCCTACGCGGGGTGAGGGGACGGGCTGACAGGAAAGGGGGGGGGGGGGCTGCGGGGCAGAAGGACCGGCCTCAGGAGACGCGAGGACAGAGGGGCTGGCAGGGAGGGGGCTCAGGAGCGGGGCGGGCTCTCCGGAATCCCGGGACCAGGGAGAGGGCGCGGTCTCTCCGGGAGCCTGGGCGACGGGCTCTGCCTCCAGCGGTGGAGAAGGCGACGCGGCGGGGCGCGACTCCAACTCGCGAGAGAGGGCTTTACTTGGCGAGGCAAGAGGTAAAAAGGGTTTTGAACAGGAAAATGTCGCCAGAGACGGTGTCTACGCGGAGAGAGGGCCGAAACCGCCTCAGAAACACTTTAAAACCCAAACGAAAAGATAACTGGGCCGCAACGGCAGCGGCAGCGTCTATTCGGGGCCGAGCACCGGGTGCCAGGGTTTTCAGGTCGCTGGCAATTCCCACACCGTGAGGACGAGTGAGCGGGGGCGGAGGTGGGGATTGGAGGGTGTCGAGCTCTGCAAACTTACTCTAGAAGGAAGCTTAGGCGCCGATCGGGGACCTCGGCTCCGCGCTCTCCAACTTCCGGCTCTGTGTGAAAGGGCTTTTGGTGTTAGAGCCGCGGCTTCCGACCGGGGGCGGGGCGAGCACCGGCTGTGCGCGGAGTTCGTGGGAGGGGCGGGCCCTGGACGGGGGCGGGGCCTGTTACCTTGACAGCACCAAGTTACCTTCTGTAACACTGCTCAGGTAAAAGCTTCAAGTTCTGTCGGAAGCCAAGATACTTCCTCTTAAGACTAAAAGGGTTTGAGATCAGATCAGTCGCTCAGTCGTGTCCGACTCTTTGAGACCCCATGAACTGCAGCACGCCAGGCCTCCCTATCCATCACCAGCTCCCGGAGGTCACCCAGACTCACATTCATCAAGTCAGTGATGCCATCCAGCCATCTCATCCTCTGTCGTCCCCTTCTCCTCCTGCCCTCAATCCCTCCCAGCATCACAGTCTTCTCCAATGAGTCAACTCTTCGCATGAGGTGGCCAAAATACTGGAGTTTCAGCTTTAGCATCATTCCTTCCAAAGAAATCCCAGGGCTGATCTCCTTCAGAATGGACCGGTTGGATCTCCTTGCAGTCCAAGGGACTCTCAAGAGTCTTCTCCAACACCACAGTTCAAAAGCATCAATTCTTCAGCGCTCAGCCTTCTTCACAGTCCAGCTCTCACATCCATACATGACGACAGGAAAGACCATAGCCTTGACTAGGCGAAGCTTTGTTGGCAAAGTGATGTCTCTGCTTTTGAATATACTATCAAGGTTGGTCATAACTTTCCTTCCAAGGAGTAAGCGTCTTTTAATTTCATGGCTGCAGTCAACATCTGCAGTGATTTTGGAGCCCAGAAAAAGAAAGTCTGACACTGTTTCCACTGTTTCTCCATCTATTTCCCATGTAGTGATGGGACCAGATGCCATGATCTTCGTTTTCTGAATGTTGAGCTTTAAGCCAACCTTTTCACTCTCCACTTTCACTTTCATCAAGAGGCTTTTTAGTTTCTCTTCACTTTCTGCCATAAGGGTTTTATCATCTGCATATCTGAGGTTATTGATATTTCTCCCAGCAATCTTGATTCCAGCTTGTGTTTCCTCCAGTCCAGCATTTCTCATGATGTACTCTGCATATAAGTTAAATAAACATGGTGACAATATACAGCCTTGACGTACTCCTTTTTCTATTTGGAACCAGTCTGTTGTTCCATGACCAGTTCTAACTGTTGCTTCCTGACCTGCATACAGATTTCTCAAGAGGCAGATCAGGTGGTCTGGTATTCCCATCTCTCTCAGAATTTTCCACAGCTTATTGTGATCTACACAGTCAAAGGCTTTGGCATAGTCAATAAAGCAAAAATAGATGTTTTTCTGGAACTCTCTTGCTTTTTCGATGATCCAGAGGATGTTGGCAATTTGATCTCTGGTTCCTCTGCCTTTTCTAAAACCAGCTTGAACATCAGGAAGTTCACGGTTCACATATTGCTGAAGCCTGGCTTGGAGAATTTTGAGCATTACTTTACTAGCGTGTGAGATGAGTGCAATTGTGCGGTAGTTTGAGCACTCTTTGGTATTGCCTTTCTTTGGGATTGGGATGAAAACTGACCTTTTCCAATCTTGTGGCCACTGCTGAGTTTTCAAAATTTGCTGGCATATTGAGTGCAGCACTTTCACAGCATCATCTTTCAGGATTTGGAATAGCTCCACTGGAATTCCATCACCTCCACTATCTTTGTTCATAGTGATGCTTTCTAAGGCCCACTTGACTTCACATTCCAGGATGTCTGGCTCTAGGTCAGTGATCACACCATCATGATTATCTGGGTCGTGAAGCTCTTTTTTGTACAGTTCTTCTGTGTATTCTTGCCACCTCTTCTTAATATCTTATGCTTCCGTTAGGTCCTTACAATTTCTGTCCTTTATCGAGCCCATTTTTGCATGAAATGTTCCTTTGGTATTTCTGATTTTCTTGAATAGATCCTTAGTCTTTCCCATTCTGTTGTTTTCCTCTATTTCTTTGCATTGATCGCTGAAGAAGGCTTTCTTATCTCTTCTTGCTATTCTTTGGAACTCTGCATTCAGATGTTTATATCTTTCCTTTTCTCCTTTGCTTTTCAATTCTCTTCTTTTCGCAGCTATTTGCAAGGCCTCCCCAGACAGCCATTTTGCTTTTTTGCATTTCTTTTCCATGGGGATGGTCTTGATCCCTGTCTCCTGTACAATGTCACGAACCTCATTCCATAGTTCATCAGGCACTCTATCTATCAGATCTAGGCCCTTAAAACTATTTCTCACTTCCACTGTATAATCATAAGGGATTTGATTCAGGTCATACCTGAATGGTCTAGCGGTTTTCCCTACTTTCTTCAATTTCAGTCTGAATTTGGCAATAAAGAGTTCATGGTCCGAGCCACAGTCAGCTCCTGGTCTTGTTTTTGCTGATTGTATAGAGCTTCTCCATCTTTGGCTGCAAAGAATATAATCGATCTCATTTCGGTGTTGACCATCTGGTGATGTCCATGTACAGAGTCTTCTCTTTTGTTGTTGGAAGCGGGTATTTGCTATGACCAGTGCATTTTCTTGGCAAAACTCTGTTAGTCTTTGCCCTGCTTCATTCTGTATTCCAAGGCCAAATTTGCCTGTTACAGGGTTTATTCTCAATAAAAAGCCATTTTTCATAGCATGGTGTGCTCAGATCCTGCTAGTGAGGCTGAAGCAATTCAGGGATCTGGGAACTTGGGCAGTTTTAACAAACAAGAATGGGACTCAGATCAGATCAGATCAGTTCCCAGTCGTGTCCGACTCTTTGCGACCCCATGAACTGCAGCACGCCAGGCCTCCCTGTCCATCACCAGCTCCTGGAGATCACCCAGACTCAGATTCATCGAGTCAGTGATGCCATCCAGCCATCTCATCCTCTGTCGTCCCCTTCTCCTCCTGCTCTCAATCCCTCCCAGCATCAGAGTCTTCTCCAATGAGTCAACTCTTCGCATGAGGTGGCCAAAATACTGGAGTTTCAGCTTTAGCATCATTTCTTCCAAAGAAATCCCAGGGCTGATCTCCTTCAGAATGGACCGGTTGGCTCTCCTTGCAGTCCAAGGGACTCTCAAGAATCTTCTCCAACACCACAGTTCAAAAGCATCAATTCTTCGGCGCTCAGCCTTCTTCACAGTCCAGCTCTCACATCCATACATGACGACAGGAAAGACCATAGCCTTGACTAGACGAATCTTTGTTGGCAAAGTGATTTCTCTGCTTTTGAATATGCTGTCTAGGTTGGTCATAACTTTCCTTCCAAGAAGTAAGTGTCTTTTAATTTCATGGCTGCAGTCACCATCTACAGTGGTTTTGGAGCCCAGAAAACTAAAGTCTGACACTGTTTCCACTGTTTCTCCATCTATTTCCCATGTAGTGATGGGACCAGATGCCATGATCTTCGTTTTCTGAATGTTGAGGTTTAAGCCAACCTTTTCACTCTCCACTTTCACTTTCATCAAGAGGCTTTTGAGTTCCTCTTCACTTTCTGCCATAAGGGTGGTGTCATCTGCATATCTGAGGTTATTGATATTTCTCCCGGCAATCTTGATTCCAGCTTCTGTTTCTTCCAGTCCAGCATTTCTCATGATGTACTCTGCATATAAGTTAAATAAACATGGTGACAATATACAGCCTTGACGTACTCCTTTTTCTATTTGGAACCAGTCTGTTGTTCCATGACCAGTTCTAACTGTTGCTTCCTGACCTGCATACAGATTTCTCAAGAGGCAGATCAGGTGGTCTGGTATTCCCATCTCTCTCAGAATTTTCCACAGCTTATTGTGATCTACACAGTCAAAGGCTTTGGCATAGTCAATAAAGCAGAAATAGATGTTTTTCTGGAGCTCTCTTGCTTTTTCGATGATCCAGAGGATGTTGGCAATTTGATCTCTAGTTCCTCTGCCTTTTCTAAATCCAGCTTGAACATCAGGAAGTTCACGGTTCACATATTGCTGAAGCCTGGCTTGGAGAATTTTGAGCATTACTTTACTAGCGTGTGAGATGAGTGCAATTGTGCGGTAGTTTGAGCATTCTTTGGCACTGCCTTTCTTTGGGATTGGGATGAAAACTGACCTTTTCCAATCTTGTGGCCACTGCTGAGTTTTCGAAATTTGCTGGCATATTGAGTGCAGCACTTTCACAGCATCATCTTTCAGGATTTGGAATAGCTCCACTGGAATTCCATCACCTCCACTATCTTTGTTCATAGTGATGCTTTCTAAGGCCCACTTGACTTCACATTCCAGGATGTCTGGCTCTAGGTCAGTGATCACACCATCATGATTATCTGGGTCGTGAAGCTCTTTTTTGTACAGTTCTTCTGTGTATTCTTGCCACCTCTTCTTAATATCTTCTGCTTCCGTTAGGTCCTTACAATTTCTGTCCTTTATCGAGCCCATTTTTGCATGAAATGTTCCTTTGGTATTTCTGATTTTCTTGAATAGATCCTGAGTCTTTCCCATTCTGTTGTTTTCCTCTATTTCTTTGCATTGATCGCTGAAGAAGGCTTTCTTATCTCTTCTTGCTATTCTTTGGAACTCTGCATTCAGATGTTTATATCTTTCCTTTTCTCCTCTGCTTTTCACTTCTCTTCTTTTCGCAGCTATTTGCAAAGCCTCCCCAGACAGCCATTTTGCTTTTTTGCATTTCTTTTCCATGGGGATGGTCTTGATCCCTGTCTCCTGTACAATATCACAAACCTCATTCCATAGTTCATCAGGCACTCTATCTATCAGATCTAGGCCCTTAAATCTATTTCTCACTTCCACTGTATAATCATAAGGGATTTGATTCAGGTCATACCTGAATGGTCTAGCGGTTTTCCCTACTTTCTTCAATTTCAGTCTGAATTTGGCAATAAGGGGTTCATGGTCCGAGCCACAGTCAGCTCCTGGTCTTGTTTTTGCTGATTGTATAGAGCTTCTCCATCTTTGGCTGCAAAGAATATAATCGATCTGATTTCGGTGTTGACCATCTGATGATGTCCATGTATAGATTCTTCTCTTTTGTTGTTGGAAGAGGGTGTTTTTTATGAGCCAGACCTAAGTTAAGACACCACCAGGACTACGTATGGAACAAAGGGCTGCACACAATTGGCTGGCTGCAGGCCGTCCCCTCCGGTGACAGGCAGCCAGGGCCGGAGGCGGGCAATCACAGCCTAGAGAGACACTGTCTATGGAACTGTGGGTAGGTTTCTGTGCTAACTCACACTTCTTGGGGCTCTGGATGGTCAACATCTGCCTGAGAAAGTGCGCCGGTTGTATACCCAGATAACTGAGCAGCGGGGAAGTGATAAGTCGCAGCAGCTGCACTCGCTAAACACTTCATCACCTGTGCTACTCGGATCTGGGAAGGGCATAAAACGCAGACTCAGAGTCTGTGCTTCTGAGGATTATCCGAGTGCCTGAACCTGGCCGGCTTAGATTTGGGTGTTCATCTCCGCCCCCTCTGTAACAGGACAGAGATCAGATATTGAAAAGACCAATAAACCGCCTCAATAAAGAGAATTCAACAAACTACCAGAATATAGTGAGGACACTCTACACTTCGCAATTTTAACAAAATGAAGAGACAAAGAATACCCAGCAGCTAAAGGAACAGGATAGATGCCCACCAAACCAAACCAAAGAGGAAGAGATAGGGAATCTACCTGATAAAGAATTCGAATAATGATAGTGGAATTAATCCAAAATGTCGAAATCAAAATGGAATCACAGTTAAAGAGTCTGGAGACAAGGATTGAGAAGATGCAAGAAAGGTTTAACAAGGACCTAGAAGAGATAAAAAAGAGTCAACACATAATGAATAATGCAATAAATGAGATCCAAAACACCCTGGAGGCAACAAGTAGTAGAATAACAGAGGCAGAAGATAGGATTAGTGAATTAGAAGATAGAATCCTAGAAATAAATGAATCAGACGAGAAAAAACAAAAACGCATCAAAAGAAATGAGGACAATCTCAGAGACCTCCAGGATAACATTAAACACTACAACATTTGAATCATAGGTGTTCCAGAAGAAGAAGATAAAAAGAAAGACCATGAGGAAATACTTGAGGAGATAATAGTTGAAAACTTCCCTAAAATGGAGAAGGAAATTACCACTCAAGTTCAAGAAATGCAGAGAGTCCCTAATAGGATAAACCCAAGGCGAAACACCCCAAGGCACATATTAATCAAGTTAACTAAGATTAAATATAAAGAACAAATATTAAAAGCAGCTAGGGAAAAACATCAAATAACTCACAGGGGAGTTCCCATAAGGATAACAGCTGATCTTTCAATAGAAACTCTCCAAGCCAGGAGGGAATGGCAAGACATACTTAAAGTGATGAAAGAAAATAACCTACAGCCCAGATTATTGTATCCAGCAAGGATCTCATTCAAATATGAAGGAGAAATCAAAAGCTTCACAGATAAGCAAAAGTTGAGAGACTTTTGCACCACTAAACCATTTCTCCAACAAAAACTAAAGGACATTCTCTAGATAGGAATCACTAAAAGGGTGTATAAATTCGAACCCAAAACAATAAAGTAAATCCTATTTATCAATAATTGCTTTAAATGTTAATGGGCTGAATGCCCTAATCAACAGACAAAGACTGATGCTGGGAAAGACTGAAGGCAGGAGGAGAAGGGGACTACAGAGGATGAGACGGTTGGATCGCGTCACCGACACAATAGACATGAGTTTGAGTAAGCTCTGAGAGTTGGGGATGGACAGGGAGGCCTAGTGTCCTGCAGTCCATGGGGTAGCAAAGAGTCGGACACGACTGAGTGACTAAATTGAACTGAGATATGGGAAGATGCAACAAGAAGGAATACTTTCCTGGACCATAACTAGAAGACAGGTCTGCAGAGATCTTTGACTATGGAGACCTAGTCCAGTAATAGCACATTGAGTGACCTGTCAGCAAAAGCCTTCTTCAGAACTGGGAAGGAGCCTTCCCAGCAACACAAGACAAAATGTTCGTGAAATGCCCCCCAAAACATGATCGGATGTATGACCACAAGAGGGCCATGTCAACTACAAATTGGCACTTACCAAGGGCTTTTCCAACGAATAAACGGCAAAGGCATTTACCCTCTGCCTCCATGCAGATTGAACCCCATTCTGCTAAAGCTGTTGACTTTCAACAGCCCCGGAGTGACTTCAGAGTGGAGCGAGGCACTCTGCTCCAGGGACTCTGGTAGGACTGGTCTGTAGATAGTTGGATGTTTTTAGGAACAGACTTTATGATCTCAATCCTTGCATCTCTTCCTATCTAGAGAAGCACTAAATCCCATAATGGTGACATCAGATCCTCATGACTAACAAAAAAACCTTTTGTGAAATGAGTGCTTCATGATATTGAACTTCCCCTTCACCAAAACCTTATATATTGAACTTCCCCCACTGCTGCTTTGGAGCAGTCTCTCAGACTGCTCAGACTATTCTACTGATATGATCATTTAGCAAAAATGACCCTACTTTGGGGGGCATTTCATGACCATTTGGTCCCACATTGCTGGAAGGCTCATTCTCAGTTCTGAAAAAGGTTTTGCTGATACACCTCTCAATGTGCTAATACTGGACTAGGTCTTAATAGTCAAAGATCTCTGGACACCTGTCAGAGCTATCTGAGATGCTGCCTCCCTGGCTGCAGTCCTCATTTTCCCCAAATAAAACTTAACTTGCAACTCTCAAGTTGTACATCTTTTTTAGTTGACACACACGCTTCTGACAACACGAGACGACTCTACACTAGGACATCACTAGATGGTCAATACCGAAATCAGATTTATTATATTCCTTGCAGCTGGAGATGGGAAAGCTCTATATAGTCAGCAAAAACAAGACCAGGAGCTGACTGTGACTCAGATCATGAACTTCTTACTGCCAAATTCAGACTGAAATTGAAGAAAGTAGGGAAAACCACTAGACACCATTCAGGTATGACCTAAATCAAATCTCTTATGATTACACAGTAGAAGTGACAAATAGATTCAAGGGATTAGGTCTGATAGAATGCCTGAAGAATTATGGATGAAGGTTCATGACATTGTACAGGAGGCAGTGATCAAGACCATCACAAGGAAAAAGAAATGCAAAAAGGCAAAATGGTTGCCTGAGGAGGCCTTACAAATAGCTGAGAAAAGAGAAGTGAAAGGCAAAAGAGAAAAGTAAAGATAAACCCATTTGAATGAAATGTTCCAAAGAATAGCTAGGAGAAATAAGAAAGCCTTCTTAAGCGAACAATGCAAAGAAATAGAGGAAAACAATAGAATGGGAAAGACTAGAGATCTCTTCAAGAAAATTAGAGGTACCAAGGGAACATTTCATGCAAAGATGGGCACAATAGAGGACAGAAATGGCATGGACCTAACAGAAGAAGAGATTAAGAAAAGGTAGCAAGAATACACAGAAGAACTATACAAAAAGGATCTTATTGAGCCAGGTAACCATGATGGTGTGATCACTCACCTAGAGCCAGACATCCTGGAATGCAAAATCAAGTGGACTTTAGCAAGTATTACTATGAACAAAGCTAGTGGAGGTGATGGAATTCCAGTGGAGCTATTTCAAATCCTCAAAGATGATGCTGTGAAAGTGCTGCACTCAATAAGCCAGCAAATTTGGAAAACACAGTAGTGGCCACAAGACTGGAAAATGTGACTTTTCATTCCAATCCCAAAGAAAGGCAATGCCAAAGAATGTTCAAACTACCACATAATTGCACTCATGTCACCCACTAGCAAAGTTAAGTTCAAACTTCCTGATTAGAAGTCAGCTTCCATCATCAATACCTTCTCCTCGTCAGGTGGGGTAATTTTCTTTTCCTTACATGGTCAAGCTTGGACTCTCACGGCTCAATGGAAATGCACAAAAATTTGGTAAATCATCTCAGGTTTCAGCATAATTTCACCTTTCCTTATATTTTGTTTTTAGTGCACACAAAGAAGCATGTCCTAGGGGGTCATTAACTTACTGAGCCCACTGGGCAGGATGTGGGGCTCCTGCCACCGTTGTTTTATTGTTTGGGGGCAGGTCCTGTGCCTTTGCCACATAGTTTTGTGGCTGAGCAAACCTGCTTTCTTGACTGATCCTTTAACGTACAGAGTCTCCAATACTTTTTTCTTTGCTTACAATCCCCTGGTGGGATTCACTATGTAGTCACCTACTCTTTCTCTTTTCTCTATCCTTATCAACTTGATTTACTTTAGCTTGCCAGTCCTAGGCGACCCAAGTTCCTGTGTTGGGTCCCGATCTGGGGAGGTCTCACAGCAGTCTTTATTTTTAGCACGCATCATACAAGTTTGAGGGGCTCACTGGATGGTCTTCTGCAGGTTAGTTTCCATTATGAACTTGTGAATCTGTTGTGGCATCTCTCCTGGTGTGGGTGCTGTTACAGTACGCTGTGGCACGGTGTGCAAGAGGGCCTCAGGAGACAGAGCAGTTCCACATGCACACATCTCCCCCAGGTATGGTGTGGTCCAGAGTGAATCCCCACTCCTTTTCCGGATATGCCACCTGGTATTTTGACAAGTTGATCTGTAGTGACCCTCTCATGGCTTGAGAATTGCTTGCCTTTGCTGCCTGGCTTTGCAGCTTGGTCAGCTAACTGGTTGCTTTGGATTATATGAATTTCACCCTTCTGGTGGCCTGGACAGTACACTCCAGCCACCAGTGAGGGCTTGTGGATGGCTTCTCATAGTGACAGGATCTCAAAGCATGTTTTCCATCTTTATTGTCCGAAGCGAGGAGCCCCTTTCTCTCCAGATGGTGCTGTGAGCAGGCACCACAGAGAACGCAGAGCAGGATCCTCTGTATGTATCGCTCACGTGCCTTCAGTGAGCCGTAGGGCTCTTGTCAGAGCAGTGACTTCTGCCTCCTGAGCTAAGCTCCCTAGGGGCAGGGCTTTTGCTTCTACCACCTTTTCAAGGGTTAGCACCACAGGACTTCCCTGGTGGTCCAGTGGTTAAGACTGCACTTCCACTGCAGGGAGTGCAGATTTGAGCCCTGGTTGGGGAACTAAGATCTTGTAGGCTGTGTGGCAAAAAAAAAAACACAAAGGGTTTTCACTACATACTGAACACGTCCCCTGCCTTGGTCCATGAAGCCGCTTCCACCCATGAACAGGTCCACATCCGGCTCAGCCAAGGGTTGTGTGTTGAGCCTGGTCTGCTCGAGGCAGTCATGCTCAGGGGTTTGTGCAGCAATTGTCGGGAGCAGTGATGCTGGATTTAGGGCCAAAGTGACCTGAAATTTTAGAGTGGAATCGCCTGAGAGAATGTCTTAGTACTTCCCCATTCTCCCAGAAGACAGCCAATAGCCCCCTTTTTGTTCCAGTAAAGAAAGGACATGAAATGAGGTGAAAGTTGCTCAGTCGTGTCTGACTCTTTGCAACTGCATAGACTATACAGTCCATGGAATTCTTCAGGCCAGAATACTGGAGTGGGTAGCCTTTCCCTTCTTCAGGGGATCTTCTTGACCCAGGAATCGAACTGGGGTCTCTTGCATTGCAGGCAAATTCTTTACCAACTGAACTACCAGGGAAGCCTGAAGAAAGGACATGGTGAGAGACATACACAGTGGTGGGTTGCCCCAGGGTGAACTGCTCGGTTTCCTGAAGTCTGGCACAAGGAGTTGCTACCGCTCAAAGGCTAGGGGGCCACCCTGAACACTCTGTTTTAGTTGAGAAGTAAGTAGTGGGCCGAGGGATGTGCCCCAGGGCTTGAATTAATATCTGAGACTCATGGCTTGTCTGTCATGGACCTACAGTGTGAAAGGTTTAAGTCTGCTTGTTCCAAAGATGGAGCCAAGACTAACCTTGTTTTTATTATTTCCCAGGCTGTTTGGTGCTCTTTGTCGAAGTAAAGAGCTCAAGATATGTTCTTTTAAAGCCTGAATTCGAGATCCTAATTCGACAGAATCCTGCCTTTCCCAGAATCCTCTCAGCTCTGTGTGTCTTGGGTGTTCCCAAGATGGCAGTTACCTATTTTCTGTCAGGCAGAGGATGAAACCCAGGTACATGACTTGTTACTTACATACTTGAGCCTTCTTTTGGGAGCCATTCCATCCACAATTGGCTGAATTCCAAGCCAGGCTTCAGCAATATGTGAACCGTGAACTTCCAGATGTTCAAGCTGGTTTTAGAAAAGGCAGAGGAACCAGAGACCAAATTGCCAACATCTGCTGGATCATGGAAAAAGCAAGAGAGCTCCAGAAAAACATCTATTTCTGCTTTATTGACTATGCCAAAGCCTTTGACTGTGTGGATCACAATCAACTGTGGAAAATTCTGAAAGACATGGGAATACCAGACCATCTGATCTGCCTCTTGAGAAATTTGTATGCAGGTCAGGAAGCAACAGTTAGAACTGGACATGGAACAACAGACTGGTTCCAAATAGGAAAAGGAGTACGTCAAGGCTGTGTATTGTCACCATGTTTATTTAACTTCTATGCAGAGTACATCATGAGAAACGCTGGACTGGAAGAAGCAAAAGTTTTAATCAAGATTGCCGGGAGAAATATCAATCACCTCAGATATGCAGATGACACCACTCTTATGGCAGAAAGTGAAGAGGAACTCAAAAGCCTCTTGATGAAAGTGAAAGTGGAGAGTGAAAAGGTGGGCTTAAAGCTCAACATTCAGAAAATGAAGATCATGGCATCCGGTCCCATCACTTCATGGGAAATAGATGGGGAAACAGTGGAAACAGTGTCAGACTTTGTTTTTTGGGGGCTCCAAAATCACTGCAGACGGTGACTGCAGCCATGAAATTAAAAAACGCTTACTCCTTGGAAGGAAAGTTATGACCAACCTAGATAGCATATTCAAAAGCAGAGACATCACTTTGCCAACAAAGGTTCGTCTAGTCAAGGCTATGGTTTTTCCTGTGGTCATGTATGGATGTGAGAGTTGGACTGTGAAGAAGGCTGAGTGCCGAAGAATTGATGCTTTTGAACTGTGGTGTTGGAGAAGACTCTTGAGAGTCCCTTGGACTGCAAGGAGATCCAACCAGTCCATTCTGAAGGAGATCAGCCCTGGGATTTCTTTGGAAGGAATGATGCTAAAGCTGAAACTCCAGTACTTTGGCCACCTCATGCGAAGAGTTGACTCATTGGAAAAGACTCTGATGCTGGGAGGGATTGGAGGCAAGAGCAGAAGGGGACGACAGAGGATGAGATGGCTGGATGACATCACTGACTTGATGGAAGTGCGTATCAGTGAACTCTGGTAGTTGGTGATGGACAGGGAGGCCTGGCGTGCTGCGATTCATGGGGTTGCAGGGAGTCGGACACGACTGAGCGACTGATCTGTTCTGATCTGATCTGATGGTATTTTTTAGACACTTTGCTTGTTGTGAGCAAGTCATCCACATACATTGGAGTAAGAGCCTGAGCCAACATTTCCCCAAACAAGGTAGGGGAAATCTTCAGTCATTGAGGCAACACTGTCCAGCAGTACTGTTGGACTCCCTGTGTTTCTGGGTCCTGCCACCAGAAAGCAGACAGCTGCAGTGGTTCTTCTGCAGTAGGAATGCAGGGGAAAGTGTCCTTCAAGCCCAGAACTGAGAACCAGCACTATTGCTCCACAGTAGTTGTGAGCAGAACATATATGGATTACTGTTACAGGCTGCAAATCTTGGGCTGTCTCACTAATGGCCCTCACGTCTTGGATAATGATTCATACACTCCTGAGTTCGGCTCTTTGGGAGGACAGGAGTTTTATATAGGAGTCTACAAGGTTTACTTAGTCCCAGTTAAGCCAACTTTACAAGAATCTTCTGAATTATCTTTGGGGTCTATTGCCTCAGAAGGTATTGTTTTAAATTAGGCGTCCCAGTCTCCTCTTTTTTTTTTTTTTTTGGCTGTCCTGCACAGTTTGCAGGATCCTAAGTTCCCTCACCAGGAATTGAACCTGAACCACGGCAGCAAAAGTGCCAACTCGTAACCACTGAACCACCAGGGAATCCCTCCAGTGTCCCTAATAACAGGATTTGTATTGGCCACGTGTTTGTGGGCCTTCCCTGGAGTGCTGTCAGTGCACACTTCCTGCCGTACCTTTGTGTATGCTTGGGGAGGGGGAATCAGCCGCCTTCTCCAGAGTGTCCACAAGTGTCATCTGCCTGCTTACCAGGTGCCCCGACAGGATGCTGAGGTCAAGCTGTTCTGGTGAAAAAATTATTTGTGCATTTAATTTACAAAAGAGGGATTGGACATGTTGGCATATATAAGAAACTGTGCTTCAGTTTGATGTCCCCTAATAGGCATTGCAGAGGTTCTAAGAAAGAACAGCTTTGCACTTCTCCAGAAAATCCTATGACTGGGATGGACTGAGTCGTTCTCTGCTCCATCTTGTTATCTACCAAGTATGCTGCACTGTAGCTATCAGAAGGTCAGTCAGCTTGTCCCCACTGTCACAGGTCCCTGGGGCTCCTGGGGCATCATCAGAGTGTTCATCTCTTTCTACTGCAATGACAGGCTCCTGTCCGTTACTGTTTTCCTTCTCACTCCTTAGCCAAGAACAGTCTGTTTTCCAGTGCCCTCCTTACACTAAGCGTGTTGTTCCCTCCCCCGCGGTGGCTCACCTCTCCTCAGGTTACTCGTCCTCTGGGAATCCACTGCTGCCACCAGGTAATGTGGCTTTCAGTCCTGCATCTTCTTGCTTCTATTGCTGTTCCCTGTTGTTGAACACTTTTAAAGCAACATCTTCCAGTTGAGAAGGGGTCATTCCAAGTGGACCATCTAACACTTGTGATTTTCTTATGTCTGGGGAGCTTTGTCCAATAAAGCTTATGTTTACCATTCTCATTATTTTTAGAGGCCTCAGGATTTGCATCAGAGTAGTGACTATAAGTATGATAAACTCTTTCTAGATACTCTGATGGATCCTCATTGGGTTTTTGGTGTATCTCTTGAATTTATCTAAGCTTTTTTGCCTGAGTACTCCTTGTCAAAGACCTGCTAAGATACACTTACTGTAATGCTCTCAGTTCAGTTCAGTTGCTCAGTCACGTCCGAATGTCTGTGACCCCATGCACTGCAGCATGCCAGGCTTCCCAGTCCATCACCAACTCCAGGAGCTTACACAAACTCATGTCCATTGAGTCAGTGATGTCATCCAACCATCTCATCCTCTGTCGTCCCCTTCTCCTCCCGCCTTCAATCTTTCCCAGCATCAGGGTCTTTTCCAATGAGTCAGTTCTTTGCATCAGGTGGCCAAAGTATTGGAGTTTCAGCTTCAGCATCAGTCCTTCCAATGAACACCCAGGACTGATTTCCTTTAGGATGGACTGGTTGGATGTCCTTGCATCCAAGGAACTCTCAAGAGTTATCTCCAAAATCACAGTTCAAAAGCATCAATTCTTCAGCACTCAGCTTTCTTTATAGTCCAACTCTCACACCCATACATGACTACTGGAACAACCATAGCCTTGACTAGATGGACCATTGTCAGCAAAGTAACGTCTCTGCTTTTTAATATGTTGTCTAGGTTGGTCGTAGCTTTTCTTTCAAGGAGAAAGTGTCTTTTAATTTCATGGCTGCGGTCACCATCTTCTGTGATTTTGGAGCCCAAAAAATAGTGTCTCACTGTTTCCATTGTTTCCCCAAATATTTGCAATGAAGTGATGGGATAGAATGCCGTGATCTTAATTTTCTGAATGTTGAGTTTTAAGCCAGCTTTTTCACTCTCCTCTTTCACTTTCATCCAGAGGCTCTTTAGTTCTTCACTTTATCCCATAAGAGTGGTGTCATCTGCATATCTGAAGTTATTGATATTTCTCCTGGCAATCTTGATTCCAGCTTTTGTTTCATCCAGCCCAGCGTTTCGAATGATGTACTCTGCATATAAGTTAGATAAGCAGGGTGACAATATACAGCCTTGACGTACTCCTTTTCCTATTTGGAACCAGTCTGTTGTTCCCTGTCCAGTTCTAACTGTTGTTTCCTGACCTACATATAGATTTCTCAGGAGGCATGTCAGGTGGTCTGGTATTCCCATCTCTTGAAGAATTTTCCATATTTTGTTGTGATCCACACAGTCAAAGATTAGTCAGTGAAGCAGAAGTAGATGGGAGGAATATTCTGTTTAAGGAAGGGGCAGGGTTTCTGGGAATTGGGCCTCTGCCTGCTTTTTGATCTTTTATGGTTATCCTGTGAACTATCATTGTGCCTGTGGGTGTGTCATTTAGGTGATGTGTTAGAGTGAGAGTGTAATGAGCCTTAAGGTCAACTGGAAGTAGACTCTTCTGCCATCTTGGGCCTCGTTACAGTTCTAACTACTTTTTGTCATATCCTTTTTTTCTCAATGACTGTGTCATCCTCTCCCCCCACTTCTTTTAATGGTTGTGCCCTGCCCCCTTCCTTCTGTCTCATTGTGATCTTGTAGAATATTGAGAATGTTGTCTTCTAAGGAGTGATGTGGCTTGGTGCCAGAGGAAGAAAAATTGATCTTTATGTTTGAGCAGGTTCTTCCATCGAGGTCTGATTAACAGAGGACTCACGGGATAGGAGGGAGGGGGCCAAAATGGGCAGAGGGAAAGTTTGCATTTAATTTTCCTGCCTTGCCTTAAACTGTTGAGTTTCGATTTCATCAGTGCTCTCTCACGAGGCAGACATCTTATTGCATCCCACCTACTCTGAATGTGTGGGCAAGAGGGGTCAGGAGACAGAGTGACTGAGAGGAATAGAAACGTGAGGAGAACAGAAGAGTGGGTGAGATCAAAGGACAGTGTGGAGGATGGGTGTTTTGCAAAGAGATGGTAAGAATGAAAGAATAAACAATGAAAGCAGCAGATGGTAAAAAATAAAGTGAAAGAAAGTTGGGATCTCTTGGGACATGAAGCAGTAAAGACAGAATAGGATCAGTATGAAAAGGGAAGGTTAGTCAGTCGTGTCTGACTTTTTGTGATTCCATGGACTGTAGTCCACTAGGCTCTTCTGTCCATGGAATTCTCCAGGTGAGAATACTGGAGTGAGTTGCCATTTCCTGCTCCAGGGCTGATCAGTATAGTGAGGGTATAAAGGGGTGGAAGACATGGCCTAGGGAGAGACTTGATGTTGGGAGAGGAGAAGCGCTGGAGCGGGGACTAAGTGAGCAGAGGAAGAGAGGGTGGAAAGGTAGTTTGGCCACCAGAGGCTGGGCAGAGTGGGGATGAAGGGCGTGTCATGGATTCAGTGGTGGTAACCTGGAGGACTGAAAGAGAGGGACACAAGGAAACAGGTCAGAAAGGTTGAGGGGGAACAACGTGCAGAGCGGCAGGACAGCAGAGGGGAACAGAGAGACAAACCAAATGAAAGGGAAACACGTAGAAGTGAGGGGGTGGAGATCTGGACCCAGATGAGTGCTGAGCTGTTTGCTTATGCATGATTAAGTTGTGATGTATTTGATTTGTGGCTTTAGACTCCAAAAAATACCTTTTAAAATTATTCTGATAAGGATGCAAATTGAAAATTTCCTGTCTGTATGTGTACATTTTGTAATTATTTGTATCATAATAGAGCTTCCATTTGCCATCCTGTTCAGCCCAGGGGACAGTGACTTGATTCAGACAGCTGTGGGTCACCTCTTCTGTTTCCTGGTGTGGAGTAGTAGTCTCCCGGGACACTGGTGGAGCCAGAAATAACATCTGTCACCATGCGGTACCTCTCTGAAGGAATGTTAAAGGTGCTTTTATTCCTTCTGGTGATGGTTTTGCTTTTTGCTTTACATTGAATTGTTTTCTATAAAGAATTATTCTGAAATGTACTTTGCTGGCTTCCTATAATCCACTCATATTTTTATGCTATATTCTAAAAGCTTTTAAAATATTTGGCTATGCTGGGTCTTAGTTGTAGCATGTGGGATCTTAGCCACTGGAACACTAGGGTAGAAGGACTGTGACACCACATTGTTTTTTAATTAAAAAAGCTTTATAGTTTTTTTTTTTTTTTTAATTCAAGTTTAGATCAGAACTTGTATGCTTTCTCCTCTTTATGTTACATGTTGAAAAAGTTCATTGGTAATAACTTAATAATTTTACACTTTGATGAGTACTTGGTAAGAGGTATTACCAAGTATTACCAAGTACTTGGACTGTAGTCTGCCAGGCTCCTCCATTCATGGGATTTCCCAGGCAAGAATACTGGAGTGGGTTGCCATGCCCTCCTCCAGGGGATCTTCTGGACCCAGGGATAGCACTGGGGTCTGTGAATTGCCGACAGATTATTTACCATCTGAGCCACCAGGAAAGCCCAGTAAAGAAAGTTGATAATCATTTAACACTGTCTTTTCTTCCCTTTTTTTATAATGTAAAACACTGAGCTATGAGGTACTAAATAGACATTCACCGAAGTCCGTTCTCTGTAAATGAGAATCTGTCTATTCATGATGAGATAAATAGACATATCTGTTCAGCATATTTCTAACCTAACTCCATTTCAGTGTTTTCCTGAGGAGTAGCTATGTTTTTGCAACTCAGTATTTTTTTTTAAGTATTTTATTTAGATTTTTCTGGCAAAGAGGAATTACATGGTTGTTATGTATGTGACTAGGGATTCCTTGCTTGCTCAGTGGTAAAGATTCCACCTGCCATGCAGGAGGCACGGAAAGACCTTCTAGAGAAGGAAATGGCAACCCACTCCAGTGTTCTTGCCTGGAGAATTCCATGCACAGAGGAGCCTGGCAGGCTATATAGTCCATGGGGTTGCAAAGTTGGACACTGAGCAACTAAACCACCACCAGTGTGATCAGATCTTGAAAGAGCTTTCCTTTGTGCTCATGGACACAGAAGACGGTCCCAGTGTTTTTAAGTGGGATGAACACTAAGGACAAACTGCCCACTGACTAGCCCATCATGTGACCTCTCCAGAATTTAGTTATACCTGGTTCTTTCACTCAACTGTTAAGTTCTTCCAACAGATCTTTGTAAATACACTGAGGTCATCCTAACTGACCAGCAGCATTTGATTTTTGTGGGCACAGAGCTGCTGGATGGCCCTACTCCCTCAGAATTCCTATATGCAGAGCCCACCTGCACTTGGTCTGCTGCCTGAGGTGCCACTGCAGGAAGCCTCCCCTCAGCTGTTCCCCCAGAAATACAACTGGGACAAGGTGACTCATCCCACACTTTGTGCCTGCCTGCACCTCGGCCCTGTCAACTGTAACAAGAATTACTGTAGCCATGTCAACAACCTAGGCCTCAGTGTAGCAACATGGTGAAGAGATCTTTGAGGCGAGACAACATGGATTCAAGCTCCGATTCAGTCACTTTCTGGGATGGGGTGCTTTTGTTCCATTCAAGTTCCTTCATATAAGAAACGAGAAAGAACATCAGTACTTATTTTGGAGTTCAAATTCAAAAAGATAGCATGCATAAAGCATTAAAACAGGGATTCTCAAACTGTGATATAAAAGTGAATTTGAGTACAATTTAACACCAGTTATCAAGGAAAGTATTTTCGTTTGGGAACAAAGAACACATCTCATTTTCTCTGCAAGATCTTCACACTCTGAATGTGAACACAACAGTGAGAAATGGCAGGATGGCTTGCAGGCATTTGGCACTGGAGACTAGTTTCCTGTCACAAAATACAGTTGGAATCCATAGTCATTCCCTTCACTGTGTGCTTGTGCAACTCTACTCACTTGACTTTCAAGCACCTGATCACAGCCAACTCCCAAATTAAACATTTCATTTCATCATTTTGCCATTTTAGTTTTTTCATGGAAGTGAACCCCACCCTTAAAGAAACTCAGCTTCTTTGCTGCACCTACTTTGTACACATCATGGCATTTATGAGCATATTCAGGTTACAAAAGCTTGAAAACAACCCACTGATTCATATATACCTTGGTGTAATGAGGACAAACAGCTTCTGTGAACACCGTTTATTTACCAGGTGCGATGCTGACCAACCCATCAATCAATGAATAAGGCCATAGAGATCTTTAACATTAACTTTTGAAGACCAGTGGGCCCTGACTACAGCGGACCCACAGGAAAGGGGAAAACAGAGACTTCACTCTTAACAGGTGCAGACCAAGCCTTATGCACCCTGAGACGAAGCTGAGATGAAGGGCAAAACACAATCGTTTGCTAGGATCCTGGATGGTGAGACCTGCCTGCTGGTCTTGAAGGATCTCTGGGAGGTAGGGGGTGGGCTGTGACCCATTGTGGGGACACAGACCTGAGGGCAGAACTATGAGAGAACACTCTTCTGCGTGAGGTCTCCATCTTGGCCTGACACTGGCTCCACTCAGAACCTGGAGGCTACAGCAATGGGACCCCTAAGGCCAAAGGATGGAAGGGCCCGGATGCAGCCCAAACCATCAGCAGACAGGCTGTCCAAAGGCTTCCTGTGCACATGCCTTTTGACGTAACTCTACCCACAAAAGGGTCAAGACCCAGTTCTAACCACCACTGTGCAGGCACAAGCCTCCGGACCAGCCTTGCCCAGCAGGGTTGTTGGTCAGCCGCTCAGCCGTGTCCGACTCTTTGTGACCCCATGGACTGCAGCACACCAGGCTTCCCTGTCCTTCACCATCTCCTAGAGTTTGCTCAAATTCATATCCATTGAATCGGTGATGTCATCCAATCCTCTAGTCCTCTGTTGCCCCTTTCTCCTCCTGTTCTCATTCTTTCCCAGCATCAGGGTCTTTTCCAATGAGTTGGCTCTTCACATCAGGGGGCATACACCAAAAGCAGGAAAAGTAGAGCTCCATAGCTTGCAAACCGAGTCCACAAATAAACGTGGGACACCACCCTGGGATCAGATGTCCTCTGGCTCTTGGATTGGGAGAAGGATGCCTGGGATATCTGCTGCAGAGGGGCACTTCTCCAAGGTCAAGGAAGGGAAGTACGCTACCAGATAGATTAAAGTACAAATAGAAATTTACACAAAACGAGGTGACAGAGGAATATGTTTCAGAGGGAAGAACAAGACAAGACCCTAGAAGAACAAAGTAACGTGGAGATAGACAATCTACCTGAAAGAGTTCAAAGTAATGATAGTAAACGTGATCAGAGAACTTGGGAGAAGAATGCATGACCTGAGAAATGAGAAGTATTTAATGAAGACTTAGAAAATATAACAACCAACCAAACAGAACTGAAGAATATAGTAAATGAAATGAACAACAAAATAAAACCAGAAAGTAAAATGAATCAGAACAGGCTAAATGAGGCAGAAAACACATCAGTGAGCAGAAGAAAGAGCTCTGAAAATCACCACTAATGAACAGAATAAAAATAAAAGGACATTTTAATAGACCTCTGGGACAACAAGCCACTAATATTTGCCCTGTAGGGTCTCCAAAGAAGACAGAAAAGATCTTAGGAGGAGAAAACAGCTGAAACCACTCTAATCCTTGAAATGAAACAGTCACCCAAGTCTAAGAAACACCAAGAGCTCATACCTAAATAAAAACTTCATAGTAAGGACAAGCCAAAAATCTATAATAGATACACAGTCAAAATGCACATGAAAATACCCTCAACATGCTGAGACTGTCCACTGTGTCAGGCTCCTTGGTGCAACCATTTACCAGGTTGAATTCTCCCCAATGCATCAATCATTGAATAAAGCTAATCAGGGACTTTCCCAATGTTTTCCAGAAACTGATAAGGGACAGAGAGTCTTGAGAAACGGCACACAAAGGAAGAAAATGCTACATATTGGATCCCTTAAAGTTGAACGTCCCCTGACAATTCCCCCTTTTTATTTTTTCATAATTGGGGGACTGTAGATACTTTTTGTGAAAAAGGCCCTGACCAATTGAGTTTGTTTAGTTTGAACAATTTTAGTTGAAAAGCATTAGTATACTACAAATATAATCACCAGCTCCAGATCCAATAGTACGTGTAATTCTTTGAAACCATCCTGAGGGTCTAGCCCAGATAATTGATCAGCTAGCTGATCCGCTAAGGTTTCCAAATTGTTGGAAGAGGGTAGACTCTTAGAGAAGGTTTCAAAGATTTCCTTTTGTAATAATTGTACATTTAAGGAAGCATTATCATGTATGTCTTGCAAATGAAATTTGATTTGTTCCCAATAGTAGGCACTATAGTTGAACCAAACAGGGGTAATACAAAATTGAGTAGAATTCCAGTCACATTTTAGTATAACTTGTTTTTGTATATCTATTAATGGATCGCCGACCCATTGGATGGCTGTTTTTATTTCCTGTATTTCATCTTGAACTTCCTCATTTATCTGAGCCTGAGTGGTCCACATAATATGAGCATCTTTGGTCCCATTTTGAATAAAGTTGTGTGCTTGAATTGAGGTTTGTAAAGCAATGCCTCCGACAGCGGCAGTAGTGCAAATGGCTATTAATCCCCAAATTCCAAGAATTAACCATCCAGTAAATCTTTTAGATCATCGAAGTAATGTAGTAAGTAACCGGGAGGCAAGTCCTGCCATGGGACCCTCTTCCCAGGGTCGTTGGAGATCTACTGGCAACCATAGATTACGCCAAGATTGAGGAATCAAAAGGGATTCATTTTTCAAAGAAACATAGGAATTAAGACAAGTATACAATTTGCAATCTATACAAGTCACAGAACATAAGTCTTATTAAACTGCAAGTTCCCTATAGCTATCACAAAAGGAAGGGGAACAAAAGCTTGTATTAAATATGAATGATTATAACAAAAGGAATAGTTACTATGACTACAGCTGGTCCCCATGAAATATCCAGTCCAAGTTCCAAGTTCTTCGGTGCTCATGGCAACTTTCCAGATGTTCCATTGTTCAGGCCCAATCTGTTTATTGAGCACGATTCGAGGGCGAAGGGGTGCCATTTCACCATTGGCCAGCCAAGAAGTCCTTTGTCATGGTAATGTTCCATCATAGTATTAGTAACCTTCTATGCTACTTGAGTAGCATAATATTAATATCATCTGAACAGTTAGACAACCACATACCATGGGGTCCCCAATCAACAATGGTATAATTGGCCACAAACATTAATTTCCCTGATTTAGCTTGACATTTATATATATATATATATATATATATATATATATATATATATATATATATATGAACAGGAGTATATTTAAAGTTCTTATATGTAAACCCTTTGCATAATGATTTTTGTCCTTTTCTTAGAGTTTCAGTAGTGTTGACATGGTTCTCATAGAATAAAAGGGCAGTAAACAGTCCAAGCAATGTCCGAAAGTTCTTCTTTGGAGGCAGAACGAAAGCCCATGTTTGTCAGCTAATGTTAATGCATAATTCTGCTGGACCAATGCAGAGAGGAAGGACTTCATACACTAGAGAAATATTAATTAGTCTCCCTTCTTCCTCAGGATGAAAGGGCCCATCCAAACCCCAAACAAAGGAACATTTCATGCAAAGATGGGCTTGATAAAGGACAGAAATGGTATGGACCTAACAGAAGCAGAAGATATTAAGAAGAGGTGGCAAGAATACACAGAAGAACTGTACAAAAAAGATTTTCACGACCCAGATAATCACGATGGTGTGATCACTGACTTAGAGCCAGACATCCTGAAATGTGAAGTCAAATGGGCCTTAGAAAGCATCACTATGAACAAAGCTAGTGGAGGTGATGGAATTCCAGTTGAGCTATTCCAAATCCTAAAAGATGACACTGTGAAAGTGCTGCACTCAATATGCCAACAAAATTGGAAAACTCAGCAGTGGCCACAGGACTGGAAAAGGTCAGTTTTCATTCCAATCCCAAGAAAGGCAATGCCAAAGAATGCTCAAACTACCGCACAATTGCACTCATCTCACACGCTAGTAGAGTAATGCTCAAAATTCTCCAAGCCAGGCTTCAGCAATATGTGAACCGTGAACTTCCTGATGTTCAAGCTGGTTTTAGAAAAGGCAGAGGAACCAGAGATCAAATCGCCAAAATCCACTGGATCATGGAAAAAGCAAGAGAGTTCCAGAAACACATCTATTTCTGCTTTATTGACTATGCCAAAGCCTTTGACTGTGTGGATCACAATAAACTGTGGAAAACTCGGAAAGAAATGGGAATACCAGACCACCTGATCTGCCTCTTGAGAAATCTGTATGCAGGTCAGGAAGCAACAGTTAGAACTGGACATGGAACAACAGACTGGTTCCAAATAGGAAAAGGAGTACGTCAAGGCTGTATATTGTCACCATGTTTATTTAACTTATATGCAGAGTACATCATGAGAAACGCTGGACTGGAAGAAACACAAGCTGGAATCAAGATTGCTAGGCGAAATATCAATAACCTCAAATATGCAGATGACACCACCTTTATGGCAGAAAGTGAAGAGGAACTAAAAAGCCTCTTGATGAAAGTGAAAGTGGAGAGTGAAAAGGTTGGCTTAAAGCTCAACATTCAGAAAACAAAGATCATGGCATCTGGTCCCATCACTACATGGGAAATAGATGGAGAAACAGTGGAAACAGTGTCAGACTTTATTTTTCTGGGCTCCAAAATCACTGCAGATGTTGACTGCAGCCATGAAATTAAAAGACGCTTGCTCCTTGGAAGGAAAGTTATGACCAACCTAGATAGCATATTCAAAAGCAGGGACATTACTTTGCCAACAAAGGTTCGCCTAGTCAAGGCTATGGTCTTTCCTGTGGTCATGTATGGATGTGAGAGCTGGACTGTGAAGAAGGCTGAGCGCCGAAGAATTGATGCTTTTGAATTGTGGTGTTGGAGAAGACTCTTGAGAGTCCCTTGGACTGCAAGGAGATCCAACCAGTCCATTGTGAAGGAGATCAGCCCTGGGATTTCTTTGGAAGGAATGATGCTAAAGCTGAAACTCCAGTACTTTGGCCACCTCATGCGAAGAGTTGACTCATTGGAGAAGACTCTGATGCTGGGAGGGATTGGGGGCAGGAGGAGAAGGGGACGACAGAGGATGAGATGGCTGGATGGCATCACTGACTCGATGGATGTGAGTCTGAGTGACCTCTGGGAGTTGCTGATGGACAGGGAGGCCTGGCGTGCTGCGGTTCATGGGGTCGCAAAGAGTCGGACATGACTGAGCGACTGATCTGATCTGATCTGAGTGAAATTCACCCAGAGGAAGAGAGGTATCCTTTAATTCCTTGAAATGTTTTCTGCTCGTGTCTAGATATCTCCTTTTAGTAAGTATAAAATATTTAAAATAAATAAAGCTGTATTAACAATAGTTATAGGATTAGAGAGTATATAGTGTTGAGATCTTGTAAAATCTACTCTGCATAAGGAAGATAGAAATGTTCCTGTGTATTGCTCCTTTTTATTTGTAGTGTCAGTGTTCAATGTGCTCGTTCAGATATGCCCTGTACTTGTGGATTGTAAGTAATGCCTGTAATATGTTTAACAGAAAAAGATTGTAAAAATTGTTTGAATTTCCTAGAAGTATAGACAGGGCCATTGTCTGTTTTTATAGAATTGGGAGTTCCCATTATTTTAAAACCAGCTAATGGGTGGGTTAGAACGTGCCATGTAGCCTTACCTCAAAGAGGTGTGGCCCATACAAAAGAATTTGTGTCGCTACAGGCATGTAGGAAAGAAGATAGAAAAAGTTCAGGGCAATGAGTTACATCCATTTGCCATAATTCATTGGGTTGTAATCCTCGAGGATTAACACCCTATGCAATGGGTCGAAGATGTAGGGGTCTACAAGTAGAGCAATTATTAATGATTTCTTTAGCATGGCAGTATGGCAGTTTCTAAATTTGGTTTAAGGAGCCAGCATTATTGTACAATAGAGCATGTTGCTCCACGGGAGTAGCAAAAGAAACAAGTTTATCGGCTTGTTCATTACCATGAGTCATAGGGCCGGGAAGGCAGGAATGTGTTCGAATATGGGTAATATAAATGTGGGAAGTGCAGTCCCTAATAAGAGATTGTAGTTCGAGAAAAAGTTGTTGAATAATAGGTGGATTGGAATTTATAACAGAGGTTATCCTAATATAAAAACTGAATATAAGGAGTCAGAGACTATATTAATAGGGTAAGGACGTAGGTGAATAACTTAAATAAGAGTATATAATCTGTTTTGTTGAGCAGAATGAAATTTAGTATAAAAGACTTTATATTCTTTGATAGGCCAGAATGAAGCTTTGGTGTTTTTAATCCCATCTATATAGAAAACATCAGCTCGAAGTATAGTTTGTAATGTGACAATGCAAGAGAAATTTTCAAAGTATTTTCAAAGAAATTCCAGAGTTTGTTAGAAGGATAATGAAATGAAATATCTTTAAAATAGTCCAGAAAGGCTATTTGGAAATTGGTAGATATTTTTAGTGCATTCTCAAATTGAGATTTATTAATTACAATTTTATGAGAATCAGAGCCAACTAGAGTCTTAGTTCTATTTCTCCCATTGATAATTATTAAAGCGACCAAATCAAGATAGGCCGTAAGTGACCTTGTCCCTCTAAAATGGGTATAGATCCATTCTATTGGGTGTTCTTGTTGGGCAAGAAGTCCCGTGGGGGAATGAAGAGAAGGGAGTATAAACAACTCAAGAGGTAATTCAAGTCTAATACGAGTCAGGAACTGTTTTTGCAATTTATTTTGTATTAAACGAGGGCTTAATACAAATACAAATACCTTATTAAAATAGGGATCTCCTTTCAAAGTATTCAATAAATTAGTCAGTTGATTATTTGCAATGCCTAAAGTGGGTCTAATCCAGTTTATATCACCTAAAAGTTTTTGAAAATCATTCAAGGTTGATAATTTATCAACGTGAATCTGTGTTAGTTGGGTAGTAATACATTGTCTATTAACAACACATCCTAAGTAAAAGAGTAGAGGTTTGAATATTTTCAGGAGCAATGATTAATCCAGTGTCTTTCAAGCATTGTTGAACTATGCCAAACATTTGTTGAGTTTCTAATACAGATGGAGCTGAAAACAATATATCATCCATATAATGGATAACAAGAAAGTTAGGAAATTGTTTTCTCACAGGTTCAAGGGCTTTGGCTACATAATATTGACATATGGTGGGAGAATTCATCATTTCTTGAGGCAATACAGTCCACTGATACCGTTTATTAGGGCAGATATGATTAGGATAAGGAAGAGAGAAAGCAAATTTCTCTGGGTCTAGAGGGTGTAAAGGTATAGTAAAAAAGCAATCTTGTAAATCTAAAACAATAATATGCCAGTTTTGAGGGGTAGTGGCAGGTGATGGAATTCCTGGTCGCAATGCACCCATGTTTCATAGATGTATTAATTTTTCTAACATCTGTTTAGAGATGCCATTTGCCAGATTTATTACAAAAATGGGAGAATTCCAAGGGGAATAAGATTCTTCAATGTGCTTTGATAACAATTGTGTACTGATAAGTTCTTTTGTAGCCTCCAATTTCTATTTGGTGAGGGGCCATTGCCCTGTCCAAATAGGCTCATCATTTTTCCAAGTAATTTTAATAATTAAGTAAGTAAGTAAGTGAAGTCCCTCAGTTGTGTCCGACTCTTTGTGACCCCATGGACTGTAGCCTACAAGGCTCCTCTGCCCATGGGATTTTCCAGGAAATAGTACTGGAGTGGACTGCCATTTCCTTCTCCAATTGCATTGATTGTTAAGAGAGCAGTGGCCCCTAGGAAAAATGTGGAATATATATTTGAGGTTGCCATTGCATAAGTAAATCTCTTCATATTAAATTGAAGGGTGTATCTATCACATAAGGTTGTAATGTTGCAGTCTGGCCTTTTGGTCCCTCATATGGATATATTTGGACACTTTGATAAACCTCCTGTACTTTGGTTTGAGAAACTCCTGCAATTTGGCAAGAAATTCTCTGTATAGGCCAAGATTTGGGCCATAAATGTTTGGAAATAATAGTAATATCGGATCCAGGCTCCAGTCCATGGGGTCGCTAAGAGTCGGACACGACTGAGCGACTTCACTTTCACTTTTCACTTTCATGAATTGGAGAGGGAAATGGCAACCCACTCCAGTGTTCTTGCCTGGAGAATCCCAGGGATGGGGGAGCCTGATGGGCTGCCGTCTCTGGGGTTGCACAGAGTCGGACGCGACTGAAGCGACTTAGCAGCAGCAGCAGCAGCAGCAGTATCAAGAAGATCAGAAAATCTTTTGCCATTAATTTTGATATTTATATTTGGTCGTGCATATTCAGATACTATTGACATCCATAAGGATTGTTTTTGGTCTGTACTGCCAAATCCACCCGTCCAGATGCCAATAGAGGAGTTAATAGACATGTAAGGTAAAAGAAGTAGTTGGAAAACTTTGTCCCCCTTTTTGAACTGCCATGGTATCTGAGATGACATCATAATTTGAATTTCTCTCTTATCATCTGAATCAATTATACCCGTTCAGTTCAGTTCAGTCACTCAGTCGTGTCCGACTCTTTGCGACCCCATGAATTGCAGCACGCCAGGCCTCCCTATCCATCACCAACTCCCGGAGATCACTCAGACTCACGTCCATCGAGTCAGTGATGCCATCCAGCCATCTCATCCTCTGTCCTCCCCTTCTCCTCTTGCCCTCAATCCCTCCCAGCATCAGAGTCTTTTCCAATGACTCAACTCTTCTCACAAGGTGGCCAAAGTACTGGAGTTTCAGCTTCAGCATCATTCCCTTCAAAGAAATCCCAGGGCTGATCTCCTTCAGAATGGACTGGTTGGATCTCCTTGCAGTCCAAGGGACTCTCAAGAATCTTCTCCAACACAGTTCAAAAGCATCAATTCTTCAGCGCTCAGCTTTCTTCACAGGGTCAAGAGTAATTCCTTTAGAAGTCAAACTAGATTGGTCAAGTAAAAGGCAGAACGTTTGTGGGGGTAGAAAGAGTATGCACCTCATTAGTTTAAGTGGGACCTCATATACTTCTCACCTAGTTGCTGAGAACGGACAAAAAGAATACCTCAACATTCTAAGAGGTCTATTAGGCCCTTTCTCAAGACATACATGCTGAGATAACTTTGGTACAAGATTAGCAAGGGAGAACAGGTTCCAGACAATGTCTCTATGTAAGATATACTGTTGCTGTGTAAGCAGGGGTACAAGTCTTGAGATATAGGTTCCCAGGCAAGATTTGTTGCAATTATAATCATTAAGATAGAGCCTAAGAAAAGCATTTCCATGACTAAGACATTCTGCTGTGCAATCATAAGTTCTGGACCTAAAGAAAGGTCAGTTCTCTGGCAAGATACATTGTTGCACAAGGCTTAAGAAAAGCATGAGTGAGAATGTTTGTCTCCTCTTTACAGGGCCTTGGACTGCCTGCCTAAGCTTTAACTATTTCATTGCCTCCTGCTTTTAGGAGAATATTGTTTCCAGGGAAAGGGGTGGAGAAATCGTTCTGCAACTTCTTCCTGCTGGGAAGGGGCATAGACCCTAAATTGCTGAGGCAACATATTCTCCTTATCCTCATATTGAGGGTCTCTGATCCAGGGGCCCTGAGTAATAGCTAGAGGAGGCAGTGGAAATTGCAGGAGCATGAACAATCACTTGTAACTTAAATGCCTAAGCCACTTAGATACAAAGTTCGTTATATAGTTACAGATATAAAAGCAAACAGCAAGAACCAGATGACTAATTATTACAGTCAAGATAGTTTTCCACCAAAGTGAAGCGAAGTCGCTCAGTCGTGTCCAACTCTTTGCGACCCCATGGAGTGTAGCCTACCAGGCTCCCCCGTCCATAGGATTTTCCAGTAAGAGTACTGGAGTGGGTTGCCATTTCCTTCTCCAGCAAGGAGGGCTTTGTATTTGAGCTTCTATAGCATCACATTGCCCTGTACCGGTTATTTGCCCTTGAGCGTTCAGTTCAGTTCAGTTCAGTCACTCAGTCGTGTCCAACTCTTTGTGACCCCATGAATCACAGCACACCAGGCCTCCCTGTCCATCACCAACTCCTGGAGTGCACTCAGACTCACATCCATCGAGTCAGTGATGCCATCCAGCCATCTCATCCTCTGTCGTCCGCTTCTCCTGCCCCCAATCCCTCCCAGCATCAGAGTCTTTTCCAATGAGTCTACTCTTCGCATTAGGTGGCCAAAGTACTGGAGTTTCAGCGTCAGCATCATTCCCTCCAAAGTAATCCCAGGGCTGATCTTCAGAATGGACTGGTTGGATCTTCTTGGAGTCCAAGGGACTCTCAAAAGTCTTCTCTATCACAGTTCAAAAGCATCAATTCTTCGGCGCTCAGCTTCTCAAAAACAGCAAAAGCAGAGAAACCATCAGCCTCAGAGATTCAAAACTGCAAAGCCAGTAACTCAGAAAGCCTTCGTCGTGAAGGAGAATGAATGGATAGTATTTTTTTCATAAATACGAGTGCGTGCCAAAGGCTTATCATTGTCATCAAGTAAAGTATTGTCAGCCTTAGTGTCAAAAAGAGCCTCGGGGAACTATCATCAGGGTCATCTTGTTCTTGAATTGAGGGGACTTTCGGTTTTGAGCTTATTGCAAGAGGAGGAAGAGGAGCACTTGGGGCAGGGCTGGTGGGAAAATTTTGAAATATTTTATGTTGTTCTAATTGAGCCTTTTGTAAAGTTTCATCATCTAATTCATATTCATGTAAGAAGTGTTCCACCTGTTGTCAAATATTGGGGAGGGGAGGGGCTAGAATTATCGTGAAATGGCAGAATCACAGCTTTAATAAGAGCCCATAAGGGCCAGAAATGTATTGGAATACTTTTTCCCCATCTTGAGGCTCGTTTAAGATTCTCTTTAATCTGGTTCCAAATTGCTAAATTGAAACTGCCTTCATCAGGGAACCAGGGATTATGTTCAACCACCGTTTGGAGATAAGCCTCTATTCGCTGACACGAAACCAAAAGTCCTTGAACTTACACAAAGGAAGAAAATGCAACATATTGGATCCCTTAAAATTGAACATCCCCTGACACTTATCCAGAGCAGAGTTTACTAGATTCCTGTCAGGGAATGTTTAACAGGAGGATTCCTGTGTGCTGTTTCTCATAAATCCTCTCTTCCTTATCAGTTTCTGTTGTTAGAAACCAGTGGAACAGCACGCCACTCCCAGGACTGAGGTCATAGGATGAGAGAGGCTTGAATCTCCTTCAGTAAACATTCTCCTTATGACAAAACTGCTTAGTCTCGATCCTCTTTCTTAAGATATAGATTGTCTCCTGACCTTGTGACCATTATTAATCCCTTGTTCCCTTGGTAATTATTGCTGTACGTTTGGTTTTCTGATCTTTATCATTTTCGAAAGAAATTTATTGCACAACAGCCTATATATACTCACAGAAATATTAAAGCATTTTTGCTTCATCAGAGCTTGGGTCCCTGTCTCTCTCTCTCTCTCTCTTTCTCTCTTTCACTCTCTTATCATCGACTCTGGAACGCCAGGTTCCAGGGCCATTAAAGGACCTCAACAAGTGGCACCCATACAGGGACTCTGGTATACGTGGCATTTCGGATGGAGGGACTCAGGGCCTATTGAGGACGGTAAGTACTAAGACACGGGTTAAACGGCTGGAAAGCCCGATCATTTCTCTACTTTACTTTACCATTTGTTTAAAGCTCAGGGACTTTTGGTTTCATGCCAATGAATAGAGGCTTGCTTTCAAACAGTGGTTAAATGAAATCCTTGGTTCCCTGATAAAGGTAGTTTTATTTAGAAATTTGGCACCGGGTCAAAGAAAATGTTGAACGAGCCACCAGGCAGGGAAAAAATATTCCAGTTGATTTCTGACCCCTATGGGCTCTCATTAAAGCTGTAATTCTGCCATTTCAAGGTAACTTCTAGCCCTCCAAATACTCGACAACAGATAGAACACTTATTGCATGAATATCAAGTAGATGATAAAACGTTACAAAAGGCCCAATTAGAACAACATAAAATATTTCAAAATTTTCCTACTGGCCCTGCCCAGATGCTTCAAATGCTCCTCCTCTGCCAACATGCACAAATCCAGAAGTCTCTCCTTTGTTAGAATCTAATGATTCTGACGATGACTCTCCTAAGACTTTTTTAAAGGTTCTTCAGACTGCCCTCCTGCAAGCTCCAGCTTTGAGCTTGCCCAGAGGGTCAGAATTTAATTTGTTCGTCAATGAAAGAAAAGGTGTAGCCTTGGGAGTTTTGACACAACACCAACGGCCTCACCAGCAACCTATTGCTTATCTAAGTATAGAATTGGGTGTAAGTTCACGTGGGTGGCCCCACTGCCTAAGAGTAATTGGGGCAGCAGCTTTATTAGCACCTGAAGCTTTGAAAATAAAAAATAGAGAGACACTGTCTACAGAACTGTAAGTAGGTTTCTGTGCTGACTCACGCTTCCTGGGGCTCTGGATGGTCAACATCTGCCTGAGAAAGTGTGCCAGTTGTATACCCAGAAAACTGAGCGGCGGGGAGGCAATAAGTCGCAGCAGCTGCACTCGCTAAACACTTCATCACCTGTGCTACTCGGATCTGGGAAGGGCATAAAACGCAGACTCAATGGAGTCTGTGCTTCTGAGGATTATCCGAGTGCTTGAACCTGGCCTGCTTAAATTTGGGTGTTCATCTCCACCCCCTCTGTAACAGGACAGAGATCAGATATTGAAAAGACCAATAAACCGCCTCAATAAAGAGAATTCAACAAACTACCAGAATATAGTGAGGACACTCTACACTTGGCAATTTTAACAAAATGAAGAGACAAAAGAATACCCAGCAGCTAAAGGAACAGGATAGATGCCCACCAAACCAAACCAAAGAGGAAGAGATAGGGAATCTACCTGATAAAGAATTCCGAATAATGATAGTGGAATTAATCCAAAATGTCAAAATCAAAATGGAATCACAGTTAAAGAGTCTGGAGACAAGGATTGAGAAGATGCAAGAAAGGTTTAACAAGGACCTAGAAGAAATAAAAAAGAGTCAACACATAATGAATAATGCAATAAATGAGATCCAAAACACCCTGGAGGCAACAAGTAGTAGAATAACAGAGGCAGAAGATAGGATTAGTGAATTAGAAGATAGAATCCTAGAAATAAATGAATCAGAGGAGAAAAAAGAAAAACGCATCAAAAGAAATGAGGACAATCTCAGAGACCTCCAGGATAACATTAAACACTACAACATTCGAATCATAGGAGTTCCAGAAGAAGAAGATAAAAAGAAAGACCATGAGGAAATACTTGAGGAGACAATAGTTGAAAATTTCCCTAAAATGGAGAAGGAAATTACCACTCAAGTTCAAGAAATGCAGAGTGTCCCTAACAGGATAAACCCAAGGCGAAACACCCCAAGACACATATTAATCAAATTAACAAAGATTAAATATAAAGAACAAATATTAAAAGTAGCAAGGGAAAACATCAAATAACTCAGAAGGGAATTCCCATAAGGATAACAGCTGATCTTTCAATAGCAACTCTCCAAGCCAGGAGGGAATGGCAAGACATACTTAAAGTGATGAAAGAAAATAACTTACAGCCTAGATTATTGTATCCAGCAAAGATCTCATTCAAATATGAAGGAGAAATCAAAAGCTTCACAGATAAGCAAAAGTTGAGAGAATTTTGCACCACTAAACCATTTCTCCAACAAAAACTAAAGGACATTATTTAGATAGGAATCACTAAAAGGGTGTATAGATTCGAACCCAAAACAAAAAAGTAAATCCTTTTTATCAATAATTGCTTTGAACGTTAATGGGCTGAATGCCCTAATCAACAGACAAAGACTGGCCGAATGGATACAAAAACAAGACCCCCTACATACCTTGTCTACAAGAGACAACCAAAAGACTAAAATGGGTCAAGTGGATACAAAAACTAGACCCCTATATATGTTGTCTACAAGAGAACCACCTTAAAATAGGGGCTATATACTGACTGCAAATGAAGGGCTGGAAAAAGATTTTCTATGCAAATATGGACCAAAAGAAAACAGGAGTAGCAATACTCATATCAGATAAAATTGACTTTAAAGATCCTGAAAAGGAGACAATCAAGGTTATACATAACGACTTAAAGGAACAATCCAAAAAGAAGTTATAACAATTATAAATATATATGCACTCAACATTGGAGCATTGATATATCTAAGACAAACATTAATTAATATGATAGAAGAAATATGCAACAATACAATAATAGTGGGAGACTTTAATACCCCACCCATACAGTCTGGCTGTAATAGACAAAGTAAAGAGGAAAACATATTCACTTATGAGGCTCAAAAAATTCAGTTCACTCAGGAGAGTTAAAAAAAAAAAATAGACTTATTTGTTCACTCTGTAAAGGTTTATTGACTATTTTATGGGTCTGGTACCACTTTGGGTAGTGGGGAGGAAGAAGTGACAAATGTGATCCTGTCCTAAATAATATATTGTGGTAAAGATAGACCTACCAATACAAAATACCAAGATGTGCCTAAGATGAGGACACTCAAACTGGACTTTTAGTTTCCTGAACTTTTCATTTCCAGATCAAACCTCCTAATATAGGATGAATTCAACATGATTTTTTTTAAGAGTTCTTTGTGATTAAAAACAGAAAGCCATTAGTTAAGAAATTACATATACTCCTCCCCACCATCACTCCCCTTCTTTCTTCCCATTTCCCTCCCACCCTCATTGATCCCTTCCTTTGTCCATTTTCCCCTGCAAAAAAAAAAAAAATATATATATAATAATAATTAAAAAATGAAAATAAATAATTGACGAAATCTTACTGTGCTGACTTCTCATGCTGTGAGTGGAATCTTAAATTCTAAGGTTAATATTTGGATGACAGACAGTAGGCTTCTTAAATATCAGTCATTGTTGTTAGGAGGACCAGTAACTAAGCTTAAAGTCTGTGGAAATTTAAATCCTGCCACTTTCCTTACTGAGAAGGAAAATGAAACACCTGATCACGGTTGTTCCCTATTTCTAACTTTAAACTATGCAGCTTGGGAGGATTTAATGGATACTCCATTAGACAATCCTGACATGGAAATATTTACAGATGGCAGCTCTTTTGTTTGGGATGGAAAGCATAAAGCAGGTTACACCGTGGTGACTACTGAACAGGTTTTACCAGCAAAATCTCTCCCCCAGGGAATCAGTGCTCAGTTAGCAGAGCTTGTGGCTTTGACCCGAGCTCTAGAGTTAAGCAAAGGGCAGCGAGTAAATATCTACATGGATTCTAAGTATGCTTATTTGACTTTACATGATTATGCTGCAAAAAACAGCTAGAGAAATTACTTACTTATGAGAATGCAAATCAGGAATGTCAAAGAGCTATCATTCCAATTTGTGAGACTGGGACTATTATTATTTGAAGGCTTGTCACATCCAGAATCAGAAACTCAAAAGATGCAAATGCTAGCTAAGACAATGGCTGCTGCCTTCTAGAAAGGGAAACGAAGGATATTTTAAATGTGGAGATAAATACCATTTAGAAAGGGACTGTCCTAAGAAGGCTAATAAAAAACTTTGAAGAATCTGCCCTCACTGCCATAGAGGAATGCATCGGGCCAAAGACTGTAAATCTAAATTTGATATTGAAGGAAAACCCATTCCAGGAAACTCCAAACTGGGGACTCCCCAGGTCACCTACAATAAAAACCAGGGGCAAATTCTATCTTTTCCCTCAAACCTTCAACATCTGGCAGTGTTGCCGTCGACATACCAGCCCTAAATGATTTTTTTGTTTGCCCTCAAGCAGTCCCTTCTAGAGTATCTACCGGACTTTTTGGACCCCTGCCCCCACAAACCTTCGGTCTTTTACTAGGCCAATCTAGTTTGACTTCTAAAGGGATTACTGTTCACCCTGGAGTAACTGATTCAGATTATAAAGGAGAGATTCAAATTATGACGTCATCTCAGATTCTATGGCAATTCAAAAAGAGGAACAAAATTACTCAATTACTTCTTTTGCCTTACATTTCTATTAACTCCTCTAATAATGTATGGACAAGCAGATTCGGCAGATCAAAAAACAATCCTTACGGACATGAGTGGTATCCCAATATGCCCCACCAAACATAAATATCAAAATTAATGGTAAAGATTTTCTGGTCTCCTCGACACTGGATCTGATATTACTATTATTTCCAAAGACTTATGGCCCAAATCCTGGCCTATACAAAAAATCTCTTGTCAAATTGCAGGCATTTCTCAAACCAAAATACAAGAATATTATAAAAATATTCAAATCTACCCATATGAAGGACCAAAAGGCCAGCCTGCAACATTAAGACCTTATGTGATAGATGCACCCCTTAATTTAATAGGAAGGGACGTACTTATGCAATGGCAAACTCAGATATACATTCCACATTTTTCCTAGGGGTCACTGCTCATTTAACAAACAAAGCAATTATTAAAATAACTTGGAAGAATGACGGGCCTATTTGCACAGAACAATGGCCCCTTACGAAAGAAAAATTACAGGCTACTAAAGAACTTATAGACACACAATTAGAATTAAAACATATTGAGGAATCTTACTCTCCTTGGAACTATCATATTTTTGTTATAAAAAAGAAATCTAACAAATGACATCTCTTAACAGACTTTAGAAAAGTTAATGCATCTATGAAACCCATGGATGCACTACAACCAGGGATCCCATCACCTACTACTATTCCTCAAAATTGGCACATTGTTATTACTGATTTACAAGATTGCTTTTTAAATATACCTTTACACCCTTTAGACCGAGAGAGATTCACTTTCTCTCTTCCTTTTCCTAATCACATCGGGTCTCATAAAAGATTTCAATAGACTGTGTTACCTCAAGGTATACTTAACAGTCCTACTATTGGTCAAAATTTTGTAGCCAAGGCTTTATATCCAATGTGACAGCAATTCCCTCATGCATACATCATTAATAATATACTGTAACTACAAAAAGGAGAAGTGATATTTTTAACACTGAATGGCCATAGTATTCTTTAGACTCCAGAAAAAACTCATTAAAATAAAATCTTTTTTGAAATTGCAAAACCGGTTCTTACATGTGCAGTTAGGAAAAGGTTAACTTGTTAAAATGCTTTTTTGGAGCTCCAATTCTGCCTGGGAAACAAAAACAGGCCTAAGGAAAAACCTGAAGTTAACTCTTATCATGTCCTTGGGATACACAGCCCACTCTATCTGGGACTCCAGACATAATCAAATTGTTGGAGTTCAGGGAAAAAAAAAAAAAAATATATATATATATACACACACACACACACACACACACACACACACATATATATCAAAAAGATATTTTCAATGGCAAGTAGAAAATTACATCTGTCTATCTAAAATTATCTATGTCTCAATGTATGTCTTTGTTTTGGATAATATGAAATTAATGAGCTCTGTTTAAATTCAAGTTCATGTGAACTGAAAAATATTCAATATTAAATATAATATTTATTTAAATATATATATATAATTTAAATATAATTGTTTGCTAATCTTATTAAGACATGTCTTAAATCATCATTATATAATACTTTTATTGTGCCTAGATTTAAGGTAAACTAAGTTTGTCAACAAAAAAGTAACTCTTTATATATATATATAAAATAGGTAAATGAGATGAAAACTTTTAGATAAACTCTAATAAAAATAATTATATTTTTAAAATGTCTATCTAAAATAATCTCTTAGGATTGGGGTTACTTAAATTCATAAAATTGTACTAAACGAAATAATAAAAGTTTATTAAATAGCTAGGTCATTTCCAAATAAAGTAAGATTTTAAAACATTAATTACTGAACACTAACTTCCTCTTACAAGAAGTTTTTCTTACAGAAAAACTAAAGAGACTTTAGACTATTAATATATAGAAAAATATATATTTATATAAAAATATATTCACCAATCTATAAAATGCTAATATACAAGACACTTCATAGTTGCTAAAGAAAAGATGTATGCTTTTAATAAAAAGATATAAGTAAGTGAATAAGTAAGTGAAGTCGCTCAGTCATGTCCAACTCTTTGCAACCCCATGGACTCTAGCCTACCAGGCTCCTCTGCCCATGGGATTTTCCAGGCAATAGTACTGGAGTGGATTGCCATTTCCTTCTCCAGAGGATCTTTCTGACCCAGGGATCGAATCCGGGTCTCCCGCATTGTAGACAGACGATTTACCACCTGAGCCACCAGGGAACTCCAAAATGATGAACACAAACATATAAAAAAGGTTTCTGACAAATGAAAGAGAATTTTATGGCAAATGGATGTAATTCATTGCTCTGAACTTTCTTCCTCTTTCTTTTTACATGTCTCGATCAATACAAATTCTTCTTTTATATGGGCCACACCTCTCTGAGATGAAACTACGCGACATGTTATAACCTACTTGTTAGCTTACTTTGCAATAATGAGAGCACCTAATTCTATTAAAACAGACAATGGCCCCGCCTATATTTCTAAGCAGTTCAAACAATTTTTACATTCATTCTCTATTAAACAGATTACAGACATTTCTTATAATCTACAAGCACAGGACATAGTTAACCAAACACATTACAGACTGAAACTACAAATAAAAAATTAAATAAGGGGGAATACATAGGAACACTTTTATCTTCCTTATCCAGAGCAGATTTTACTAGATTCCAATGCAATACATTCTTTAAGCCTATAACTATTGTTAATATAGCTTTATTTGTTTTAATTTTTTTAAACTTACTGCAAGGAGATATCTTGACATGAGCAGAAAAACATTTCAAGGAATTGAAGGACTCTTCTCTTCCTCTGCCCACTTGGTACCAAGACAGGTTGAATAAACAATGGAAATCTGGGAAATTAATCTTAGAGGGAAAGGGTATGCCTGTGTTTCCCCAGATGGATCCAACGAACTCACATGGCTTCCTCTTTGGAAGATCCGATCCAAGCCCCACCTCCGCCTTCAACATAGAGATAAGACAACAAAAACCCCAGGAGGAAGAAATTCCAATACAGGCCATGGTGGCTTAAAAGATCTTCAGAAAGCACCACCCTCAGTGGCATCAACCTTATGATCTCCTTTCTTGGGGACAAATTAAAACCCTTACTAATCAAGCTGAAAATCAGGTTTCTAAATGGAGAATGCCCCGGTGTCCTGAAAATATTTTTATTGCCCTGCTTGCTTTGCTTGCTTGTGCCTCCCCCCACCCTCCAACCCCACTCAAGCTGAACTAATCAATCACACTTACTGGGTTTACATACCCAACCCGCCTTTACTTCAGGTTGTAGAATGGATGGAGAAAGGACCAATCGTATTAACCAATGACTCCATACATATGCCTTCTCCCTGGACCCTTAAAGGGCCTGCACACCCTGAAGAAGAAGAGAAACTAATTAATATCTCTCTAGGTTATGAAGTCCTTCCTTTGTGTATGGGCCCAGCAAAATTATGCATAAACATTAGCAGACAAACTTGAGCTTTTGCCCTGCCTCCAAAAGAGGATTTTCAGACGTTGCTTAGATTATTTACTGCCCTTTCTTTGTCCGTGAATCATGTTTTATACTACTAAAACGTTAGGGAAAGAACAAAGAACACTATGCAAAGGGTTTACTAATAAAAACTTTAAATATACTCTGGTTCGTTGGGACAAATGTCAGGCCAAATCAGGAAAGTTAATGTTTGTGGCTAATCATACAATTGCCGATTGGGGACCCCATGGTATGTGGTTATCTAACTGCTCAGATGATGTTAACAGCACTATGTTTGATTATGCTACTCAAGTACCATAGAAGGTTAGTGTTGGGGGCCAGCGTGAGGCACTCCGCCCATGGCAAAGGTCATGAGGAAGGAGGCTCAACATACACAAAGGCGGGATCGAGCCTCAGGAGTCCCCCTGGAAATCCTCAAGCCTGCCTACTTTACCACTTTGTGCTCTCACCTACACCTCTGACTTTATGGGGGGCTGTCCCCCACCACCTCTTTCAGAGAAGGAGTTAACTTAGAGCTCCAGTTAATAAAAATTCCTGGGCATGACAGGAGTGTTTTAACCTACAAACTCCTCTGAAGGTTCTCTACCCTGCATGACAGGCTTGTCTGGCCACATGTGATTACTCACAGCCTCCCAACCGTGAGAGGCACGAGATGCTAAATCTTCTACAAATAGGTTCCTTAGAGAAGTTAGAAAACTATTAGTATAAGTATGGTGGGCTGATTAGAAATTGTATTGGTGAAGCGTTTTTCATTTGTTGAGCCAATGTTTGCTGCTAAGTCTCCACATCTCCTGCCCTTATACACATTAATGAATATATAGAAGAAAGAAGTATTAACCTTTTATATTAACCACGTTAGACCTTAGGCTAAGTAAATTCTTTCCTTAATTAAAACCCACTACACCCTCACCCTATAGGAATGTAACTTTATTTGGGTGGAGTCTGTTTTAAGAGTAATCACCCCTGGAGGACGTGTTCAGTGGAAGCTGGAGCGGGACCCGGCGGGGCCGGCAACATGGAGCCGCTGTACCAGCAAACGCACAATAGTAGAAAATGAAATCCAAGCAAGCATAGACCAGATATTCAGCCAACTAGAGCGTCTGGAGATTTTGTCCAGCAAGGAGGTCCCCCCCCCCCAAAAGACAGAATGCCAAACTCCGTGTCGACCAGTTAAAGTACGACGTCCAGCACTTGCAGACTGCTCTTCGAAACTTCCAGCAGCGGCGGTATGCACGGGAGCAGCAGGAGAGAGCGAGAGGAGCTTCTGTCTCGTACCTTCACCACAAACGGGACCCAGAAGATCCTTGACATTGCCAACATGCTCGGCCTGTCCAACACAGTGATGCGGCTCATCGAGAAGTGGGCCTTCCAGGACAAGTACTTCATGATCGGTGGGATGCTGCTCACCTGTGTGGTCATGTTCCTCGTGGTGCAGTACCTGACCTGAGCCAGCCAGGCCCCACGGCTGAATGCCAGTCCCAGGGCGTGAGAGTGTGCGTGAGTGTGTGTGCACGATAGAGAGGGGACCCAGGGGCTGCCCTCTGAAATGTGTGTGCCCATCTTAACTGTGAAGAGCCCTCGGAAATAATTGTGACCTGTGGCCTGGTGGGAGTTTCAGACCTCTGTTTCTTGTGACATCTTGGAGGGAAAGCTCATGCTACCAAGACGTGCAGTGCTTAGGAAATGAAGGAAGTACCAGTTTGCTTGCTCATGCTCACTCGCTCTCACTGGGGGGAAGGAAGTGAAGTCAGGGTGAGGGAGGAGGAGGAAAAGGGGAGGAAGAGAGTGGCCTTGGCGATTTTGTCCTTGTAGCTGATCCGCGCCTGAGAAGCTACTCAAGCTTGCAGACAAGACTCCATGCTCTGTCATCCTCCACCCTTTCTGACTCCTAGTAGGTAGTCGGAACAGAAGCAGACAGGACGGGGAAAGGGGCCTTCTTCCTCTACACTCAGTATAGTAGGTGGATTCATATGCTCTTGCTACTAGCCACTGTGCCCAACCCACACCCCCACCCCCAGATGATCTGCAGATGGCTGACTGCCAATACTTGTCGTCCCTACCCAGAAGCCGCCGCCTAGAGGAAGCAGAGGCATGGGCGCTGTTGCTGACAGCAAGCAAGATTTTCCACATCATGGTCGCTGGGTGTTTCTCCTTTATAAAGTAAGGCCACTGTTACTCCCTGGTCTGTCTGGAAACGTGTTCTTGTCCACCTCCCTTTTTTACCCTCCACCTGTCTCTGTAGCAGTATTGTTTTTTCAGGTACATCTGTGACATAGATCCCTTTTGGGGAAAGGTTTCTTAATTGTCACAGGTTTTTAAATGAGTTTTCTGGGTACTGATTTCACACTTTTGGTTGGATCTCCATTGCTCCTGCTCATCTGGGCTAAGCAGGGGCCCTGGGTTTCCAAGGAAAGGGGACTCTGATCAGAGTCCCTTCATAAAAGGCTGAGGGCCCTACCAGCGTGAAGACTGGCCTGGTGGACAGACAGAGGGGTGGGTGCATCTTCCGACCTACCTGTGATGTGGGGAGGCCCAGTTTGAAAAGTCCCTCATGTCAGCACCCCTGTCATCCCAGGGACCCGGCACAGGGTTCTTACCAGTCCACAATCTGGTCTTTAAACTGCACAGACTTGGCTGTGAGCCTGGGCACTCGAGGATCCCACCAGACAGTGCACTTTGGAAGATGTGCCAGGAGCCATTTGGACTTGAACTCAGAGGAGGCAGAAACTCCCCCACCCTCTGCCCTCTGGTGGCTGACATGACATCTGTTTGAGTGTACACCGGTGTATTTCCACACTTGGCCTTCACAAGTGATCGTGGCCTCAGTGAACCAGAAGTAAGGTCTGCACCTTCAGTGCCATTCTTCCTGCTTTGTAATACAAATGGAGAAGACCGTGGGTCTTCACCACTGGCGGGTTAAGGAACAGCAGCCACCGTATGTCATAAGGTCCTGGGGCGCTGAGCCCTCGTGTCCTCCTGTGCTTGGCTTTCAGTGATCTGGGAGAAATACACTTGTGCCTAACTGGGTGCTCTGTGTCCACAGTCCTGAGTACAGGGAAGGGTCCCAGAGCAAGGAAGGAGCGCCCTCTAGTGGAGGTGGGGTGAATTCTTAACATAAGCTCCAGCAGCAGCCTCTGGGATCTTGTAAAGAATTTTGGTGTTCCTGTTGTGGTTTAAGAGAGGCGGGTTGTCCCGAAACTTGGAAATAACTTTCATTCCGTGGATGTTTACTCTGGGTGTGATCATCTTAAGAAAAGCCAAACTCCCAAGACCAAGTAAGTGGGAGAGTCTTGATTTTATAGAGGGCTTCACTGCTGGGTTTTCTCTTAAGACCTTCACCCTCCTGAGTTTAAATGGGTTTGACTTGGAAATTTGGCTTTATGCTCCTTGTTTTTGAAACACGTCAATTGAATAAAGTTGCCATTTATTTTATTTAGAATATGAAAAAAAAAAAAAAAAAGAATAATCACCCCTGGAGAAATAAGTGTTCTGGTTGACTGACTGCTGTCACAAGGAGAGGGTCATAAATTGTCAGCAGGCCCCCTGGCCAGAAGATGATGTAACACCCCTAAGACCTCTGTATACATTTGTATGAAGCACCTGACTTTCATAAAAGTCAGGACTGCTGACCCCGCATGACTTTTGTATAACATCTCAGTGTATAAAAGTAGACCATGGAAAATAAAGAATTGGGATCAGTTCCTCAAAAGACTGGTCTCCCCATGTCTCTCTCTCTCAAACTCTGGCTGAGTCTCCATCTGGAGCACGGAACCCATCAAGCTTACTAATTATGCCTGGGCTTCTAAGATCCGACTGGGGAGGCCTCAGTGTGTCCTCTCCTTCGGGAGAATGGAAGGATGCCTGCGGCCTACGTAAGTGGTGCAAACTTCTTGTCTTGAAGTTTTATTGGTTTCCCGCCTAAACCAAGCTACTCAGCCTCTTTTCTCCACTGAATTTTCCTACTGAACTATCCTCATTCTATTACGCTTTATATCTTTAATTAATATTTAATTAAGCAGTTGTTTCCTGATCCTCGATGCTGTCCCCGCTTGAAACTCCCTGGGTCAGCCGGGGCTGGACCTGGGCAGGTTAGTAACACTACAATGGAACATTACCATGACAAAGGACTTCTTGGGTGGCTTGATGGTGGAATGGCAACCCCTCATCCTCGAATCTTCCTCTTTAAACAGATTGGGCTTGAACAATGGGACACCTGGAAACTTGCTGCGAGCACCAAAGAAGTTGGGACTTGGACTGGACATTTTACAGGGACCAATAATAGTCATAGAAATTATTTCTTTTGTTATAATCAATCATATTTCATACAAGCTTGTGTTTCATTCCCCTTCCTTTTGTTCTAGCTATAGGAAGTTTATAATTCAATAAGACTTTACATTCTGTAACTTGTATAAATTGCAAATTATATACTTGTCTTAACTCTTCTGTTTCCTTAAGAAATGAATTCCTTTTGATTCTTCGATCTCGATGTAGTCTGTGGTTACCAATAAATCTCCAGCGGTCCTGGGAAGAAGGCCCCATGGCTGGACTTGCTTCCCGTTTACTTACTAAAGTGCTCCAGTGATCTAAACGATTCATTGGATGGCTGGTTCTTGGCATTTTGGGATTAATAGCTATTTGCACCAGTGCTGCCGTCACTGGCATTGCTTTACAAACCTCAATTCCAACACATAATTTTATCCAAAATTGGACCAAAGATGCTCATACTATGTGGGCCACTCAGGCTCAGATAGATGAGGATATTCAAGATGAAATACAGGAACTAAAAACAGTTATCAAATGGATTGGAGATCAATTAATAGCTGTACAAAAACAAGTGATGCTAAAATGGGATTGGAATTCTACTCAATTTTGTGTTACACCTGTTCAATTCAATAATAGTACCTACAACTGAGAACAAATAAAATTTCATTTACCAAACATACATGATAATGCCTATCTGAATGTACAATTATTATAAAAAGAAATCTTTGAAACCTTTTCTAAAAATCTGCCCTCTTCCACGAATTTGGAAACTTTACCTGAACAACGAGCTGATCAATTATCTGGGTTAGACCCTCGTAGATGGTTTCAAAGCATTACTCACAGCCTTGGGTCTGGAACTGTAATTTTGATGATTGTCTTGACAATTATATTTGTCGTTCACCATTGCCTTCATGCAAAAATTGTTAAAACTAAACAAACTCAAATGGTCAGAACCCTTTTTACAAATATTATAAATAAGGGGGAATTGTCAGGGAATGTTTAACAGGAGGATTTCAACGTGCTGTTCCTCATAAATCCTCTGTTCCTTATCAGTTTCTGTTGTCAGAAACCAGTGGAAAGGCACGCCGCTCCCAGGACTGAGGTCATAGGATGAGGCAGGCTTGAAACGCCTTCAGTAAACATTCTCCTTACGACAAAACTGCTTAGTGTCAGTCCTCGATATGGATTGCCTGCCTCCTGACCTTGTGACCATTATTTATCCCTTGTTCCCTTGGTAACAGTTGCTGTATGTTTGCTTTTCTCATCTTTATCATTATCAAAAGGAACTTCTTGTACAACAGCCTATATATACTCACAGAAAGATCATTAAAGCACCTTTGCTCCATCAGAGTTTGGGTTCCCCTGTGTTTCTTTCTCTCTCCTTCACTTTCTTATCATTGACTCCACACCGCCAGGTTCCGGTCCATTAAAGGACCCTAACAGATTCCAATGCAATATATATTCTTTAATCCTATAACTTTTATTTGTTTAAAAATTTTAAACTTGCCACAAGGGGATATATTGACAAAGCAGAAAAACATTTTGAGGCATTGAAGGATATCTCCCTTCCTCTGCCCATTTGGTATCAAGACGGGTTGACTAAACAATGGAAATCTGGAAAATTAATATTACAAGGAAAGGGGTATTCTTGCATTTCTCCAGATGGACCCAACGAAATTAGTTGGCTCCCTCTTCTGAAGATCCACCCCAGGAGAGCCACCGGCATTCAAGATAACAGAAGAAACAGCAAAATCCCCAGGAGGAGGACTTTCCAGTACAAGCCATGGCCACTTTAAAAATTTCCAAGAAACGCCACACATCATCGACCTTATGATCTCCCCACTTGGGGACAGAGAAAAACCTTTACTAATCAAGCTGAAAATCTGGTTTCTTAACAGAGAATGCCTTGGAATCCTGAAAATATTTTTGTTGCTATTCTTGCTTTGCTTGCTTTTGCTTCCCCGCTCAGGCTGACTTGATTAATCACACTTATTGGGCTTATATACCTAACCCCCTTTATTGCAAGTTGTAGAATGGACAGATACAGGACCGGTTGTATCCACTAATGACTCAGTACATATGCCTCCTCCTTGGAGCTTGGAGGGGCCCTCTCATCCTGAGGAAGAAGGAAGATTAATTAATATTCCTCTAGGCTATAAAATCCTTCCTTTATGCATGGGCCCAGCAGAATTACGTATTAATGTTAGTCGACAAATGTGGGCTTTCATCCTGCCTCCAAAAAAGAACTTCCACACATTGTTTAGACTGTTTACTGCCCTGTCCTTTCATGAGAACCATGTCAATACTACTGAAACTCTAGGAATAGGACAAAAATTGGAATGTAAGGGGTTTACGTGTAACGGTTTTAAATATACTCCTGTTTATTGAGATAGATGTCAAGCTAAATCATGGAAATTAATGTTTGTGGCCAATTACACCATTGTTGATTGGGGACCCTACGGTATGTGGTTATCTAATTGCTCAGATGATATTAACAGTACTATGTGGGATAATGTTACTCAAGTAACATGGAAGATTACCAATAGTTCAATGGAACACTTCCATGACAAAGGACTCCTTAGCTGGCTTGATGGTTGAATAGCACCCCCTCACCCTCAAACTGTCCTCAATAAACAAATTGGGCCTGAACAATGATACATCTGGAAACTTGCTACAAACACTGAAAAATTTGGAACTTGGACTGGACATTTCACAGGGACCAGTCATAGTCATAGTAACTATTGCTTCCATTATACTCATTCATATTTTATACAAGCTTGCATTCCCCTTCCTTTTGTTATCGTCATAGGAAACTTAAAATTTAATAATAATTTACGTTCTGTGACTTGTATAGATTGCAAATTGTATACTTGTCTTAATTCCTCTATTTCTCTAAAAAAACGAATCCCTTTTGATTCTTCGATCTCGACATAGTCTGTGGTTGCCAGTAGATCTCCAACGACCCTGGAAAGAGGGTCCCATGGCAAAACTGACCTCCCAGTTACTCACTAAATTACTCTGATGGTCTAAGTGATTAACTAGATGGTTGATTCTTGGCTTTTTGGGGTTAACAGCCATTTGCACCACTTCCGCTGTCACAGTCACTGCTTTACAAACTTCAAACACAAAACTATTCAAAATTGGACTGAAGATGCTCATACTCTATGGGTCACTCAGGTTCAGAAAGATGAAAAAGTTCAAGATAAAATTCAGGAATTAAAAATAGCCATCCAATGGGTTGGAGATCAATTAATACATTTACAAAAACAAGTATTACTAAATTGTGATTGGAATTCTACTCAATTTTGTATCACTCCTCTTTGGTTCAACCATAGTGCTTACAATTGGGAAAAAACATTTCATTTGCAAGATATGCATAATAATGCTTCCTTAAATGTAAAATTAATTGTTGCAAAAGGAAACCCTTGAAACCTTCTATAAGAGTCTACTCTCTTCCAACAATTTGGAAACCTCAGCTAAACAGCAGGCTGATCAATTATCTGGGCTAGACCCTCGAAGATGGTTTCAAGGCATTACACATAGTATGGGATCTGGACTATAACACTGCTAATTATCTTGGTGATTATATTTATAAAATACCAATGCCTTTCATCTAAAATTGTTCAAACTAAACAAACTCACTTGGTCAGGGTCTTTTTCACAAAAGTATCTACAGTTCAGTTCAGTTAGTCATATCCGACTCTTTGGACTCCATGAATCGCGGCACTCCAGGCCTCCCTGTCCATCACTAACTCCCAGAGTTCACTCAGACTCACGTCCATCGACTCGGTGATGCCATCAAGCCTTCTCATCCTCTATCGTCCCCTTCTCCTATTGCCCTCAATCCCTCCTAGCATCAGAGTCTTTTCCAATGAGTGAACTCTTCGCATGAGGTGGCCAAAGTACTGGAGTTTCAGCTTTAGCATCATTCCTTCCAAAGAAATCCCAGGGCTGATCTCCTTCAGAATGGACTGGTTGGATCTTCTTGCAGTCCAAAGGAATCTCAAGAGTCTTCTCCAACACCACAGTTCAGAAGCATCAATTCTTTGGTGCTCAGCTTTCTTCACAGTCCAACTCTCACATCCATACATGACCACTGGATAGTTGGCAAAGTAATGTCTCTGCTTTTCAATATGCTATCTAGGTTGGTCATACCTTTTCTTCCATGGGGTAAGTGTCTTTTAATTTCATGGATGAAGTCACTATCTGCAGTGATTTTGGAGCCCAGAAAAATAAAGTCTGACACTGTTTCCCCATCTATTTTCCATGCAGTGATGGGACCACATGCCATGATCTTTGTTTTCTGTAGTAGAAATTTAAGCCAACTTTTTCATTCTCCACTTTAATCAAGAGGCTCTTTAGTTCCTCTTCACTTTCTGTCATAAAGGTGGTGTCATCTGCATATATGACGTTATTGATATTTCTCCCAGCAATCTTGATTCCAGCTTGTGCTTCTTCCAGCCCAGCATTTCTCATGATGTACTCTGCATGCTATGCTATGCTAAGTCACTTCAGTTGTGTCCGACTCTGTGCAACCCCACAGACGGCAGCCCACCAGGCACCCCCGTCCCTGGGATTCTCCAGCCAAGAACACTGGAGTAGGTTGCCATTTCCTTCTCCAATGCATGAAAGTGAAGGCGCTCAGTCGTGTCCGACCCTCAGCGACCCCATGGACTGCAGCCCTCTAGGCTCCTCCATCCATGGGATTATCCAGGCAAGAGTACTGGAGTGGAGTGCCAGAACTCTGCATAGAAGTTAAATAAACAGGGTGACAATATACAGCCTTGACATACTCCTTTTCTTATTTGGAACCAGTCTGTTGTTCCATGTCCAGTTATAACTGCTGCCCCTTACCTGCATACAGGTTTCTCAAGATGCAGGTCAGGTGGTCTGGTATTCCCATTTCTTTTAGAATTTTCCACAGTTGATTGTGATCCACACAGTCAAAGGCTTTGGCATAGTCAATAAAGCAGAAATATATGTTTTTCTGGAACTCTTGCTTTTTCCATGATCCAGCAGAGGTTGGCAATTTGATCTCTGGTTCCTCTGCCTTTTCTAAACCCAGCTTGAACATCAGGAAGTTCACGGTTCACATATTGCTGAAGCCTGGCTTGGAGAATTTTGAGCATTACTTTACTAGTGTGTGAGATGAGTGCAACTGTGCAGTAGTTTGAGCATTCTTTGGCATTGCCTTTCTTTGGGATTGGAATGAAAACTGACCTTTTCCAGTCCTGTAGCCACTGCTGAGTTTTCCAATTTTGTTGGCATATTGAGAGCAGCACTTTCACAGCATCATCTTTCAGGATTTAAAATAGTTCAACTGGAATTCCATCACCTCCACTAGCTTTGTTCTTAGTGACGCTTTCTAAGGCCCACTTGACTTCTCATTCCAGGATATCTGGCTCTAAGTCAGTGATCACACCATCCCGATTATCTGGGTCGTGAAGATCTTTTTTATACAGTTCTTCTGTGTATTCTTGCCATCTCTTCTTAATTTCTTCTGCTTCTGTTAGGTCCATACCATTTCTGTCCTTTATCGAGCCCATCTTTGCATGAAATATTCCCTTGGTATCTCTCATTTTCTTGAAGAGATCTCTAGTCTTTCCCATTCTGTTGTTTGCTTCTTGTTCTTTGCATTGATCCCTGAGGAAGGCTTTCTTATTTCTTCTTGCTATTCTTTCAACTCTGCATTCAGATGTTTATATCTTTCCTTTTCTCCTCTGCTTTTCACTTCTTTTTCACAGCTACTTGTAAGGCCTCCTCAGACAGTCATTTTGCTTTTTTGCATTTCTTTTCCATGAATATGGTCCTGATTCCTGTCTCCTGCACAATGTCATGAACCTCGGTCCATAATTCATCAGGCAGTCTATCAGATCTAGGTCCTTAAATATATTTCCCACTCCCACTGTATAATCATAAGGGATTTGATTGAGGTCATAGCTGAATGGTCTAGTGGTTTTCCCTACTTTCTTCAATTTAAGTCTGAAATTGGCAATGAGGAGTTCATGATCTGGGCCACAGTCAGCTCCTGGTCTTGTTTTTGTTGATTGTAAAGAGCTTGTCCATTTTTAGCTGCAAAGACTATAATCAATTTGATTTCGGTGTTGCCCATCTGGTGAGGTCCATGTGTAGAGTCTTCTCTTGTTGTTGGAAGAGGGTGTTTGCTATGACCAGTGCGTTCTCTTGGCAAAACTCTATTTGCCTTTGCCCTGCTTCATTCCGTATTCCAAGGCCAAATTTGCCTGTTACCCCAGGTGTTTCTTGACTTCCTAGTTCTGCATTCCAGTCCCCTGTAATGAAAAAGATATCTTTTTTGGGTGTTAGTTCTAAAAGGTATTGTAGGTCTTCATAGAAACATTCAACTTCAACTTCTTCAGCGTTACTGGTTGGGGCAAAGACTTGGATTACTGTGATATTGAATGGTTTGCCTTGGAAACAAGGAGAGATCATTCTGTCCTTTTTGAGATTGCATCCAAGTACTGCAGTTCGGACTCTTATTGACCATGATGGCTATTGCATTTTTTCTAAGGGATTCCTACCCACAGTAGTAGATATAATGGAAATCTGAGTTAAATTCACTCATTCCAGTCCATTTTAGTTTGCTGATTCCTAGAATGTTGACGTTCACCCTTGCCATCTCCTGTTTGATCACTTCCAATTTGCCTTAATTCATGGACTTGACATTCAGGTTCCTATGCAATATTGCTCTTTACAGCATCAGACATTGCTTCCAACACCAGTCACATCCATAGCTGGGTATTGTTTTTGCTTTGCTTCCATCCCTTCATTCCTTTTGGAGTTATTTGTCCACTGATCTCCCGTAGCATATTGGCCACCTATTGATCTGGGGAGTTCCTCTTTCAGTATCCTATCATTTTGCCTTTTCATACTGTTCTTGGGGTTTTCAAGGCAAGAATACTGAAGTGATTTGCCATTCCCTTCTCCAGTGGACCACATTCTGTCAGACCTCTCCACCTGACCCGCCCATCTTGGGTGGCCCCATGGGCATGGCTTAGTTTCACTGAGTTAGACAAGGCTGTGGTCCTAGCGTGATTAGATTGACTAGTTTTCTGTGAGTATGGTTTCAGTGTGTCTGCCCTCTGATGCTCTCTTGCAACACCTATCGTCTTATTTGGGTTTCTCCTACCTTGGGCGTGGGGTATCTCTTCATGGCTGGTTCAGCAAAGCGCAGCCACTGATCCTTACCTCGGATGATGGGTGTCGCCTCATCGCCGTCCCTCCTGACCTTGAACGTGGAAAAGCTCCTTAGGCCCTCTTGCGCCCACGCACCCACTGCTCCTTGGAGGTGGTTTGGTCTTCCTGGCCGCTGTCCCTGACCTCGAACGCAGGGTAGCTCCTCTCGGTCGTTTCTGTGCCATCGAAGCCTGGTACTCTCAGTCCCTGCCCCTGACCTTGGACATGGGGTAACTCCTATTGCCTGCCGCCTCTTGGGCATGGGTTCCTCCCGGCCTCTGCCCTTGACCTCAGGACGTGGGGCAGCTCCTCTTGGCCGCGCTCTGTGCACTGTCACAGCCGCTGGCGCACTGTGCGCCATTGTACAGTCATCCCCAATTATGAAAAAATAAAAAAGGGGAAACTGACAGGGAACACTCAACTTTAAAGTATCCAACATGATATTTTCTTCTTTCGTGTGCCATTTCTCAAAGACTCTATACCTTATCAGTTCCTGGAGAACAGGAACGAGCAGAGCTGCACACAGTTCTCAGGACTGAGGTCATGAGAAAGAGCATCTGCTTGGATTCCCTTCAGTGACCTTTTACTTAAAGGCAATCTATTCAGTTATGCCCGTCTTACTCAGGATATGGAATGCTCTCTGGCCCTTTCAAGATTATTATTTGCTTGGCTTTGTTTTTGCTTAATTTTTTTACTGCCTAAAGCTGCCTTGTATTAAAGATACATAAACATGCGTTTCTGCAAATAAAGCACCCTTGTTTCACTCGAGACTTGGGTCCCCTGCTTCCTTCTCGTCGACTCCAGTCCCGAGGTCCTGGTCTACAAAGATCGTGACAGCTCTGTCTTCAGTTTCCACAAATAAGAGTAACTCTTCTTTAATCATACATACAAGAGTTATTTCTATCTAATGAAGAACACGACCCTTTTCCTATGCATTGTTCCTAGCACACCATCAGTCCCTGGTAACTGTCCCTCTCCTACGAAAAGCCCAGTCTTTTTAACATCTTGCCTACTCTGTTCAAGGTCAGTTGGTAGAACATTATGTTTTAGAACAGGCTGGACTATGTACAGAAGGGCTTCCTGATCCTATTGACCATGATGAGTCATGTCCTAGTTTTACATTATTTTCTGCCCTCCCTGTTGCTAATTCACACACACTATTGAATTTTGTAATTCAGGCTGTGTGTTTTTCCAGGAAACCTGAATGTGAATGAATTGTATCTAATGAAGTCGGGCCCTTCATCTCATTGATTCCTTCCCAGAGACCATCATGAAACGCATATAGCAAATGCATTTGATCAATGTATTACCAAAGCCAAGCTCTTAGAGCTCACCACACAACAGGCCAATAAACTGAGAGACTACTTGTTGGGTAAGGAATAGTGACTTTATTCAGAAAGCCAGGAGACCAAAAAATGGTAGACTACTGTCCCAAAGAATCATCTTTGCTGAGTTAGAATTCAGGTTTCTTTTACATGAAAACATCTCTATAGCTTCTCTTCAAATATGGACTTATGGCAGCTGCTGAGTACCTGAACTCCAATCATTAGAGAATACATATAGTGAAAAAGGTACAGGATTTGCCACAACCACTGAGTCTGGGAAGTATGGCTCCACTGTGTTCTTATCTTGTGACTTTTGGGTAAGATCCTTGCCACACACATTACATTGCTGTGTGTTTTCTCCAGGATAAATATTCTGATACTACTGGTAAGATGTGAGATGTGAGGATAGGGTTTTTTCTTAACATTTGTGAAATTGGTGAGGAATCTTTCTAGAATGAATTCATGTTCTAAACACCTGATGAATCAATACATATATATCTGGCTTCTATCCAGTATGGATTTTCTCTTGAAGCCTAAGATGTTGCCACACTCACGATATTTGTATGGTTTCTCAGTAGTATGAATTCTCTGACCAACAGTAGGGTGTGAATTTTGAACTTTGAAATTTGAAGACTTCTATCATATACCACCTCTGATGCTGGGAGGGACTGGTTCCAAACACGAAAAGGAGTACGTCAAGGCTGTATATTGTCACCCTGTTTATTTAACTTCTATGCAGAGTACATCATGAGAAACGCTGGACTGGAAAAAGCACAAGCTTTAATCAAGACTGCTGGGAGAAATATCAATAAACTCAGATATGCAGATGATACCACCCTTTGGCAGAAAGTGAAGAGGAACTAAAAAGCCTCTTGATGAAAGTGAAAGTGGAGAGTGAAAAAGTTGGCTTAAAGCTCAACATTTAGAAAATGAAGATCATGGCATCCAATCCCATCACTTCATGGGAAATAGATGGGGAAACAGTGTCAGACTTTATTTTCCTGGGCTCCAAAATCACTGCAAATGGTGACTGCAGCCATGAAATTAAAAGATGCTTAGTCCTTGGAAGGAAAGTTACGACCAAATTAGATAGCATATTCAAAAGCAGAGACATTACTTTGCCAACAAAGGTCCCTCTACTCAAGGCTATGGTTTTTCCTGTGGTCATGTATAGATGTGAGAGTTGGACTGTGAATAAGGCTGAGTGCCAAAGAATTGATGATTTTGAACTGTGGTGTTGGAGAAGACTCTTGAGAGTCCCTTGGACTGCAAGGAGATCCAACCAGTCCATTCTGAAGGAGATCAGCCCTGGGATTTCTTTGGAAGGAATGATGCTAAACCTGAAACTCCAGTACTTTAGCCACCTCATGCGAAGAGTTGACTCATTTGAAAGGACTCTGATGCTGTGAGGGCTTGGGGCCAGGAGGAGAAGGGGACGACAGAGGATGAGATGGCTGGATGGCATCACTGACTCGATGGATGTGAGTCTGAGTGAACTCCGGGAGTTGGTGATGGACAGGGAGGCCTGGCGTGCTGCAATTCATGGGGTTGCAAAGAGTTGGACTCGCCTGAGCGACTGATCTGATCTGATTTGACCATATACCACATTCACATAAGTTTCTCTTCTGTATGGATTTTCTGATGTTTAGTGTGTGCTGAGACATAGGTAAAGGATTTTCCACACTCAAAACATTTGAAAGGTTTCTCTATATGTATTCTCCGATGTCTTTTAAGGTGTGAATTTCGACTGAAGAACTTGCCACACTCATTACATCTTAAGGGTCTCTCTCCAGTATGAATTTTCCAGTGAAGTTGAAGATGTGGTTTTTTACGGAAGACTTTTCCACACTCATCACATTTGTAAGGGTTCTCACCAGTATGAATTGTCTGATGCTTTAAAAGGATTGACTTTACACGAAAGGCCTTGCCACACTCATTACATTTGTAAGGTTTCTCTCCAGTATGAACTGTCTGATGATTTAAAAGGTATGACTTTACACGAAAGGCCTTGCCACACTCATCACATTTGTAAGGTTTCGCTCCAGTATGAATTGTCTGATGCCTTAAAAGGGTTGACTTTGCAGGAAAGGCCTTGCCACACTCATCACATTTGTAAGGTTTCTCTCCAGTATGAACTGTCTGATGATTTAAAAGGTATGACTTTACACGAAAGGCCTTGCCACACTCATCACATTTGTAAGGTTTCTCTCCAGTATGAATTGTCTGATGCCTTAAAAGGGTTGACTTTGCAGGAAAGGCCTTGCCACACTCATCACATTTGTAAGGTTTCTCTCCAGTATGAACTGTCTGATGCCTTAAAAGGGTTGACTTTGAAGGAAAGGCCTTGCCACACTCATCACATTTGTAAGGTTTCTCGCCAGTATGATCCATCTGATGACTTAAAAGCTTTGACTTTACACGAAAGGCCTTGCCACACTCATCACATTTGTACAGTTTCTCCCCAGGATGAACTATCTTATGACTTAAAAGGGTTGACTTTACACGAAAGGACTTGCCACACTCATCACATTTGTAAGGTTTTTCTCCAGTATGAACTGTCTGATGACTTAAAAGGGTTGACTTGATACGAAAGGACTTGCCACACTCATCACATTTGTAAGGTTTCTGTCCAGTATGAAGTGTCTGATGATTTAAAAGGTACGACTTTACACGAAAGGCCTTGCCACACTCATCACATTTGTAAGGTTTCTGTCCAGTATGAAGTGTCTGATGATTTAAAAGGTTTGACTTTACACGAAAGGCCTCGCCACACTCATCACATTTGTAAGGTTTCTCTCCAGTATGAACTGTGTGATGACTTAAAAGGCTTGATTTTACAGAAAAGGCCTTGCCACACTCATCACATTTGTAAGGTTTCTCTCCAGTATGAACTGTCTGATGACTTAAAAGCTTTGACTTTACACGAAAGGCCTTGCCACACTCATCACATTTGTAAGGTTTCTCTCCAGTATGAACTGTCTGATGACTTAAAAGGCTTGACTTTACACGAAAAGCCTTTCCACACTCATCACATTTGTAAGGTTTCTCTCCAGTATGAACTGTCTGATGCCTTAATAGGGTTGACTTTGCAGGAAAGGCCTTTCCACATTCATCACATTTGTAAGGTTTCTCTCCAGTATGAACTGTCTGATGACTTAAAAGGGTTGACTTTACACGAAAGGCCTCGCCACACTCATCACATTTGTAAGGTTTCTCTCCAGTATGAAGTGTCTGATGATTTAAAAGGTATGACTTTACACGAAAGGCCTTGCCACACTCATCACATTTGTAAGGTTTCTCTCCAGTGTGAAGTGTCTGATGACTTGAAAGGTTTGACTTTACACGAAAGGCCTCGCCACACTCATCACATTTGTAAGGTTTCTCTCCAGTATGAACTGTCTGATGACTTAAAAGGGTTGACTTTACAGAGAAGGCCTTGCCACACTCATCACATTTGTAAGGTTTCTCGCCAGTATGATCCGTATGATGACTTAGAAGCTTTGACTTTACACGAAAGGCCTTGCCACACTCATCACATTTGTAAGGTTTCTCTCCAGTATGAATTGTCTGATGCCTTACAAAGGTTGACTTTACACGAAAAGCCTTGCCACACTCATCACATTTGTGAGGTTTCTCTCCAGTATGAACTGTCTGATGACTTAAAAGCGTTGACTTTACACCCTCCACACTCATCACATTTCTGTGTCTGTGCTAGTTGACTTACAGAGAAGGCCTTGCCACACTCATCACATTTGTAAGGTTTCTCGCCAGTATGTCCGTCTGATGACTTAGGCTTTGACTTTAAGAAAGGTCTTGCCACACTCATCACATTTGTAGGTTCCTCTCCAGTATGAATTGTCTGATGCCTTACAAAGGTTGACTTTACACGAAAAGCCTTGCCACACTCATTACATTTGTGAGGTCTGTCTCCAGTATGAACTGTCTGATGACTTAAAAGGTTTGACTTTACACGAAAGGCCTCGCCACACTCATCACATTTGTAAGGTTTCTCTCCAGTATGAAGTGTCTGATGACTTAAAAGGTTTGACTTTACACGAAAGGCCTTGCCACACTCATCACATTTGTACGGTTTCTCTCCAGTATGAACCCTCTGATGACCAGCAAGCTTCGCATTTCGCTTGAAGACTTTCTCACATATATCACATTTAAATAATTTCTTTCCTGTATGAATTTTCTTATGTCTCCTGAGTTGTGAGCTGTGAGTAAAGGCCTTGCCACACTCATCACATTTGTAAGGTTTCTCTCCAGTATGAACTGTCTGATGACTTAAAAGGATTGACTTTCCATGAAAGGCCTTGCCACACTCATCACATTTGTAAGGTTTTTCCTTGTGTGCATTGAGTTCTTGCGTTATTACTGAAGGATTCATAAAGCAATTCCCATATATATTAGAAACACTGGTTTGGACACAAGGAGGAATTCTTTGAAGTGGTGAAAATGAGAAACTGTTGTTGACAGACCTCTCAACTTCATAATATTCAGAAATTATCCCGCCAGTTTGAAATATCTGCAGTTTATCCTGAAAGTTAAATCCAAACCTGTTTCCAAAGGGCTTGATTCCTGCATCCTTTCTATCATGAGAATCTCTTCCATCAGGCACATTTCCATTAAGGCTTACAGGTGTCTCTTTGTAATTTCTTTTGTCATCTCTCCCCTGACACTTAAAGTCACACATATTTTCCTGACTTTCCCAAAGATGAAAATGTTTGATTTCACAGCTTTCAGGTCTTCCCAGAATCAGTGTTTGGAATGTTTCTAATTTATCACTGTTCGCTTCCAGTTGTAAATGCTTGATCACATGTGTAGGAGAGATATCTACAAGATAAAAAGAATCATAGGTATCCTGCTCACAATAATTCAAAAATAAATGTTTCATGTTGAATATATATTATACCAAAAGTAATACTTATGCCAAATTATGAAACACCACAATGATGACCTTAAGTTTTTAGAAACACTAAAGGAATAGAATTCTTAACTTAAGAAAGCATAAAATAAGTTCACCGTTAAGGTAGCCTAGTTTTAAAAACCATATACCAAACAAACTCACAATGGACAATCTTATGCCACCTCTCAAAAACAGAGTGTTTTTGTACCAGGACCTTTAGGAAGGTATCAATCAACAGTTGTCTGAAATTGAAAAGAAAAATATTACACTAACACTGTATTCTGCATACTTACTATACATAAATAAATTCTATACAAAATATATATTGCAACATTAAGTAGTCCAAAACCAAGCTTACCCAATTAATAAGTATTCGTAATTTGTTGTTTAAAATTGAAAACAAATGAGAAAATGAAGAATATGACTAAAACAATTTTTTGGAAACAACGTAGTTTTCTAAATCTGCTATAGAACTACATATCCAAAAAGAACAGGCATTTTACCAGGTTAACAAGTAGTATGTGTCAGCTGTATTGCAGAATACACGCTAAAAGACCATCATCTGTAAATGATACATAAATTAAGACATAAAATATTCACCGGTTTTCTAACAGGCAATAAACAGAGCAATCCCTACCTATGTGGTTGTTGTTCAGTCACTCAGTCGTGTTTGACTCTTTGCGACCCCGTGGACTGTAGCTCACTGGACTTCTCTGTCCATGGGATTTCCCAGGCAACAATAGTGGAGTGGGTTGCCATTTCCTTCTCCATGGGGTCTTCCTGACTCAGGGATCAAACCTACATCTTCAGCATTAGCAGGTGAATTCTTAACCACTGAGCCATCAAGGAAGGCTAATCTCTAGCCATGCACTATTCTTAATTACCTAGTTTAATGGCACCAAAATGTAATAAATAAAGAGTGCTTTGTGTATTTATTGACTAGGGTCAGACACAATATTGCTGAAAAATGTTGCAAGTGAAAAGCATACAAGATATAATGTAGTTCAGGTTTGACAGAGAACAAAATTCTGTAAAGCCATTATCATTCGATTACAAAATAAATAAAAATTTAAAAAGATAATGTAGATAAAGTCGTATCATAAAGAACATGACAGAATATAGATATTATCTTTTTTAAACAAAAATACATTTTGAGTATTTACTATAAAACATGTACTACTGACAGCACTAATTTGCTTTAAAAGGCTTGAGGTAAATTAACATGTTTTTCTCTAATCAGAGCAAGAGACACACCCAATTGGCGCACAAAGTGGTAAGAGGACCAGGATATGAATCTGAACCTACAGACTGAGAAAACTTATTTGTAAACAGGACCACCCAACAAATGAATAGACTAGAAAATATTAAAAAAAGAAAAAAATATACAAGGAACTTAGAAAGTAAATGTCAAGGAAGATACAAGTCAGAAACAGTCTGTTTAACTATTATTCAACCATCCCATCTCAAAATGGGTTGTGAGTCATCATGGATACACAGAGTGATTTAGGTCATGTCCTGAGAAACTTGTTCCATAAATGACCAGACATTATCTTTACAGTGAGAGTATGTAGAACGTGGAGGGATGTGATAGGTACAAACAATGTTTCCATCTATATCAAGGTACTCTGTGAGGAATGGTCAGGGCTAAGAAAGGGCCTGCATGGAGCATAGAGTACACAGGTTTATGTCAGATATCAGCTTGTGACTGCAAGTCTTTGTGAAAATAACTGAGAGTGCAAACTAATATACTGACCTTAAAAGAAAAGAACTGGTTCAGTAAGTTTATGGGCACTATACTGTGCGTATGGGACAGAAACAAGAGAAATTTTAAAAGTGACTGTGATATATGCAGAAAGCAGGATAATACCTGTTATACTATTTACAATGGAATGTATCCAACTGTGAATTTTGTAAGTTACAATGGAATGCTTATATACAAGAAAAACATACACAATATTCCAGGATATTGTGTAAGAATCTTATTAGCAGAAATCAGAAGGAAAATCCAGGAAAAGGCTATCTAAACCTGGGTTCCTCTCTCAAGTATGATTAACCTCTCTATTGGACAGTTATTTCATTTCTTCTTCCACACATGTTCATCTCAAGATGGAGGAGTATCAAAGAAAAGGAGGGATTGAAACTGACTCTGTAAGTCCTTCCCAGTTACAAAAGCCTTTCTGAGGCACCCAACTCTTTTTCATAGAAAAAGGCTTTATTCTCCTAGACCTTCCCTGAGTTCAAAAGAGCAGATTCAAACAGTTACTAATACATAAAAGGACATAAAAGGATCATATCATGATCAAGTGGGATTTATTGAAGGGATGCAAGATTTCTCAATATCAACAAGTTAATCACTATGATACACCACATTAACAGTTGAGGACTAAAAACCATATAATCATCAATAGATGCAGAAAAGGTTCTGACAAAATTCAAGTGCCACTTACGATAAAAACCCTTCAGAAAGTCAGCACAGATGGACCCTACCTAAACATAATTAAGACTGTATATGTCAAACACACAGCTAATATCACACTCAACAGGGAAAAACTGAAAGCATTCCCTTTAACAACGTAAGACAAAAATGTTCACTATTGTCACATTTATTGAACATATTTTTGGAAGTCCTAGCCACAACAATCAGAAAAGAAAAAGAAACAAAAGGAATTCAAGTTAAAAAAAAATTAAAAAGAAGTAAAACTGTCACCATGATGCTACAGACAGAAAACCCAGAAGATGCCACCAGATGACTACTAGACCTCACCAAGAACAGAGTCAACTTGCTGGATACAAAAGATATAGAAAACTGCTGCATTTCTATACACTAATAATGATATATCAGAAAGTGAAATTAATGAAACAATCCCATTCACCATCTCATCGAAAAGAATAAAATTATAAGGAATAAATCTACCTAAAAAGGCAAAAGAACTATACTCATAAAACTATAAGATGCAGATGACTGATACCAAAGATGACACAAACAGATCGCACAAACATATACCACGTTCTTGGATTGAAAGTAGTAACACTGTCAAAATGACTGTACTATCCAAGGCAATCGACATATTCAATGCAACCCTTATCAAATTAACGATGACATATTTCATAAAAAAAAAGAAAAACTTAATTTGTACCAAAATACAAAAGACTCTGATATCTAAAATGATCTTGACAAAGAACAGGGCTGGAGGAATCATGTTTCCTGAGTTCAGACTACACTACAAACTGACAGTCAACAAAGTGAAAGTGAAGTCGCTCAGTCATGTCCAACTGTTTGTGATCCCATCGACTGTAGCCTACCAGGTTCCGCTGTCCATGGGATTCTCCAGGTAAAAATACTGAAGTGGGTTGCCATTTCCTTCTCCAGATCTTCCTGACCCAGGGACTGAACCTGGACATGGGTCTCCTGCATTGTAGGCAGATGGCTTTACCGTCTGAGCCACCAGGGAAGTGGTATGATGATGGCACAAAACAGAAACATAGATTGGTAGAACAGGATAGAAAACCCAGAAATAAACCAATTTACTTAGAGTCAATTATTCTATAACAAAGGAGGAAAGAATACAGAATGAAGAAGTCTCTTCAATAAGTGATGCTGGGATAAATGGATAATTACATGAAAAAGAATGAAATTACAACATTCTCTAACACCACATACAAAAATAAACACAAAATGTGTTAAACATCTAAATGCAAGACCAAATACTGTAGAATTCATAGAGGAAAACAAATACAAAACACTGACATAAATGTCAGCAATTTTTTTTTGAATCTATTTCTGAGAGTCATGGTAATAAAAGCAAAATCAAACAAATGAGACCTAATTAAATTTAAAACCTTTTTGCAAAGTAAAGGAAACTAAAAAAAGAACAAAAACACAACTTTTGGACTAGGAGACTACATATGCAAATGACACTACCTATAAGGGATTTATTTCCAAAATATACAAACAGTTCATACAGCTTAATATCGAAACAAACAAACAACACAATCAAAAACTGGGCAGAAGATCAAAACAGATATTTCTCCAAATGAGACAAACAGATGGCCAACAGTCACCTGAAAAGATGTTTGACGTCTCTACCTATGAGAGAAATGCAAATCAAAACCACAAAAATGTATCACCTCACACTGGTCAGAATGACCACCATTAAAAAGTCTATAAACAATAAATGCTTCAGAGAGTGTGGAGAAAAGAGAACCTTCCTACACTGTTGGAAGGAACATAAATTGGTACTGCCACATTGGAGAATAGCATGGAGGTTCCATAAAGAACTAAAAGTAGAGCTATCACATGAACCAGCAATTCCAATCCTGGGCATATATCCAGAAAGGATGAAAACTAATTCAAAATGATACATGCACCCCAATGTTTTAGCAGAACTATTTATACCACCCAAAACATGGCAGCAACTTAAATGTTCACTGACAGACAAAGGGATAAAGAATATGTGTACATATATACAAGGGAATACTGTGAAGTGCAAGTAGCTCAGCCATGTCCAACTCTTTAAGACTCCATGGCCTGCAGCCTGCCAGACTCCCCTGTCCATGAAATTCTCCAGGCAAGAATACTGGAGTGGGACGCCAACTCCACAGCATAAAACACAATGAAGTAATGCCTTTTGCAGCAATATAGACAGACTTAGGAATATCTCTAAGGGAAATTAGAAAGAGAAAGACAAATATCATAGGATATTATATGTTGAACTGAAATAAATGATACAAATGAACTTATTCACAAAATAAACTCACCAGCATAAAAAACAAAGTTATAGTTAACAAGGGGATAGTAGAGGATGGTGATGGGGGCAGGAAAGGGAGAGATAAATTAGGAGTCTAAATATATACAAACTAATATATACACAAAATAGATAAACCACAAGAACCTACGATATAATGGCTCAGGGAACTATACTGAGTATCTTGTAAACGGCTGTATACCTGAAACACAACATTGAAAATTAAGTATACTTAAAAGGTGGCAAAGGAAATGGTAACCCACTCCAGTATTCTTGCCTGGAGAATCCCAGGGACAGAGGACCCTGGTGGGCTGCCATCTATGGGGTTCCACAGAGTCAGACATGGCTGAAGTGACTTGGCATGCATGCATGCATACATACACTGGAGAAGGAAATGGCAATCCATGCCAGTGTTTTTGCATGGAAAATCCCAGGGACAGAGGAGCCTGGTGGGCTGCCATCTCTGGGGTCGCACAGAGTCACAAAACTGATGTGACTTAGTAGAAGCAGCAGCAGCGGCATATCTAAAAAGAATGGTTAAAACAAAAACAAAAACATCTGTTGCGGAGATGTTCAAAAGATGTTTCACAAGACTGTAGAAACTACTAAATGGAGGATGCAGTCTATGAAACAAGACATGTTGACAAAACTGAATCAGATCAGATCGCTTGCTCAGTCGTGTTCAACTCTTTGCGACCCCATGAATCGCAGCGCGCCAGGCCTGCCTGTCCATCACCAACTCCCGGAGGTCACTCAGACTCATGTCCATCGAGTCAGTGATGCCATCTAGCCATCTCATCCTCTGTCGTCCCCTTCTCCTCTTGCCCTTAATCCCTCGCAGCATCAGAGTCTTTTCCAATGAGTCAACTCTTCGCATGAGGTGGCCAAAGTACTGGAGTTTCAGCTTTAGCATCATTCCTTCCAAAGAAATCCCAGGGCTGATCTCCTTCACAATGGACTGGCTGGATCTCCTTGCAATTCGAGGGACTTTCAAGAGTCTTCTAACCAAAACCATAGTTCAAAACCACCAATTCTTCGGCATTAAACCTTATTCACAGTCCAACTCTGACATCCATACATGACCACAGGAAAAACCATAGCCCTGACTAGACGAACCTTTGTTGGCAAAGTAATGTCTCTGCTTTTGAATATGCTATCTAGGTTGGTCATAACTTTCCTTCCAAGTACTAAGCGTCTTTTAATTTCATGGCTGCAGTCACCATCTGCAGTGATTTTGGAGCCTAGAAAAATAAAGTCTGAAACTGTTTTCACTGTTTCCTCATCTATTTCCCATGAAGTGATGGGATCAGATGCCATGATCTTCGTTTTCTGAATGTTGAGCTCAAAGCCAACTTTTTCACTCTCCACTTTCACTTTCCTCAAGAGGCTTTTTAGTTCCTCTTCACTTTCTGCCATAAGGGTGGTGTCATCTGCATATCTGAGGTTATTGATATTTCTCCTGGCAATCTTGATTTCCAACTTGTGCTTCTTCCCGTCCAGCGTTTCTCTTGATGTACTCTGGATAGAAGTTAAATAAACAGGGGGACAATATACAGCCTTGATGTACCTCTTTTCCTATTTGGAACCAGTCTGTTGTTCCATGTCTAGTTCGAACTGTTGCTTCCTGACCTGCATACAAATTTCTCAAGAGGCAGATCAGGTGGTCTGGTATTCCCATCTCTTTCAGAATTTTCCACAGTTTATTGTGATCTACACAGTCAAAGGCTTTGGCATAGTCAATAAAGCAGAAATAGATGTTTTTCTGGAACTCTCTTGCTTTTTCCATGATCTAGCAAATGTGGGCAATTTGATCTCTGGTTCCTCCGCCTTTTCTAAAACCAGCTTGAACATCAGGAAGTTCACGGTTCACATATTGCTGAAGCCTGGCTTGGAGGATTTTGAGCATTACTTTACTAGCGTGTGAGATGAGTGCAATTGTGTGGTTGTTTGAGCATTCTTTAACATTGCCTTTCTTTGGGATTGGAATGAAAACTGACCTTTTCCAGTCCTGTGGCCACTGCTGAGTTTTCCAAATTTGCTGGCATATTGAGTGCAGCACTTTCACAGCATCATCTTTCAGGATTTGGAATAGCTCCACTGGAATTCCATCACCTCCACTAGCTTTGTACCTATTGGTGCTTTCTAAGGCCCACTTGACTTCTCATTCCAGGATGTCTGGCTCTAGGTCAGTGATCACACCATCGTGATTACCTGGGTCGTGAAGATCATTTTTGTACAGTTCTTTTGTGTATTCTTGCCATCTCTTCTTAATATCTTCTGCTTCTGTTAGGTCCAAACCATTTCTGTCCTTTATCGAGCCCATCTTTACATGAAATGTTCCTTTGGTATCTCTGATTTTCTTGAAGAGATCCCTAGTCTTTCCCATTCTGTTGTTTTCCTCTATTTCTTTGCATTGATCGCTGAAGAAGGCTTTCTTATCTCTTCTTGCTATTCTTTGGAACTCTGCATCCAGATGTTTCTACCTTTCCTTTTCTCCTTTGCTTTTCACTTCTCTTCTTTGCATAACTATTTGTAAGGCCTCCCCAGACAGCCATTTTACTTTTCTGCATGTCTTTTCCATGGGGATGGTCTTGGTCCCTGTCTCCTGTACAATGTCACAAACCTCATTCCATAGTTCATCAGGCACTCTATCAGATCTAGGCCCTTAAATCTATTTCTCACTTCCACTGTAAAATCATAAGGGATTTGATTGAGGTCATATCTGAATGGTCTAGTGGTTTTCCCTACTTTCTTCAATTTCAGTCTGAATTTGCGAATAAGGAGCTCACGGTCTGAGCCACAGTCAGCTCCTGGTCTTGCTTTTGCTGACTGTATATAGCTTCTCCATCTTTGGCTGCACAGAATATAATCGATCTGATTTCGGTGTTGACCATCTGGTGATGTCCATCTATAGAGTCTTCTCTTGTGTTGTTGGAAGAGGGTATTCGCTATGACCAGCGCATTTTCTTGGCAAAACTCTGTTAGTCTTTGCCCTGCTTATTTCCGTATTCCAAGGCCAAATTTTCCTGTTACTCCAGGTGTTTCTTGACTTCCTACTTTTGGATTCTAGTCCTCTATAATGAAAAGGACATCTTTTTTGGGTGTTAGTTCTAAAAGGTCTTGTAGGTCTTCATAGAACCGTTCAACTTCAGCTTCTTCAGCGTTATGGGTTGGGCTATAGATGTGGATTACTGTGATACTGAATGGTTTGCCTTGGAAACGAACAGAGATCATTCTGTCATTTTTGAGATTGCATCCAAGTACTGCATTTTGGACCCTTGTTGACCATGATGGCCACTGCATTTCCTCTGAGGGATTCAGAGGGACAAAACTGAATACCCACCAGCAAAAGAATTTCCTTGGAACATTATCTTACACTATAGACAAAAATGAACTCAAAATGGTTCCAAGCACTAAACCTAAGTCCCAAATGTACAAAACTAGAAGTAAACGGGCAGGAAATGTTTCTGGAAATTGGACCCACAAATGATTTACCAGATATAACACCAAAAGCAAAGGCCACAAAATAAAACCAGATATCAAGAAATTGAACTATATCAAAATTAGAAACTACTATGCATTAAAGTGCAGTGAGTTTGAAAAGATAATCAACAATAAAAGAGAAAATATGTGGGAATCATACATCTGACAGTAAATGAGTACAAAGAATATAGTGAAGTACAGTATAAAATACAATATTGAACTACAAAGAAAAGTACAATATTGAAGTACAGTATACAGTACAATATTGAAGTACAAAGAATAAAGAATTTTAAGAGGGACCATTAAAATCACCAGTTCAACCATAGGGACCATTCCCCAATAAACCATCCAACGCATTGCAAATACAAAACAGAAACACTAAGACTAACACAGAAATTTGAACTCAATGATAAAATAAAAAATACCTACAATGCACAGAACAACAGTGCAGCCAGTAGCCTCATAGATATGAGAATGTGAACTTGGACAAAGTTGTCCTGGGATAAATTCCCATACCATTTACAGAGGCTAAAATATATGGTCCTTGATACACATGAACAACACTGTCACGGTGCCCTTGACAGGGTCTCCAAAGCCAGAAAATAACCTGGAAAGATGTATCGTGCTCTCATGATACTTTCTCTCTCATAATCCTAGAACATACTGACCACTCTACTGGATAGCTTCAAGTGGTGACTTTGTACAGAGCAAGAAAATAACATTAGGAATAGTGTCTCCATCACAGTTTTCTGTTACCTAGTAAATACATTCCACAGAGACTCACCAGAGGCTGCCAATTAAACATAGGTGGATTATCACAGCAAGGAAACCAGATAACATTTCAAACCCTCAGGAACATATTTCAAAGAAATTTAAGAAGTAAAAGGATACAAAGTAAGGAGAATGTAACATCAGGAACAGATGGCATTCCCAGACTGGGTAAGGCAGCACAAGAGTAAAAATAATACAGCATGAAGACCAGACATCACAGCATCTTGAGATGGGACCATGTGCTTGACCTACAGATGGCAAGCTAAGAGCCTGCGAGATTCACATATGCTCCCCTCGTAGGATCTAGGATCAAAAACATGATCTCTCTACCCACTCTCCTTACATTTCCCTAAGTAACAACCACAGAGGATCCAATCCACCAACTTGTACCACTCCTAAACAGAAAAACAAACAAACAAACAAAACAGCCCTTTTGAGATATTCGTTTTTCTGTATACATTGTATTTTTGGCTACTTTTACATCACTCCCCACTGTCCAGAGCTGTTTCTCATGCTCCAATGTGGAGATACTATTCAGATCAGAAACAGAAATTCTGGGACTCCCCTGGTGATCCAGCGGTTTAGACTCTGTGTTTCCAATGCAGGGGGTGCAGGTTTGATCCTTTGTCAGGGAAGTAAGATCCCACATGCAGAATGGTGCAGCCAAAAAAAAAGTAAACACGCAGGCAAAAACAAACAAATAGATACTCAGCGTTATCAGAAGAAAGAAATCTAAAGTGCTATGGAGTTTTTTAAACACTGAGCCAAAAGTCAAAAGGTAGAAAATAGGAAATCGGTTTTTTTTGGTATTTTTTTAACATGTGCCAGTGAGCTTTGTACATAATTAAGCTCTGGAACAAGCTCAGATATGACATGAAACAGACATAGCATCTGAAGAGGGTCAGTTTAACCTTGTGAAGCTGTGTCATGCCCCAGTCACCAGAACACTCAGATGACAGACATCAGGGCCTCCCAAGGGGGAACACAGGGAAAATGCAGATACCCAAGGGCAGCTCTGGAAGGAAGTCATCCTCACCCACAGATAGCAGGTTCCTGTAGGTCTCCAGCATCACGTCCCTGTACAAAGCCCTCTGAGCAGGGTCCAGGAATACCCACTCCTCTTGAGTGAATTCAATGGCCACATCCTCACAGGTCAGTCGTTCCTGAAATGAAACCACATGTCACCAAAAGGGCCATGAAAAGTTCTCATTTTCATGCAAAAGAGAAAGGGTAGTAAGGGGTAAGGATTGATTTGGTTCAAGTATGTGTTCTAACAGATCCATGCAGGGGTATCTGAAGAAATTAGGGATCTCTAATTTTGATTTCTTATGCTTTTTCCTAAGACCTTATGAGATCCTCCAATTTATATGGATTTTTCATCATTGTTCAAAATCCACGAAATATATAAACATAAAGCTCAACACTGTTTTGGCTATACAGAAGTGTCAGATATTATGTTCTACCCAGTGAGTGTAATTCATTACCTAGATGAGGTACAGAATGAGTGGTATCTTCAGAGATGACGAAATCCACAGCACTTTGAATGGAAAGCTCAAAATTTTCAGTTATGATGTTGATAACAGCAGCAAGGACCAAAAGTATCTGAAGGCTTCCTGTTGCTCTAAATTACTATAATATTACAGTAAACATTAAATAAGTACTTTACAGGCAAGAACCTGTTATCAATGTAATAGCTCATTAAAGAATGATCTGTTCCCACCTTATAGAAGAAAAACTGTGTCACAGACACTGAGAAACTTGACTCAGATCAAGAAGGTAAGAAATGTTACATGAAGCACCTGAACTCAGAAGCTTGGGCTCAGCAACTGAAACTTAAGCATCTAACAGTTAAGTAATACAGAGAACACTAAAAGTCCTTTGACAGAGGGCTTCTAAACAAAACAAGGTCCAAGGTGAGCCTCCTCCCTGAGGCTCTGTCTTCTCTGCAAGGGGAGCAGCTCTCGGGCCCTGGGCCTTCATCCCTTGAAAATGGACACCTGCACCAAATTAGTCTCTATCCCCTCCCTGATCGGGAGAACCTCCTCCCTGTTGAGTGATCACTGTCTGCAGTGGTGCTGAAGGACTGGAGACACTGACTGATGAGAGTCACAGCAGCTTGGCAGCCCCAGGTCCCTGCACCATCTCACTTATTCCTAGCCACAGCTTCCAAACCAGTGCCGTTTCAAAGGACTTTGACACAGCAGCCAAGTTCCCTGGACCTGGAGCTGCCACAGCAGGGGTGGCTGGCTCCAGGGCTGGAAATGGGACTGTGTTTGGGAGGTTCATCACTGTTATGCCAGGAACCCTTCTCTGGAACAGTAGCTCTTCTATGCCATGGGCTTGGCTTTCTCAAAGGCCATGGGGCTCTTTTGCTTGATGGTAGTCTAGCTCATCTTTTTCACGATACGAAGGAGCTGTTTCCACCTCCCATAGTTCTTTCTCCTTTGTCTACCCTGTATGTTCCCTTTCCTGTAACTCCTCAGACAGCCTGGGAAAGTGGTGGTCTCAGGGTTTGACAGAAGGAAAACAAATAAATAATGTATTAATATGATAAAAAAAAAAAAAAGTCCAATGTGAACAATGTGGAATGGCATGAAAGGTTATTATAGATGTGGATACAGAAACAACTGTTAGTAATTTACTACTTAAAACACTAACAGAATTGTTTAAAAAATTCCAAGGCCACAGATTATACTGATAACATAATTTTAACTGGGGGGGGGGGGGGAACCAAGGTGTTATGTAGTTTTTAAATCATGATGTCAGGTTATTTATTTGACTTTTTTCTTGTTTCTTGAGGTATGCTTGTATTGCTATAAACTTTCCCCTTAGGACTGCTTTTACAGTGTCCCACAGGTTTTGGGTTGTTGTTTTTCATTTTCATTCGTTTCTATGCGTATTTTGATTTCTTTTTTGATTTCTTCTGTGATTTGTTGGTTATTCAGTAGCGTGTTGTTCAGCTTCCGTATGTTGGAAATTTTAATAGTTTTTCTCCTGTGATTGAGATCTAATCTTACTCCATTGTGTTCAGAAAAGATGCTTGGAATGATTTCAATTTTTGTGAATTTACCAAGGCTGGATTTATGGCCCAGGATGTGACCTATCCTGTAGAAGGTTCCGTGTGTGCTTGAGAAAAAGGTGAAATTCATTGTTTTGGGATAAAATGTCCTATAGATATCAATTAGGTCTAACTGGTCTATTGTATCATTTAAAGTTTGTGTTTCCTTGTTAATTTTCTGTTAGTTGATCTATTCATAGGTATGAGTGGAGTATTAAAGTCTTCCACTATTATTGTTATTGTTAATTTCTCCTTTCATACTTGTTAGCATTTGTCTTGCATATTGCGGTGCTCCTATGTTGGGTGCATATATATTTATAATTGTTGTAACTTCTTCTTGGATTGATCCTTTGATAATTATGTAGTGACCTTCTTTGTCTCTGTTTTAAAGAGAGAAAGAGACAAATAGATGTTGTTTTAAAGTCTATTTTATTTGATATGAGTATTGCTACTCCTGCTTTCTTTTGGTCCCTATTTGCATGGAAAATCTTTTCCCAGCCCTTCACTTTCAGTCTGTGTGTGTCCCCTGTTTTGAGGTGGGTTTCTCGTAAACAACATATGTAAGGGTCTTGTTTTTGTCTCCATTCAACCAGTCTTTGTCTTTTGGTTGGGGCATTCAACCCATTTATGTTTAAAATAATTATTGATAACTATGATCCCGTTGCCATTTACTTTATTGTTTTGGGTTCAAATTTATATACCCTTTTTGTGTTTCCTGTCTAGTGAATATCCTTTAGTATTTGTTGGAGAGCTGATTTGGTGGTGCTGAATTCTCTCAGCTTTTGCTTGTCTGTAAACCTTTTGATTTCTCCTTCATATTTGAATAAGATCCTTGCTGGTACAATAATCTGGGCTGTAGATTATTCTCTTTCATCACTTTAAGTATGTCTTACCATTTCCTCCTGGCTTGGAGAGTTTCTATCGAAAGATCAGCTGTTATCCTTATGGGTATTCCCTTATGTGTTATTTGTTGTTTTTCCATTGCTGTTTTTAATATTTGTTCTTTGTGTTTGATCTTTGTTAATTTGACAAATATATGTCTTGGGGTGTTTCGCCTTGGGTTTATCCTGTTTGGGACTCTCTGGGTTTCTTGGACTTGAGTGATTATTTCCTTCCCCATTCTAGGGAAGTTTTCAACTATTATCTCCTCAAGTATTTTCTCATGGTCTTTCTTTTTGTTTTCTTCGTCCGGGACTCCTATGATTCAAATGTTGTAGCATTTAATATTGTCCTGGAGGTCTCTGAGATTGTCCTCATTTCTTTTATTCGTTTTAATCCTTTTAACTCTACATCTAAAGCAACTAGAAAAGGAAGAAATGAAGAACCACAGGGTTAGTAGAAGGAAAGAAATGTTAAAAATTAGGGCAGAAATAAATGCAAAAGAAACAAAAGAGACCATAGCAAAAATCAACAAAGCCAAAAGCTGGTTCTTTGAAAAGATAAGTCAAACTGACAAACCATTAGCCAAACTCATCAAGTAACAAAGGGAGAAAAATCAAATCAAGAAAATTAGAAATGAAAATGGAGACATCACAACAGACAACACGGAAATGCAAAGGATCATAAGAGACTACTATCAGCAAGTATATGGCAATAAAATGGACAACGTGGAAGAAATGGACAAATTCTTAGAAAAGTACAACTTTCCAAAACTGATCAGGAAGAAATAGAAAATCTTAACAGACCCATCACAAGCACGGAAATTGAAACTGTAATCAGAAATCTTCCAGCAAACAAAAGCCCAGGTCCAGATGGCTTCATAGATGAATTCTACCAAAAATTTAGAGAAGAGCTAACACCTATCCTACTCAAACTCTTCCAGAAAATTGCAGAGGAAGGTAAACGTCTAAACTCATTCTATGAGGCCACCATCACCCTAATACCAAAACCTGACAAAAATGCCACAAAAAAAGAAAACTACAGGCCAATATCACTGATGAACATAGATGCAAAAATCCTTAACAAAATTCTAGCAATCAGAATCCAAAAACACATTAAGAAGATCATACACCATGACCAAGTGGGCTTTATCCCAGGAATGCAAGGATTCTTCAATATCCACAAATCAATCAATGTAATACACCACATTGAGAAATTGAAAAATAAAAACCATATGATTATCTCAATAGATGCAGAGAAAGCCTTTGACAAAGTTCAACATCCATTTATGATAAAAACTCTCCAGAAAGCAGGAATAGAAGGAACATACCTCAACACAATAAAAGCTATATATGACAGATCAGAGATCAGATCAGATCAGTCGCTCAGTCATGTCCGACTCTTTGCAACCCCATGAACCGCAGCACGCCAGGCCTCCCTGTCCATCACCAGCTCCCGGAGGTCACTCAGACTCGCATCCATCGAGTCAGTGATGCCATCCAGCCATCTCATCCTCTGTCGTCCCCTTCTCCTCTTGCCCCCAATCCCTCCCAGCATCAGAGTCTTCTCCAATGAGTCAACTCTTCGCATGAGGTGGCCAAAACACTGGAGTTTTAGCTTTAGCATCATTCCTTCTAAAGAAATTCCAGGATTGATCTCCTTCAGAATGGACTGGTTGGATCTTCTTGCAGTCCAAGGGACTCTCAAGAGTCTTCTCCAACACCACAGTTCAAAAGCATCAATTCTTCGTCGCTCAGCCTTCTTCACAACCCAGCTCTCACATCCATACATGACCACAGGAAAGACCATAGCCTTGACTAGGCGAACCTTTGTTGGTAAAGTAATGTCTCTGCTTTTGAATATGCTATCTAGGTTGGTCATAACTTTCCTTCCAAGGAGCAAGCGTCTTTTAATTTCATGACTGCAGTCACCATCTGCAGTGATTTTGGAGCCCAGAAAAACAAAGTCTGACACTGTTTCCACTGTTTCCCCATCTATTTCCCATGCAGTGATGGGACCAGATGCCATGACCTTCGTTTTCTGAATGTTGAGCTTTAAGCCAACCTTTTCACTTTCCACTTTCACTTTCATCAAGAGGCTTTTTAGCCCCTCTTCACTTTCTGCCATAAGAGTCGTGTCATCTGCATATCTGAGGTTATTGATATTTCTCCCGGCAATCTTGATTCCAACTTGTGTTTCTTCCAGTCCAGCATTTCTCATGATGTACTCTGCATATAAGTTAAAGAAACATGGTGACAATATGCAGCCTTGACCCACAGTAAACATGATCCTCAATGGTGAAAAATTGAAAGCATTTCCTCTAAAGTCAGTAACAAGACAAGGATGCCCATTTTCACCATTACTATTCAACATAGTTTTGGAAGTTTTGGCCACAGCAATCAGAACAGAAAAAGAAATAAAAGGAATCCAAATTGGAAAAGAAGAAGTAAAACTCTCACTGTTTGCAGATGACATGATTCTCTACATAGAAAACTCTAAAGACTCCACCAGAAAATTGCTAGAACTAATCAATGAATATAGTAAAGTTGCAGGATATAAAATCAACACACAGAAATCCCTTGCATTCCTGTACACTAAAAATGAGAAAATAGAGAAATTAAGAAAACAATTCCATTCACCATTGCAATAAAAAGAATAAAATACTTAGGAATATATCTACCTAAAGAAACTAAAGACCTATATATAGAAAAGTATAAAACACTGGTGAAAGAAATCAAAGAGGACACTAATAGATGGAGAAATATACCATGTTCAAGGATTGGTAGAATCAATATAGTGAAAATGAGTATACTACCCAAAGCAATTTATAGATTCAATGCAATCCCCATCAAGCTACCAACGGTATTCTTCACAGAGCTAGAACAAATAATTTCACAGTTTGTATGGAAATACGAAAAACCTCGAATAGCCAAAGCTATCTTGAGAAAGAAGAATGGAACTGGAGGAATCAACCAGCCTGACTTCAGGCTCTACTACAAAGCCACAGTCATCAAGACAGTATGGTACTGGCACAAAGACAGAAATATAGATCAATGGAACAAAATAGAAAGCCTAGAGGTAAATCCATGCACATATGGACACCTTATCTTTGACAAAGGAGGCAAGAATATACAATGGAGAAAAGACAATCTCTTTAACAAGTGGTTCTGAGAAAACTGGTCAACCACTTGTAAAAGAATGAAACTAGAGCACTTTCTAACACCATACACAAAAATAAACTCAAAATGGATTAAAGATCTAAATGTAAGACCAGAAACTATAAAACTCTAGAGGAGAATATAGGCAAAACACTTTCCGACCTACATCACAGCAGGATCCTTTATGATCCACCTCCCAGAATATTGGAAATAAAAACAAAAATAAACAAATGAGACCTAATTAAACTTAAAAGCTTCTGCACAACAAAGGAAACTATAAGCAAGGTGAAAAGACAGCCTTCAGAATGGGAGAAAATAATAGCAAATGAAGCAACTGACAAACAACTAATCTCAAAAATATACAAGCAACTCCTACAGCTCAATTCCAGAAAAAAAAATGACCCAATCAAAAAATGGGCCAAAGAACTAAATAGATATTTCTCCAAAGAAGACATACAGATGGCTAACAAACACATGAAAAGATGCTCAACATCACTCATTATCAGAGAAATGCAAATCAAAACCACTATGAGGTACCATTTTACACCAGTCAGAATGGCTGCGATCCAAAAGTCTACAAGCAATAAATGTTGGAGAGGGTGTGGAGAAAAGAGAACCCTCTTACACTGTTGGTGGGAATGCAAACTAGTACAGCCACTATGGAGAACAGGGTGGAGACTCCTTAAAAATTGGAAATAGAACTGCCTTATGCCCCAGCAATCCCACTGCAGGGCATACACACTGAGGAAACCAGAATTGAAAGAGACACGTGCACCCCAATGTTCACTGCAGCACTGTTTTATAATAGCCAGGACTTGGAAGCAACCTAGATGTCCATCAGCAGATGAATGGATAAGAAAGCTATGGTACATATACACAATGGAGTATTACTCAGCCATCAAAAAGAATACATTTGAATCAGTTCTAATGAGATGTATGAAACTGGAGCCTATTATACAGAGTGAAATAAGCCAGAAAGAAAAACACCAATACAGTATACTAACGCATATATATGGAATTTAGAAAGATGATAACAATTACCCTGTATACGAGACAGCAAAAGAGACACCGATGTATACAACGGTCTTTTGGACTTTGTGGGAGAGGGAGAGGGTGGGATGATTTCAGAAAATGGCATTGAAACATGCATAATATCATACATGAAATGAGTCGCCAGTCCACGTTCGATGCACGATACTGGATGCTTGGGGCTGGTGCCCTGGGACAACCCAGAGGTATGGTATGGGGAGGGAGGATGGAGGAGGTTTCAGAATGGGGAACACATGTATACCTGTGGCAGATTCATTTTGATATATGGTAAAACCGATGCAATATTGTAAAGTTAAATGAATAAAAAAAAAGTATCATTTGAAAAAAAAAAAATCATGATGTCTTCTATCTAAACCACAGACTTGCACATGCATGCAAGCTTATCTATATAAAATTAACAAACAGGAGAGGCTCCGTCTTTTGACAGATTTTTTGGCAAATTTTATATCATCCTTTTATTTACATGTATTTCAACATCTTTCAGACGATAAAAATGTATCCTTTGTACTTAGCTGAGTTTGTCAACAGGATTCTATACTAGGATACCAAAAGAAAACTGGTAAAAACATAAAAAAAAAAAAAAAAAAAAAGAATACTTGAGCACAATTCATAATAAAATTACCATACACAAAGATACAAATACAATTTTATCCATTTAAATTTACATAGCAAGTCATTAACAGAAGACAAAGACTTTCTTTGCTTTTTTTTCCATTAATAAAAGAGTGGTTGAGATTAGAAGAGTCATTAGATTATGACAAAAATAATTATCACAATAGCAAAGTAAAAAACCTTCTTGGAGAATTAAAAATAATGGCAAAACAAAATACGGAAAAAAATTTAGTTATTAAGCAAGACTATCTCAAGAAACATCATGATAGGAAGGAAACATTCAATACATTCCTTCTGAAACTACAGTGGCATAACAGGAGCTGTCCAGGGTGCCTGTCTTTCACCACCATACGATGCACATGAGCAGGGGCCACGAGAAGCAACAGGAGGAAAAATCCCAGGGCAAGAGACACAGAGTTTGTCAGAGAGGTGCAACAGGTAGTACTCAAGTTTGTGAGGACATGGAAAGGTGAAAAGTGAAAGGATGGAAAAAGACAGTCCATCCTAAAGAGAGCAGGGGAGACTCTTATATCAGACAAAATAAACTGAAGAAAAAAAAAACTGCAATGAGATAAATATTGTAAATGATAAAATAGTCAATTTATCAAAAAGCTGTAACAAGTAAAAATATATATGCATCAAACATTAGATATCTCAGAAAAATGAATCAAACATTGAACAGGCATGTACAGACCACATGGCCCAACAAAAGCATAAAACACATGTATCTCAAGGACACACAAAACATTTTCTATGAGAGGACACATGTTAGGCCAAAATTAACTATCTTAAGAGACTGATACCATTAAAGTATCTTCTCTAACAACAACGAAATAAACACAAGAAAAAAATAAAATTTCTCAAATGTGGACATTAAACAACTCACTCTTACACCCCAAATGGGTCTAAGAAAAAAATCACATGGACCTTTTTAAATACATGGATGAAAACTAAAAGACAACATTACAAAATTTATCACACACAGAGAAGACTGTAGTAAAAGGAAAGTCTGAATTGTTAAATGCTTACAGTAAAAAAGAGAAAAGATCTTAAATCTGAAATCTATTTTTATTTATTTTTTTTTTTCCACTACACAGTGAAATCTATTTTTAGACATCTAGGAAGCAGAACACAGAAAACGAAACTCGTTTAGCAGAAGGAAAAACGTAAATAAGAAAGATTAAACCACAGATACAATAGAAAGTAGAAAAATATAAAAACCAACAAACCAAGAGTTGATGTTTTGAAAAAACTGTATAGGAAAACCCCCACCTAGACTAAGCAAAAGAGAAAAAAAGATTAAAATAACTAAAAACAGATATGAAACAGGAGTGATTACAACTGAGGTCAAAGACAGTTTCTAAAGATAAGGAAATACTATGACCAATAATGCCTATAATGACAGAATATAGAAGATACTGGCAAATTCTTAGAAACATACAAATTATTTTACTTATTAAGAAATAAAAAAAGTGAGAAGTGTTGAAAGTGAAAGTGTTAGCCACTCAGTCATGTCTGACTCTTTGTGACCTCATGGACTGTAGCCCACAAGGCTCCTCTCTGTTCATGGAATTTCTCCAGACAAGAATACTAGACTAGACAGCCATTCCTTTCTCCAGGGAATCTTCTGACCCAGGGATAGAACCTAGGTCTCCCGCACTGCAGGCAGATTCTTTGATTTGAGTCACCAGGGAAGCCCATTATAACTAGAGACATTTAAAAAGTAGTCAGAAACCTCTAAGAAAAATACAGGACCAAATTCTACCAAACATTTACAAAAGAATTACCACTAATCCTGCTAATTCTATGGAGCAAGCATGATTCTAATAGTTTAAAAATTTCCCAAACACACAAGAAAGGAAAACTAGAAACCAATACCCGTGACGAATACTAATACAAAATTAAAATACTTACAAACCAACTTCAACACATATTAAAAAGATCTGGAGAAACAGACAGAGAGAACAGATGGAGGGGAGGGGGAGGAAGGAGAGGGTGAGATGTATGGAGAGAGTAACATGAAAACTTACATTACCATATATAAAGTGGAGAGCCAATTCGAATTTGCTGACTGACTCAGGGAACTCAAACAGGGGCTCTTTAACAACCTACAGGGGTGGGATAGAGAGGAAGATGGGAGGGAGGGGACATAGGTATACCTATGGCTGATTCATGTTGGTATTTGGCAGAAAACAACAACTTCTGTAAAGGAATTATCCTTCAATTAAAATAATTTAAATAAATAAATGAAAAGATCTGACACCATAACCAAACGGATTTTATTCATATAAGGCAAGGAGAAGTCAACATACAAAAATGAATTAATATGACACACTACATTAACAGATTAAAGGGGAAAAAAACAGGATCATCTCGATGCAGGAAAAAATCATTCTATAAAAATCTGACAACCTATCAAGATGGAACACTCAACAAACTACAAACAATAAATTATACCAACATCAACATAATAAATGCCATTATGAAAAGAGCACAGCAATGGGGAAAGAATGAAAGCTTTTCCTCTGAGGTCAAGTAGAAGGCAAGGATGCACACTCTGCACTACAGTTAAACAAAGCACTGAAACCCTTAGAGCAATTAGATGAGAAAAAGAAATCAAAGGTCCCCAAATTGAAAAAGAAGTAAATTTATCTTCTTTCCCACATGACAAAGTTTCATCAGTAAAAATCATAAAGATTACAAAAGAAACATGCTATATCAAAAAAGATTCTTTAATAACCACACAAAGGATCAATCAACCAATTAACTCATTAAAACTGTCATGTCAATCTTTATAGAAGCAGAATAAAACGTGGTGAAAGTCACAGAACCATTTAAAGAGAAAACAGCAAAACTCTTGAAGAAGGAAGATGGAGGTCTTTCTATTTCAACACCTGTTACAAGGTAATCAAGGTGATGTGGTACTGGTATAAAAACAGATAAATAAACCAACTGAACAGAACACAGTACTCAGACATAATTCTTTGTGTATATGTAAGGTATATTCACAAGGATGTCAAGATACATAAAAGGGAAAGGACAGGCTCAATTGATTTGATTCCCAGATTTGACCAGCTATTGTGCATACTAACACCTGACTTCCACATGCAATTTCCTTACCCTGGTTGATAGCAGACAGCACATTCAGATAGGCCCGAAGCTATCCCTGCTGCCCAACAGCACTGAGACCCCGTCTCTAACCTGTGGTGAGAAGCCCTGCCCAGGATGGTGCCCAGGGGAGCCTCCTCACAAGGGCCAGGTGATCAGGTCATGGGGAGATGGGATTTAAGTGGAGATGACAGGGCCTGAGAGAAGTCCCCGGGTGAGTGTGCGTGTACAGGAGTCACACAGGACACACCAGAGTCAGACAATTAGCGAGTCCAGAGAAGGGCATTTCAGGAAGGACAGACCAAATATGACCATACCTGAGACAGAGCCATGCCTCACTCCTTTTCTTTCCTCTTCCTTAACTTCAGGCCTTCCTCAGGCAACACGAGTCTTCAGAGGTCTATCACCAAAGTTGAAAACATGCTGTTTAATGCTTAGAGTCAACACATCCCCTTCCTGAGCCCCAACCACACACACAGCAAAGCCCTCACCACGAGGAACAGACAGTCCCCTGTGGCCACTGTCTCAGGAGGGACTCAGGACAGTCAATTCCCACAGAGAGACCAACATGGGACTTTCCCACACTTTCCCTCGGATCACACTCCCCTCCTGGTGAGGCCTCATGTACACAGCAGCAGGAGGCACCTCTGCTGACCAGGCAATCTCCTTCAGGTCACACAGCAGGCCCTGATCCATCCCCGCTCAGAACAGAGCATGCCCTCCTCAGCCCAGATCTCAGCCCTCAGGACTGGGAGGACTGAGTCCTGATGCTCAGTGAGGGATCCCGACTGGAATCAACTGGGGCATCTTAAATATTCTCAAGCTGTGGATCAACACAAACTACCTGAAGGGGAATCTCTGGTCAGAGGGTATAAAACATGTGTGTCAGGAGCCGCGTTAGGCATTACTGACAAAATGGAGGCACAGCCCCAACCACCTCTCCTTGTCCCACAGGCACGTACCCGGGATGAAGGAGTTAGGTCTTGTGATTCTGACTTGTTTTTTCCTTTCCTCAGTTGAGTTGACTGAAAAGAATGTTAAGTTGCTTATTGTACTTGAGAGGAGCATGAGAAGGCACAAAGCCTTCTGCAGTTGTGCCCAGAGAATAATCCATAAAGTTAACCATTGACATTTGTTCAAGAATCTTTACAAAGAGTGTTCCAGGATGAGCACGTAGGCTGCAGCTTGAGGCCATGGTAAGGATTGTCACCTGAGATCTATTTGTGAGGGAAATGTTTATGGCAAAGAAAATTTGCTGAATTTAGGGTTTAGGAATAATTAAAAATAGTTAGAAGTTAAAAATGTAAGGAATGTTGTAGTGCTAGAAGCTTATAGAGATTAGGAATTTCAAAGATATTAATAGCTAGAAGCCGTTTTAAGAGATAGTGATGAGCTAAGGATTCTAGGGGCAAACAGGATTTAGAAAGATAAGAAATAAACTGAGGAATGTGGTATGCAACCCAGACATAAGCATGAGTTACAATGTAATCACAAGTTAAAGTAAACAGGATTCTGAGAGAATTGCTGAAGCAGCAACTCTGTTTGAAGGGCAACAATGTTTTGTGGAGACAACAAATCTGGGTGAGGGGAAACTGAAAATGCCAAACCTCTGACCTAATACGTTTCTCAAAGTACAAAAGAGAACCTGAAGCTTGAAATAAACATGCAGTCCCCTACCTTGAGTCAGAGGCTGCATCATTCTCTGCTGACACCGCTCATCTCTCTGGCTGATCCCCTGGCTGCTGGAGCTGGACTCTGGCACATGTGTATGCAAAATGCGTCATCAATGAAACGTGAAGCCTGGACTGAGCAGCATTCAGAGGAGAAAAGCACCCCCCAACTCTCTTTTTCTTTCCCAGTCTTACTAAGGTGTAACTAACAAAAATGGTATATGTGTACTGTGTACAAAGTGATCATGTGATAGACTCATACACTGAATAATTATTATACTCGAGTAACTTACACGTCCACCTATGAGTACACTGTATTATATACCTCTGGGCAAATTTCAAGGATACAGAAACACTACAGGGCAACATGCAGTACCTCAGATCCCCAGAAGTTACTTATTTTACAACTGAAAATCTCTACTCTTTGACTACCAGTGCCCCATTTCCCCTTCCACCAGCTCCTGGTAACAGCTTTATTACTCGATGGCTCTATGAGTTTGACAATCCTAGTTTCCACATACTGTCTGTCCTCCTTTGTCAGACTTAATTAATTTGGCATAATGTTCTCTAGGTTCATTTTGGCATAAATGCAGGATCCTTGATTTTTATATTTATATACAGAGAAAAAAATAGTTCATGAATATACAGTATATAAAAAATATTTCTATACCGCACTTTTGTAACCTATTCTTTTGTCAAGAGATCTCTGGGCTGTGTCTATGCCTTGGCTACTACAAATCAGGTCACACTCATGGGACTGTGGACATATCACTGAAAAACTGATTGCTTTTCCTTTGGATATCTGTCAGAAATGGGTCTGATAGACTGTAGGCCTGTTCTATATTAATTTGTTAAGGAACTTCCATTTTATTTTCCAACATAGCAATACCATTTACATTACCACCAACAGTCCAGTTTAGATTCTGTGTTTTCTGTACTGTGCCTGTATGTGTGCTTATTTTGGGAGGGACAGGAGTGGATAACAGAGAACGCAGCCTGGCAGCAAGACAGTTGCAGCTCCATCTTCTAGAGGACGAGCCTCCAGGCTGCAGACCACTGTGGCATCGCTGCCCTCTGATTTTTGGAGCCATCCTCCCCATGTCACAGGACTTTATGATTCTTCTCAGGTTGGGCCCAGAGATCCCTACCGAGCAGGACCACCTTATAACAAGCATTCTGTGATCTTAACCTTAGTACTCCTATTTTCCCAGCGAGACTCAAACAAACTTACAAACTTTCATGGTGTCCAACAGAGTGTCCACAGAGCCCACAATGAGCCTCGAACCCTCTTATACAAACACAAAGCATTCCAAGCCCTGATGAGTCACGCATGAGGCAAAATACAAAAGAGGACACCCAAGGTTCCACAGACATAAGACACCATATTTTCATTTACAGTGAGTGATCCAGGTCAAATGTCGAAATCTCCAAAGACTATGAAAAAGATGGATCATTCCAATGATGCACATGCCCCACTGAGACCTCAGCATCTTCCAAGGAAACACTCCAGTTTCTCTTGGAATCTTCCCAAATGCACATGAACCTTTCTTCACTGGCAACCCCAAGTACACAATGATACCAAAGTTGATGCAAAAAATGACCTGAGATTTTCCCTGTTACTCTATGGTGCCTGCCTGCTAAAAGAGCCAACAAAAGCCAGGAAGTGGAGTGGATGCTGGGGGCACCTGCTAGAACCAGCCCTTCAAGCCCAAGGCTCCCATCCTCCTGCACCCACAGGTGCCTGCAAACTCAGCCCAGTCCACAGTTCTAACAGTGGAAAAGACTTTTCTTGGCTGAATTCCATATCCTTTATTGCTGGTCATGTGTGGTCATGAGTTGTCAAATCAAATCTCTGCAGCCAAGTGTCAGCCTCAGCACTGCTGTCCCGGGAACACGAGCTAAGGCATTGGAACCTCAAACCATTCAATGCGGGCTCTCCAACAAACCGGCTCCCAGGTTCTCCAGCCTGAACTGAGACATTCTTTTCCAACAGACCCACACCCGCCTTGTCCCTGCAACTACACTTGGGATGGGCGCACTCTCCATTCACTGGGCTGACCTTGACGCCCCCAAGTACTGCCACAAGCCTTCTTCAGACCCCACCAGGCTCCTTCAGCTTTCCCGATTTGTCTACCTCTCCTCCCTGCATGACTGCACTAATCAAGACTAAAGCGCACAGGGTTTCTTGGCAAAGGGGCTCATAAGAGGAGTGCCCACGAGCTACCACACAAAGGACAGTGCACGTGCAGTATGGAAATCAAGAGACTGGCCCTCTGGGAAAGACTGCCACCAACTGGGGACACTATGGAGTCCAGGTACAAAGGCATTTGAGATGAGGAAGTCTCAAAGCAAGGGTCTCCAAGTCTCACTATCTCCTGTTTTCTCCACCCACGCCTACTTGGAAGATATTCTAGATCTTGGGGGGTGCGAGGGGCAGTGTCTCCTTCCTGCCCCATTCAGATCAGATCAGATCAGATCAGTCGCTCAGTCATGTCCGACTCTTTGCGACCTCATGAATCGCAGCACGCCAGGCCTCCCTGTCCATCACCAACTCCCAGAGGTCACTGAGACTCACATCCATTGAGTCAGTGATGCCATCTAGCCATCTCATCCACTGTCGTCCCCTTCTCCTCTTGTCCCCAATCCCTACCAGCATCAGAGTCTTCTCCAATCAGTCAACTCTTCGCATGAGGTGGCCAAAGTACTGGAGTTTCAGCTTTAGCATCATTCCTTCCAAAGAAATTCCAGGGCTGATCTCCTTCAGAATGGACTGGTTGGATCTCCTTGCAGTCCAAGGGACTCTCAAGAGTCTTCTCCAACACCACAGTTCAAAAGCATCAATTCTTCAGCGCTCAGCCTTCTTCACAGTCCAGCTCTCACATCCATACATGAGCACTGGAAAAACGACAGCCTTGACTAGACAAACCTTTGTTGGCAAAGTGATGTCTCTGTTTTTGAATATGCTATCTAGGTTGGTTATAACTTTCCTTCCAAGGAGTAAGCGTCTTTTAATTTCATGGCTGCAGTCACCATCTGCAGTGATTTTGGAGTCCAGATAAATACAGTCTGATACTGTTTCCACTGTTTCCCCATCTATTTCCCATGAAGTGATTAGGTTTTGGATTTCTGCTCATCCTCAGCACACTGAAATTACAATCGCTGACAATGAGCACATGAATTCCTAGATGGTAAAGCTGCTGTCCACAATGGTGCCTTGTCCTGGATGGACAGAGCTTAGATCTGAGGGCTGCAGAGGACTAAACCCAGCAGACTAAACATGGGGATATCTTACCCCACTGCTTGAGGACACCAGCTCTCTAGGGCTTTTCAGGACTTCCTATTGAAACTCTATACAATCAACAAAAGCAAGACCAGGAGCTGACTGTGGCTCAGACCATGAACTCCTTATTGCTAAATTCAGATTGAAATTGAAGAAAGTAGGGAAAACCACTAGACCATTCAGGTATGACCTAAATCAAATCCCTTATGATTATACAGTGGAAGTGAGAAATAGATTTAAGGGCCTAGATCTGATAGATAGAGTGCCTGATGAAGTATGGAATGAGGTTCGTGACACTGTACAGGAGACAGGGATCAAGACCATCCCCATGGAAAAGAAATGCAAAAAAGCAAAACGCCTGTCTGGGGAGGCCTTACAAATAGCTATGAAAAGAAGAGAAGCGAAAAGCAAAGGAGAAAAAGAAAGATATAAACATCCGAATGCGGAGTTCCAAAGAATAGCAAGAAGAGATAAGAAAGCTTTCCTCAGTGATCAATGCAAAGAAATAGAAGAAAACAACAGAATGGGAAAGACTAGGGACCTCTTCAAGAAAATCAGAGATACCAAAGGAACATTTCATGCAAAGATGGGCTCGATAAAGGACAGAAATGGTATGGACCTAACAGAAGCAGAAGATATGAAGAAGAGGTGGCAAGAATACACAGAAGAACTGTACAAAAAGGAGCTTCACGACCCAGATAATCATGATGGTGTGATCATTGACCTAGAGCCAGACATCCTGGAATGTGAAGTCAAGTGGGCCTTAGAAAGCGTCACTACGAACAAAGCTAGTGGAGGTGATGGAATTCCAGTGGAGCTATTCCAAATCCTGAAAGATGATGCTGTGAAAGTGCTGCACTCAATATGCCAGCAAATCTGGAAAACTCAGCAGTGGCCACAAGATTGGAAAAGGTCAGTTTTCATCCCAATCCCAAAGAAAGGCAATGCCAAAGAATGCTCAAACTACCGCACAATTGCACTCATCTCACACACTAGTAAAGTAATGCTCAAAATTCTCCAAGCCAGGCTTCAGCAATATGTGAACCGTGAACTTCCTGATGTTCAAGCTGGTTTTAGAAAAGGCAGAGGAACCAGAGATCAAATTGCCAACATCCTCTGGATCATGGAGAAAGAAAGAGGGTTCCAGAACATCTATTTCTGCTTTATTGACTATGCCAAAGCCTTTGACTGTGTAGATCACAATAAACTGTGGAAAATTCTGAAAGAGATGGGAATATCAGACCACCTGATCTGCCTCTTGAGAAATCTGTATGAAGGTCAGGAAGCAACAGTTAGAACTGGTCATGGAACAACAGACTGGTTCCAAATAGGAAAAGGAGTACGTCAAGGCTGTATATTGTTGCCACGTTTATTTAACTTATATGCAGAGTACATCATGAGAAATGTTGGACTGGAAGAAACACAAGTTGGAATCAAGATTGCTGGGAGAAGTATCAATAACCTCAGATATGCAAATGACACCACCCTTATGGCAGAAAGTGAAGAGGGGCTAAAAAGCCTCTTGATGAAAGTGAAAGTGGAGAGTGAAAAGGTTGGCTTAAAGCTCAACATTCAGAAAACGAAGATCATGGCATCTGGTCCCATCACTACATGGGAAATAGATGGAGAAATAGTGGAAACAGTGTCAGATTTTCTTTTTCTGGGCTCCAAAATCACTGCAGATGGTGACTGCAGCCATGAAATTAAAAGACGCTTACTCCTTGGAAGGAATGTTATGACCAACCTAGATAGCATATTCAAAAGCAGAGACATCACTTTGCCAACAAAGGTTCGCCTAGTCAAGGTTATGGTCTTTCCTGTGGTCATGTATGGATGTGAGAGCTGGACTGTGAAGAAGGCTGAGTGCCGAAGAATTGATGCTTTTGAACTGTGGTGTTGGAGAAGACTCTTGAGAGTCCCTTGGACTGCAAGGAGATCCAACCAGTCCATTCTGAAGGAGATCAGCCCTGGGATTTCTTTGGAAGGAATGATGCTAAAGCTGAAACTCCAGTATTTTGGCCACCTCATGCGAAGAGTTGACTCATTGGAGAAGACTCTGATGCTGGGAGGGATTGGGGGCAGGAGGAGCAGGGGACGATAAGAGGATGAGATGGCTGGATGGCATCACTGACTCGATGGATGTGAGTCTGAGTGACCTCCGGGAGTTGGTGATGGACAGGGAGGCCTGGCATGCTGCAGTTCATGGGATCGCAGAGAGTCGGATACGACTGAGTGACTGATCTGATCTGATTTGATCCGAATTAAGTAGTAGACACGTGTACCCCAATGTTCATCGCAGCACTGTTTATAATAGCCAGGACATGGAAGCAACCTAGATGTCCATCAGCAGATGAATGGATAAGAAATCTGTGGTACATATACACAATGGAGTATTACTCAGCCATTAAAAAGAATACATTTGAATCAGTTCTAATGAGGTGGATTAACCTGGAGCCTATTATACAGACTGAAGTAAGCCAGAAAGAAAAACACCAATACAGTATACTAACGCATATATATGGAATTTAGAAAGATGATAACAATTACACTGTATACGAGACAGCAAAAGAGACACTGATGTATAGAACAGTCTTTTGGACTCTGGGAGAGGGCGAGGATGGGATGATTTGGGAGAATGGCATTGAAATATTTATAATATCATATATGAAACGGGTCGCCAGTCCACGTTCGATGCAAGATACTGGATGCTTGGGGCTGGTGCACTGGAATGACCCAAAGGGATGGTATGGGGAGGGAGGAGTGTGCAGGATGGAGAACACATGTATACTTGTGGCAGATTCATTTTGATATATGGCAAAACCAAAGAATATTGTAAAGTTAAATAAAATTAAATAAAATTTTAAAAAAGACAATCAGGACTGAAGGTGCCCAGTGGTCTCCACACAAGCTCCTGTCCTAATTACACCTGAAAAGCCCGGGTATTAATAACTGTGGGGGGCCAATCAGTCAATTTCCTTTTTGATACTGGGCAACATACTCCGTGCTTACTGCAGCCCCTGGCCCACTTCATTCATGAACCGCTTCCAAAATGGGACTGTCTGGACAAGCCAAAGGGTATTATTTCAGTTATTGTTTATGTTGTAACTGAGATTCTGTGCTATTTTCACATGAGTTTATGATTGTGCCAGAGTCACCCTCACCCCTTTTGGGGAGGAATATATTGAACAAGGTTCATGCCTCTGTTTTCATAAATATGCAGCACTCCCTTTCTCTCCCTTTAGTTGAACAAAATATAAATCCTAGAGTATGGGCTGATGGAAAATCTGTGGGTCAAGCACAAAATGCTATTCCTGTAGTTGTCAAGCTCAAAGACCCACTTATTTCCACATAAGAAGCAGTATCCACTGAAACCTGAGGTTAAGGAAGGGTTAAAACCCATCATCGAAAATTTAAAGGAGCGGGGACTATTAGTTCCCTGTAACAGTCCATGCAACACTCCTATTTTGGGTAAGAAATCAAATGGTAAATGGAGACTAGTTCAAGATTTATAAATAATAAATGAGGCTGTAGTTCCTTTACACCCCGTGGTGCGTAATCCTTATACTCTATTGTCTGAAATTCCTGAACCAGCTAAATATTTCTGAGTAATTGATTTGAAAGATGCTTTCTATTCTGTGCCTTTGGCGGAAGAAAGCAAATTTCTATTTGCCTTTGAAGACCCTATGCACATAGCTTCTCAGTTTACCTGGACAGTTTTGCCCCAGGGATTTCATGACAGTCCTCACTTATTTGGAAAAAGTTTGTCACGGGATCTACAAAACTTTAATAGCTCCGAAGCGGTGGTGTTACAATATGTACATGATATTTTGCTCTGTGCTGAGACAGAGGGAGCTTGTTCAGGAGCCTCAGAGATTTCTTAAACTTTCTGGCAGGCTGCAGTTACAAGGCATCAAGAGAAAAGGCTCAGCTTTGTCAACACTCTGTTAGATATCTGGGCCTAATCATATCAGAAGGGATTAGGACCATAGGCTCTAAGAAAATTAAACCCATACTAAATCATCCCCTACCTCTGACTTTAAGACAATTGCAAAGATTTCTGGTAATCACAGGCTATTGTCATATTTGGATTCTGGGTTATGGGGAACTTGCCCAGCCTTTACATAAATTTACAGCTGAAACTCAGCAGGCCCCAACAGACAAACTGGTTTGGTCTCCAGATACTCAAAAGGCTTTTAAGGTTCTTCAGACTGCCCTACTGCAAGCTCCCACTCTGAGCTTGCAACAGGGTCAGGATTTAATTTGTCACTAAAAAAAAAAGGTATGGCCTTGGAAATTTTGACACAAGCCTGAGGGCCTCACCAGCAACCTACCACTTATCTAAGCAGAAAATTAGATGTAATTTCATGTGGGTGGCCCCACTGCCTAAGAGTAATTGGGGCAGCAGCTTTATTAGCACCTGAGGCTTTAAAAATAATTAATGGATGAAATCTTACTGTACTGACTTCTCATAATGTGAGTGGAATCTTAAATTATAAGGTTAATATTTGGATGACAGACAGTAGACTTCTTAAATATCAGTCATTGTTGTTAGAAGGACCAGTAACTAAGCTTAAAGTTTGTGGAAATTTAAATCCTGCCACTTTCCTTCCTGAGAAGGAAAATGAAACACCTGATCACGATTGTTCCCAATTCCCAACTTTAAACTATGCAGCTTGGGAGGATCTAATGGATACCCCATTAGACAATCCTGACATGGAAATATTTACAGATGGCAGTTCTTTTTGTTCGGGATGGAAAGCATAAAGCAAGTTACGACATGGTGACTGCTGAACAGGTTTCAGAAACAAAATCTCTCCCCCAGGGAAACAGTGCTCAGTTAGCAGAGCTTGTGGCTCTGACCCGAGTTCTAGAGTTAAGCAAAGGGCAGCGAGTAAATATCTACACTGATTCTAAGTATGCTTATTTGACTTTACATGCTCATGCTGCAATATGGAAAGAAAGACACTTTAAAACAGCAACAGGAGAACCTATTATGCATTTCAGAGAGATGGAAAGACTTTTAACTGCTATATATTGTCCTAAAGAAGAAGCTGTTATGCATTGCAAAGGGTACAGCAGGGGTGGGAGTAAAGCTGCTGCTGCTGCTGCTGCTAAGTCGCTGAAGGTAATCAGCTGGCTTACTGTTAAACCAGAAAAGCAGCACTTTAGGAAACCCCTTCACTGCAGAGGCCTTTGATCTGGACAGGTCCTGTGGAACAGGAAAAACCACAATATACTGAGGAAGAATTAGAAAGATATGAGAAAAGAGGAAATAAGATTACAGATAACGGATGGTTACAGTCTGAGGATGGACGATTATTAATTCCTGAAAATGCTCAATGGAAAATTCTTAAGGGTTTACACCAAAGTTTTCATTTGGGTACAGAGAGTACTTACCAAATGGCTTCTCATTTGTTTGAAGGTAAAAACGTAATGAAAACTTTAAAGAACATTATCAAAAGGTGTGAGGTTTGTCAGAAAAATAACCCAAAGACTGAGAACCTAGCAATATATGTATTACAATGAAGTGGAAAGTATCCTGGAGAGGATTGGGAAATTGATTTTACTCATATGCCAAAGGCTAATTAATTGATATTCTTGCTTACAAGTTTGGATAGATACTTTCACTGGATGGATTGAAGCTTTTCTCTGTTGTAGTAAGCAGGCTAAGGAGGTTATAAAGATTTCAATCCATGAAATTATCCTCAGGTTTGGGCTGCCACGGAGCCCTCAGAGTGACAATGGCTCCACATTTAAAGCTGCTGTAACTCAGGGGGTATCTAAAGCTCTAGAAATAGAATATCACTTACACTGATCAAGTGAAGACTGGGAGACCTCAATCTTCAGGAAAGGTTGAAAAAACTAATTATATTATCAAAAGACATCTGTGCAAATTAACTCAAGAGATGCAGGGCAACTGGATTAAAGTCCTACCCATAGCTTTAATGAGGACTCACACTGCCCCCCAAAAGGAGGGACTATAGCCCTTTGAAAATATTTATAGAAGGCCTCTCTTACGCACAGACATCGTTATAGACCCTGAAGCCTTGGAATTAACTAGTTATGTAACTCAGCTCTGAGCTTTTCAACAGGGATTAATAGAACTCCTGGAGACATCTCCAGATCCAGTCCCTGAGTCAAGCAAGCCTCTATTTGAGCGAGGAACCCAGGTCCTCATAACAACAAAGGAATCTGGGAGCCCATCCCTGGAGCCCCTCTGGGAAGGCCCTTACCAGGTTATTCTTTCTTCTCCCACAGCTGTCAAAGTGCTAGGAATTGATGATTCGTGGGTACATCACACTTGAGTTAAGAGGTAGCACCCTGACCAGAACTAAGTGACTTCATTTTATGTCTTTACTTTCTATGCTCTGACTTCATACTTTTCAGATGGGCCTTATAATCTATATGAGTCTACTTCTACTGACTCCAAAAATCATGAGTGTGCCATTTGATCCTCAAGACAATGCCTTCCTGTCCTGAGCTCACCCCTATGCTGCATTCCACAACTGGTCTAACTGCTGGGTCTGTGGAGTACTCCCCTCTTCATCAGTGAAAGGCTTCCTGTGGTGGACACCTCCACTTCAAGCAAAAAACTTTCTCCAAGTCTGCGAATATCTTGGACAACAATCATATGTGATGCCTCTTCTTCATCTGATGACATCTATCAACCCTAAAATGGACTGGTGCAACACTTTGTACTTTAACTATGGACATAACGTGACTTAATTTTGATTATACATTGTCTCAGTTTAATGACTATTTAGCTAAATGTAAGGCAAATAGGACTGGATCTAATGTTTTTTTTTTTTTTACCTGAGGTTTATCAAATATGGGATGAGGTTATATGGCTAACTCCTGAAAAAGGTAGTCTAGTATCTACTGTCCCTATATGCTGGGAACAAACAGAGCCATCACCAAAAGTTAGCAAACAACCTAATTACAATGATTGGAAACAACTGGGATTTTTGCCTCAGAAAATATGCAACGTAATCATTCCCATGTTTTCCAACCCCAATTCACGTCCTCCCTTTGTCTGGCCAGGCACTAATTGGGACTGGATATCTCAGTCAGCTGGCTTGCTCCAAACGGGACCTATTAGATATGTGGCTCTGACCTATGGGCATGGCTTCCCCTTGGTTGGATAGGGAGATGCACCCTGGGTCTAGCCTTTACTCACAGCTTTGTATTTTCAGAGCTTCCAGAAAAGCCTGCTAATTTACACCACCTTAAAACTCGGTGGGCAAGGTCTGTATTTTACTGGTATGATTATTTGGCTGAAGTCTTTGTTCCCTCTTTGGGAACTACAGATGTTATGCTACGAGTGGATGCTTTGACTAATTTTACTCAACAGGCATTACAAGATTCTCAAAAAGCTATTTCAGCTCTTAATGCTGAACAAGCACTAATTAGAAAGGTGGTTTTACAAAACAGATTGGCTTTAGATATTCTGACAGCTGCGCAAGGAGGAACTTGTGCCATTATTCATACCCAGTGCTGTACATATATACCTGATATGAGCACGAATGTTATTCATTTTATTAAACACATGAACAAGATGACTGGGGCTATGCATATTCCTGAAGCCTCAATTGCCTCATTTTGGGAGATGTTAACTAGTGCCCCCATGCTGGAAAACTATCTTACAATAATTCTGATTGTTTTGTTTTTTCTATTTGCTCCCTGCGTCTGTACCTGTGTAACTGGATTTGTTTCTAGTTGCATGAAACCTTTTAAGTTACAAATGGTTGTGTTAGGGGAAGCACACTGATTGAAACCGCCACCCTGGCCAGGCACCATAGTACCCATTTGCATGAGTTGTTTTATGACAGGAGATCCTGATAAGGAATATGGAACTAATGAGCCACCACAAACCTGAGGAGTTCGGTAAAGGTCAAAAGGAGACACCGAGTGTCTGTCCACTTCCCCAAATCCCTCTTGCTAGCATCCATCTTGGCTGAGTGATGCATGTCTTTCCACCAGGAAAGACTCCGAATTAGAATGATTGGCTAAAGACCACCTGGAAACTAATCTCATCAACATAAAACCCGAGACTGCAAGCCACATGGCAGAGCAGTTCTCCTGGGTTCCCTTACCCTACTGCTCTTCATGTGGGTGCCCTTTCCCAATAAAATCTCTTGCTTTGTTAGCACACATGTCTCCTCAGACAATTCATTTCTGAGTGTTAGACAAGAGCCCAGTTTCCGGCCCTGGCAGGGGTCCCCCTTCATGCAATAGTTGCTCAAACTCCTGCTACTGCTGCAGCTTCTTCCAACTACTATTTGGGGCCCCTGGATCAGACATCTTCGGTATGAGGGTTAGGAGAATATGTTGCCTCACCAAGTTAGGGACAACGCCCCTTGTCAGCTCAGAAGCAGTTATGGAATGAGAACGTATGCCCCCTTTCCCTAGGCAACATAATTCTTCTAAAACAAAACGGGGCAATGAGACGGTAACAGGTATGAAGGCCAGGGGTCTCCAAATGGAGGAAATAGGCTGCAAGTGTCAGATATTTTTCTCTCTCTTAATGGCAGGAGGAAACAAACTAGTGATATTTCTTTCCTTCTCTATACAAATTTAAAAGGTTTCTCTTAAAATACTGTGTTGCCATAATGACACCTGGTTTCCCCTGAAGTTAACTATTCTCAAACCTTGAGTTAACCAATGCATTTTTCTTATGGAAATATTTGTCTTAAGCTATGTTAATGGACTATGCATTTACCCCAGACTCTGTCTTCAAGTTGGTTCTGCAATGGCTCAGAACCTACTTCACAAACCTGCATGCTGTACTCAGATACTGTTTCCCTAATCTACATAAACAAAACTATTTATATTTGCCCTTCTACAAGATTCAAGTTAATCATTTTATGGCCTGGGATGAATCATCTGGCGCCAAGATTATCCCAAAATGCATCTTAAGGACCAGGGGCCTGGTGCCATTCTGAGTTTTAAAACATTCCTTTCCTTCATGAACAGACTGCTACTGACTATAATGGCACCCCACTCCAGTACTCTTGCCTGGAAAAATCCCATGGATGGTGGAGCCTGGTAGGCTGCAGTCCATGGGGTCGCTAAGAGTCTAAGAGTTGGACACGACTGAGCGACTTCACTTTCCCTTTTCACGTTCATGCATTGGAGAAGGAAACGGCAACCCACTCCAGTATTCTTGCCTGGAGAATCCCAGGGTCAGAGGAGCCTGTTGGGCTGCCATCTATGGGGTTGCACAGAGTCAGACACGACTGACACGACTTAGCAGCAGCAGCAGCAGCACCCCTATTGTGAACCCTCTTTCACCTCCCTCGTCACCAGATCTCTCTGGGTTGTTCCAGAGCACTGGCTTTGGTGCCCTGCTTCGTGCACTGAAGTTGCACTGATTATTCTATTTTACATATGGTAATTTACATGTTTCAATGCTATTCTCTCAAATCATCCCACCCTCACCTTCTCCCACTGAGTTCAAAAGTCTGTTCTTTACATCTGTGTCTCCCTTTGTTGCCCTGCATGTAGGATCACTGGTACCATCTTTCTAAATTCCGTATGTATGGATTAATACACAGTATTTTTCTTTATCTTTCTGACTTATTTCACTCTGTATAATAGGCTCTAGGTTCATCTACCTCATTAGAACTGATACATGAGGTGACATTTTTGCTAAGTATGGCACAAAATAGTCTAAGATGATTTACTACTTACCAAAGAAAATTTCAAATGTATAAGATGAAGGGAAGAAAGCACACAGGCAAGGAATGAATCTGAAAAATATTTGAAAAAAAAAAAAAACAAAAACCTGTGAATTATTTTTAATCTAAAAGTCTGGAGTCAAAGTTTAAAAAAATCGGGAGAATAATCATGTTTAGAAAAGGATGATACGAGTAGAATACTGGAAATTAAAAAAGCTTATTTCTGAGGTTAAAAATGATTACAGAAACTGAATGAATTAAGACCTATCCCAAGCTATAAAAAGCACCATACATAAAGCAAGGAGAAAATGTGAATTCGTTAAAAAAAAAAAAAAAAAGTGTTCCTTTAAAAACGCTACCTAATAATGATACAGTGAATAAGAATCTGCCTGACAATGCAAGGAACATGGGTTCTATCCCTGGTTCAGGAAGATCCCACATGTATAAGCAACTAAGCCTGTGCACAACTACTGAGCCTGTGCTTTAGAACCTGGGAGCCACAACTCCTGAGCCCACGGCAGAGAACCGAAGACAACACAGCCAAAAATTAATTAAAAAAAAAAAAAAAAAAACTACCACAGAGTGACACTCTAGAGTCAGTCATTTCTTGCTCCAGGTCTCTTCTTCTTTGACCTCTATCTCATGATAGGACAAGGGAAGGGGGTCACTCACTACTCAGTGAATCAAGCCACTGCCCCAGGCTCAACAGGGTTTGCAAATTAAAGTCATCTTCTGCCACAAGTAATAAAAAAAGACACAGCCTTATAGACAGGAGTTTTGAAATTCTCAGCCTCCTCTGTATAACTAAAAAAATCATCTGTACCCAAACAACTGGCCACACTTGGATTGAGCTTATCCTTCTGTTCACCAATCTCCCTACTTCATCTGTCTCGGTGTCTCTTTTTCTTCCCTTCTGCTCTCCTGCTGTTCCTGTCCTATTTCCTGCCTCACACGTGTCGTGTCTCAGCTGCTGCAACTCGTTCCCCCTCGAAACGCTCTCTCCAACCTTCCTGACCCTTTCAAAAATCCATACCTATGTCTACCTCTTTCTTCCCCCATTTCGGCTCCCTCTCTGCGCTCCAGATTACTCCACTTCTCTCGCTGTGACTCTCCCTTCCTCTCCACTCTCTGGCAGGCCATGTGGCTATGCTTCCTTCCAGCCCCTTTCTTCCTCTGCTCGTTACCTCTTTCTCTACCAGCACCATGAAACTGGCCACCTCAGACTGAGACTTGAACCCTTGTGGCGGGACCCCAACCGGGTGAAAACACAACTCCGGACTCTAACCCAAGAGGCCTGGACTAAAACCCGGCCAAAACCCAGTTAGGGCCTCTCCACCTCTGACGTCCCTCATCGCCCTTGGTCTCCCCGCTCCCATCACTGATACAGGGCAGTTCTCCCTATTCTGTTTTCCAATCCCTGGAGATCTGGCTTTCTAATTTATTAATACTTCTCTATTTTACTCACTTGGCTATTTTCAAGGCTTAACCTCTTTGACTTGACTATCCCTTTGCAAGTCCCTCAGCCATTCTCAGTGTTCCCATTGGTTCTCCCTGATGCTTTTCTCCTCAGTTTCAGTTATTTCTCTCAGTTCTTCTGACTCTGGTTCTCCTGATCCTCCTGTCTCCTGAATTTACTGAGTGGGTGACAGAACGAGGCGCACCCGGACCGGAAGAGCACCTTTTCCGACCGAGCTAAATTGGGCATGGAACAGCACCGGCTGTCACAAGGCTGGACCAGGTCACCTACCCTACGCGGGGTGAGGGGACGGGCTGACAGGAAATAGGGGCGGGGGGGGGGGACCTGCGGGGCAGAAGGACCGGCCTCAGGAGATGCGAGGACAGAGGGGCTGGGAGGGAGGGGGCTCAGGAGCGGGGCGGGCTATCCGGAATCGCGGGACCGGGGAGAGGGCGCGCGGCCTATCTGGGCTCTGCCTCCAGCGGTCGAGAAGGCGACGCGGCGGGCGCGACTCCAAATCGCGAGAGAAGGCTTTACTTGGAGAGGCCAGAGGTAAAAAACGGTTTTAAGCAGGAAAATGTCGCCAGAGGCGGTGTCTACGCGGACCAAGGGCCGAAACCGCTTCAGCAACACTGAAAACCCAATAGAAAAGATAACTGGGCCGCAACGGCAGCGGCAGCATTTATTCGGGGCCTAGTACTGGGTGCCAGGGTTTTCAGGTCGCTGGGAATTCCCACACCATGAGGACGAGTGAGCGGGGGCGGAGGTGGGGATTCGAGGGGTGTCGAGCTCTGCAAACTTACTCTAGAAGGAAGTTTAGGCGCCGCTCGTGGACCTGGACTCCGCGCTCTCCAACTTCCGGGTCTGTGTGAAAGGGCTTTTGGTTATAGCTGCGGCTTCTGACCGGGGGCGGGGCGAGCACCGGCTGTGCTCAGAGTTCGTGGGAGGGGCGGCCCGCGCGCGGGGGCGGGGCCTGTTACCTTGACAGCACCAAGTTACCTTCTATAACACTGCTCAGGTAAAAGCTTCAAGTTCTGTCGGAAGCCAAGATACTTCCTCTTAAGATAAAAGGGTTTATTCTCAATAAAAAGCCGTTTTTCACAGCATGGTGTGCTCAGATCCTTCTAGTGATGCTGAAACAATTCAGGAATCTGGGAACTTGGGCAGTTTCAACAAACAAGAATGGGACTCGTCTCTATATTACAAATACAAAACTCTGCCTTGGGAGAAATGGGCTATTCCCTGCTGACACCCTACAAAACAGCAAACAGCATAGTGCTGAGTTCAAAAAACTCAGGATCAGTACCTGGGTGTCTGAGATGGAGGACTTAAGGGAGGTGATCATTTGGGTCACTAACCACAGTCTTTTAAGAGCAAGACACTTTAAATGATTATAAACTGCGTTATTGTTTCTTTTATCCAACGTGTTTTAATGATTTCCCTTTCTAAACCGAACTCTTTAAACAATGACATACAGGGGGTTGTATAAGCAATTCTTACAATGACAAATATTATTGTGTAAGTTTAAGCTATAGAGAAAAATTAACTGATACGTATACTGTGAAACGATTATCACAGTAAGTTTGCCTAGCATCCATAATTTCGTATCAGATCAGATCAGTCGCTCAGTCGTGTCCGACTCTTTGCGACCCCATGAACCGCAGCATGCCAGGCCTCCCTGTCCATCACCAGCTTCCGGAGGTCACCCAGACTCATACCCATCGAGTCAGTGATGCCATCCAGCCATCTCATCCTCTGTCGTCCCCTTCTCCTCCTGCCCTCAATCCCTCCCAGCATCAGAGTCTTCTCCAATGAGTCAACTCTTCGCATGAGGTGGCCAAAATACTGGAGTTTCAGCTTCAGCATCATTCCTTCTAAAGAAATTCCAGGATTGATCTCCTTCAGAATGGACTGGTTGGATCTTCTTGCAGTCCAAGGGACTCTCAAGAGTCTTCTCCAACACCACAGTTCAAAAGCATCAATTCTTCGTCGCTCAGCCTTCTTCACAGTCCAGCTCTCACATCCATACATGACCACAGGAAAGACCATAGCCTTGATTAGGCGAACCTTTGTTGGTAAAGTAATGTCTCTGCTTTTGAATATGCTATCTAGGTTGGTCATAATTTTCCTTCCAAGGAGTAAGCGTCTTTTAATTTCATGACTGCAGTCACCATCTGCAGTGATTTTGGAGCCCAGAAAAACAAAGCCTGACACTGTTTCCCCATCTATTTCCCATGTAGTGATGGGACCAGATGCCATGATCTTCGTTTTCTGAATGTTGAGCTTTAAGCCAACCTTTTCACTCTCCACTTTCACTTTCATCAAGAGGCTTTTTAGCCCCTCTTCACTTTCTGCCATAAGAGTCGTGTCATCTGCATATCTGAGGTTATTGATATTTCTCCCAGCAATCTTGATTCCAACTTGTGTTTCTTCCAGTCCAGCATTTCTCATGATGTACTCTGCATATAAGTTAAATAAACATGGTGACAATATACAGCCTTGACGTACTCCTTTTCCTATTTGGAACCAGTCTGTTGTTCCATGACCAGTTCTAACTGTTGCTTCCTGACCTTCATACAGATTTCTTAAGAGGCAGATCAGGTGGTCTGGTATTCCCATCTCTTTCAGAATTTTCCACAGTTTATTGTGATCTACACAGTCAAAGGCTTTGGCATAGTCAATAAAGCAGAAATAGATGTTTTTCTGGAACTCTCTTGCTTTTTCCATGATCCAGCGGATGTTGGCAATTTGATCTCTGGTTCCTCTGCCTTTTCTAAAACCAGCTTGAACATCAGGAAGTTCACGGTTCACATATTGCTGAAGCCTGGCTTGGAGAATTTTGAGCATTACTTTACTAGTGTGTGAGATGAGTGCAATTGTTCGGTAGTTTGAGCATTCTTTGGCATTGCCTTTCTTTGGGATTGGGATGAAAACTGACCTTTTCCAATCTTGTGGCCACTGCTGAGTTTTCCAAATTTGCTGGCATATTGAGTGCAGCACTTTCACAGCATCATCTTTCAGGACTTGGAATAGCTCCACTGGAATTCCATCACCTCCACTAGCTTTGTTCGTAGTGATGCTTTCTAAGGCCCATTTGACTTCACATTCCAAGATGTCTGGCTCTAGGTCAGTGATCACATCATCATGATTATCTGGGTCTTGAAACTCTTTTTTGTACAGTTCTTCTGTGTATTCCTGCCACCTCTTCTTAATATCTTCTGCTTCTGTTAGGTCCACACCATCTCTGTCCTTTATCGTGCCCATCTTTGCATGAAATGTTCCTTTGGTATCTCTGATTTTCTTGAAGAGATCCCTAGTCTTTCCCATTCTGTTGTTTTCCTCTATTTCTTTGCATTGATCACTGAAGAAGGCTTTCTTATCTCTTCTTGCTATTCTTTGGAACTCTGCATTTGGATGTTTATATCTTTCCTTTTCTCCTTTGCTTTTCGCTTCTCTTCTTTTCACAGCTATTTGTAAGGCCTCCCCAGACAGCCATTTTGCTTTTTTGCATTTCTTTTCCATGGGGATGGTCTTGATCCCTGTCTCCTGTACAATGTCACGAACCTCATTCCATAGTTCATCAGGCACTCTATCTATCAGATCTAGGCCCTTAAATCTATTTCTCACTTCCACTGTATAATCATAAGGGATTTGATTTAGGTCATACCTGAATGGTCTAGTAGTTTTCCCTACTTTCTTCAATTTCAGTCTGAATTTGGCAATAAGGAGTTCATGGTCTGAACCACAGTCAGCTCCTGGTCTTGTTTTTGCTGATTGTATAGAGCTTCTCCATCTTTGGCTGCAAAAAATATAATCGATCTGATTTCGGTGTTGACCATCTGGTGATGTCCATGTATAGAGTCTTCTCTTGTGTTGTGGGAAGAGGGTATTTGCTATGACCAGTGCATTTTCTTGGCAAAACTCTGTTAGTCTTTGCCCTGCTTCATTCCGTGTTCCAAGTCCAAATTTGCCTGTTACTCCAGGTGTTTCTTGACTTCCTACTTTTGCATTCCAGTCCCCTATAATGAAAAGGACATCTTTTTTGGGTGTTAGTTCTAAAAGGTCTTGTAGCTCTTCATAGAACCGTATTCTTGACAGTGGATTCACCAATGATTTATCAGAATACCACCAAAAGCTCACACCAACAAAATAAAAAGAGGTAAACTGCACTCATCCTAATTATATAATATTTTGCAGTAAACGATTCTCAGCAGTGAAGAAACCATGTACACTATAACACAAAATAATTTCCAATCATATATTCAATAATAGTTTAACATCAAGAATACATAAAAACTCTAAAAAGTACTGATCACCAATTCCACCATAGGGGTGGGGGAGCTTTCTTAACCAACCATCCCACATGTTGCAAATAAAATACAAAGAGTAACATAAAATAGAAACTTAATGACAAAAATAAAAGACAGTCTTTTGTAATGCATCAGATCAGATCAGATCAGTCGCTCAGTCGTGTCCGACTCTTTGCGACCCCATGAACTGCAGCATGCCAGGCCTCCCTGTCCATCACCAACTCCTGGAGGTCACTCAGACTCACATCCATTGAGTCAGTGATGCCATCCAGCCATCTCATCCTCTGTCATCCCCTTCTCCTCTTGTCCTCAATCCCTACCAGCATCAGGGTCTTCTCCAATGAGTCAACTCTTTGCATGAGGTGGCCAAACTACTGGAGTTTCAGCTTTAGCATCAGTCCTTCCAAAGAAATCCCAGGGCTGATCTCCTTCAGAATGGACTGGTTGCATCTGCTTGCAGTCCAAGGGACACTCAAGAGTCTTCTCCAACACCACAATTCAAAAGCATCAATTCTTCGGCGCTCAGCCTTCTTCACAGTCCAGCTATCACATCCATACTTGACCACAGGAAAAACCATAGCCTTGACTAGATGAACCTTTGTTGGTAAAGTAATGTCTCTGCTTTTGAATATGCTATCTAGGTTGGTCATAACTTTCCTTCCAAGGTGTAAGCGTCTTTTAATTTCATGGCTGCAGTCACCATCTGCAGTGATTTTGGAGCCCAGAAAAATAAAGTCTGACACTATTTCCCCATCTATTTCCCGTGAAGTGATGGGACCAGATGCCATGGAAAAGAAATGCCAAAAAAGCAAAATGGCTGTCTGAGGAGGCCTCACAAATAGCTGTGAAAAGAAGAGAAGTGAAAAGCAAAGGAGAAAAGGAAAGATATAAGCATCTGAATGCAGAGTTCCAAAGAATAGCAAGAAGAGATAAGAAAGCCTTCTTCAGCGATAAATGCAAAGAAATAGAGGAAAACAACAGAATTGGAAAGACTAGGGATCTCTTCAAGAAAATCAGAGATACCAAAGGAACATTTCATGCAAAGATGGGCTCGATAAAGGACAGAAATGGAATGGACCTAACAGAAGCAGAAGATATTAAGAAGAGGTGGCAAGAATACACAGAAGAACTGTACAAAAAAGATCTTCACGACCCAGATAATCACGATGGTGTGATCACTTACCTAGAGCCAGACATCCTGGAATGTGAAGTTAAATGGGCCTTAGAAAGCATCACTACAAACAAAGCTAGTGGAGGTGATGGAATTCTTATTCCAAATCCTGAAAGATGATGCCATGAAAGTGCTGCACTCAATGTGCCAGCAAATTTGGAAAATTCAGCAGTGGCCACGGGACTGGAAAATTCGGTTTTCATTCCTATTCCAAAGAAAGGCAATGCCAAGGAATGCTCAAACTACTGCACAATTGCACTCATCTCACACGCTAGTAAAGTAATGCTCAAAATTCTCCAAGCCAGGCTTCAGCAATATGTGAACCGTGAACTTCCAGATGTTAAAGCTGGTGTTAGAAAAGCAGAGGAACAAGAGATCAAATTGCCAACATCTGCTGAATCATGGAAAAAGCAAGAGATTTCCAGAAAAGCATCTATTTCTGCTTTATTGACTATGCCAAAGCCTTTGACTGTGTGGATCACAATAAACTGTGGAAAATTCTTCAAGAGATGGGAATACCAGACCACCTGATCTGCCTCTTGAAAAATCTGTATGCAGGTCAGGAAGCATCAGTTAAAACTGGACATGGAACAACAGACTGGTTCCAAGTAGGAAAAGGAGTACGTCAAGGCTGTATATTGTAATGCATAAAAATATTAAAAAAGGAAAGTAGCTATGCCTTGAAAAAAAAAAAAAAAAACAAATCATGGCTCATCAGTGAAGTTATCACTCCACGACATAAGCTCTGTCATTAAGTTGCTACAAAATTAAGTGTGGAGGCAGAATGATCAATAGCACCCAGGTGACAAGCATGCAGCATCAGCAACAGTTTAGTCAACAGCCTCACACCTGGAGAATACCGTTGTCAGAAGTTTCTACACCTCTTGGTGAGGCTCAGTGGGCATGGTGATAGTACATGTGAACAACACTATCACAGTGCCCTTCACGCAGGCTTTTCTGACATCACTCAAAGCCAGAAAAAGATGTACAGGTCAAGGTCTTCATATACTTTCTCATATCACAGAACACACTGACTACTATACTAAATAGTTTCACGTGGTAATTCTGTATGCAGCATGAAAATATTACAACCAATAAGGGAAAGTATTCTCTTTTAAAACTTTGCTCTTCCCCAATAAATCACACCACAGAGAATCCATGAGGAGCTACCCCTTAAACACGGGCGGATTACCACAGCAAAGAAACTGGACATGACTTCAGACCCTAGAGCCACATACTTCAAAATCAAATTTAAAAAGAAAAATTATACAAACTAAGGAGAAAGTAAAGTCAGGAAGAGTCTACACTCCCAGACTAGACAGACCAGTACATGAGTGGAAAACTATGACACATGGGGGTCTCATATCCTAAGACCTTGAGATGGGGCTATTTGGTCCACCCAGAAACACCAAGCTAAGATCCTGAAAGATTCCTACATTTTCCCTTTGTTGGACTGCTGTCCTTACAGTTTTCCTAAGTAACAGGCACAGAAGATCCAATCCACCAGCCTATTCCACACACCCTGGCATGTATGGCAGCACAAGGAGAACAGCAGAAATGGCTGAGTGATCTCAAGAGGCAGACAGGGACTGAGACAGTTCCATACAGGTTCTGAGGTGCCAGATGAAATTAAAGAGCAGCCAGTACTTTCCCATTTTCCAATTATATCTTCCAAATATGACAACTGTGATGAAAGCAGCACTGGATCAGGGGTTAGATGCTTGGGCCATCAGCTCTGATCTATGTGGACTAAGAATTGAGTAACCAATACATGCAAGCCCACAAAGAGGAGAGGGCGCAAGGCAGCCCAGTAAGGCAGCCCACCTCATGCTCCTCACACTCAAGACCAGCCAGCTCACAGCAGGGAGATGGCGAGTGTTGTGGATACAAACCTTGCCTTTGTGTCTGATGGAGCTGCAGTACCACTGGCGGGTGAAAGAATACATAATACATGTTGAAGGACAGGCTGAGAACTCGGGGAAAGGTTAAGCTTCCTCTGGGAGTTTAATAAACAAACTTCTTTTCGGCCAAAGATCTGAGAGAGTCAATTCCTAGGTAGGTTGATAAGTCTGGGGTACCCGAGGAGGAGAAAGGGGTCTGGGGCTCTCGAGGAGGATAGAGTTCTGGAATTCTCAAGGAGGAGAAAAGGACAACCTTTGTTCTTCAAGCCCAGAGCTGATGATTACAAAACAAAACAACTCAGCTTAAACTCTGTACTAAGCAGAGACATTACTTTGCCAACAAAGGTTTGTCTATTCAAGGCTATGGTTTTTCCAGTGCTCATGTATGGATGTGAGAGCTGGACTGTGAAGAAGGCTGAGCGCCGAAGAATTGATGCTTTTGAACTGTGGTGTTGGAGAAGACTCTTGAGAGTCCCTTGGACTGCAAGGAGATCCGAACAGTCCATTCTAAAGGAGATCAGTCCTGGGTGTTCTTCGGATGGAATGATGCTAAAGCTGAAACTCCAATACTTTGGCCACCTCATGCGAAAAGTTGACTCATTGGAAAAGACTCTGATGCTAGGACGGATTGAGGGCAGGAGGAGAAGGGGACGACAGAGGGTGAGATGGCTGGATCGCATTACCGACTCGATGGACATGAGTTTGAGTGAACTCTGGGAATTGGTGATAGACAGGGAGGCCTGGCGTACCACAATTCATGGGGTCGCAAATAGTCTGACACGACTGAGCGACTGAACTGAACTGAAAATAATATAACAACAATGTATCCGGCTTGAGGACATGTTTCTCCTTCTTGAAAACCTTCTGATTAATCCTGTCATCTTGAAATGTAAATTCTGGGCATGGATCTGGTAAGACCTTTACAACCTTGAGACATTCTTTTGACTTACTGTAATAACCAGTTGACAAATTATATAGCTCCCTTGCTAAGACTAGCGAGGGGGGGCATTCTCCATCCCCCTTCTGATGTCGATGTCAGAAGCTTTCTCTGTCCCATTTCATATTTTAATAAAACTCTGCTACACAAAAGCTTTTGAGTGATCAAGCCTGGTCCCTGGTCCCAAAGCTATATCTACTTCTTCGGAGATCATGAATCTGACATTGTTCACCGTAAGCTATCACCTCTATGTACCATAACAAGAGGTTTCCAACCACTATTAATGTGTCTTTCCTCTCTGCCCTGAAATCTCATCTCTGTTTGCACTTTTGATACATTCTCGTCGATTTCGGGGTTTTGTTTCTTTTCAAAACAAGTATCTCAAAGGAAAATATATGATGCATGAAAAGAGCACACCTAACATTGTTCTCAATGGTGAAAGACTGAAAACTTTTCCTCTGAGATCGGGAAGAAGGCAAGGATGCACACTCCGCATCACTGTTCAACAAAGGACTAAAACTCCTAACCAGAGCAATTAGACAAGAAAAAGAAATCAAAGCTTCCCAAAGTGAAAAATTAGAAAGTTACCTTCTTCCCTAGAGGACAAGATCTTTTATGTATAAACTGTAGATTTCACACAGACACAAACAAAACCCCTGCCACATCAAATAGCAATTGCAGCAAACTTGCAGGATACACAAATCAACGTGCAAATCAGCTGCATTTCTGTACAGAATGAACAATGTTAAAAGAAAATCACATAATAATTCTATTCACTATTTTATTAAAAATGGATGAAATATTTAGGAATAATTCACCAAGGAGGTGAAACATATACACTGAAAACTACTTAACCATTTCTAAAGGAAACCCAAAATAAACAAATAAATCTAGTAGTAATGGGCTGGAAATCTCAGTACTCTATATTTCCAAGTTACTCAAAGTGCTCCACAGATTTAATGAATTCATTTTGAAGGTAACGATAGAAATGTTTGCAGAAACAGAAAAAACTGGTCAGAAGTCAAAAAGAATCTCAAGGGGACCACAAACTGCAAAAATACACTTGAATAAGTACAAAGATGCAAGATGAAGGTCACCCTTTTTAAAATTTCAAGCCATATCACAATATAATCCAGATGGTGTAGTACTGGCATAAACATGGATTTATACACCAAGGGAACAGAACAGAATATTCAGAAACATTTCTGAAGTGATGGGACCGGATGCCATGATCTTCGTTTTCTAAATGTTGCGTTTTAAGCCAACTTTTTCACTCTCTGCCTTCACCAAGAGAGTTTTTAGTTCCTCTTCAGTTTCTGCAGTAAGGGTGGTGTCATCTGCATATCTGAGGTTATTGATACTTCTCCCAGCAATCTTGAGTCCAGCTTGTGCTTCCTCCAGCACAGAGTTTCTCATGATGTACTCTGCACAGAAGTTAAATAAGGAGGGTGAAAATATACAGCCTTGACGTACTCCTTTTCCTATTTGAAACCAGTCTGTTGTTCCATGTCCAATTCTAACTGTTGCTTCCTGACCTGCATACAAACTTCTTAAGAGGCAGGTCAGGTGGTCTGGTATTCCCATCTCTTGAAGAATTTTCCACAGTTTATTTTGATCCACACAGTCAAAGGCTTTGGCATAGTCAATAAAGCATAAATAGATGCTTTTCTGGAACTCTCTTGCTTTTTTGATGATCCAGCAGATGTTAGCAATTTGATCTCTGGTTCCTCTGCCTTTTCTAAAACCAGCCTGAACACCTGGAAATTCACGGTTCACCTATTGCTGAAGCCTGGCTTGGAGAATTTTTAGCATTACTTTACTAGCGTGTGAGATGAGTCCAATTGTTTGGTAGTTTGAGCATTCTTTGGCATTGCCTTTCTTTGGAATTGAAATGAAAACCGAATTTTCCAGTCCTGTGGCCACTGCTGAGTTTTCCAAATTTACTGGCATATTGAGTGCAGCACTTACCCAGCATTATCTTTCAGGATTTGGAATAGCTCAACTGGAATTCCCTCACCTCCACTAGCTTTATTTGTAGTGATGCTTTCTAAGGCCCATTTGACTTCACATTCCAGGATGTCTAGCTCTAAGTCAGTGATCACACCATCATGATTATCTGGGTCGTGTACATCTTTTTGTACAGTTCTTCTGTGTATTCTTGCCACCACTTCTTAATATCTTCTCCTTCTGTTAGGTCCATGCCAATTCTGTCCTTTATCGAGCCCATCTTTGCATGAAATGTTCCTTTGGTATCTCTAATTTCCTTGAAGAGATTTCTAGTCTTTCCCATTCTGTTGTTTGCCTCTATTCATTGCATTGATCCCTGAGGAAGGCTTTCTTATCTCTTCTTACTATTCTTTGGAACTCTGCATTCAGGTGCTTATATCTTTCCTTTTCTCCTTTGCTTTTCGTTTCTCTTCGTTTCACAGCTATTTGTAAGGCCTCCCCAGACAGCCATTTTGCTTTTTTGCATTTCTTTTCCATAGCCATGGTCTTGATCCCTGTCTCCTGTACAATGTCTCGAACCTCAGTCCATAGTTCGTCAGGCACTCTATCAGATCTAGTCCCTTAAACCTATTTCTCACTTCCACTGTATAATCATAAGGGATTTGATTTAGGTCATACCTGAATGGTGTAGTGGTTTTCCCTACTTTCTTCAATTTAAGTCTGAATTTGGTAATAAGGAGTTCATGATCTGAGCCACAGTCCGCTCCCAGTCTTGTTTTTCTTGACGTTTACACTAGAAGTAAAAAACTCAAGGGAGTGCCCAGGGACCTTCCCTTGCTGTCTTCTCCTCCCGCAGGAAACTGCGCAGGGGCGGATTCCGAGGCAGAGCTTCCAAGTCGGGGGCGCTGGGATTCCTGCAGGTGAGGGGAGGGGCGAGGAGCTTCCAGGTTTGCAGAGCTAGAGCAGGGTAGGGCAAGGGGCAAGGAGGTGTTTAACAGTCCTGTAATTCCCCATAAATTACATCCTGTTTTTTTAAAAATTTGTTGACTTTAACATCTAAATAGATAGCATATTCTTCTATAATTACAATATGGAAATGTCTATGAGCAAAATAAACTTTTTGTCATATGTTGAGGAAAGAACGGTGGTAGCAGTGAAAGTTGCTCAGTCGTGTCCGACTCTGTGACCCCATGGTCTGTACAGTCCATGCAATTCTCCAGGCCAGAATATTGGAGTGGGTAGTCTTTCCCTTCTGCGTGGGACCTTCCCAAGCCAGGGATCTAACTCAGGTCTCCCGCAGTGCAGGCAGATTCTTTACCAACTAAGCCATAAGGGAAGCCCCTGTTAGTAAGTTTCATCCAGTGTTTTAGCAACAACATCAATTCAGCCATGGTATGGTCAGTGTTTGGGGACAGACTTAAAAATCTGCAATCCGTGCCTACCTTTGATTTCTTCTTTGAGTGCATGTTGGCTGCTAGGCAGTTCTCTTCTTAAATTCTTCCGATTTGATTTGAATTTTATACATTTCCCCACAGCCTCCTGTAAATTGTGAGGATTTGGGTCACTTTGAGCTCCCTCGGGATGCGAGGAAAACATGCACTGGGCACAGTGGAGAAGAGGAAGCTGGCGGGTTCTGCGGACCAGAGGCACTGCTGTGGCCGGGCTCCATGCCGGCAGAGGTGGCCAGCCTTCCCAGGTCGCTGTGTCAACCTGTTACACATTTAAGACAAAAGCTTATTACTTTGTAGACAACAATGTTGGAAACTAGGACATGTCCTCCTAACAAGTAGAAAAGTTTCAATAAAGATTTTATTTTCCTTTTTAAAATTTTTTGAAATTACGAAAGTATAACAACACATTTACATGAGGCTTTGAAAAGAGTTTGACAGTTCCACTATATATTACAATTTTTTTAAAGTAGACAAATTAAGATTTTTAGTTGAAATTTCAATATTATACTCTCAAAAAATAATAGAATGGACAGTAAAGTAGGATATACTAGACCTGAAAAGAATTGTGAACCAATTCAACATAATTAAGACATATAATTTTCATACAAGAGCAGGCTACAAATTTAATTCAAGTTCCCATAGACTATTAACCAGGAAACAGTGGAATGTGACGTAAAACAAGGCTCAAATTTTCATGGCCTAAATAAAGGGTATTGAAATCCTACAGGGCCTGTTCTCTTATTACTGGGAAACTACATGAGAAATCAATACCAAAAGGTATTTGAAAATAACCCACATATTTTCAAGTGCAATAAATAAATGTTTTGTCAGCGGGTTCTTGCCTGTCCTGCTTCTGGCAATTCAGGGGTTGGGAACCTGGGTCTCCAAAGAGTTCCTGTAGGGCGATAATTGCATGCAGAACATTTCCTGCCTTTCAAATAATTGAACCATCTTAAGAAAACAAGAAATTTTTTCTGGATTTCTCTCTGTACTGCAAACTAAAATAAGAAATACCAAACTATCCCTGGGGAAAACATGCCATTTTACAGTGACATCCCATATAACAACTTTTCCTCTTTGTTCTTCATTCAGCTGGAAGACCAAACGCCACATGGCTCAGTTCCAGAGACACAAGGTCAAAACCTACAGTCTGAGACTGGAGGACTAAGGTATGTGATGGGAACTTTCGTCAGGACCTTTTTTTTTTTTTTTTAATTTTGAAATTGACAAAGTTGACTAACCATTGCTTTAAAAAGAGCAATTTTCGTTGATCAGTTGCTAAGTCGAATCTGACTCTTTCCAGCTCCATGAACTGCAGCACACCAGGCTTCCCTGTCCTTCACTATCTCCCAGGGTTTTCTCAAACTTGTGTTCATTGAGTGGGTAATGCCATCCAACCATCTCATCCTTTGTTGCCCTCTTCTCCTGCCCACAATCTTCCCCAGCATCAAGGTCTTTTACATTGAGTCCGCTCTTTGCATCATGTGGCCAAAAAGAGCAATACATCTTTAAAAATGGATGAAAACTGCATTGTTCCTTTAGTTCACATTCTAAGCTTCTACTGCTCTCCACACAACAGGCCAATAATTGAGAGACAAGTTGCTGGGGCAGGAATAACCACTTTATTCAGAAAGTCAGGAAACCAAAAATATGGTGGACTGTACCCCCAAAACCATCTTATCTGAGTTATAACTCAGTCCCCTTTTATACTAAAAGAGGAGGGACTAAAGTCAAGTCGAATTCCTTTGAACCTAAGGAATCAAACAATTAAGTTGTAACAGAGCATAAAAGTCCATCAATAAGAGTTCCCTGAGAAACCTCAAAGAACATCAAGGAATTTGAAGAGCAATGGAAGGCCATAAAAGGTCATTGTATAGGATCACTCCTCAACCCTTCCCCCCAAACAATATCAGTAATCTTATTACTATTTAAATCATTCCTGTGCTGGGGTAGAAACAATTTAAGGCTACATAATATATTTAAGATATAATTTCAACTGTTAAAGGAGAAGGCAGTGGCACTCCACTCCAGTACTCTTGCCTGGAAAACCCCAGGGATGGAGGAGCCTGGTAGGCTGCAGTCCATGGGGTCGCTAGGAGTCGGACACAACTGAGCAACTTCACTTTCCCTTTTCACTCTCATGCATTGGAGAAGGAAATGGCAACCCACTCCAGTGTTCTTGCCTGGAGAATCCCAGGGACAGGGGAGCCTTTTGGGCTGCCATCTCTGGGGTCGCACAGAGTTGGACATGACTGAAGCAACTTAGCAGCAGGAGCAGCAGCAACTGTTAAAAAGTACAAAGCTTATTTATGAGATGATGTTTGGTAATAAAACCATGGAGTTGCATATCCATGCACGCATGCATGCACATGTAAAAACACAATTGACTGAAATGAAGAGTTGCCTCTTGACACATTTTAAAATCATTTTCTCATTATCACTTTTAGTCATATGTATTTCAGCATCTCTGGGGCCATGAAAATGAATCAACTGTACTTAAGTTTGTCAATATTACATTTTTTTTTAAAGCTTGCTTCTTTATTTAGGTTGTGCTGGCCTTTGTTACTTTGTGTGGCTTTTTCTAGTTGCACTGAGTGGGAGATACTCTGTAGTTGTGGTGAGTGGGCTTCCAAGACTAGAGAACAGCCCCCACTGCTGGCAACTAGAGAAAAGACCAAGCAGCAACAAAGACCAAGCAGCAACAAAGACCCAGAACACCCAAATAAACAATTTTTCCTAAAAAAATGGTTTTATCTGCAGTTAATTTTTTAGAGATAAGAAAGCCTTCTTCAGCGATCAATGCAAAGAAATACAGGAAAACAACAGAATGGGAGACTAGGGATCTCTTCAGGAAAATCAGAGATACCAAAAGAACACTTCATGCAAAGATGGGCTCGATAAAGGACAGAAATGGTATGGATCTAACAGAAGCAGAAGATATTAAGAAGAGGTGGCAAGAATACACAGAAGAACTGTACAAAAAGTTCTTCACAACCCAGATAATCATGATGGTGTGATCACTGACCTAGAGCCAGACATCCTGGAAAGTGAAGTCAAGTGGGCCTTAGAAAACATCACTACGAACAAAGCTAGTGGAGGTGATGGAACTCCAGTTGCGCTATTCCAAATCCTGAAAGATAATGCTGTGAAAGTGCTACACTCAATACGCCAGCAAATTTGGAAAACTCAGCAGTGGCCACAGAATTGGAAAAGGTCAGTTTTCATCCCAATCCCAAAGAAAGGCAATGCCAAGGAGTGCTCAAACTACCGCACAATTGCACTCATCTCACACGCTAGTAAAGTAATGCTCAAAATTCTCCAAGCCAGGCTTCAGCAATATGTGAACCGTGAACTTCCTGATGTTCAAGCTGGTTTTAGAAAAGGCAGAGGAACCAGAGATCAAATTGCCAACATCCGCTGGATCATGGAAAAAGCAAGAGAGTTCCAGAAAAAACATCTATTTCTGCTTTATTGACTATGCCAAAGCCTTTGACTGAGCAGATCACAATGAACTGTGGAAAATTCTGAAAGAGATGGGAATACCAGACCACCTGATCTGCCTCGTGAGAAATCTGTATGCAGGTCAGGAAGTAACAGTTAGAACTGGTCATGGAACAACAGACTGGTTCCAAATAGGAAAAGGAGTACATCAAGGCTGTATATTGTCACCCTGTTTATTTAACTTATATGCAGAGTACATCATGAGAAACGCTGGACTGGAAGAAACACAAGCTGGAATCAAAATTGCTAGGAGAATATAAATAACCTCAGATATGCAGATGACACCACCCTTATGGCAGAAAGTGAAGAGGAACTAAAAAGCCTTTTGATGAAAGTGAAAGTGGAGAGTGAAAAGGTTGGCTTAAAGCTCAACATTAAGAAAACGAAGATCATGGAATCTGGTCCCATCAGATCAGATCAGTCGCTCAGTCGTGTCCGACTATTTGCGACCCCATGAACTGCAGCACGCCAGGCCTCTCTGTCCATCACCAGCTCCCGGAGGTCACTCAGACTCACACCCATCAAGTCAGTGATGCCATCCAGCCATCTCATCCTCTGTCGTCCCCTTCTCCTCCTGCCCTCAATCCCTCCCAGCATCAGAGTCTTCTCCAATGAGTCAACTCTTCGCATGAGGTGGCCAAAATACTGAAGTTTCAGCTTTAGCATCATTCCTTCCAAAGAAATCCCAGGGCTGATCTCCTTCAGAATGGACCAGTTGGATCTCCTTGCAGTCCAAGGGACTCTCAAGAGTCTTCTCCAACACCACAGTTCAAAAGCATCAATTCTTCGGCGCTCAGCCTTCTTCACAGTCCAGCTCTCACATCCATACATGACCACAGGAAAGACCATAGCCTTGACTAGGCGAACCTTTGTTGGCAAAGTGATGCCTCTGCTTTTGAATATACTATCTAGGTTGGTCATAACTTTCCTTCCAAGGAGTAAGCGTCTTTTAATTTCATGGCTGCAGTCACCATCTGCAGTGATTTTGGAGGCCAGAAAAATAAAGTCTGACACTGTTTCCACTGTTTCTCCATCTATTTTCCATGTAGTGATGGGACCAGATGCCATGATCTTCGTTTTCTGAATGTTGAGCTTTAAGCCAACCTTTTCACTCTCCACTTTCACTTTCATCAAGAGGCTTTTTAGTTCCTCTTCACTTTCTGCTATAAGGGTGGTATCATCTGCATATCTGAGGTTATTGATATTTCTCCCGGCAATCTTGATTCCAGCTTGTGTTTCCTCCAGTCCAGCATTTCTCATGATGTACTCTGCATATAAGTTAAATAAACATGGTGACAATATGCAGCCTTGACATACTCCTTTTCCTATTTGGAACCAGTCTGTTGTTCCATGACCAGTTCTAACTGTTGCTTCCTGACCTGCATACAGATTTCTCAAGAGGCAGATCAGGTGGTCTGGTATTCCCATCTCTTTCAGAATTTTCCACAGTTTATTGTGATCTACACAGTCAAAGGCTTTGGCATAGCCAATAAAGCAGAAATAGATGTTTTTCTGGAACTCTCTTGCTTTTTCGATGATCCAGCGGATGTTGGCAATTTGATCTCTGGTTCCTCTGCCTTTTCTAAATCCAGCTTGAACATCAGGAAGTTCACGGTTCACATATTGCTGAAGCCTGGCTTGGAGAATTTTGAGCATTACTTTACTAGCGTATATCTAAGTAGACAGGGTATGGTCAGTGTTTGGGGACAGACTTAAAAATCTGCAATCCGTGCCTATCTTTGATTTCTGCCTTTAGTGCCTGTTGGCTGCTAGACAGTTCTTTTCTCCTTAAATTCTTCAGATTTAATTTGAACTTTATACATTCCCCCACAACCTCCTGGAAATTTTGAGGATTTGGGTCACTTTGCGCTCCCCCTCCGGATGTGAGGAAAACATGCACTGGGCACACTGGAGAGGAGGAAGCTAGCGGGTTCCCTGGACCAGACGCACTGCTGCGGTGGGGCTCCACGCTGCCATGCCCGCAGAGGCGGACCGCCTTCCCAGGGCTGTGTCACCCCGTTACAGTTTTAAGGCAAAAGCTTATAACTTTGTAGGCCAGTATGTTGGAAACTAGGATATGTCCTCCTAACAAGTAGAATTGTTTCAATAAAGATTTTATTTTTGTTTTTAAAATTTTTTGAAATTACGAAAGTATGACAACACATTTACATGAGGCTTTGAAAATAGTTTGACAGTTCCACTATATATTACAATTTTTAAGTAGACAAATTAAGATTTTTAGTTGGAATTTTAATATTAAACTCTCAAAAATTAATAGAATGGACAGGAAAGTAGGATATACTAGAGATGAAAAGAATTGTGAACAAATTCAACATAATTAAGACTTATACAATTTTCACACAAGAGCAGGATACAAATTTTATTCAAGTTCCCATAGATTACTAACCAGGAGACACTGGAACATGACGTAAAACAAGGTGCAAAAGTTTCATGGCCTAAATAAAGAGTATTGAAATCATACAGGGCCTGTTCTCTTATTACTGTGAAACTATGTGAGAAATCAATACCAAAAGTTATTTGAAAATAACCCACATATTTTCAAGTGCAATAAATAAATGTTTTTGTCAACAGGTTCTTGCCTGTCCTGCTCTTGGCAATTCAGGGGTTGGGAACCTGGGTCTCCAAAGAGTTCCTGTAGGGCGGTAATTGGATACAGAAAATTTCCTGCCATTAGAATAGTTGAACCATCTTAAGAAAACAAGAAATTTTTTCTGGATTTCTCTTTTTACTGCAAACTAAAATAAGAAATACCGAACTATCCCTGGGGAAAACATGCCATTTTACAGTGACATCCCGTAAAACACCTTTTCCTCTTTGTTCTTCATTCAGCTGGAAGGCCAAACACTACATGGCTCAGTTCCAGAGACACAAGGTCAAAACCTACAGTCTGAGACTGGAGGACTAAGGTATGTGATGGGAACTTCCGTCAGGACCTTTATTTTTTTTTTTTAATTTTGAAATTGACAAAGTTTACTAACCATTGCTTTAAAAAGAGCAATTTTCGTTGATCAGTTGCTAAGTTAAATCTGACTCTTTCCAGCTCCATGAATTGCAGCACACCAGGCTTCCCTGTCCTTCACTATCTCCCAGGGTTTTCTCAAACATCTCATCCTCTGTTGCCCTCTTCCCTTGCCCACGGTCTTTCCCAGCATCAGGGTCTTTTGCACTGAGTCCGCTCTTTGCATCATGTGGCCAAAAAGAGCAATACATCTTTAAAATTGATGAAAACTGCATTGTTCCTTTAGTTCACATTCTAAGCTTCTACTGCTCTCCACACAACAGGCCAATAATTGAGAGACAAGTTGCTGGGGCAGGAATAACCACTTTATTCACAAAGTCAGCAAACCAAAAATATGGTGGACTGTACCCCCAAAACCATCTTATCTGAGTTAGAACTCAGTCCCCTTTTATACTAAAAGAGGAGGGACTAAAGTCAAGTCAAATTCCTTTGAACCTAAGGAATCAAACAGTTAAGTAACAGAGCATAAAAGTCCATCAATAAGAGTTCCCTGCTGCTACTGCTAAGTCACTTCAGTCGTGTCCGACTCTGTGCGACCCCAGAGATGGCAGCCCAAAAGGCTCTCCTGTCCCTGGGATTCTCCAGGCAAGAACACTGGAGTGGGTTGCCATTTCCTTCTCCAATGCATGAAAGTGAAAAGTGAAAGTGAAGTCGCTCAGTGTTGTCCGACTCCTAGCGACCCCATGGACTGCAGCCTACCAGGCTCCTCCGTCCATGGGATTTTCCAGGCAAGAGTACTGGAGTGGGCTGCCATTGCCTTTTCTGAAGAGTTCTCTGAGAAACCTCAAAGAACATCAAGGAATTTGAAGAGCAATGGAAGGCCATAAAAAGTCATTGTATAGGGTCACTCCTCAACCCTTCCCCACACACAATATCAGTAATCCTATTACTATTTAAATCATTCCTGTGCTGGGGTAGAAACAATTCAAGGCTACATAATATATTTAAGATATAATTTCAACTGTTAAAAAGTACAAAGCTTATTTATGAGATGATGTTTTGTAATAAAACCACAGAGTTGCATATCCATGCACACATGCATGCACATGTAAATACACAATTGACTGAAATGAAGAGTTGCCTCTTGACACATTTTTAAATCATTTTCTCATTATCACTTTTAGGCATATGTATTTCAGCATCTCTGGGGCCATGAAAATGAATCAACTGTACTTAAGTTTGTCAGTATTACGTTTTTTTTAAAGCTTGCTTCTTTATTTAGGTTGTGCTGGCCTTTGTTACTTTGTGTGGCTTTTTCTAGTTGCACTGAGCGGGAGATACTCTGTAGTTGTGGTGAGTGGGCTTCTCACTGCTATGGCACCTCTTGTTACAGAGAACAGGTTTTAGGTGAACTGCAGGCACAAGGCTTCTGTAGTTGCAATACATGAGGTCTGCAGTTTTGGCTCACAGGCTCTCGAGCATGGGCTCAGTAGTTGTGCCACTGGATGGGCTTAGTTCCTCTGGGGTATGCGGAATATTCTCGGACCAGGGAGATCAAACCCATATCCCCGGCATTGGCAGACACATTCTTATCCACTGTACCAATAGGGACGTCTCAACTTTAATACTATATTAGTTTAAAAAAAAGTGGTAGACATATAAAAAACATATATAGAATACTTTGAGTTCTATCTCTATAAAATCAGATCAGAGATCAGATCAGTCACTCAGTCGTGTCCAACTCTTTGCGACCCCATGAACCGCAGCACGCCAGGCCTCCCTGTCCATCACCAGCTCCCGGAGGTCACTCAGACTCGCATCCATCGAGTCAGTGATGCCATCCAGCCATCTCATCCTCTGTCGTCCCCTTCTCCTCCTGCCCTCAACCCCTCTCAGCATCAGAGTCTTCTCCAATGAGTCAACTCTTCGCATGAGGTGGCCAAAATACTGGAGTTTCAGCTTTAGCATCATTCCTTCCAAAGAAATTCCAGGATTGATCTCCTTCAGAATGGACTGGTTGGATCTTCTTGCAGTCCAAGGGACTCTCAAGAGTCTTCTCCAACACCACAGTTCAAAAGCATCAATTCTTCGGTGCTCAGCCTTCTTCACAGTCCAGCTCTCACATCCATACATGACCACAGGAAAGACCATAGCCTTGACTAGGCGAACCTTTGTTGGTAAAGTAATGTCTCTGCTTTTGAATATGCTATCTAGGTTGGTCATTACTTTCCTTCCAAGGAGCAAGCGTCTTTTAATTTCATGGCTGCAGTCACCATCTGCAGTGATTTTGGAGCCCAGAAAAATAAAGTCTGACACTGTTTCCACTGTTTCCCCATCTATTTCCCATGCAGTGATGGGACCAGATGCCATGATCTTCGTTTTCTGAATGTTGAGCTTTAAGCCAACATTTTCACTCTCCACTTTCACTTTCATCAGGAGGCTTTTTAGCCCCTCTTCACTTTCTGCCATAAGAGTCGTGTCATCTGCATATCTGAGGTTATTGATATTTCTCCCGGCAATCTTGATTCCAACTTGTGTTTCTTCCAGTCCAGCATTTCTCATGATGTACTCTGCATATAAGTTAAATAAACATGGTGACAATATGCAGCCTTGACGTACTCCTTTTCCTATTTGGAACCAGTCTGTTGTTCCATGACCAGTTCTAACTGTTGCTTCCTGACCTGCATACAGATTTCTTAAGAGGCAGATCAGGTGGTCTGGTATTCCCATCTCTTTCAGAATTTTCCACAGTTTATTGTGATCCACACAGTCAAAGGCTTTGGCATAGTCAATAAAGCAGAAATAGATGTTTTTCTGGAACTCTCTTGCTTTTTCCATGATCCAGCGGATGTTGGCAATTTGATCTCTGGTTCCTCTGCCTTTTCTAAAACCAGCTTGAACATCAGGAAGTTCACGGTTCACATATTGCTGAAGCCTGGCTTGGAGAATTTTGAGCATTACTTTACTAGCGTGTGAGATGAGTGCAATTGTGCGGTAGTTTGAGCACTCCTTGGCATTGCCTTTCTTTGGGATTGGGATGAAAACTGACCTTTTCCAATCTTGTGGCCACTGCTGAGTTTTCCAAATTTGCTGGCATATTGAGTGTAGCACTTTCACAGCATCATCATTCAGGACTTGGAATAGCTCCACTGGAATTCCATCACCTCCACTAGCTTTGTTCGTAGTGATGCTTTCTAAGGCCCATTTGACTTCACATTCCAAGATGTCTGGCTCTAGGTCAGTGATCACATCATCATGATTATCTAGGTCTTGAAGCTCTTTTTTATACAGTTCTTCTGTGTATTCTTGCCACCTCTTCTTAATATCTTCTGCTTCTGTTAGGTCCACACCATCTCTGTCCTTTATCGTGCCCATCTTTGCATGAAATGTTCCTTTGGTATCTCTGATTTTCTTGAAGAGATCCCTAGTCTTTCCCATTCTGTTGTTTTCCTCTATTTCTTTGCATTGATCGCTGAAGAAGGCTTTCTTATCTCTTCTTGCTATTCTTTGGAACTCTGCATTTAGATGTTTATATCTTTCCTTTTCTCCTTTGCTTTTCACTTCTCTTCTTTTCACAGCTATTTGTAAGGCCTCCCCAGACAGCCATTTTGCTTTTTTGCATTTCTTTTCCATGGGGATGGTCTTGATCCCTGTCTCCTGTACAATGTCACGAACCTCATTCCATAGTTCATCAGGCACTCTATCTATCAGATCTAGGCCCTTAAATCTATTTCTCACTTCCACTTTATAATCATAAGGGATTTGATTTAGGTCATACCTGAATGGTCTAGTAGTTTTCTCTACTTTCTTCAATTTCAGTCTGAATTTGGCAATAAGGAGTTCATGGTCCGAGCCACAGTCAGCTCCTGGTCTTGTTTTTGCTGATTGTATAGAGCTTCTCCATCTTTGGCTGCAAAGAATGTAATCGATCTGATTTCGGTGTTGACCATCTGGTGATGTCCATGTATAGAGTCTTCTCATGTGTTGTTGGAAGAGGGTATTTGCTATGACCAGTGCATTTTCTTGGCAAAACTCTATTAGTCTTTGCCCTGCTTCATTCCGTATTCCAAGGCCAAATTTGCCTGTTACTCCAGGTGTTTCTTGACTTCCTACTTTTGCATTCCAGTCCCCTATAATGAAAAGGACATCTTTTTTCGGTATTAGTTCTAAAAGGTCTTGTAGGTCTTCATAGAACTGTTCAACTTCAGCTTCTTTGGCGTTACTGGTTGGGGCATAGATTTGGATTACTGTGACATTGAATGGTTTGCCTTGGAAACGAACAGAGATCATTCTGTCATTTTTGAGATTGCATCCAAGTACTGCATTTCGGACTCTTTTGTTGACCATGATGGCCACTCCATTTCTTCTGAGGGATTCCTGCCCACAGTAGTAGATATAATGGTCATCCGAGTTAAATTCACCCATTCCAGTCCATTTTAGTTCGCTAATTCCTAGAATGTCAACATTCACTCTTGCCATCTCTTGTTTGACCACTTCCAATTTGCCTTGATTCATGGACCTGACATTCCAGGTTCCTATGCAATATTGCTCTTTACAGCATCGGACTTTGCTTCTATCACCAGACACATCCACAGCTGGGTATTCTTTTTGTTTTGGCTCCATCCTTGCATTCTTACTGGAGTTATTTCTCCACTGATCTCCAGTAGCATATTGGGCCCCTACTGACCTGGGGAGTTTCTCTTTCAGTATCCTATCATTTTGTCTTTTCATACTGTTCATGGGGTTCTCAAGGCAAGAATACTGAAGTGGTTTGCCATTCCCTTCTCCAGCGGACCACACCCTGTCATATCTCTCCACCATGACCCGCCCATCCCAGGTTGCCCCTCGGGCATGGCTTAATCTCATTGAGTTAGACAAGGGTGTGGTCCTTGTGTGATTAGATTGACTAGTTATCTGTGAGAATGGTTTTAGTGTATTTGCCCTCTGATGCCCTCTTTCAAGACCTACTGTCTTACTTGGGTTTCTCTTACCTTGGGCGTGGGGTATCTCATCGCGGCTGCTCCTGGCTGCTCCTGGCCAGCGAAGCACAGCCATCGCACCTTACCTTGGACGAGGGGTCTCTCCTCACCGCCGCCCTTCCTGACCTCGGTCGTGGGGTAACTCTTCTCGGCCGTGCTTAGCGCGCTGGCCCTCACCGCCGTCCTTCCTCGGTCGTGGGGTAGCTCCTGTATTCAAAAATAATATGAGGGCATCTCTCCTGGCGCAATGCTAAAGAATCCACCCGGAAATGCGGGAAGACACGGGTTCTGCTCCAGGATAATGCCACAAGCCTCGGGGCAACTAAGACCAAGTGACACAACTACTGAGCCTGTGCTGTAACGCCCAAGAGCCCAAACTATAGGCCCACGTGCTGAAACTACTGAAGCCCAAGCATCATACAGCCCATGCTCTGCAACAAGACACCACGAGAATCCCATGCACCGCGACTAGAGAACAGCCCCCACTGCTGGCAACTAGAGAAAAGACCAAGCAGCAACAAAGACCCAGAACACCCAAATAAATAATTTTTCTTAAAAACATGATTTTATCTGCAGTTAATTTTAGTTCTGTAGTTATTAACAAACCACCCCAGTACTTTTGCCTGGAAAATCCCATGGATGGAGGATCCTGGTAGGCTCCAGTCCATGGGGTCGCTAAGAGTCGGACACGACTGAGTGACTTCACTTTCACTTTTCACTTTCATGCATTGGAGAAGGAGATGGCAACCCACTCCAGTAGTCTTGCCTGGAGAATCCCAGGGACAGGGGAGCCTGGTGAGCTTCCGTCTATGGGGTCGCACAGAGTCGGACACGACTGAAGCGACTTAGCAGCAGCAGCAGCAGCAGTTATTAACAAAAACCAAAGTCTATTTGTTAATTCCATAATAAAACAATGAACCAAGGATAGTAAAGTTGGGGACTTCCCTGGCAGTCCAATGGTTAAGACCTCACACTTCCATTTCAGGAGTTTCAGGTTCAATCTATACTCAGGGAACTAAGGTTCTGCAAGCTGCACCATGTGACAAAGAAGATAAAAAAATAGTAAACTTGGATTTCATAGGGAAAAATAGATGATGGAATGAAAAGCCCCCTAGCCCTGAGGTCTCTTTCTGAACTTTCCATTCCATTCTCAAACACCAAGATTTTCAAGAAGGTCCTTAAATGTACTATAAATACTCAGGACTGATTTCTCCTTACTGGCCTCTTTTCCAGATTTTACCATGTATTGTGAATATTAATACCTGATGTCCACTTGCAGCTTCTTTATTCTGGTTGACAGAGAGCAGACAGCGCATCCAGATGGGCCCTAAGCAAACTCCTACCCAGCAGCACTGAGACCACGTCTCCAACCCGTGGGTGAGAAACCGTGCCCAGCACGGTGACCAGGGGAGCCTCCTCACAAGGTCCAGGTCACCAGGTCATGGGGAGATGGGATCTAAGTGGAGATGACAGGCCCTCAGAGAAGGACCCTGGTGAATGTGCATGTGCAGGAGACAGACAGGATACTCCAGAGTCAGACACGATTAGCGAGTCCAGGGAAGGGCATTTCAGGAAGGACAGACTGAGAATCAACTCAGAATATGACACCTGAGAAAGAGCCATTTCTGACTCTTTTTCTCCCCTCTCCAGGTTTTTTCTCAGGCATCCTGCAGAGATGGATACTGAAAGTTGAAAACATGCTGTTTAATACCTACAATCAACATTCCCTCTTCCTGAGCCCCAACTACACATGCAGGGAAGCCCTCCATGGGGAACAGACAGTCCTCTGTGCCCACTGTCTCAGGAGGGACTCAGGACAGTCAATTCTGGCACAGAGACCAACACAGGAGCTTTCTCACACTTTCTCTCGGATCACACTCCCCTCCTGGTGAGGCCTCACATACCCAGCAGCAGGGGGGGCACCTCTGCTGACCCCACGATCCCCTTCAGGTCACACAGCAGGCCCTGGTCCATCCCCACCTCAGAGCAGAGTGGCCTCCTCATCCCTGGGGCTGTTCTCAATCTCAGAAGTGGAGCCTAAGAGCTTTGGTTCTCAATGTAGGATCCAGATCAGATTTGCTGCACTGTGAACATACCTGGGACTAGGACCCACACAAGTATCTGAGGATGTCTGATCAGGCAGGGGGTACCATACATTGTTTTGCAAAATGCTTCATGGATCTCATGGGAAACATGGGTTGAACACCATTAAAGGTGGCAAACCCAGCCCACCTCCTACTTTCTTCTTTTCCAGCCTTACTGCGATAGAACTAATGAAATGGATATGTGTATACTTATCAGGCATGATGTAACCATTTGACAGATGTATACACTGAAATAGTTATCACAATTCAGTCATCAACACATCCTTCAACTCCCAGTTTCCATGTTTTGCATGGTGAGAACGCTTAAGATTTATTCTACTGGCAAATTTAAAGTATGTAATAACACAGAAGAATTTACTGCAGTTAGAATGTGGCACATAGCTCCCCAGAACTTACTCATTTTACAACTCAAAGTTCATACATGAACATCTTCCCATTTATAGATTGCTTTGGGTAGAATACTCATTTTCACTATATTGATTCTTCCAATCCACAAACATGGTATATTGCTCCATCTATTTGTGTCATCTTTCTTTCACTAGTGTTTTATAGTTTTGTACACGTAAGTCTTTTTGTTTCTTTAGGTGAATTTATTCGTAAGTACTTTATTCTTTTCATTGCAATGGTGAATGGGATTGTTTCCTTAGTTTCTGTGTTTTCATTGTTAGTATATAGTAATGCAAGAGATTTCTGAGTATTAATTTTATATCCTGCAACTTTACTATATTCATTGACTAGCTCTAGTAATTTTCTGGTGGTATCTTTAGGGTTTTCTATGTAGAGGATCGTGTCATCTGCAAACAGTAAGAATTTTACTTCTTTTCCAATCTGTATTCCTTTTATTTCTTTTTCTTCTCTGACTGCTAGGACTTCCAAAACTATGTTGAATAGTTGCGGTGAGAGTGGGCACCCTTGTCTTCTTCCTGATTTCAGAGGAAATAGCATGCACAACTTTTGTGTGGTTTCTTTGCAAGACATATATTTTAAAGTCTAATACACTCTGATGTCTTGAGAAAGCCCTTGCCTACACAGTTCATGACTTCTCTTCAATATGGACTCTTATTGCATAATACTTCAACTCAAGGTGAAACTTTTTCCACTCCGATTTCATCTGTAAGGCATTGGTCTAGTATCATCCCCAAACTTTGCTGTTTTAGAAAATTCCTTCCTACAAACACATTTGTGTGGCTTGTCTCCAGGATATATATTCCTACATACCTAGAGAGTGAGCAGTAATTGTAAAAACTGCCAGAGTCATTGCATTTCTAAGTATAAAGTATTTGATAAATCCTGAGTTTAAGGCAGCACCTAAAAGCCTTGCCACATTACATACACTTGTAAGGATCTCCCTAGTATGGATCATCTGATGATTGGTGAGATATGAGCCCCGAGTGAAGGTTTTACACATTCATTATCACTTGTAAGCTTTTCCTTCAGAATGACTTCTTTACGGAATCTTAAATTGAGACTGTTATCTATAAGCTCTCTATAAGACTGTTGTCAAGACACATTCAGTACATCAACATAGCTTCTGTGTCTTAGAGTATGAATTTTCTCATGAAGCCTAAATGGAAACACCTGATAAAAGCCTCACCACAATGAATACATTTGTAAGGTCTCTTGTGTATGGATCACCTGATGTCTTTTTAGGCCTGAATGCTACCTGATGCATTTGTCCCACTTATTACATTTCCTTTCTCTGGATTATGAATTCCCTGATGATGTGACTAATGAGACTTGTACTGAAGCAGTGGTCACATATATTACATTTACATCCTTTCTCTCATGTATAGGTTACGTTATGGTCCCCTTAAGATTTACTGCACTCTAAATGTATGGCTTCTTTCCAGTATGATTTTTTTTCATGATTTGCAAGGTTTGAATGCCTTCTAAAAAACTTGCCACAATCACTACATGGGTAAGATCTCAGAATTCTTTACATGATGGTTAGTTAGTTCTGAACTGAGAATCCAAAGTTTTGCCACACCCAATGTATTCGTGCAGTTTTCCTACAGTTTGACTTTTCTGAAGGTCAAAAGGATGATATACTTTACTGCATTTATTACATCTGTAAGGTTTCACTCCAGTATGGATTCACTGATAATCTGCAAAACGATTCCTGCGACTGAAGACTTTGACATATAAATCACATTTATATCGTTTTCTCTAATGGTCAGTTACAGATGAATGTGCAATGAAAGCTCTGCCACACTAATTATATTTGTATGATTTCTCTCTAGTATGAGTTCTCTGATGAACTGCTGCTGCTGCTGCTAAGTCGCTTCAGTCGTGTCCGACTCTGTGCGACCCCATAGACGGCAGCCCACCAGGCTCCCCGGTCCTTGGGATTCTCCAGGCAAGAACACTGGAGTGGGTTGCCATTTCCTTCTCCTCTGATGAACTACACGGCCAGAAATCCGACTAAAGGCTTTATCACACATGTTACATTTGTAAGGCTTCTCTCCAGTATGAATTCTCTGATGACTTCCAAGGTTTGCATTTTGAGTAAAAGACCAGCCACAAACATCACATTTATATAGTTTCTCTCCAGTATTAATTCTCCGATGAACTACAACATTTGCACTTTCACTAAAGGTTTGACATATATATCACATTTATATGGTTTCTCTCTAGTAGATAGATGGAGAGCCTGATGAACTATGGTTAGAGGTTCATAACACTGTACAGCAGACAGGAATCAAGACGATCTCCAGGAAAAAAAATGGAAAAAAGCAAAATGGCTGTCTGGGGAGGCCTTACAAATAGCTGTGAAAAGAAGGGAAGCAAAAAGCAAAGGAGAAAAGGAAAGATATACCCATTTGAATGCAGAGTTCCAAAGAATAGCAAGGAGAGATTTTAAAAAAGCCTTCCTCAGTGATTAATGCAAAGAAATAGAGGAAAAGAATAGAATGGGAAGGACTAGAGATATCTTCAAGAAACTTAGAGATACCAAGGGAAGATTTCATGCAAAGATGGGCTCAATAAAGGACAGAAATGGTAGGGACCTAACAGAAGCAGAAGATATTAAGAAGAGGTGGTAAGAATACACAGGAGAATTGTACAAAAAAGATCTTCATGACCCAGATAATCACAATGGTGTGATCACTCACCTAGAGCCAGACATCCTGGAATGTGAGTCAGTGGGCCTTAGGAAGCTGAACAAAGCTAATGGAGGTGATGGATTTCCAGTTGAGCTATTTCATATCCTAAAAGATGATGCTGTGAAAGTGCTGCACTCAATATGCCAGCAAATTTGGAAAACTCAGCAATGGCCACAGGACTGGAAAAGGTCAGTTTTCATTCCAGTCCCAAAGAAAGACACTGCCAAAGAATGTTTAAACTATGCACAACTGCCCTCTTCTCACACACTAGCAAAATAATGCTCAAAATTCTCCAAGCCAGGCTTCAAGATGACATGAACCGTGAACTTCCAGATGTTCAAGCTCTATTTAAAAAAGGCAGAAGAACCAGAGATCAGCTTGCCAACATCTGATGGATCATTGAAAAAGCAAGAGAGTTCCATAAAAACATCTGCTTCTGCTTTATTGACTATGCCAAAGCCTTTGACTGTGTGGACCACAACAAACTGTGGAAAAATTGTGAAAGAGATGGGAATACCAGACCACCTAACCTGCCTCTTGAGAAATCTGTATGCAGGTCAGGAAGCAACAGTTAGAACTGGACATGGAACAACAGACTGGTTACAAATAGGAAAAGGAATACATCAAGGCTGTATATTGTCATCCTACTTTTTAAACTTATATGCAGAGTACATCACGTTAAACGTCAGGCTGGATGAAGCACAAGCTGGAATCAAGATTGCTGGGAGAAATATCAATGACCTCAGATACATAGATGACACCACATATATGACAGAAAGTGAAGAAAAACTAAAGAGCCTCTTGATGAAACTGAGAGTGAAAAAAACTGGCCTAAAACTCAATATTCAGAAAACTAAGATCATGGCATCTGGTCCATCACTTCATGGCAAATAAATGGGGAAACAATAAAAGCAGTGCTTGACTTTATTTTGGGGGGCTCCAAAATCACTGAAGATGGTGACTGCAGCCATGAAATTAAAAGATGCTTGCTCCTTGGAAGAAATGCTTTGACCAACCTAGACAGCATATTAAAAAGCAGGAACATTACATTGCCAATAATGGTCTGTTTAGTCAAAGAGAGACATCACTATGGTTTTTCTAGTAGTCATGTATGGATGTCAGATTTGGACTACAAAGAAAGCTGAGTGCTGAAGAATTGATGCTTTTGAACTGTGGTGTTGGAGAAGACTGTTGAGAGTCCCTTGGACTGCAAGGAGATCCAACCAGTCCACCCTAAAGGAAATCAGTCCTGAATATTTATTGGAAGGACTGATGCTGAAACTGAAATTCCAATATTTTGGCCACCTGATGCAAAGGACTGACTCATTGGAAAAGACCGTGATGCTGGGAAAGATTGAAGGCAGGGAGAGAAGGGGACGACAGAGGATGAGATGGTTGGATGGCATCACCGACTTGATGGACATGAGTTTGAGCAAGCTCTGGGAGTTGGTGATGAACAGGGAAGCCTGGCATGCTGCAGTCCATAGCATCACAAAGAGTTGGACACGACTGAGTAATTGAAGTGAACTGCTACATGGAATGTGAAAAAATGATACCAATGAACTCATTTACAAAACAGAAACATCTCAATGTGTAGCACAGGGAACTCTGCTTAATATCATGTAGGCCTAGATGGCTCAAGAGTTTGGGGGAAGAATGAATACATATATATGTATGGGAGTCCCTCGATTGCCATTTATCCTGACCCCTTAAAAGACTGAATCTTCTTGGAACCCAGCAGACCCCTGCACTCATCCCCACCCTACCCCCAAGTACAAAGGCCCCTCCATGTCTTCTCTTTTCTAAGCATTTTTACTGGAGTATAGTTGATTCACAATATTGTGTTAGTTTCAGGTGTACAAGAAATTCAATGTTTTACACATCCCACACTTTGTTAGATTCTTTCCCCCATAGCTCATTAGAGAGTATTGAGTAGAATTTACTGTCCTATTCAGTAGGTCACTATTATCTACTTTATATATACTAGTATGTATATGTCAATTCCAATCTCCCAGTTTATCCCTCCACACCTCACTCCCTGATAACCATGTTTGTTTTGTATGTCTACACCTCTATTCTGGTTTTGTAGATAAGTTCATTTGTACCCTTTGTTTAGATTCCACAAATGAATGAAAGCCTAGATTTTTCTTTCTCTTCTGTCTCTTGTTGATAGAAAAGCTGAAGTCTCCCAGACTTCCCTGAGGCACAAAAGAGAAAGACTCAAGCATCTAATAAATAGAACAGAGGACTCACAGACAGTATCTGATGCACATTTCTGAGTTCTTTTAAAAAATATTTTATTTATTTGACTGCATTGGGTCTCAGTTGTGGCACATGGTATCTTTGGTGTGGCATGTGGGATCTTTTGTTTTGGCGTGCCAGTTTAGTTGTCGTGTGGCGTGTGGGATCTCAGTTTCATGACCAGGGCTGGAACCTATGTCCCCTGCATTGGAAGGGAAATTAAATTCCTAACCACTGGACCACAAGGGAAGTCCTACATTTCTGAGTTTTACAGATACAGTAACTGCCACCAGAAGGAAAAGGCCAAGTGCATGATGACCCGTCTGCACCCATGCCATAAAGTGCTTCATCTTGAGCCAGTACCGAGTCTGTGCCTAGGGCAGTTCCAAGAACTGGCCTTAAGAGAAGTGGATGAACACTACTGTTCATAATAATCTGTATCTTTGGGGGAAGCAAAATAATCGTATCTTGTTCTGCCTGTGAACATAAATAGGCATGCACACCTGGCAGTAAAGAGATGCTACATAATAGCTGGGACATGAAAGCAACCCAGATGTCCATCAGCAGATGAATGGATAAAGAAAATGTGGTACGTGAATACAATGGAATATTACTCAGCCATAAAAGGAATGGAGCTGGAGTCAATTGAAGTGAGGTGGATGAACCTCTCCTCCATTCCTGTCTCTGCGACCTAATAGCAGTGGCCGTCTGCACGGGTCACAGTCTGTGAGATCTTGTCTCCTCCTTTGGGCGGCCTGAGGAGACTGAGGGCCAGTTGGGTTGGATGCTGGCTCCCTAAGGGATGACAGCTGGGAAGGATGAGGGAACATGGCCCTGAAGGAACTCCCAACTGAGATGTGCCTTCTCTTGGTCAGGACTGGGACTTTCAAGAGTCAAAGTTGTGCACTGGGACTTTGTCCTTTCTGTTCAGGACAGAGAATAACATTCATCTGGTAGAGAGGTACAGGAACATTGTTACCTGACCATGACCGGACCTCAAGAACAAAGGCTCTGACACTGAGAAGTCTCCAACAACTAACCATGCCCATCACTCACCTTTTGCTTTAAAGGGACCTGCTGAAAGCTTTTCAGTAACTCGGGTTCTTAGGGCATGAGCCATCCATCTCCTTGTACGAATCTGTAATAAACCTTTCTCGGGTCCAAAATTAGTATTGATGAGCTTCACTATATGTTGGGCACACGGACTTGTGATATTTGTAACAAGACCATTGTGAAAGGCCTGTATTGAATGAATAAGATCAAAAGATTTCAAACTTCAAGTTTAAAGTCATAGATAGTAAAGTAGTCTTTTCAAGAAAATTTAAATATTTAAATACACACTGGAGATAATCAACCATTTCCACACAAGTCCTTGTTCCCAGGATAATTGTGTCATGAGTTTTAACATACTTTGAATTTACCACATACTTTTTAAAATATTCTCCCCAATATGAATTATTTGGTGCATCCTGAGGACACACAGTTTCTTAAAGGTATTTCCACATTAAGTATATCTGTGTATTTTCTGTCCTGCATTAATTCTCTCATTATGCCAAAGGCACAGGCATTTGAAGCTTTACAATATTCATTACAGTTGTAAGGGTGCTCTCAAATATAATCCTGTGATGCTCCATAGTTTTCATCTTTGGGTAAAATCACTAGTGTTGCACCCTTTTTTTCCCATAGAGTCCAGTTATTTTTAAACATGGCTGTTCATTAGAAATAATCTGCAGCTTTGGAGAAAAAAAGCAATAACTGGACATTTGTATTTTTCAAAAAATTCCAAGATAATTCTGGTATCCATCTGGATTTTAAAAAGTGATTACAGGTTTTTCCATTAAATGGAAAATTTTGGTGATATAGAATTCTATTATTTTCTGTTGACCAATCATGATACAATGGTACTAAGTGAATAACTGTTACATAATCACAATCAGATCAGTCGCTCAGTTGTGTCCGACTATTTGCGACCCCATGAACTGCAGCACGCCAGGCCTCTCTGTCCATCACCAACTCCCGGAGGTCACTCAGACTCACATCCATCGAGTCAGTGATGCCATCCAGCCATCTCATCCTCTGTCGTCCCCTTCTCCTCCTGCCCCCAATCCCTCCCAGCATCAGAGTCTTCTTCAATGAGTCAACTCTTCGCATGAGGTGGCCAAAATACTGGAGTTTCAGCTTTAGCATCATTCCTTCCAAAGAAATCCCAAGGCTGATCTCCTTCAGAATGGACCGGTTGGATCTCCTTGCAGTCCAAGGGACTCTCAAGAGTCTTCTCCAACACCACAGTTCAAAAGCATCAATTCTTCGGCGCTCAGCCTTCTTCACAGTCCAGCTCTCACATCCATACATGACCACAGGAAAGACCATAGCCTTGACTAGGCGAACCTTTGTTGGCAAAGTGATGTCTCTGCTTTTGAATATGCTATCTAGGTTGGTCATAACTTTCCTTCCAAGGAGTAAGCGTCTTTTAATTTCATGGCTGCAGTCACCATCTGCAGTGATTTTGGAGCCCAGAAAAATAAAGTCTGACACTGTTTCCACTGTTTCTCCATCTATTTCCCATGTAGTGATGGGACCGGATGCCATGATCTTCGTTTTCTGAATGTTGAGCTTTAAGCCAACCTTTTCACTCTCCACTTTCACTTTCATCAAGAGGCTTTGTAGTTCCTCTTCACTTTCTGCCTCAATAGGAACATGATTAACCTAACAATATAAAATAATTACCTACAATTGGGGGGATTAAGGAGAGTGATGTCATAAGCCGAAGTGCATACATGCACTTCGTTTTTATTGGTCCAGCCAGTCTGTCTTTTGGTTGGTGCATTTAATCAATTTACATTTAAGGTAATTATTGATATGTATGGTACTATTACCATTTTCTTAATTGTTTTGGGTTTATTTTGTGTAGGTCTTTTCTTTCTCCTGTGTTTCCTTCCTAGAGAAGTTCCTTTAACATTTATTGAAAAGTGGTTTGGTGATGCTGAATTCTCTTAACCTTTGCTTGTCTGGAAAGCTTTTGCTTTCTCCATCATATCTGAATGAGTCTTGTTGGTTCGAGTATTATTGGTTTGTAGGTTCTTTCTTTTCATCACTTTAAATATATAGTGCCATTCCCTTCTGGCTTATATAATTTCTGTTAAGAAATCAAGTTTTTAACCTTATGGGAGTTCCCATTTATGTTGTCATTTTCCCCTTGTTGCTTTTAAAATTTTATCTTTGTCTTAATTTTTGAAGTTTGATTACTATGTGTCTCAGTGTGTTCCTCCTTAGATTTATCTTGCCTGGGACTCTGCACTTCCTGGACTTAAGCTGACTATATCCTTTCCCATATTAGGGAAGTTTCCAGCTATTATCTCTTCAAATATTTTCTCTGGTCCTTTCTCTCTCTCTCTTCTTCTGGGAACCCATATCATGCAAATTTTAATACATTTAATGTTGTCCCAGAGGTCTCTTAGGCTTTTTTTTTTTTTTTTCCAATTCCTTTACCCCCTATATTCTGTCCTGCAGAAGTGATTTCCACCATTCTGTCTTCCAGGTCATTTATCCGTTCTTCTGCCTCAGTTATTCTGCTATTGATTCTTTCTACTGTATTGTTCATCTCTGTTGGTTTATTCTTTAGTTCTTCTAGGTCTTTGGCAAACATTTTTTTGCATCTTCTCCATTCTATTTCTGAGATCCTGGATCATCTTCATGATTATTCTGAATCATGAATAATCTGGAAGGTTGCCTATCTCCACTTCATTTAGTTGTTTTTTTGGGTTTTATCTTGTCCCTTCATCTGTGATGTAACTCTTCTTTTTCATCCTAATTAACTTAGAGTAATGTGGCTTTTGTTCTAGCTGCTGTGGAATTGTGGTTCTTCTTGTTTCTTCTATATGCCCTCTGGTAGATGAGGCTAAAAGCTTGTGTAAGATTCTTGATGAGAGTGACTGGGTGGGAAAAACTGGGTCCCACTCTGGTGGGCAGGGCCTCACCAAGTAAAATTTTACTCCAATTATCTGCTGATGGGTGGGTGGGGTTGTGCTCCCTCCCTGTTGGTTGTTTGGCCTGAGGCAACCCAACTCTGGGGTTTATGGTCAGGTTAATGGTGACCTCCAAGAGGACTAACACCAAGGGGGACCTTCCCAGGCTGCTGCTGTCAGTGCCCCTGCTCCCATGGTGAGCCATTTCTGACCCATGCCTCCAGAGAAGACCCTCCAACACCAGCAGGTAGGTCTGGTTCAGTCTCCTGTGGGAGTCACTGCTCCTTTCCCTTGGGTCTTGGTACATGCCAAGATTTTGTTTGTGCCCTCCAAGAGTGGAATCTGTTTCCCCCAGTTCTGTGGAAGTTCTATAATCAAATCTCGCTGGCCTTCAAAGTCAGATTCCCTGGGTATTCCCAGTTCCTTTGTTAGAGCCCCAGGCTGGGAAGCCTGAGGTGGGGCTCAGAACTTTCCCTACAGTGGGAGAACTTCTTTGGTATTATTGTTCTCCAGTTTGTATGTCGCCCACCCAGCCAGTATGGGATTTGATTTTATAGTGTTTGCGCCCCTCCTAAAATCTTGTTGTGGCTTCTTGGTCTTTGGACCAATGTCCTCCTGCTGATGGTTGTTCAAAAGCTAGTTGCAATTTTGGTGCTCTTGTAGGAGAAGATGAACACTTGTCCTTCTACTCCACCATCTTGAACTGTAACTAGCATGCACATTATTTTTTTGTGGCTTCTCTCAAGGATGTATATCCTAAAATTTAGTTGTTTCTCTCCAATATAGATTCTACTGTTGCATAATATTTGAATTCAAGGGAAAGTCTTCACCATGTTTATTGTATTTTGAAGGTGTCAATCTTATATCTTCCCCCAATGTTTGCTATATGGGTAAAATCCTTACCACACATTACACTTGTGTGCTTTCACTCCAGAATACAGATCCCTTTATTTAGTGAAAAATGAGCAATAATTTGAAACTTTGCCACATTCATTACATTTGTTTTGTATGGACTACTTTGTGAACCTGGAGTTTAAGGCAATAACTAAAAGCCTTGCAAAACTCAGTACATCTGCAAGCCTGTATGGATTATGGATTATCTGATGATTCAGATCAGATCAGTCACTCAGTCGTGTCCGACTCTTGCGACCCCATGAACCGCAGCACGCCAGGGAGGTGTAAACCCTGAAGAAAAGTTTTCCCACACTCATGGAATTGGTAAGGTTTCTCTTCAGAGTGAATTCTTTGGTGAATCCTGAGGTAGGACTATTGTTTAAAGGCTGTGCCATACTCAATACATTGGTATGATTTCTCTCCAGTATGAATCCTCTCATGAAGCCTAAGGTGTGAACACCTGCTAAAAGCCTTGCCACATTCATTGTTTGTAAAGTCTCTTTCCAGTATGGGTCACCTGGTGTTTACTAAGGTGTCAAAGGCTAAAGGATTTGCCACACTACACTTACTACGTTTCTATGATTTATCTCCAGCATGAATTCTTTGGTGAATAGTGATGTCAGACCATTGATGAAAGGCCTTGCCACATTCAGTACACTTGTAGAGTTTCTCTCCAGTATGAATCCTCTCATGATACCTAAGATACGAAAGCTTGATAAAAGCCTTGCCACATTCAGTACACTTGTATAGCCTCTCTCCAGTATGAATCCTCTCATGATGCCTAAGATATGAAGGCTTAATAAAAGTTTTGCCACATTCATTACATTTGTAAGACTTCTCTCCAGTATGAATTACCTGACGGTAAGTTAGGCTTGAATGATCACTAAAGGCTTCCCCACACTCATTACATTTGTAAGGTTTTTCCCCAGTATGAATTCTCCAATGACCTGCAAGATGTGAATTCCAACTGAAGACCTTGTCACAGACCTCACATTTATATGGTTTCTCTCCAGTATGGATGATTTGATGTCTAGTGAGGTGTGAACTCCGAGTAAAGGATTTGCCACACTTGCTACATTTGAAAGGTTTCTCTCCAGCATGAATTCTTCGGTGAATTCTGATATCAGACCATTGCCTGAAGCCCTTGCCACATTCAGTACACTTGTATGGCTTCTCTCCAGTATGAATTCTCTCATGAAGCCTAAGGTGTGAATGTTTGATGAACGTCTTGCCACATTCATTACATGGGTAAGACTTCCCTCTAGTATGGACTACCTGATGGTTGATTAAGCTTGAACGCAAAATAAAGGCTTTGTCACATGCATCACATTTGTAGGGCTGCCCTTGAGTATGAATTCTTTGATGTTTTAGAAGCTTGGAATTATGGGAAAAATCCTTGTTACATTTACTACAATGGTAATGCTTCTCTCCAGTATGGATTACTTGATGGCTCCTGAGGCTTGAACACACCCTAAAGGCTTTGCCACACACATTACATTTGTATGGTTTCTCTCCAGTATGAATTCTTTGATGAGTTTCAAGGTTTGATTTTCTATTAAAAACCTTGCCACACTCATTACATTTGTAAGGTTTCTCTCCAGTATGAATTCTCCGATGAGTTGCAAGGTTTGAACTCTGACTGAAGTCCTTGCCGCATGTATCACATTTGTAAGGCCTCTCTCCTGTATGGACTACCCGATGTTTAGTGAGGTGTGAGGCATGAGTAAAGGTTTTGTCACAGTCATTACACCTGTAAGGTTTTTCCCTATGTGCTTTATGGTCTTTTGTCAGTATTGAAGAATGTATAAAATCATTCCCATACATGTTAGAAGTGTTGGTTTGAAGACTCGGAGGATTTCTTTGGAGAGCTGAAATTGAGGAACTATTGTTGATAACCTTCTCAACTTGATTACATTCAAAAATTTTCTTTTCCATTTGAAATACCTGCAATTCATCCTGAAGGCTTAATTCAAGTTTATTTTCAATTGCATTGTTTCCTGCATTGCTTCTACCACATTGATCTTTTCTATCAGTAAGCTTTTCATTATGGATTACAAGCACTCCTTTGTAATTTCTTTTGTCATCTCTCCACTGACACTCAAACTCAAGCATATTGCCTCGGATTTCCCTTAAGTAAAAATTGGACTCCATGGCTTTCATGTCTTCCCAAAATCACTGTTTGGAATGTATCTGTTGAGGTAGTGTTCTCCTTTGGTTGTAATTTCTTGATAATATGTATGGGAGAGATATCTACAAAATACAAAAAATCATAGGTGTGTTATTAATTATAATTCATAAATAAATATTTTATGTTGAAAACATATTATACCAAAAATAACACTTACACTGAATGTAGTTATGAAACTTCCCAACCACGATCTTCAAATTTTGAGGAACATTAAAGAAATAGGATTCTTTAATAAAGAAAGTGTGTTCACATGAAATTCAAACTGATTTTAGGGTAGCTTCATTTCAAACACTGTATGACAAAAACATTCAGGTTGTATAAACTTAAGGCTAAATGGCTAATCTCATGACCACGAACCCAAAGCATATACATACTGACTGTAACTGAAGAGAAACATATTAGACATATTTTCCACATACTTATTATACATAATCTACATACAGTATCTACACCATTACTGTATATAAATTAATACTTAAAATAAGTAATATAATGGTAAATGATCCAAAACAAGCTTATCTAACAAGTAACCTAAATAAACAGCAGTTCAGAATTGCAAAACAAATACAGCTCTGAGAAAATAAAGAATTTACTAGGAATATTTTAAAAATTAAATATTTTCCTGAATTACCTGTTATAAAAGCATCAATATCCATGAAAAACAGGCATTTTATAATATTAACAAGTAAATATCAGTTGTATTGCAAATATGTTCTGAAAGACCATCAACTGTAAATCACAATAAAAATTAATAAACACACTATTGTAGTAACCCTTTCTGTTCTAGTAAAGTAACCCTTTACTATTGTAGTAAAACAACCAGTAATAAGTAACCATGTAGTACAACATTATATTCTATGGAATTCTAAACACTCTTCCTTAAGAATAAAGAAGAGAATTTTACCCTGGAAAGGGCACACAATATCAAAACTGTAAAAGGTATTGACATAACTGACTTCTGTCAGGAAAATATATAACATTATGAGAAAGATTGAAGGCAAAAGGAGAAGGGAGTGACAGAGGGTGAGATGGTTAGATAGCATCACTGACTCAGTGGACATGAATTTGAGCAAACTCCGGAAGATATGAAAGACAGAGGAAGCTGGCATGCTACAGTTCATGGGGTCACAAAGAGTTGGACACAACTTTGTGAATGAACAACAAAAGAACAGAAACTGAAGAAAGAAGACAAAAGTCACATGATTTCATGATTGCCATTATATAATAACCAAGCAGTACAATTTCTTATCTATGCAGTGCCCTTTAATTCTCCAGCTTATTGTCCCCAGATATGTAGTATGAAGTGTGTGCCTAAAATATATATTAACTAAGGTCGCAGACTGCATTGTTGAGGACAAACTACAAAATAAAAGCATATAAACTATAATGCACACAAAGGGATATGGCATAACAAAATATGACAAAGTAGATATATATCATTAAACAACAGAAACTTAGAGTTTTTCTATAAAATATACAATATTATTATATATAAGCTATCTAACAGTACGTATTTGTTTTAAAAGCCTAAGGTAAACTACCATTATTTTTCAAATGAGGGCACAAGACTTAGAAGGCTATGTACATAACCCCGAATTACAAAGAAAGTGAAAGAAGCAAGAGCTTGATGCTGGGAGTCCCTGGGGGTCTAGTGTTTAGGATTTGGCACTGTCACTGCTATGGCCTGGGTTTGATCCCTGGTCAGGGAAGTGAGTTCCCACAAGTTCTGAGGTGTGGCAAAAATAAAAAAAAATTTTAAATGAAAAATAAGTAAAAAGACTCTTTTCAATATACATGTACCCCTATGTTCACAGCAGCGCTATTTATTATTATAAGTAGCCAAACATGCGAACAATCTAAATGACCATCAGCAGATGAATGGATAAAGATGTTGTGTGTCTACACATATAAATAAACACACACACACACACACACACACACACACACACACACTGGAATATTCAGATCAGATCAGATCAGTCGCTCAGTCGTGTCCGACTCTTTGTGACCCCATGAACTGCAGCACGCCAGGCCTCCCTATCCATCACCAGCTCTCGGAGGTCACTCAGACTCACATTCATTGAGTCAGTGATGCCATCCAGCCATCTCATCCTCTGTATTACTCATCCATAAAAAAGAATGAAATAGTACCATTTGCAGCACCATGGATGGACCTACAGATTATTATACTAAGCAAAATAAGTAAGAAGGAGAAAGACAAATATCATAAGATATCACTTGTATGTCCAATCTGAAATGCAGTACAAGTGAACTTATTTATGAAACAGAAACAGACTCACAGACATATAGAAGAGACTTCTGGTGGCCAAGTGTTCATGCACAGGGACAGGTTGGGAGTTTGCAAATAGCAGATGCAAGCTATTATATACAGGACAGATAAAGAACAAGGTCCTACTATACAGCACAGGGTATTCAATATCCTGTGATAAACACAATAAAAAAAAGAATGTATACATATGTATAACTAAATTACCTTGCTTTACATCAGAAGATAGTACAACACTGTATATCAGCTATACTTCAATTAAAAAAAAAAAATCTCAGGGTGTGGGGGGTGAATTTTCTGTCACCAAATAACCCTACTCCATAAGGAGAGTCCCTAGAAGTTGTCTATCCCCTAAAAGTGTTATTATCACAGCAAAAAAAAAAAAAAAAAGGATAAAATCTCAGATCCTAGGAATGTGTATTTCAAAGGCAATCATCAGAGGCAACTTAAGACAATAGGCAATCAGGAAAAGTCTACATTCCCAGACCAGGTAGAGCAGTGGAAGAGTGAAGAAAATACAAGACAGGAGGGGGGATCCTGCAGGATCTTGAGATGTGTGCTCTCCTCACAGACACTGAGTTAAGAATCTCAAAGGCTGACATATGCTCCCCATGTAGGACCTAGGATCAAAGAGAATATCTGTATACTGTCTTTACAGTTCTCCTGTATAACAATCCAGAAGGGAGGGCTGAGAGATCTGAACAGGCAGATGGGGCTTGAGACAGCTCCATGCAGGTTCTAGGGTGAGAGATGGAATCAGAGAGCACCAGTGGTTTCCTACATCCTTGACTACGTCTTCCTAGAACAGTGAGTAGGGATGGAACTAGGACAGGTGCTGAGCGTGGTGCTACAGAGCAGTTCAGCTCTAACTTGCAGGGACCAAGAACTGAGCAGCCAATGAAGGCACATACAGAAGTGGAGACACAGGGGCAAGAGACCCCACTGAAAGAGCCCATCCCTCGTTCCTCAAAGTCAAGCGACAAAGCTGACAGGAGTCAAATGACAGGCTGTTGTAGATCATATAAAGACCTTGCCTTTGTCTCTGTAGGAGCTGTGGCACCACGGGAAGATGAGATACATTTTACATACTAAAGAATGGAGTGAAACAATGGGGAGAACAACAATTTCCTCTGCTGCTGCTGCTGCTGCTGCTGCTAAGTCGCTTCAGTCGTGTCCGACTCTGTGCGACCCCATAGACGGCAGCCCACCAGGCTCCCCCGTCCCTGGGATTCTCCAGGCAAGAACACTGGAGTGGGTTGCCATTTCCTTCTCCAATGCAGGAAAGTGAAAAGTAAAAGTGAAGTTGCTCAGTCGTGTCCAACTCTTAGCGACCCCATGGACTGCGGCCCACCAGGGTCCTCCATCCATGGGATTTTCCAGGCAAGAGTTCTGGGGTGGGGTGCCATTGCCTTCCCCCAAAAATAAACTTTTCCCACAGAACTCTTCCACTTGGGGAGAGATTCCCTGAAACTATTAATGGTGCAGTTTCTTCTCTGTTCATCTGAGATCTGACCTGTGTCTACACCTGGTACTTTCCACCCCGTTAGTGGTTTTTTTCCTTTCTTTCTTTTTTTATTTTTATTTTTTGCTATTTTCACTTCCGTCTCCAGGGTCCAGTGCTCTCTTTTCTTTATTCCAAAATGGACATAAGAATATTCAGGTCAGAAACAGAAATTATTGCTAATTGCAAGAAAGAAACATCACGTGCTATATTGTTTCCAGAACACCAGCTCTGTGTTAAGCTGAGGAGTGAGGGCAATATGGGGCGGTTGTGGAAAACACTTCAATCCACGGCTTGCCTCCTTCTGAATCCACAGGGGAATTGCTTCTTAGCCTTTTGGCTAAGATCAAGTGAATACACAGGGAAGAGTGTAATATGCAGACATCTTGCTTGTAGTAAAAAGGTAAGTGGGACTTCCCTGGCGGCTCAGTGGTTAAGAATCTGCCTGCCAGTGCAGGGGACACAGGTTCAATTCTTCATTCAGGAAGATCCCACGTGCCGCAGAGCAACTAAGCCCGTGCATCAAAACTGCGGAGCCCCTGCGCCCTAGAGCCCGCGTATCGCAGCAAGAGAAGTCACCACAATGAGAAGCCCAAGACCGCAGCTGGTGAGTAGCCCCTGATCACTGCAACTAAGAAAGACCCAGCATAGCCAAAAAGTAATAAATAAAATTTTCAAAACAGGGAAGTGTAGATTTTAAGTTTGCTACAGGCTTTATGCATTTTTAAGCTCTGGACCCACCCTCGAGGTATCATAACATGGGCAGATCAAATGAGGAAAGGGCAATTTCAAAGCCCTCATGCCACATTATGAAGCTTTTGGTCTCTGATTCAATAGAGCTTCGAGCTCAGCCAAGCAAGGTAGGGGCTCCCAAAAAGCATGCAAGGGAAAATGTAAAGATACCCAAGGACAGATCTCAACTGGAGAGGGAAGTGATCCTCACCCACAGAGAGCAGCTTCCTGTAGGTCTCCAGCATCACGTCCCGGTACAAAGTCCTCTGCGCAGGGGACAGGCATTCCCACTCCTCAGGAGTAAATTCGATGGCCACGTCCTCGACAGTCAACTGCTGCTGAAATGAAAACACATATCATCAATGGGGTCATAAGAAGAGCTCTTATCTTCATACAAAATGAGAAGATTGATTCAGTTGAAGTGTGTATTCTGACAGATTCATGTAAAGGTATTTAGAGCAAATTCTGCATCTCTAATTGCTTTCCCATAGGAGATTACAATGGCCTCCAAATCAATGTGGATTTCTCATTTTTCTGTATGACACGTGAAATACACAAACAGAAATTCAACACTGGGTCATCTATACAAAGGTGTTAAGGAAAGCTCAGAATCTAAAAACTGTGATGATGATTAATAGCAATGACTACAAGCTTTTGAACACTTCCTGTATATTATGAATTACTCTAGTAATAGTAGTGGGAGTAGTAGCAGTCGTTTCTGACTCTTTTGTGATCCCATGGACTGTAGCCCGCCAGGCTCCTCTGTCCATGGGATTCTCCAGGCAAGAATACTGGAGTGGGTTGCCTTGGAGAAGATCCCTTCTCCAAGGGATCTTCCCAACCCAAGGATCAAACATGGGTCTGCAGTACTGCAGGCAGATTCTTTACCATCTGAGCTACCATGGAAGCATTACTCTAGATGCTTTTCATGAATTAACTTGTCAATGTAGTAATTCATCAGAGAAAGATACGTTTCCATTTTACAGAGTAGAAAACTGAGTCACAGATGGAATCTAAGGGTATGTGTCAGTGATTAAGAGAAGGCCCTGGGTGAGTGTGAATGAACAGGAATCAAGCAGGCTACTTCGTGAGTCAGAGATTAGCAAGTGCAAAGAAGGAAGGAGAATAGCAGAGACTAACACTACATTGCAAAGTAGCTGTATTTCAAAAAAAAAAAAAAAAAAAAAAGAATTAATTATGAAGAAAAGAAAGGAGAAACAGAATAATCAACCAAGAATATGAATTCACCTGAGAAAGAGCCATTCCAGACTCTTCCTTCTTTCACCTTCCTCCTCTTCTGAGCTACCTCAGGCAACATGAGACTTCAGAGGTCTATCCTGAACATTGAAAACATGCTGTTTAATGTTTAGAGTCAACACACCCCCTTCCTGAGCCCCAACCCCACACACAGGGAAGTGCTCACCATGAGGAACAGACTGTCCTCTGTGGCCACTGTCTCAGGAGGGATGCAGGACAGTCAACTCCTGCACAGAGTCCAACACGGGACTTTTCCACACTTTCCCTTGGATCACACTCCCCTCCTGGTGAGGCCTCATGCACACAGCAGCAGGAGGAACCTCCACTCACCCCATGATCCCCTTCAAGTCACACAGCAGGCCCTGGTCCAGACCTACTCAGGGCAAAGCAGCCTTACCCTCAGCCCAGATCTCATCCCTCAGGATGGAAGGACTTAAGAGTCCTGATGCTCAATGCTAGATGCACCACGGCCCCTTAAAAACCATTGAGGCTGAGCCCCACATGGACTTTTCGAAGGGGAATCTCTGGTCAGGGCACAAATGTATTTGCAAAATGCCTCATGGATGCAATGTGTAGCCTGGATGAGCACCACTCAGTGGAGGCAAGCACAGCATAACTTGTATCTTTTTCTTTTAAAGTTTTACTGAAGTATAATAGACAAATAAATATCATGCATATTTAAGACACACAATGTGACATTCGACATATGTATATATGTATATATTGTGAAATAACTACCAAAATCAACTTCTGCATTTTCCTCCAAATAGCTGGAAAAATCCTCCCGCACGTTAGTGCATGAATTACCCAGCTCATAAAAACTAAGTATGTCCACAGCCCAGGGTCACTCTCCCCTTCAGAGACAACCATATTCTGCCTATGGAAAGTGTATTTCTCTCAATAAACCTGCTTTATCATTCTTGGGGTTCTCAAGGCAAAAATACTGAAGGAGTCTGCCATTCCCTTCTGCAGTGGACCACGTTTCATGAGCACTCTCCATCATGACCCAGGCATCTTGGGCGGCCTGGCACTGCATGGCTCACTCTACTATGTCTCCCTCTTGAATTCTTTCCTGCAGGAAACCAGGAACCCTTACTTGGAGACCTATCCCAAGATTTCCCCTGGGACATGACCATTCTCTTGCACCCCCATTCTTCTGCAACAGTACAATGTGGCATTTAATAGGAGAGGAAAATGTAGCTAATTGAGAACACTGTATTTTAAAGAGGAAAGAACTGAGCGTATAAAAAGGTGTGAGGTGTATGTGAGTGCCCATCTTTGTGTTTCAGAGAGACAATGCCACATGTTTGAATGTTGATCAAAGTAACTTTCAAGAAGTAAAAATACATGATGCACATGGCCCTGACCTGGAGAGTGGAGCTGGCAACCGGGGCACAATTTCAGGGCCAGCAACAGCCAGAGGCAGTTTCAGACTATTCGCAGTCAATTATTAAGGACAGAGCACAGGCCCTAAGGCCAACGGTTGAGGCAGTTAGAGGAGATCTCTTCCCTTTGCTCCAGGAGCTCAATGGAGAAGAAACAGGGTCTTTGAGAAAAAAAGATGGGAGAGGCGGAGGTAGACTTTTGAGGAGCTCCATAGGAAAGGTATGGAGCAGACACACAGGGAATGTGAGGGAACAGGAATCTGAAGCAAGACCAGTCAGTTCGGGGGTGTGTTTTTCTCCAGCTGTGATGAGCCACATGGGGACAAGGTAGAGCTGGTGTGATGGGGGCATTGGGAGAGCAATGGGTGTGGGGGAGAATCCACGTCCACACACCAGACCTTCGCTTTGGGGCATTTGACTTGCATGACTGTAAGTGACAAGGTGGGTTTGTTTCCATTTTTGGGGGGTGGGGGTGGGGCGCTGTACCAGGCAGCATGTAGGATGTTAGTTCCCTGACCAGGGATCAAACCTGTGCCCCTGAAGTGGAAGCACTGAGTCTTAACCACAGGGAAGTCCCAGGAAGTACAAAGTCTTCAACACTCTTAAACACTTAAACACTCTGCAGAGCCAGGGAAGTCCCTGTTTCCATCATTTACAGAAAATTACTCAGTCATTAAAAAAAAATAATGCTATTTGCAGCAGCACAGATGGATCTAGAGATTCTCACCCTGAGTGAAGTCAGACAGAGAAAGACAAATAATGTATGATATCAATCATCAGATCAGATCAGTCGCTCAGTCGTGTCCGACTCTTTGCGACCCCATGAACTGCAGCACGCCAGGCCTCCCTGTCCATCACCAACTCCCGGAGGTCACTCAGACTCACATCCATCGAGTCAGTGATGCCATCCAGCCATCTCATCCTCTGTCGTCCCCTTCTCCTCCTGCCTCCAATCCCTTCCAGAGTCAGAGTCTTCTCCAATGAGTCAACTCTTCGCATGAGGTGGCCAAAATACTGGAGTTTCAGCTTTAGCATCATTCCTTCCAAAGAAATCCCAGGGCTGATCTCCTTCAGAATGGACTGGCTGGATCTCCTTGCAGTCCAAGGGACTCTCAAGAGTCTTCTCCAACACCACAGTTCAAAAGCATCAATTCTTCGGCGCTCAGCCTTCTTCACAATCCAGCTCTCACATCCATACATGACCACAGGAAAGACCATAACTTTGACTAGGCGAACCTTTGTTGGCAAAGTGATGTCTCTGCTTTTGAATATGCTATCTAGGTTGGTCATAACTTTCCTTCCAAGGAGTAAGCGTCTTTTAATTTCATGGCTGCAGTCACCATCTGCAGTGATTTTGGAGCCCAGAAAAATAAAGTCTGACACTGTTTCCACTGTTTTTCCATCTATTTCCCATGTAGTGATGGGACCAGATGCCATGATCTTCGTTTTCTGAATGTGGAGCTTTAACCCAACCTTTTCACTCTCCACTTTAACTTTCATCAAGAAGTTTTTTAGCCCCTCTTCACTTTCTGCCATAAGGGTGGTGTCATCTGCATATCTGAGGTTATTGATATTTCTCCCAGCAATCTTGATTCCAACTTGTGTTTCTTCCAGTCCAGCATTTCTCATGATGTATTCTGCATATAAGTTAAATAAACATGGTGACAATATACAGCCTTGACATACTCCTTTTCCTATTTGGAACCAGTCTGTTGTTCCATGACTAGTTCTAACTGTTGCTTCCTGACCTGCATACAGATTTCTCAAGAGGCAGATCAGGTGGTCTGGTATTCCCATCTCTTTCAGAATTTTCCACAGTTTATAAATAAAGGCTACAAATGAACTTATCTACACAACTGAAATAGTTACAGATGTAGAAAATAAGCTTATAATTATCAAAGGGTAAGAGGGGGAGGGATAAACTAGGAGATTGGGACTGACACATACACAAAACTATATATAAAATAGACAACTAATTAAGCCTTAACTGTGTAGCACAGGGAATTAAACTCAGTCCTCTGTGATGACCTACATGGGAAAAGAATCTAGAAGAGTGGATGTATGTGTTTGACAATTTACTTTGCTAAACACCTGAAACTAACGCAACACTGAAAATCAATCATACCCCAGTAAATATTAAAAAACCAGCCTCCGTTGTGGCTCAGATGATAAGGAAAACATGTGCAGTGCAGGAGACCAGGGTTTGATCCCTGGGTTGGGAAGATCCCCTGGAGGAGAGCATGGTAACCCACTCCAGTATTCTTGCCTGAAGAATTCCACAGAGGAGCCTGGCGGGCTACCGTCCACAGGGTCGCAGAGTTGTACACGACTGAGCAACTAAGCACACATACAAAGAAATTAAAAGTATGGTATACACTCTTTATGTAGTGAATAAGTGAATGAGATGGACACAAAGTTACACTAGTTTCCACTCTGCCATCGTCTTCACGTTGGGGGACTGATGTGGGCAGGGGACCTTTGCCTTGGAGGAGTGAGGACAAGCCGAAAAAGAACAGCTGAGGACAGTGGAGCCAAGGGTCCTCCATTTAGACAATGCTCCCTACCCTCCAAATGTGCAAAGATCATGTGCAAGTCCAACTAGGATGGCAATGAACTCATCCCAGTGGTAGCTGCTTGAGGCTGAGCAGACCCATTTTGGCAATAGAGAGCCAAAAACTGGGACTTCCCTGGCAGTCCAGTGGTTAGGACTCACCAGCTTTCACTGCTGTGGGCCCGGGTTCAATCCCTGGGGGGAACTAAGGAGCCCACAAGCTGTGGAGTCAAACATAATATAAAACAATCCACACAAAAAGGAGGCTCTTGGCTGCCTTCACACTTAATCGGGAAAAAGGTTCCTGGAATCTATTCTCACTCTGCATTGATATTGTCTGTGTGTTTAGTCCTGTGCGACTCTTACGACCCCATAGACTGTAGCCTACCAGGCTCCTCTGTCCATGGGATTCTCCAGGCTAGAATACCAAAGTGGGTTGTCATTTCCTTCTCCAGGGGATCTTCCCCACCCAGGAATTGAACCCAGGTCTCCTATACTGCAGGCAGACTCTTTTACCGACTGAGCTACATTTATATTAGCTGAAGAAAAATCACAGCCTGAAATGCTGACTTGACTGGCTTCATTAGGATTGTGCAAACCAACACTGAGAAGAACAGCAGGGAAGTGGGTGTCTGACAGAATGGTGGAGGAGAAGCTGAGGCCACCGGGGCACAAAGACAGAAAACACTTTACTTCCTCAGGTCATCTACTGGGGACACCACTATGAGTGCCATTCTAGAGAAGACAATGAAGACATGTGCACAGAGGGTGAGTGGGTGCTGAGTAGAAAGACAAGATCCTTTCTCTAAATGGGGTCCTGATACCTCACCCCCTTCTATTGGGCTAGCTGCTGAGCACTGGTGAGTAGGAACAGAGCTTCTCCTCCACCTCTTTCCTGAGCTTTCCTGCTATCGCCAGGGCTCTGAGTTCCCAAACACTGTCCCCCTTCCTGTTTCCTCTCCGGAACACAGCAGCCCTACTTCTCAAAGAAATACGCTTGTTCCACATTTAGTTTAAAACAGCTTGCCCCTTCACACCACAGCTTCCTTATGACTGTACTGCATGTGTGTGAGTTCCAGGACGGGCAGGCAGAGGCAGCAGAGTGACCACCACTGGTGTGGCAGTAAGACAACAGCAGCTGGGTCTTCCTGAGGCTGATGTCTCTCCACTGTGACTGCCCCGATCAGCTGAACAATCTTTCCCCGAGTCATGAGTCCTCATAGCCCTTCTTCAGGTGGTCCCATCCCCAGCAGGCCCTTGCTGATAACTGTCTGCCATGTGAGTCTTAACACCTATCATTTCCCTTCTGGACTCAAACAAACCTACAGTCTTCCCTGGGGTCTGACACACTCCCCAGAAATAGCAGAGCCATCCCCTTACCTGCTACACAACCCCATCAAACACTCCAAGCCCCCATGACGTATGCATTCACGATGGAATGATACTCATGAAGACCACTAGACATGATACCACGTTTTCATTCATGGTGACCCCAGTCTGAGCACTGTCACCTCCAAAATCTACTAACAGAGCTTTGGCCCACGATGCCAATGAGACCCCAAAGTCTTCCCAGGAAACATTCCAAATTCTCCTTTGTGTCTTCCAAAATGCACCTGAAACTTTGCTGCAACTTTGCCCAAATATCCCAAAATACCAAAGATAACCCACAAAATGACCTCTGAGATGTTCTCTGTAACTACACTATGGGTTGCGCAATGATTTCTACCCCCGCTACAAAGACCCCACACTTCGCTGGTGGCTCAGTGGCAAAGAAGTCACCTGCCAATGCAAGACATGTGGGTTCGATCCCAGGGTCGGGAAGATCCCCTGAAGAAGGATATAGCAACCCACACCTGTATATTTGTCTGGGAAATCCCATGGACAGAGGAGCCTGGTGGGTTACAGTCTATGGGGTCACAAGAGTCAGATATGAGTTAGGGACAAACAAGCACCAAAAGACCTCACAAAATCCACGGTGTGGAGTGAGTGCTGTGGGGTACTTCTTGAATTCACCCCCTGTCCCTCTAGGGCCAAGGCAGCCATCCTCCTGCTCCCAGAGCTTCCTGTGGGCTCCTCTCAGGCTTTGGTTAACAATACAGGATAACATTGCTTTTCTTAATTCTACTTCCTCATTCCTCTTCAGGTGTTAACATGGCTTTCCCTATGAAACCCATGCCTGAAAATCTCAACCTCAAAAAACAAAACCAACAACTCAGTCTCAGCCTCTGCGTCCCAGGGAACCTGAGAAAAGACACTATGGCACCAAGCCCGATCCATACAGCCCCACAGCTCCCCGTGAATCCATGTCTAGATGCTCCAGTCAGAACTGAGATGCCCCTTTCCAGAAGTTCCACACACCCCTTGAACCCCAAGCCATGCATGGGACAGGTGCTCATACAGCTCACTGGGCTCCTCTGGAGGCCCACACTTGCTGCCATATCCCTCCTGCAGACCCCTAAAGTCTTTCCTCCACTTTTCTGCAGGTCTTGACATTTACTCCAGGCTTCCCAGGTGGCACTAGTGGTAACAAATCTGCCTGCCAATGCCAGAGATGCAAGAGATGCAGGTTCGATCCCTGGGTGGGGAAGATCCCTTGGAGAACAAAAAGGCAACCCACTCTAGTATTCTTGCTTGGAAAATTCCATGGACAGAGGAGCCTGGTGGGCTACAGTCCATGGGGCTGCAAAAGAGTCAGACACGACTGAGTGATTGAGTACACTCACATCTCAGGCACGTATGAACAAATCAGGCTAAAATGAACCCATATGCAGAGGCATTGCAACAGGCATGGACAGTGTGGCAAACAGCAGGACACTGAGCATTCAGTATGGAGATCAAGAAGCGGACCCTCCCTGGAAACCTCACCAGCAACTGGGGACATGATGGAGTCTAGTTTTAAAGGTGCTTGAGGATTGGCTGGATTGTGTTTGGTGAGGAAGTCACCAAGAGAGAGAGAAAGACAGGCCTGTTCTCACTCTCCTGTCCTCCCCACTCAGAGAAAATTGCAAGGTACCCCAGCTCCAAGGTGGGGCCCTCCTTCATGCCCGTCCCCACACTCCTAAGCTTCTCTGCATCCTTAGTAAAGTGTAGTCAGTATCCCTGACTCTGAGCAGATGAACTGCTAAGGCAAGGCTCCCGTTCAAGATGGCAGCTCACCCCAGAAGCACACAATTTGGAAGACCTGGGGGCTATAGTAGAGCAGAGACACAGTGGAATGAACACGGGACACCTCAGGACACTGCATGGGGGACACTGGTTCTGTAGGGCTAAGTCTCAGTGCATATAATTTTGTTCTTATTTTGAGTAAATAAATAGTCACAGCAGGTTTAGTTCAAGTTGAAATTTCCAGAACAAATATGGGAACTAACCTCATCACCTGCCCAAGCTCCTCGTTCTTCCCTGAGGAGTATTCCATCCAATTCCAGTCTCCAGCATCTAAATCTTCCCAAAGGGAAGTGTCACAAGTGTCCTGGAAAGAAGACAGAGACCAGGTAGACTCCAATGGAGGGGAAACAGGAAAGACCCAAAATAATCAATGAAGAAGAGCATTTCTGATAGAGGAGACTGATGTGGGAGCAATAAAACCTAGGTCATGAGACACAGAATGGCAGGTAAAGGGAAATTCAGAAGATGAACAGGAGAAAGTGGTGAGACAGCTCTGACCAAGATCCAAAGGAGGAGAAAGGGCCAGAGCAGTGATGCTTTAGAGACAAAGGGTCAAGCAGGAGGTGAGATCTGAGACAGAAAAGCTGTTGATGTTTGGGAGAAGAGAAAAGGTGAATGTGACCAGGGCAGAGGGAACTGTGAGAAAAGGGTCAGCTCCCAGGATGCGACTGGAGACATCTGGTTAGGAGCTCATGGCTCACGTTGTAATACATTACATGAAACCAAAGAAAAGGGAGTATCAGACTAACTAGGTGAAATCAGCTTCCAATTCTTTGGGAGACAGTCTAAAATTTTTACTAGTTACCAAAGAATATTTCCAATATATAAGATAAAAGAAGAAAGTCACAGTCTTTCTCTAAACCAGAAACAAATTTAAAAGGGAAACAATTTGTAATTGGAAAAAAAACAAAAAACCAAAAAAACCCAAACCGTACAAAGGGACGTCCATTGTAGTCCAGTGGCTAAGACTTGGAGCTCCCAATTCAGGGAGCCTGGATTCAATCCCTGGTGGGGGAAATTAGATCTCATGTGCTAATAGTTCACAACTAAGAGTTCACATACTGCAAAGAAGATCAGGCACAACCAAATATATATATACACACACACACATATATATATATATATAAAACACACACATCCTACATACACATATATATCCTACACAATTTTGTATATATATATATATATATATATATATATGTATGTATGTATACATACATACACACACACACACACACACACACACACACACACACACATAAATGATCAGTGCAAAGAAATAGAGGAAAACAACAGAATGAGAAAGACTAGGGATCTCTTCAAGAAAATCAGAGATACCAAAGGAACATTTCATGCAAAGATGGGCTTCATAAAGGACAGAAATGGTATGGACCTAACAGAAGCAGAAGATATTAAGAAGAGGTGGCAAGAATACACAGAAGAACTGTACAAAAAAGAGCTTCACAACCCAGATAATCAAGATGGTGTGATCACTGACTTAGAGCCAGACATCCTGGAATGTGAAGTCAAGTGGGCCTTAGAAAGCATCACTACGAACAAAGCTAGTGGAGGTGAGGGAATTCCAGTGGAGCTATTCCAAATCCTGAAAGATGATGCTGTGAAAGTGCTGCACTCAATATGCCAGCAAATTTGGAAAACTCAGCAGTGGCCACAGGACTGGAAAAGGTCAGTTTTCATTCCAGTCCCAAAGAAAGGTAAAGCCAAAGAATGCTCAAACTACCGCACAATTGCACTCATTTCACACGCTAGTAAAGTAATGCTCAAAATTCTCCAAGCCAGGCTTCAGCAATATGTGAACCGTGAACTTCCTGATGTTCAAGCTAGTTTTAGAAAAGGCAAAGGAACCAGAGATCAAATTGCCAACATCTGCTGGATCATGGAAAAAGCAAGAGAGTTCCAGAAAAACATTTATTTCTACTTTATTGACTATACCAAAGCCTTTGACTGTGTGGATCACAATAAACTGTGGAAAATTCTGAAAGAGATGGGAATACTAGACCACTTGACCTGTCTCTTGAGAAACCTATATGCAGGTCAGGAAGCAACAGTTAGATCTGGACATGGAACAACAGACTGGTTCCAAATAGGAAAAGGAGTACGTCAAGGCTGTATATTGTCACCCTACTTATTTATATGCAGAGTACATCATGAGAAATGCTGGGCTGGAAGAAACACAAGCTGGAACCAAGATTTTTGGGAGAAATACCAATAACCTCAGATACGCAGATGACACCACCCTTATGGCAGAAAGTGAAGAGGAACTAAAAAGTCTCTTGATGAAAGTGAAAGTGGAGAGTGAAAAAGTTGGCTTAAAGCTCAACATTCAGAAAACAAAGATCATGGCATCTGGTCCCATCACTTCATGAGAAATAGATGGGGAAACAGTGGAAACAGTGTCAGACTTTATTTTTCTGGGCTCCAAAATCACTACAGACGGTGACTGCAGCCATGAAATTAAAAGACGCTTACTCCTTGGAAGGAAAGTTATGACCAACCTAGATAGCACATTCAAAAGCAGAGACATTACTTTGCCAACAAAGGTTCATCTAGTCAAGGCTATGGTTTTTCCTGTGGTCATGTATGGATGTGAGACTTGGACTGTGAAGAAGTCTGAACGTCAAAGAATTGATTCTTTTGAACTGTGGTGTTGGAGAAGACTCTTGAGAGTCCCTTGGACTGCAAGCAGATGCAACCAGTCCATTCTGAAGGAGATCAGCCATGGGATTTCTTTGGAAGGAATGATGCTGAAGCTGAAACTCCAGTACTTTGGCCACCTCATGCGAAGAGTTGACTCATTCCAGAAGACTCTGATGCTGGGAGGGATTGAGGTCAAGAGGAGAAGGGGACGACAGAGGATGAGATGGCTGGATGGCATCACTGACTCGATGGATGTGAGTCTGAGTGACCTCCGGGAGTTGGTGATGGACAGGGAGGCGTGGTGTACTGCGATTCATGGGGTCGCGAAGAGTCGGACATGACTGAGCGACTGATCTGATCTGATATATATACACTACACTCTATTGGGTGTCTGGGTCCTAGTTTGCACAAGGTTTTGTTTGAGCCCTCCAAGCGTCTCTGGCGGGTATGGCATTTGATTCTAAATGTGATTTTGCCCCTCCTACCATCTTGCTGGGGCTTCTCCTTTGCCCTTGGATGTGCAGTATTTCTTTTTGGTGGGATCCAACACTCTCCTGTCGATGGTTGTTCAGCAGCGAGTTATAATTTTGGAGGTCTCAAAGGAGAAGATGAGTGCACATCTTTCTACTCTGCCATCTTTAAGCGGTTTTGCATAGGAACTTGGAATGTTAGGTCCATGAATCAAAGTAAATTGCAAGTGGTCAAACAGGATACGGCAAGACATTTTAAGAATCAGTTAACTCAAATGGACTGAAACAGACAAATTTAATTCAGATGACCATTATATCTACTACTGTGGGCAAGAATCCCTTAGAAGAAATGGAATAGCTCTCATAATCAACAAAAGAATCCCAAATGCAGTACTTGTGTACAATATCAAAAATGACAGAATGACCTTGGTTCATTTCCAAGGCAAACCATTCAATATCACAGTAATTCAAGTCTATGCCCCAATCAGTAATGCTGAAGAAGCTAAAGTAGAACAGTTCTATAAAGATCTATAAGATCTTCTAGAACTAACACCCAAAAATGATATTATTTTCATCATAGGGGACTGAAATACAAAAGTAGGAAGTCAAGAGATATCTGGAGTAACAGGCAAATTTGGCCTTGGAGTACAGAATGAAGCAGGGCAAAAGCTAACAGAGTTTTGCCAAGAGAACGCACTGGTCATAGCAAACACCCTCTTCCAGAAACACAAGAGAAGACTCTACACATGGACATCACCAGATGGTCAACACTGATATAAGATTGATTATATTCTCTGCAGCCAAAGATGGAGAAGCTCTATACAGTTAGCAAAAACAAGACCGGGAGCTGACTGTGGCTCAGATCATGAACTCCTTATTGCAAATTCAGACTTACATTGAAGAAAATAGGGAAAACCACTAGACCATTCAGATCAGATCAGATCAGATCAGTCGCTCAGTCGTGTCCGACTCTTTGCGACCCCATGAACCGCAGCACGCCAGGCCTCCCTGTCCATCACCAGCTCCCGGAGGTCACTCAGACTCGCATCCATCGAGTCAGTGATGCCATCCAGCCATCTCATCCTCTGTCGTCCCCTTCTCCTCCTGCCCTCAATCCCTCCCAGCATCAGAGTCTTCATGACCTAAATCAAATCCCTTATGGTTATACAGTAGAAGTGACAAATAGAATCAAGGGACTAGATCTGATAGACAGAGTGCCTGAAGAATTATGGATGGAGGTTCCTGACATTGTACAGGAGGCAGTGTTCAAGACCACCTCCAAGAAAAAGAAATGCACAAGGGCAAAACGGTTGTTTGAGGAGGCCTTACAAATAGCTGAGAAAAGAAGAGAAGCTAAATGAAAAGGAGAAAAAGAAAGATATATCCATTTGAATGCAGAGTTCCAAAGAATAGCAAGGAGAGATAAGAAAGCTTTCCTCAGTGATCAATGCAAAGAAATAGAGGAAAACAACAGAATGGGAAAGGCTAGAGATCTCTTCAAGAAAATTAGAGATACCAAGGGAACATTTCATACAAAGATGGGCTCCATAAAGGACAGAAATGGTATGGACCTAACAGAAGCAGAAGATATTAAGAAGAGGTGGCAAGAATACACAGAAAAACTATACAAAAAAGATCTTGACTCAGATAATCATGATGGTGTGATCACTCACTTAGAGCCAGACATCCTTGAATATAAAGTCAAGTGGACTTTAGGAAGCATCACAATGAACAAAGCTAGTGGTGGTGATGGAATTCCAGTTGAACTATTTCAAATCCAAAAGATGATGCTGTGAAAGTGCTGCACTCAATATGCCAGCAAATTTGGAAAACTCAGCAGTGGCCACAGGACTGGGAAAAGTCAGTTTTCATTCCAATCCCAAAGAAAGGCTGCCAGGGTCCAGCCCCAGCAGGATCCAGGGGAACTCTCAGAATGAACGGCGTCAGTGAGAGAGACACAGGTCTTATAATGGACTGGAGAGAGATGACACGGGCCTTATCATGGAATGGGACCTGGTGGTCCAGGGTCAAAAATAAAAATAAAAAATAAAGAGAAAAAATAAGGGAGAGAGAAAGAGGCTGATATTCCTTGGTTTATACAGAAAGCCAATAATGCCCCTGATACGGGACTTGCTCTGTTCACGAAGGCCTCAGGCGCCATCTTGATGGGGTGAAGACGCAGAGTGCCTTCTCAATTGGGTGGAGATGTAGAGAGCCTCCTTGATCAGGTCTTAGAAGCCCGGGCAAAAAAGTGAACTTAGAGGGCCTCTGTGCTCCAGGGAGTCAGCCTGAAAAAGAAGAGAGAGAGAGAGAAAGAAAGACAGGGAGACCAGAGCTCTGGTGAAGTGGGATCTGCAACTTTATTTTCAAAAGGAACTTTTATACTCTGAGTTACACATTTCTCAAAGTAAAATAGAGAGTCAGCTCAACAGTCCATCAATTTTACCTTTATCAAAACCAGGACATTTTCTGTACACCTTTTCATAAGCAAAGGTCTTATGTTATGTCTGGCCCTGTGGCCTGTTAACATTTCATGACTCTTTTCTGATAAAGGTTGATCAGCCAGAAAACTTGTTTTCCCTTAAAGTGTTTTTTTCTTTATTTCTCTCAGCCTCAGAAAGTACTGAATAAAGTTACATTCTCAGGGAGTGAAGGTATAGTGGGTCACAACAAAGAAAGAACTTATTAGCTCAAAGGTCTGATTTGGTTAATACCAAGGCTACTACTTGTTTTTCTTATATTCCAACTACATTAACTAATGCACTCCCAGGTGCACAATAGATAATGGATATGGGAACTTGGCAGTAAGCATTGGCCCAGTAATGAAGCCCTTTACCAGTACTATTCTAATAATTTTTCATCCCTCAAAGGGCTCTCTGCTCATTAGGACTTTTAGAATGCTTAGGCTTCCTGTGCCTTTCATGGTTGGGGAGTTGTGAGCAATTATGTATGTTATGGTGTTGGTGAGGGGAGGGGGGGGGGGGGGTGTGGTGTTGCTGGGGTGGGGAGAAAAAAGAGACAGACACACATGAGAGCTGATCAGATAAAAAGAAAAAAAAAAAAAAAAAAAAAAAAAAAAAAAAAAAAAGAAAAAAAAAAAAAAAAAACTCCAAAAACACAAAAAAAAAAAAAAAAAAGTCCCTTATTTTTTTTTTTTTTTTTTTCAAGAGGAAGGGGGTGGGAAAAAAAAAAAATCCCTCACTGTGTTCCCAATCTTTTGGCCCCCCCAAAAACCACAACCCCGGGCCTCCCTATCCATCCCCCGCTCCGGGGGTCCCCCAAAACCACATTCAACGAGTCAGTGAAGCCAACCAGCCATCTCATCCTCTGTTGTCCCCTTCTCCTCCCTGCCCTCAATCCCTCCCAGCATCAGAGTCTTCTCCAATGAGTCAACTCTTCGCATGAGGTGGCCAGAATACTGGAGTTTCAGCTTTAGCATCATTCCTTCCAAAGAAATCCCACGGCTGATCTCCTTCAGAATGGACTGGTTGGATCTCCTTGCAGTCCAAGGGACTCTCAAGAGTCTTCTCCAACACCACAGTTCAAAAGCATCAATTCTTCGGCGCTCAGCCTTCTTCACAGTCCAGCTCTCACATCCATACATGACCACAGGAAAGACCATAGCCTTGACTAGGCGAACCTTTGTTGGCAAAGTGATGTCTCTGCTTTTGAATATGCTATCTAGGTTGGTCATAACTTTCCTTCCAAGGAGTAAGCGTCTTTTAATTTCATGGCTGCAGTCACCATCTGCAGTGATTTTGGAGCCCAGAAAATTAAATTCTGACACTGTTTCCACTGTTTCTCCATCTATTTCCCATGTAGTGATGGGACCAGATGCCATGATCTTCGTTTTCTGAATGTTGAGCTTTAAGCCAACCTTTTCCTCTCCACTTTCACTTTCATCAAGAGGCTTTTGAGTTCCTCTTCACTTTCTGCCATAAGAGTAGTATCATCTGCATATCTGAGGTTATTGATATTTCTCCCGGCAATCTTGATTCCAGCTTGTGTTTCCTCCAGTCCAGCATTTCTCATGATGTACTCTGCATATAAGCTAAATAAACATGGTGACAACATACAGCCTTGACGTACTCCTTTTCCTATTTGGAACCAGTCTGTTGTTCCATGACCAGTTCTAACTGTTGCTTCCTGACCTGCATACAGATTTCTCAAGAGGCAGATCAGGTGGTCTGGTATTCCCATCTCTTTCAGAACTTTCCACAGTCTATTGTGATCTACACAGTCAAAGGCTTTGGCATAGTCAATAAAGCAGAAATAGATGTTTTTCTGGAACTCTCTTGCTTTTTCCATGATCCAGCAGATGTTGGCAATTTGATCTCTGGTTCCTCTGCCTTTTCTAAATCTAGCCTGAACATCAGGAAGTTCACGGTTCACATATTGCTGAAGCCTGGCTTGGAGAATTTTGAGCATTACTTTACTAGCATGTGAGATGAGTGCAATTGTGCGGTAGTTTGAGCACTCTTTGGCATTACCTTTCTTTGGGATTGGGATGAAAACTGACCTTTTCCAATCTTGTGGCCACTGCTGAGTTTTCCAAATTTGCTGACATATTGAGTGCAGCACTTTCACAGCATCATCTTTCAGGATTTGGAATAGCTCCACTGGAATTCCATCACCTCCACAATAGTGGTCAGGGATAGCCCCCTATTAATGTCAGAAGAGTTGGCAAAAAACATAATATAGTAAACAGTAGACAGACAGACTTTGGTTTTGGGGTAGATGCTCGGGCAGATCCAGGGAGTCCCTTGAGTCCTGATCCGCCTTGCCTTTCAGGTTTCTTCTGCATGATCTTGTCATGGGTGGGATGTCCTGTGCTGGCTCCCGGCAAAAGGCAATGCCAAAGAAAGTTCACAACTGCACAACTGCACTCATCTCACATGCTAGCAAAGTAATGCTCAAAATTCCCCAACCCCAGGCTTCAAAAGTATGTGAACTGTGAACTTTCAGATGTTCAAGCTGGATTTAGAAAAGGCAGAGGAACCAGAGGTCAAATTACCAACATCCTTTGGATCATTGACAAAGCAAGAGAATACTGGAAAAACATCTACTTCTGCTTTATTGATTATGCCAAAGCCTCTGACAGTGTAGATAACAACAAACTGTGGAAAATTCTTAAAGAGATGGGAACACCAGATCACCTCACTTGCTTCCTGAGAAACCTGTATGCAGGTCAAGATAGAACCGGACATGGAACAACAGACTGGTTCCAAATTGCAAAAGGAGTACATCAAGGCTGTATATTGTCACCCTACTTATTTAACTTATATACAGAGTACAGCATGAGAAATGCTAGCCTATATGAAGCAGAAACTGGAATCAAGATTGCCAGGAGAAATATCAATAACCTCAGATATGCAGATGACACTACCCTTACGGCAGAGAGTGAAGAACTCAAGAGCCTCTTGATGAAAGTGAAAGAGGAGAGCGAAAAAGTTGGCTTAAAGTTCAACATTAAAAAACAAAGATCACGGCATCTAGTCTCATCACTTCATGGCAAATAGATGGGGAAACAATGGAAATAGTGACAGACTTTATTTTGGGGGGCTCCAAAATCACTGTAGATGGTGACTGCAGCCATGAAATTAAAAGATGCTTGCTCCCTGGAAGAAAAGCTATGACCAACCTAGACAGCATATTAAAATGCAGAGACATTACTTTGCTGACAAAGGTCCATCTAGTCAAAGCTATAGTTTTTCCAGTAGTCATATGTGGATGTGAGAGTTGGATTATAAAGAAAGCTGAGCACAGAAGAATCGATGCTTTTGAACTGTGGTGTTGGAGAAAACTCTTGAGAATTCCTTGACCTGCACAGAGATCAGACCAGTCAGTCCTAATGGAAATCAGTCCTGAATATTCACTGGAAGGACTGATGCTGAAGCTGAAACTCCAATACTTTGGCCACCTGATGCGAAGAACTGACTCATTAAAAAGACTCTGATGCTGGGAAAGATTGAAGGCAGGAGGAGAAGGGGACAACAGAGAATGAGATGGTTGGATGGAGTCACCAATTTGATGGACATTAGTTTGAGCAAGCTCCAGGAGTTGGTGACAGACAGGGAAGCCTGGCGTGCTGCCGTCCATGGGGTCACAAAGAGTCGGACTGACTGAGCAACTGAACTGAACTGATAGCCTACACAATTATATATACATACATATATATATGTATGGCCTGCACCGTTTTATATATACATATATATATATATATATAATAGCCTACACCATTATACACACACACACACACATAGCCTACAGAATTAAATATACATACATAAAAAAGCCTCTTGATGAAAGTGAAAGTGGAGAGTGAAAAGGTTGGCTTAAAGCTCAACATTCAGAAAACGAAGATCATGGCATCCGGTCCCATCGCTACACGGGAAATAGATGGAGAAACAGTGGAAACAGTGTCAGACTTTATTTTTCTGGGCTCCAAAGTCACTGCAGATGGTGACTGCAGCCATGAAATGAAAAGACGCTTACTCCTTGGAAGGAAAGTTATGACCAACCTAGATAGCATATTCAAAAGCAGAGACATCACTTTGCCAACAAAGGTTCGCCTAGTCAAGGCTATGGTCTTTCCTGTGGTCATGTATGGATGTGAGAGCTGGACTGTGAAGAAGGCTGAGTGCCGAAGAATTGATGCTTTTGAACTGTGGTGTTGGAGAAGACTCTTGAGAGTCCCTTGGACTGCAAGGAGATCCAACCAGTCCATTCTGAAGGAGATCAGCTCTGGGATTTCTTTGGAAGGAATGATGCTAAAGCTGAAACTCCAGTATTCTGGCCACCTCATGCGAAGAGTTGACTCATTGGAGAAGACTCTGATGCTGGGAGGGACTGGGGGCAGGAGGAGAAGGGGACGACAGAGGATGAGATGGCTGGATTGTTGGGAGCCGGTTTGAATTAGTGCTCCGCCTGTGGTAAAGGTCATGAGGAAGGAGGCTTGACATACACAAAGGTGGGGTCTAGCCTCAGGAGCCCCTTGGAGGTTCTCGAGCATCTACCCCCAAAAACCAGAGCCTGCCTGCTTTACTACTTGTGCTCTCACCTACACCTCTGACTTTACGGGGGGCTGTCCCCCACTACCTCTCTCTGAAAAAAGAGTTAACATAGAGCTTCAGTTAATAAATTCCTGCGTGTGACAGGAGTATAACCTACAAACTCCTCTGAAGGTTCTTTAGCCCACCTGACAGGCTTGTCCGGCCACTTGTGCTTCTAAAAACAGGTTCTTTAGAGAAGTTAGAAAACTATTAACATAAGTATAATGGGCTGATTAGAAATTGTATTAGTGAAGGGTTTTTCATTTGTTGAGCCAATGATTGCTGCTAAGTCACCACTTCCCCTGCCCTTATACACATTAATGAATACAAGAGATAAGTATTAACCTTTGATATTAATCACGTTAGACTTTAGGCTAAGTAAATTCTTTCCCTGACTAAAACCCACTACACCCTCACCCTATAGGAATGTAAACTTATCTAGTGGAGTCTGTTTTAAGAATAATCGCCCTGGAGAAATAAGTGGCTGACCACTATCACAAGGAGAAGGTCATAAATTGTCAACAGGCCCCCTGGCTGGAAGATGATGTAACACCCCTAAGACCTCTGTATACATTTGATAAAAGTCAGGGCTGCCGACCCCACGTGACTTTTGTATAACATCTCAGTGTATAAAAGTTGACCATGGAAAATAAAGAAGGGGGATCAGTTCCTGGAAAGACTGGTCTCCCCATGTCGCTCTCTCTCTCTCAAATTCTGGCTGAGTCTCCATCTGGAGCGCGGAACTCACCATGCTTACTAATTATGCCTGGGCTTCTAAGATCGGACCGGGGAGGCCTCAGTGTCTCCTCTCCTTCGGGAGAACGGAAAGACGCCTGCGGCCTACGTAAGTGGTGCAAACTTCTTGTCTTGAAGTTTTATTGGTCTCCCGCGTAAACCAAGCTACTCAGCCTCTTTTCTCCACTGAGTTTTCCTACTGAGCTATCCTCGTTCTATTATTTTTATATCTCTAATTATAACTATTGTATCCTGATTCTCACGGACGCCGTCTACACCTTGAACTCCCTGGATCAGCTGGGGCTGGTCCCCAGCACTGGATGGCATCACTGACTCGATGGATGTGAGTCTGAGTGACCTCTGAGAGCTGGTGATGGACAGGGAGGCCTGGCGTGCTGCAGTTCATGGGGTCGCAAAGAGTCGGACACGACTGAGCAACTGATCTGATCTGATCTGATCTGATATATATCCTACACAATTCTGGTGTCAAAGTCAGAAAATATTATGAATATAAATTTAGAAAATCACATGAGTTGATTACAGGATACCCAGCAATTTCAGCAAAGCAATTCAGAAGTTATTATTTATAGGAAAGTAGAAATTGAATGATAAGATTTAGTTCAAGCTACAAAAAGAACAATGAAAAAAATTACCAGAAAAAGGAGTTGTAATTTTCCTTTAAATAGGCACCATGAAGTGACAATTTTCTCTTGCTCCAAATATACACACACACCCTATTCCATGTCTCTGGTTGAAGGATTGCAAATGGAAGTTATCTTCTGATAAATATAAAACAACACAAGCATTAGAGAGTAGAAGTTTGCAATTCTCATCATATATACAAACTTTTAAATTTATTAGACTATAAAGTCATGATATCACAACAATAGTTTATATCCATTTATATCCAAATTCATATCCAACCGACTCACATGGGTCCAGGTCACTCCTCTTTCTTCACTAATACGCATTCCCCTCTGTCATTCTGTTTATCTCTCTATTTCTTTTTTTCCTCTCTCTCTCTTTGTCCTTTTGTTCCCCTCTGCTCTGGGCTGTTACTGCCCTTCTATTTCTCCTCTCACACCAGCCCTGCCCACTCTGCCACTCAGTACTTCTCTGTTGCTCTTTTTACCCCAACCTGACTGTCCAAGCCAGGCTTCAGCAATATGTGAACCGTGAACTTCCTGATGTTCAAGCTGGTTTTAGAAAAGGCAGAGGAACCAGAGATCAAATTGCCAACATCCCCTGGATCATGGAAAAAGCAAGAGAGTTCCAGAAAAACATCTATTTCTGCTTTATTGACTATGCCAAAGCCTTTGACTGTGTGGATCACAATGAACTGTGGAAAATTCTGAAAGAGATGGGAATACCAGACCACCTGATCTGCCTCTTGAGAAATCTGTATGCAGGTCAGGAGGCAACAGTTAGAACTGGTCATGGAACAACAGACTGGTTCCAAATAGGAAAAGGAGTACGTCAAGGCTGTATATTGTCACCCTGTTTATTTAACTTATATGGAGAGTACATCATGAGAACCGCTGGACTAGAAGAAACACAAGTTGGAATCAAGATTGCTGGGAGAAATATCAATAACCTCAGATACGCAGATGACACCACCCTTATGGCAGAAAGTGAAGAGGGGCTAAAAAGCCTCTTGATGAAAGTGAAAGTGGAGAGTGAAAAAGTTGGCTTAAAGCTCAACATTCAGAAAACGAAGATCATGGCATCTGGTCCCATCACTACATGGGAAATAGATGGGGAAACAGTGGAAACCGTGTCAGACTTTCTTTTCTGGGCTCCAAAATCACCACAGATGGTGACTGCAGCCATGAAATTAAAAGACGCTTACTCCTTGGAAGGAAAGTTATGACCAACCTAGATAGCATATTCAAAAGCAGAGACATCACATTGCCAACAAAGGTTCGCCTAGTCAAGGCTATGATCTTTCCTGTGGTCATGTATGGATGTGAGAGCTGGACTGTGAAGAAGGCTGAGCGCCGAAGAATTGATGCTTTTGAACTGTGTTGTTGGAGAAGACTCTTGAGAGTCCCTTGGACTGCAAGGAGATCCAACCGGTCCATTCTGAAGGAGATCAGCTCTGGGATTTCTTTGGAAGGAATGATGCTAAAGCTGAAACTCCAGTATTTTGGCCACCTCATGTGAAGAGTTGACTCATTGGAGAAGACTCTGATGCTGGGAGGGATTGAGGGCAGGAGGAGAAGGGGACGACAGAGGATGAGATGGCTGGATGGCATCACTGACTCGATGGATGTGAGTCTGAGTGACCTCTGGGAGTTGGTGATGGACAGGGAGGCCTGGCGTGCTGCAGTTCATGGGGTCGCAAAGAGTCGGACACGACTGAGCGACTGATCTGATCTGACTGTCCTCAATCTCCAAGTATTAATATTTCTGCCTCTTTCTTCTCCCATCTGAGCTTCCTCTCCTCTCCCTCCCTTTTACCCCTGTGACATTCCCCTCAACCCCCTCCTCACCACCACCCACCCACCCCCACTCCCCGTCCCGTCCCGCATCCTTGGGGGCAGATTTCCGTTCGGGTCTCCTTCTGTCCCAGCACCATCATGGCTCCAAGTCTCACCCTCTCGCCTGCCCCACCAGAATGACGCGCTTCACCACTGTTTGCCCGCTGCTACCGCTGAGCAAGGGCCCCCCCCCTATTCTGCTCACCTTCATTTCTCCGGAGATCCTGGTTTTCTCTAAACTTCTTTCCCCACCCGCTACCTTCAAGGCTTATTCTCTTTCATGAAGGTGTCTCTTCCAAGTTCCCCACCAATCCTCTTCATTGCCATCGCTTCTCCCTCATGCTTTTCTCAACTTTCTATTTCTCTAGGAGTCGCTGTCTCTGCTTCTCCTGACCCTCCTCCCCCACTATTTACAGGGATGGAGACTGAATAAGAAGTCCCCTATCCCGCAAGAGCCCGTTTTCTGGAGGGTGGAATTTGGAACCAAAGACCATGGGTGTCACATGGCTGACCCAGGTCACCTCTGCCAACACGGGTTTAGAGGAAAGGTCACTATGAAGGGAACGCCTGCAGGGCAGAAGGACCGGCCTGAGGTGACTCGAGAACAGCGGGGCTGGGAAGGTGGGGGTGGGGGGGTCTCACAACGGGGAGAGGACACGGCCTCTCCGAGAGTGGGGTGGCCGGAGCTGACCTCAGGGGCCGAGAGGGCGAGGCTAGGGGCGGTGGCGCGAATAAATCCACCTCATGGGAGGGAATTTTATGCGGTGCAGGAGGGGCAGAGGAGTCAGTGAGGTCAGTGAAAGGTTTTAAGCTGGAAAGGGGTGCGAAAGGCAGCGTCTAAGCGGACCAAAGGCAGGAAACGGCTCCAGAGCGACTTTAAACCGAAAGGTAAGTACCTGGGGAGACGCCTGAATTTGCTGGGGGGTTGTGGGGCGGGCAAGGGATTCATGGTTTGTAGCGACCCTGAGACCCCGGGTACAGAATAAAGGAAACTGCGAGGCTCAGATATGACTAAAAAGACAGAAACTCAGGCTGCGCAACGAAACCTCTCTCAGCTCTCAGCTTTCGGCTGTGTGAGAAACTGTGCGCACTAGGAGTGAAAAGGCCGAGTGGCCTGGGGGCGGGGCCTAGGCGGGGCGAGGCCGTAAGGGGGCGGGTCGTGGAGAGAATGGGGCCTGCGTGGGGACCCTGGGCGCGGTGGGCGGGGCTTACGTGGGGACCTCGGGTGGAGAGGCGGGGCCTTGGGGCGCGGAGGGCGGGGCCAGCGGAGTGGTAATCATTCACAGGCCAAATAATGGAATTTTGGACAGTCTGTGTCTGGCTTTCCCCAGGTAAACCAGGGACCAAGCGGAAGTCTTACATCAGTGATAATGGGGAAGGGTGGCTCTTGACAGTAAGCCGTTTCCTAGAACTTGAAATCTTTAACCTTTGCTATTTTCCGCAATTAGAGGGTCTGAAGTAAGCTTCAACTCTGTCACCATAAACTGTAAAAACAGGCAAGAGTCAAAAATGATAAATACACATGCTATAGTTGAAAATGGAACATTAGGAATATTAAACTAATAATAATAAAGACAATAACAAAGGCCCAAGAACCTTGGCATATATACCTTTGAATGATGCTGAAGGGTCCTGCGTTTCCATATGTGGCTGTGTTGTGTATGGTCTTGTCACATCCTAGAGACATCAGTACGTGTTGAAGTAATGTTGCTCTAAATCATTAAGTCAAGTCAGAGGTCTGGGTTGCTCTTAAATTGAACAAGAACCTAGAGGTTATATTGATGCCAAAATCTTGGCTCTCGGTGCCCTTAGGCCAAACTGAAACGTGGAGACAAAAGTTATGGAGGAGAAGAAACAGTAGCTTTATAACTTTTCCAGACAAAGTGGGGATACAGTAGTCTAGTTCCTCAAGAACTGTGCCTGGTGAGCAGGGAGCAGAGAGAGTTTATATAGTCAGGGGAGGATATATGATAAGGATCAGCAGAAATAGTCTTGCTGTCTTCTTTCTTCTTCAGAGTTTCAAAACAGTAGGGTTGTTGACAAGATTAGGGTGTTAATAGTGAAAATCGCTCAGTTGTGTCCAACTGTTTGCACCCCATGGACTATGCAGTCCATGGAATTCTCCAGGCCAAAACACTGGAGTGGGTATCCATTCCCTTCTCCAGGGGATCTTCCCAACCCAGGGATCGAACCCAGGTCTCCCACGTTGCAGGCAGATTCTTTACTAGCCGAGCCACAAGGGAAGCCCAAGGGTGTGACTGAATCACTGTGCTATACACCTGAACCTAACAGAACACTGTAAATCAACTATATTTCAATAATTAAAAACATGAAAAAAGAAAAAAAATAAAAATGAAAACCAACCTCTGGACCAAGAAATTCTCTCCACAGAGGCAGCACAGAAAAAAATGCAGAGCTGCATTTCGTTTTTTAAATTGAAGTATAGTTGATTTACAATGTTAATCTTTGCTATACAGTAGTGATTCAGTTATACATACATGTACATTTTTTAAATATTCTTTCCATTATGTTTTAACACAAGATATTGAATATAGCTCCCTGTGCTATACAGCAGGACCTTGTTCAACTATTTTATTTATAGTCAGACTATACTGTTTAAAAGCAAGCAATTAATGCAGGCAACACTGAAGAGAGTTGGGAATTATAGTCCACCTCTTTGAGGATATAGTAAATAAATGATTTATAATTACGCTGTTATTCTCTATGTGCTCCTCACACAGCTTCAGAACACCTCAAGTTAATTTAGTGCCTGGCAGTGGCATCCCACTCCAGTACTCTTGCCTGGAAAATCCCATGGATGGAGGAGCCTGGTGGGCTGCAGTCCATGGGGTTGCTAAGAGTCGGACACGACTGAGCGACTTCACTTTCACTTTTTCACTTTCACGCATTGGAGAAGGAAATGGCAACCCACTCGTTTTCTTGCCTGGAGAATCCCAGGGGCAGGAGAGCCTGGTGGGCTGATGTCTATGGGGTCACGCGGAGTTGGACACGACTGAAGTGACTTAGCAGCAGCAGCAAGCTGTTAAGGAAATTAAAATGAAGGAAGTCTTGTTGAGGGTTCAGTAGCAGGAGAGCAGACTTCTGACCTGCTCCTGACCTGCTCAGACACTGCCCAGATTCCATGCCTGCCCCCAAGCACAGCAAGTCAGGCAGCGCTTTAGATAAGGTAGTAGGTCTTGGAATTCTTGAGCCTCTGGGGGCCTGGCCAGCTTCCTACCCAGCCTCCAGAGCTGCATTTTTGCCCACAGACTGATGATCCCATTTTGTGGCCTGGGATTATAAGTAGGAGCCCTCAAACTGCAATTTGAAGTCTCACCTGTGGGGTGGACACAATGCCTGGGACCCCTTTCCCAACTGGGATTCTAGATTGCTGTCATTTATAACTTCCCAGCACTGTTCAAGTCTGAATGTAGGTTTGGCCCAACTTGGTGATATATATGCTGTTACTTCTCTTGTTTTTAACTTTTCTTCTAATGACTGTATATTGAAATTAATTAAGTTGAATAATCTATTAACAATTGAAACTTTATTTGCGTGTAATGAGTGGTTTTATACATGGACATCACCAGATGGTCAACACCGAAATCAGATCGATTATATTCTTTGCAGCCAAAGATGGAGAAGCTCTATACAATCAGCAAAAACAAGACCAGGAGCTGACTGTGGCTCAGACCATGAACTCCTTATTGCCAAATTCAGACTGAAATTGAAGAAAGTAGGGAAAACCACTAGACCATTCAGGTATGACCTAAATCAAATTCCTTATGATTATACAGTGGAAGTGAGAAATAGATTTAAGGGCCTAGATCTGATAGAGTGCCTGATGAACTATGGAATGAGGTTTGTGACATTGTACAGGAGACAGGGACCAAGACCATCCCCATGGAAAAGAAATGCAAAAAAGCAAAATGGCTGTCTGGGGAGGCCTTACAAATAGCTGTGAAAAGAAGAGAAGCGAAAAGCAAAGGAGAAAAGGAAAGATATAAACATCTAAATGCTGAGTTCCAAAGAATAGCAAGAAGAGATAAGAAAGCCTTCTTCAGTGATCAATGGAAAGAAATAGAGGAAAACAACAGAATGGGAAAGACTAGGGATCTCTTCAAGAAAATCAGAGATACCAAAGGAACATTTCATGCAAAGATGGGCACGATAAAGGACAGAGATGGTGTGGACCTAACAGAAGCAGAAGATATTAAGAAGAGGTGGCAAGAATACACAGAAGAACTGTACAAAAAAGAGCTTCAAGACCCAGATAATCATGATGATGTGATCACTGACCTAGAGCCAGACATCTTGGAATGTGAAGTCAAGTGGGCCTTAGAAAGCATCACTAGGGGGGAGGAGCTAAGATGGCGGACGAGTAAGACGGGGAGAATACTTTCTCCTCCACAAATCCATTAAAAGAACATTTGAATGCTGAATAAACTCGATAAAACAACTTCTGAATGCCGGCAGAGGACATCAGGCACTTAGAAAGACAGCTCATTGTCTTCAAAACGAGAAAACGAGCCCTGCGGTAACTCCTTTTGCGGAGAACTGGCGCGGACACCAGCATTTGCTATTGGCAAGTGGGGGCTGGGCTAGGAGGAGCGGCGAGGCCTGCATTGCTTTGAGAAAGGATTTGGCCTGGCTATCTCGGGCGCTATCTGAGCGAAATAACCAGACTGTCGGTTATCTACTACATCAAAGGCCAGCCCTAACTTGGGACACCACCAGGACTACTTACGGAACAGGGGGCTGCACAGAGTTGGCCGGCTGCAGGCCATCCCACTCCGGTGACAGGCAACCAGGGCCAGAGGCGGGCAATTACAGCCCTAGAGAGACACTGTCTAACGGAACTGTGAGTAGGTTTCAGTGCTGACTCACGCTTCTTGGGGCTCTGGATGGTCAACATCTGCCTGAGAAAGTGCGCTGCTTGTATACCCAGAAAACTGAGTGGCGGAGAGGCGATAAGTCGCAGCACCTGCGCTCGCTGAACATTTCATCACCTGCGCTACTCGGATCTGGGAAGGGCATAAAACGCAGACTGAACCAAGTCTGTGCTTCTGAGGATTATCTGAGTGCCTGAACCTGGCCGGTTTAGATTTGGGTGTTCATCTCCGCCCCCTCTGTAACAAGGCAGAGATCAGATATTGAAAAGACCTGTAAACCGCCTCAATAAAGAGAATTCAACAAACTACCAGAATATAGTAAGGATACTCTAAATTTGGCAATTTTAACAAAATGAAGAGACAAAAGAATACCCAGCAGCTAAAGGAACAGGGTAGATCCCCACCAATCCAAACCAAAGAGGAAGAGATAGGGAATCTACCTGATAAAGAATTCCGAATAATGATAGCGAAATTAATTCAAAATCTCGAAATCAAAATAGAATCACAGTTAAAGAGTCTGGAGACAAGGATTGAGAAGATGCAAGAAAGGTTTAACAAGGACCTAGAAGAAATAAAAAAGAGTCAACACATAATGAATAATGCAATAAATGAGATCCAAAACACCCTGGAGGCAACAAATAGTAGAATAACAGAGGCAGAAGATAGGATTAGTGAACTAGAAGATAGAATCCTAGAAATAAATGAATCAGACGAGAAAAAAGAAAAACGTATCAAAAGAAATGAGGACAATTTCAGAAACCTCCAGGATAACATCAAACGCTACAACATTCGAATCATAGGAGTTCCAGAAGAAGAAGATAAAAAGAAAGATCATGAGGAAATCCTTGAGGAGATAATAGTTGAAAACTTCCCTAAAATGGAGAAGGAAATTACCACTCAAGTTCAAGAAATCCAGAGAGTCCCTAACAGGATAAACCCAAAGCGAAACACCCCAAGACACATATTAATCAAATTAACAAAGATTAAATATAAAGAACAAATATTAAAAGCAGCAAGGGAAAAACATCAAATAACTCACAAGGGAATTCCCATAAGGATAACAGCTGATCTTTCAATAGAAACTCTCCAAGCCAGGAGGGAATGGCAAGACGTAATTAAAGTGATGAAGGAAAATAACTTACAGCCTAGATTATTGTATCCAGCAAGGATCTCATTCAAATATGAAGGAGAAATCAAAAGCTTCACAGATAAGCAAAAGTTGAGAGAATTTTGCACCACTAAACCATTTCTCCAACAAAAACTAAAGGACATTCTCTAGAGCAATACAATAATAGTGGGAGACTTTAACACCCCACTCATATAATCTGGCTGTAATAGACAAAGTAAAGAGGAAAACATATTTACCTATGAGCCTCCAAAAATTCAGTTCACTCAGGAGAGCTTAAAAAAAAAAAAAAAAAAAAGACTTATTTGCTCACTCTGTGGAGGTTTATTGACTATTTTGTGGGTTTGGTACCACTTTGGGAAGTAGGCAGGAAGAGGTGACAAATGTGATCCTGTCCTAAATAATATATTGTGGTAAAGATAGACTTACCAATACAAAATACCAAGATGTGCCTAAAGATGAGGACACCCAAACTGGACTTTTTGTTTCCTGAACTTTTCATTTCGAGAACAAACCTCCTAATATAAGATGAACTCACCATGATTTTTTTTTAAGTGTTCTTTGTGATTAAAAACAGAAAGCCATTGGTTAAGAAATTACATATACTCCTCCCCACCATCACTCCCCTTCTTTCTTCCCATTTCCCTCCCACCCTCATTGATCCTTTCCCTTGTCCATTTTCCCCTGCAAAAATTAAAAAAAAATTAAAAAAATTAAAAAAAAAAAAAAAAAAAGAAAGCATCACTAGGAACAAAGCTAGTGGAGGTGATGGAATTCCAGTGGAGCTATTCCAAATCCTGAAAGATGATGCTGTGAAAGTGCTGCACTCAATATGCCAGCAAATTTGGAAAACTCAGCAGTGGCCACAAGATTGGAAAAGGTCAGTTTTTATCCCAATCCCAAAGAAAGGCAATGCCAAAGAATGCTCAAACTACCGCACAATTGCACTCATCTCAAACGCTAGTAAAGTAATGCTCAAAATTCTCCAAGCCAGGCTTCAGCAATATGTGAACCGTGAAGTTCCTGATGTTCAAGCTGGTTTTAGAAAAGGCAGAGGAACCAGAGATCAAATTGCCAACATCCCCTGGATCATGGAAAAAGCAAGAGAGTTCCAGAAAAACATCTATTTCTGCTTTATTGACTATGCCAAAGCCTTTGACTGTGTAGATCACAATAAACTATGGAAAATTCTGAAAGAGATGGGAATACCAGACCACCTGATCTGCCTCTTAAGAAATCTGTATGCAGGTCAGGAAGCAACAGTTAGAACTAGTCATGGAACAACAGACTGGTTCCAAATAGGAAAAGGAGTACGTCAAGGCTGCATATTGTCACCATGTTTATTTAACTTATATGCAGAGTACATTATGAGAAATGCTGGACTGGAAGAAACACAAGCTGGAATCAAGATTGCTGGGAGAAATATCAATAACCTCAGATATGCAGATGACACGACTCTTATGGCAGAAAGTGAAGAGGGGCTAAAAAGCCTTTTGATGAAAGTGAAAGTGGAGAGTGAAAAGGTTGGCTTAAAGCTCAACATTCAGAAAACGAAGATCATGGCATCTGGTCCCATCACTGCATGGGAAATAGATGGGGAAACAGTGGAAACAGTGTCAGACTTTGTTTTTCTGGGCTCCAAAATCACTGCAGATAGTGACTGCAGCCATGAAATTAAAAGACGCTTACTCCTTGGAAGGAAAGTTATGACCAACCTAGATAGCATATTCAAAAGCAGAGACATTACTTTACCAACAAAGGTTCGCCTAGTCAAGGCTATGGTCTTTCCTGTGGTCATGTATGGATGTGAGAGCTGGACTGTGAAGAAGGCTGAGTGCCGAAGAATTGATGCTTTTGAACTGTGGTGTTGGAGAAGACTCTTGAGAGTCCCTTGGACTGCAAGGAGATCCAACCAGTCCATTCTGAAGGAGATCAGCCGTGGGATTTCTTTGGAAGGAATGATGCTAAAGCTGAAACTCCAGTATTTTGGCCACCTCATGCGAAGAGTTGACTCATTGGAGAAGACTCTGATGCTGGGAGGGATTGAGGGCAGGAGGAGAAGGGGACGACAGAGGATGAAATGGCTGGATGGCATCACTGACTCGATGGGTGTGAGTCTGGGTGACCTCCGGGAGCTGGTGATGGACAGGGAGGCCTGGCGTGCTGCGGTTCATGGGGTCGCGAAGAGTCGGACACGACTGAGCGACTGATCTGATCTGAATGAGTGGTTTTGTTGTTGCTGTTAACAAGTCCGTTGAACTTAAAACAAATTGAGAGAGTAGTATTGAAACATATACATTACCATATGTAAAATTAGATAGCCCGTGGAAATTTGCTGTATGATGCAGGGAGCTCAAATCTGGTGCTCTGTGACAAGCTAGAGGGGTGGGATGTGGTGGGAGGTTCAAGAGAAGCAGACATATGTATACTTATGGCTGATTCATGTTGATATATGACAGAAACCAACACAATACTGTAAAGCAATTATCCTCCAAATAAAAATAAATTTGAAATAAAAAAAGAAAATGAAAGTAAAACTTTTAGCAAAACAGCTGTATGGGTTATCTGTCTTGTCTCAATGTTTATTTTAAACATACAATATGCTATCTAAATTTTTGGGGCTAGAAGAGCTGATGTACCATATGTTTCAGGTGTACAATATAGTGATTCACAATTTTTAAAGGTTATATTCTACTTAGAGTTATTATAACATACTGAATGCATTCCCCATGTTGTACAATAGACCTTGTAGCTTATTTTACACCTAGTAGTTTGTACCTCTCACTCCCCTACTCCTATCTTGCCCCTCCCCTTCCCCTCTCCCCACTGGTAACCCCTAGCTTGTTCTCTATATCTCTAAGTCTGCTTCCTTTTTGTTATATTCAGTTATACTTTTTACATTCTACATATAAGCAATATCATATAGTATTTGTTTTTCTTATTCCACTCAGCACAATGCCCTCTAAGTCCATTCATATCCACATTGCTGCAAATGTCAAATGTCATTCTTTTTTATGCCTGAGTAGTATTCCTGCATCTACTTTACCCAGTCATCTGTTGCTGGCTGGCTATCTAATGTTTTTATATTTCAATTCTTGACATCATTTCTCCTTTCACTTTTACCCCATTCGCTAGTCCTTCTCAGTCTCTTTTGTGTCATCCCATTTCTCTTCCCATAACTTAGAAGGGGTCTGGAAGCTTGAGAGGGGTCTGAGTGAGAGGAAAGAACAAGAGTCTTTAATAGAACTTCTCAGGACAGCAGAGGATGCCATGAGAGACCTGCTTTGCTGGAAGTCCCTCATGGCTTGGCCCTCAGGGTTTCCTGATCTTTATCTGTAGGATCTTCAATGCTCCAGAGACACAGACATGAAAAAGACTCTTCTTACACACCCCAATGGCCTTTTGGGAGATACTCACTAGACATGTTGTTTTTAGTACTCAAGAACTGGGATGAATGGCTTAAAAACATTCTCAGCTCCCCTAGCGTGTACTGTCATTGCTGCTACAGGTGAAATAATAATTGTAGTTCTCTGGGGAGGTGAGGTCACAGCATCACAAGGTTTTATTTCAGTGCCTGGCTGTCTCTCTCTCTCACATGTACTGGCTGTGAGGACTCTGGCACTGAGCCCACCCATCCTAGCAGTCAGACGACTCCGGTGAGTACCTTCTTTTTTATTCTGAATATTTCCTGTTTTATTCTGAGCCCTCTCCCACCCATAAGGGCAGGAGTGTATCAAGAATCTGGAGAGGTGCTCATTTCAGAAACAGGATTTTCCCAGGTATAAAGCGGTCCAGTGTACAGAGTCCTTGGGATGCAGGAATAATTCCTAGAGTATGTGCTGAACTCATGGAGAGAGATGGATAGTTCGTGACCCTATATATCAATTCCTGATGCCTTTTAATCCACTCTGAGGAGGATAAGTGCTGTTTTACTCTAGTATATTTTAAAATATATATTTTATATATTTATTTAGGCTGAGCTAGGTCTTAAGTTGTGGCATGAGGGATCTAGCTCCCTGACTAGGGATTGAACCTGGGCCCCCTGCATTAAGAGTGCAGAGTCTTATCCACTGTACCACCAGGAAAGTCCCCATGTAACTTTTTAGAACAAGGGTCCCCAACCTCTAGGATCTGATGCCTGATGATCTGATGTGGAGCTGATGTAATAATAATAGAAATAAAGTGCACAATAAATGTAATGCACTTGAATCATCCTGAAACCATCTCCACCCCCTACCTTCTCCGCCAGGTCTGTGGAAACCACTGTCTTCCACGAAACCTGTCCCTGGTGCCAAAAAGCTTGAAAACCACTGCCTTGGAACATAAGGTTCCTTTCTCACTCCTGTGAGGGACCATGGTGATTCACCATTCACCTCATGCATGCAGGCATCTTTGGTGAAAACTTATGTACAATAATGTTATATCATTTCCCTTAAAGATAACAACTGGTACAGAACAGACTGGTCAGACAACTAGGGAGATAATGGGACACACTTAAGGGAAGTTTAGTTTAAACATGCATCACCTTCCTTATAAATGTTACTAGCTACACTGCCTGTGTCCTGCCTGTTTCACAAGATGGTAGTTTCCTGCATACCAGATGTATGTCTCATTTAGCCTCTGAGCAAATTGATTAGATAACTTGAACCCACTGTCGAAATACCTAGTCTTTTAAGATCAATGACTGTAGTTGTGTAACTCCAGATATGGAAAGAAATAACCAAGGGCCATCATTTCCTGGCTTGTAACAGACTAGCAAGACAGAAGGTCCAGAAACCTTTGGCTACTGTTACAGGGTCTAGACTAGTGATGGCACATTGAGTAGCCCACCAACAAAATCCTTGGTGGACCTAGGAGTGAGCATTCCCAGCTCCTAGCACTGGGGGACAAATTGGTCACAAATGCCTCCCAAACCTTGAAATTAAGACTGAAAGAGAAGGGACTGTACAAATAAAGAATGCTGCCCACCAGCCAATTCTACAAGAACCACGTCAGTCACCGAGGTCACTGACCTACAGCCGCCCTGAGAGGATGAAGTGCACTCTATTCTGGGAAAACTGGCAGAACTGGCCTTCAGAGATGGAGATATTTCCAGGAGAAATGTTTTCATGAACCTGGGTCCTTGCATCTTCCTATAATTAGAAAAGCACTGAAACCATTCCCTGGGATGTCTGCTCCTGGTGACCAGCAGAAACCTTCCACTAAGAAGCATGCTTGACCAGGGATTTCACAGCGGATTTCACAGCCCCTTCCTGCAAATCACATGTAAACTGACCTCTGCCCAGAACAGTTTTCAAAACTCTGGCTGGTAAAGTTGTCTTATTGGTTAATTCTTTAATGCTACAAAAAGATCTTCTTTTTTCCCTCTTAAGCTGAGCACATCATCTGTTTCAAATGGATCCAGTAATTTTATCTCCATGTGGATTAAAAAAAACACCCAAACAGAAACTCCCTGTGCTGATTATGGTGAAACCCTCTTTAAATTAGGCCAAGACTGACAATCTAGGGCTGCCTGGGAGATCCCGGGCTTAGGGCGCCCTGCAGCCAACAGCCACTGGTAGGCGTGGTTTTTTTCTGCTTTGTTCTTCCAGAGGGACACCCACACTCCCCATCCCCCTCCTGCCCTTCTCTGCCCTCTCCTCCGCTAGTCCTGTCTTCCCAGGGCACATGCTCCCTGGCTCCCACCGCCCCTCTCCCCTCCTAGCCTCGCCCCTCCCCTCTCGCTTGTGGACCCTTTTGTTTTCTGGGCGGAGATTCGAAGGGGATTTCAAAGCACCTTACTGCCAAGATAGGGCGTATAGTCTGTTGGTGAATGGGCCAATGGGCCTGACCGCTCCCCATTTTCCAGGAGCACTAAGGATGAGGGAGCTTACTTCAGTCACATTTCCAGAGGAAGGGAGCGTCCCAGGTCAATTCCTTGGTATCCTAGGTCGGTTTGAGACACATACCTCAGTCATTGGGCCTTCAGGCTCCCCTCCTGGTTCCAAGGAGGCGGCCCCAGAGTTTTCCCCTCTGGGTTTTCTCAAGACCCACTTACGCGTCTTGTCTGCATCAGAAAGATAAACTCAGTCTCGTGTAGAATTTTTTTCCTTTGCTCTTAGAGCAAGTGGAAGGCATCAGCAAAGACTCATTATTATCCACCTTAGCAGTCTTTCTTGTGGATTTTTGTGTAGAAAATTGGAAAACCAATGAGAGATCACACTTAACCCATCCCTCCACCCCCCAAAAAAGAAATTAGTCAAAGTCTATTTCAGAAAAAACATTGTGTTTCAGAGCAAAATGATCTCGACAGTTGGAAGCTTCAGATGTGTTATCCTGATACTTCTCTGTTAAATGTTTTTAGGGATTTCCCAGGTTGTCCAGTGGTTAGGACTCTGTGCTTTCAAAGAAGTGGGCACAGGTTCTAGCTCTGGTCAGGGAACTAAGATCGAACATGCCACAGGGTCTGGGGGAAAAAATAACTTTTAATGTCAATCCTAAATTCATACCAAATCTACAATTTAAATATATTCGCTGCACTTGTTTCCCTGCCTCCTGCATGTCATTTGAAATACTTGTATATGAGTCTATTTCAATAATTATTACATTGTTCCTCACAGTTTCATTTAATCCTTTCACTATTAATCAATTATGCCCTATGTAATCAATAATAATTTAGTCTCTCTTTTACAGTGTTTTGTCTCATATCTGTTTCAAAGCCTAGAGTTTAGCCCATCATATTACAGTACAAAGATTTTGGTGGTTACTCACTTTATGCTTGTTCTTGGAATAAAGACAAATGCATCTCTGTTACATCATATTAAGCCATTCTTGCCCCTATAAACCCAAAACTTCGTCTGGGATAATCATTCTTACAGGGTTTTATGGTAGTCGGTGCTTTATTGTCTGATTTTCATTTTAAATATTTATTCATAGGCAACACTGGCCTATAAAAAAATACTTACAGACGTAATTATAAAATTGCTACCATAACAATTATTAATGAAGATAAAAACAGTTAAGAATGGCAAAGGACATCAGTAAAAAAACAACAACAACAACAACAACAAATTACAGGTTTTGAGGATACAAAGAGTAAAACTGACACCCTTTCTTCATGTAGGATTGTGGTGAAGAGGCTTGTCTGCAGCTAGAAAACACTGGTTCCATTTTTCACACGGTCACCTAGGGGGCCGCGAGTGCGCATGGTTCTTACAATCTGTACTTAGGTGCTCCTCCTCTGAAAAATAATAACATCTCAGAGTTGAAGAGTCGATGTTGTTACATACAAAATAATACCACTTATGCAACCAGTTGTTAATGGAAACTATGAATGAGTATTGCTGAATGAAGAACTGTTGTTTAGTCGCCAAGTCCTGCAGGCCGCGAGACTCCTCTTCCATGGGATTTCCCAGGCAAGAATACTGGGGTGGGTTGCCATTTCCTATTCCAGGGGATCTTCCTGACTCAGGGATCGAAGCCGGGTCTCCTGCTTGGCAGGCGAGTTTTTTACTACTGAGCCACCTGGGAAGACCGAGTGAAGAACAGCAGATTTCAATTGCCACGTCACCAAGTAACACAAGGCTCGCATACTCCTGCAATGCCATCTTACTCTGAACACGAACCCTGGGGTCTGGGAGGTGGCAGAGTGGCCTCCAGGGATCTTGCAGTAGGGGTCATCTCCTTATCACAGACTGTAGTCGGAATCTTAGGGAATTTCTTGTTTCTTTATCAGAATGTCACCATTCACCTCAGGGGACACAGGTTAAAACCCCTTGATTTCACTCTTAGGCACCTGATCTTCGCCAACATCTTGGTCCTCCTTTCTAAAGGACTTCCCCAGATGGTGGCAGCCTTTGAGTTGACACATTTTCTCAGTGACCGTGGATGCAAACTCATTTTCTACGTTCACAGGGTGGCTGCGGGGGTGTCTTTCAGCACCACATGTCTCTTAAGTGTCTTACAGGCCATCATGATCAGCCCCAGGAACTCCACATGGACAAGTCTTAAAGGAAAAGCTCCCAAGTACGCCAGCTTCATTCTTTACCTGTGCTGGATTTTGCACTTGCTTGTAAATACATTTGTGTTCACGTATGTGTCTGGGAAATGGAGCAGCATGAACACCACGAAGCAAAAAGATGTGGGATACTGCTCTATTACTCATCTTGAAACAATAACATCCACACTACTAGCAACTTTCTTAAGCCCTCCTAGCACTCTGTCTTTTGGACTCATGACCCTGGCCAGCGGATACATGGTTTTCACCCTGTACAGACATCACCAGCAAGTCCGCCACATTCCTAGGACCAACCGTTCAGCCGGATCCCTACCTGAGATCAGAGCTGCCCAAAGAATCCTTGCCCTGGTGAGCACCTTTCTATCTTTCTACATGCTCTGCACCATTTTTGTGACTTTTATGTTGGTTTTCAATCATCCCAGTTGGTGGCTGATTAATATCTCCTCACTAACACGTTCATGTTTCCCCACCGTCAGTCCCTTTCTTCTCATGAGTCCAGACACCTGTGTATCCGGGCTCTGCTCTGCCTGCTGCAGAAGGAATAACCCAGTCCCTAATAGGGTTAGAAAGCTCTAAATTTTGCACTTGTATTCACAGTGTAAAATTCTTTATTCATTCAGTTTTTGCTGTGTCCAGCCCAACAATGAGCTGTCACATCACAGAGTGGTGAGCAGCAGACTGTCTTCAGAAGTTAAAAAATCTATTGGTTGGTACAACCACTATGGAGACCGGTATGGAGGTTCCTTAAAAAACTAAAAATAGAACTGCCATATGATCTAGCAAGTCCACTCCTGGGCATGTATCTAGAGAAAACCATAATCTGAAAAGATATATGTGTCCCCATGTTCACAGCAGCACTATTTATAACAGCCAGGACACAGGGCAACCTAAATGTCCAACAGAGGAATGGATAAAGAAGATGTGGTACAATGGAATACTACTCACTCACGAAAAAGAAAAAAATAATGCCATTACAGCAATATGGAGGGACCTAGAGATTATCATACAAAGTAAACTCAGAGAAAGACAAATATCATATATCAATTATATGTGGATTCTTTAAAAAATGATACAAATGAACTTATTTACAGAAGAGAAACAGACTCACAGACGTCAAAAAAAAACTTATGGTTACCAAAGGGGAAATGTGGCAGAGAGGATAAATTAAGTTTGGGATTAACATATACACACTACTATATATGAAATAGATAATCAACAAGGACCTACTGTATAGCACAGGGAACTAAATGTTCTGTAATAAGCTCTATGGGAAAAGAATCCAAAAAAGAATGGACATATGTATAACTGAGTTACTTTGCTGTACACCTGAAACTAACACATTGTAAATCAACTATACTCCAATACAAAAAATTAAGCAAAAAAAAAAAAAAAGAGTCTAAGTAACATACACAAAAAATAAAATATATTCAAGACATTGAACCAGTTATTTACTAAGTAAAATGTCATTAATATCATTTTCATGAGCTGTTTCAATGTAAGACTTCAGAGACAAGGAATCTGTTGTAAAAAGTGTGGCCTGTGATTATTTGAAGATAATATAAAGTTTCTCTTAGTAGGTGTATTTCAATCTAATAAAAATTTCCCTACAATTCAGGAGGCAGTGAAATGTGAGAATAGTTTATGGAAAGAAAGAGGCTTTGGTTTTGATTTACATACCTAGGATGGATCTGGATGGGGGAATAACGTGTCAGACGCTGCACTGAAGGGCAGGTTTTACCCTGGGTCCGGAAGATCCCCTGGAGAAGCAAATGGTAACCCACTCCAGTATTTTTGCCTGGGAAATCCAATGGACAGAGGAGCCTGGAGGGCCACAATTCACTGGGTTGCAAAGAGTTGGACATGACTGAGCACACATACACGGTATTTTACTGTTGACCACATTGGGTTTCTTTTGTGTGCCAATGGACACTTGGTTGTGTCCATCTCTTGGCTACAGTAAATAATGTTGCTGTGAACATGCTTATACAAATTTCTTTCTGAGTTTTCTTTTAGTTCTTTGGGGTATATACCCAGTAGCAGAATTTTTGGATCATATGTTAATTCTGTGTTGAATTTTTTGAGGAACTGCCATGAAATTTCCATATTAGTTGTACCATTTCACATTCCAACCAGCAGTGATTAAGGTTTAGTTTTACTACATCCTGCTAACACTTGTTATTAATATTTTATGGTTTTTGTTTTTTAGAAAATAGTTATCTGAATGGATATGAGGTGGCATCTCATTGTAGAATATTTTTAAGATGGAAATTAACAAGCAAAAATAGTAACTGGAGAGACTTCCCTGGTGGTCCAGTGGTAAGACTCTGTGCTCCCAATGCAGGGGCCCAGGCTCAACCCCTGCTCAGGGAACTAGATCCCACATGCCACAACTAAAAATCCCACAACAAAGACTGAAGACACTATGTGCCACAATTAAGACGTGGTGCGGCCAAATAAATATTAAAAAGAATAAAAATATCAATTGGATGTTGGGATATTTAGAGGCTGAAATATTTTGTTAAATGCTATCTCAGTAAGTTTGATGGAGGACAGGAGTCAGTTTGAATTTCCATGTCCTCTATCGGGCTTCCCTGGTAGCTCAGTGGCAAAGAATGCACCCACCAATGCAGGAGTTGAGGGTTCAATCCCTGGGTCGGGAAGATCCCCCGGAAAAGGAAATGGCAACCCACTCCAGTATTCTTGCCTGGGAAATACCAAGGACAGAGGAGCCTGGTGGGCTACAATCCACGGGGTTACAAAAGAGCCAGACACTGCTTAGTTACTAAACAACAGTGATCACTGAGCTCCTACTTTGTGCCAGGCAGTGTTCCAAATGCTCAATAGCTACCATTTCATGTCCTTGAAACAACCCGGCATTGTTCCTCCTGTCCTCCACTGAGGAAATATATCTATGGTGGAATCTTTACTATTTCTAGAAAAGCAGAGGAGCAGGGTGGGGGCTCAGATAGTGAAGAGATCTGTCTGCAAAGCATGAGACCAGGGTTCGATCCCTGGATTGGGAAGATCCCCTGAAGAAGGGAATCCCAACCCCCTCCAGTGTTCTTGCTTGTAGAAACCCATGGACAGAGGAACCTGGAGAGCTACAGTCCATGGGGCTGTAAAGAGTCAGACATGAGCAACTAACATACACAAACGGCGTGGGGTATATGGCCTTTTCATTTATATGGATTTTTCTTTAGGTAAAGATCCAAGGGAACAAAGCAGAAGAATAAAAACGTGGGAGAAATGGACAATTTCTCAATCATACACAAAGATTAGAATATACCCTTTATTTGTGATCACTAGATTTGAGGAGCCAAAAAATTTAAAGGAGTTTCAACAATAAACAATATATTCAAGCTTGTGTAACATATATATGTATATATAATGTGTATGTGTGTGTATATTAATTCATATATATATATATATATGAATTCCTTGGAGGTTCAGTGGTTGAAACTCCTTACTTCCTCTGCAGAGAGCATAGGTTCAATCCATGGTTGGGGAACTAAGATCCCAGATGCTACACAGTGAGGCCAAAAGCAATTAAAAAAAAAAAAAAAAAAAGATGGTACCTGGCTTATTTTGAAGTGGCAAAGCATGTAAGCAGTCCCCAGAACTTGGAAACAGCAAGGAAACAAATTTCTCCTAGTTCTGTTAAGATACTCATTTTAGACTTCTGACCTGAACTGGAAGACAATTTGTTTTAATCCACTTAGTTTGTGGTAATTTCTTACAGCCTGATGAAATACAATGTGTATTTTAAGACAAGAAAAAAATTAAACATTAAATATTGTTTAGGCCTCCTTCCTCCCTCCCTAATGTGCAGTGTGCACCTGTGTTACACATGAACCACAGTTCCTCAGGGATGGCCGTGCCTGCCCAACCAACAGAAAAGGCCTGATATTCTCCCTTTCTTTTGGAACTAGCAATTTTCTATATGAGGTCCTGGTGACCTGCTGTTCACTTTGAATGTACTTACCTGGACCATGTATCCTTGGTGAACTTCATGTAAAATCTCAGTAGGTCTGGGCTTCCCTGGTGGTCCAGCAGTTAAGAATCCACCTGCCAATGCAAAGGACACGGGTTTAATTCCTGGTCCGGGAAGGTCCCACATACCACAGGGTAACTAAGCCACAACTACTGGAGCCCGTGTGCCCTAGAGCCTGTGCTCCACAACAAGAGAAGCCACCACAATGAGAAGCCTGCAACTAGAGAAAAGCCTTTGTGCAGCAATGAAAATCCAGAGCAGTCAAAAATAAAATGTTAAAACAATTTTTTAAAGTATGTCATTTTGACGTACAATCCTTTGTCTCAAAAATGTTTGTGACTGTCCTTGAACTCTTTAACAGTTGGAACAGTTGTCAGAGCTTTTTGAGAATCTACTTCCTGGATTATAATCTGCAGTTTGGCTCAAATAAATTCCCTTTTCTTCTTGATAACTGAATTTTTGTCTGCAAGCTGCACTAGGAAACTACTGAAATGATTACAGATACACAAGTCCAAAGAATCTACAAAAATCTCTAGAATAAGTGAGATTAGTAAATTCTGAGGATACAATATCAACATTCAAAAATCTACTGTATTTCTGCTGCTGCTAAGTCACTTCAGTCGTGTCCAACTCTGTGCGACCTCATGGACTGCAGCCTACCAGGTTCCTCCGTCCATGGGATTTTCCAGGCAACAGTACTGGAGTGGGGTACCATTGCCTTCTCCTGTAACTGCATAGTGTATTTCTATATTTATATACATTCTGTATTTCTACATAGTAGCAATTAACACATGGAGACAAATTAAAAATAACATGTCCAATTGTTCAAAAAGTATAGAAATGTGCTAAACAAAGTGTTGATGGGATTTTGATGCTGATATTTATAAAATACTGGTGAAAGAAACCGAAGAACAGACAAATAAAGACATACAACAGCCATTTATTGGAAGGCATAACACAGAAACACTGTCAAATGACTGCAAACTGGTAAGACATTTTCTATCAAGATATTTTGTAGAAACAAAAAGGATTTTTCTATAACTTACATGGAAAGAACTAGAATAACAAAAACATCTGAAGAAGAATAAATTGTTTGGAGTCAACTCTCATTCAAGACTTCCAACATGCTAAAAAGTATTCAAGACTGTGATGTCTGTGGAGTAAGACATACAGGTCAAAGAAACAAAACAGAAAACCCAGAAACAGCCCCCACACAAGTACTTCCAACTGAGTCTGACAAGGTACCAAGGAAACCAGATGGACAAAGAATTTGAAAAATTATACCCTAGCAACTGATTTCCCATACTAGGGAAAATAATATGAAAGAACCTCCACCAAAACTTCACACTTGTACAAATATTAGTTTAAAATTGGTCATAGCTTTAAACATGAAATGTAAAACCGTCATACTTTACATTGTAAGAGATTCAGGAAAAAAACCATAGGATAATATCCTCAGGACCTATCTAAGTTTGAACATATTTTTTTCTGCAGTCTGCAATACTTCAGATTAAATTTGAGATTTAGTCATTCCTCACGTGAATGCTCTGAGGCAGATTGTTATGAAAAGTCATGAAGAAATTTAAAATATTCATTATGTTTATAAGGTTTCTTTCCATTAATGAATTCTTTGGTGAATTCTGATGGGATACTGTTGCTGAAAGGCCTTTCCATACTCAGTAAGTCTGTCTGGTTTCTCCCTAGTTTAAGTACTCTCAGGACATCAAAGGCATGAATGCTTAATAGGAAACCTTCCCATATTCATTCCATTTGTAAGGCTGCTCTCCAATAGGAATGTTATGGTGTTCTTTAGTTTTGATTTTTATACACACATTACATTTTTGTGGCTTCATCAAAGGTGTATGATTCTGGATGTCTAGTAAGCTATGAATCTGTATAAGTCCTCTGTCCTATATGTAATATTGATATAATTTCTCTTTAGTATGGACTATCTGGTGTCAATTTATGCTAGAACTTACAATAAGCACTTTGTGACACTCATCACATTGGTCAGGTTACTCCCTAGCATGAATTCTCCGATGACTCATGAGGCTTGAGTTTTGAGTGAAGACCTTGCCACACTCGTCACATTTGTAAGGTTTCTCTCCAGTGTGGATTTTCTTATGTCTATTGAAGTTTGAACAGTGAATAAAGGATTTGCCACACTGATCACATTTGTAGGGTTTCTCTCCAGTATGAATTCTGCGATGACTGGGAAGGCTTGAACTCTGACTGAAGACCTTGCCACATTCATTACATTTGTAAGGTTTCTCTCTAGTGTGGGTTACCTGATGATAAGTCAGACTCGAATACACACCAAATGCTTTGCCACACTCGTTACACTGGTAGGGTTTCTCCCCAGTGTGAATTCTCCGGTGACTTACGAGGCTGGAGTTCTGAGTGAAGACCTTGCCACACTCATCACACTTGTAAGGCTTCTCTCCAGTATGCATGACCTGATGTCTGGTGAGATGTGAGCTCTGGTTAAAGGCTTTGCCACACTGATCACATTTGTATGGTTTCTCTCCAGTATGGATTCTGCGATGATTGGTAAGGCTTGAACTCTGACTGAAGACTTTGTCGCATTCATTACATTTGTAAGGTTTCTCTCTAGTGTGGACGACCTGGTGATAAATAAGACTTGAAAGCACACTGAAGGCTTTGTCACACTCATTGCACTGGTAAGGTCTCTCTCCGGTATGGATTCTGCGGTGGCGTACAAGGTGTGAACTGTAACTGAAGCCCTTACCACACTCTTCACACTTGTGATGCTTCCCTCTCGTGTGGATTCTTTGATGTCGAGTGAGATGTGAGTTCTGATGAAAGGCTTTGCCACACAGGTTACACATGTGAGGCCTCACCCCTCCATGGGTCACCTGATGGCTGGGGCGCTGGGAGCCGTCATGAACTGCTTTGTCATCCTGGTTGCGTCTGTAAGGGTCTTCCCGAACGTGTGCTTTCTGGTCTTGTATGAGTAGTGGAGATTGCCAGAAACTGATGCCATATCCATTAGAAACATTGATTTGGACAGGAGGAACAATTCTTGGAAGTACTGAAAAGGAGGCTCCTGTGTTGCCAGCCTTCTCAACCTGATGACACACATAAAACTGTGCTTCAGCTGGGAAGACAGGCAGTCCAGTCAGATATGACGGAAAGCTTAGTGCCAGCCTGCTTTCAATTGGCTCATTTCCTTCGTCTCTTTGACAAGTGAGATTTTTTGGATGGGTGGCAGGCACTCCCTTCTGATTACTTTTGTCACTTTCCCGTGGGTACACGTTTTTCTGGATTTTCTGGCAGCCATGGTCCTTGGTGTCATGGCTTTTGTGTCTTTCCGGCAACACTGTCTGCAAGATCCCTCCTGTGTGACCGCTCTGTTTTGGTGCTGATCCCTTCAACACACGTTTAGGAGAGGTATCTGCAAGACAAACAGAATCGCATGTCTCCTGTTAATTATAGCTGGGAAAGAAAATTTCACATGGAAGAACATGGTATTGTACCGAAAGGACAACATGCTTTGGACAGGTAAGAAATGGTGCAACCCTGATCTTTCCTTTTTGGCAACACACCAATAAGAAATGGTGTAACCATGATCTTTCCTTTTTGGGAACACACCAGGAATACTGGCAGGAGGTGCACACAAATATTGTTTGATTCTACTCATATGAGTCAAATAGTCAAAGTTACAGAGTCAGAAAGTCTTTCCAGTTACAGGGACGAGGTGTGTTGGGGGCAGGAGGTGTGGGGAGGGGGAATGGGGACTTAATGTCTAATGTGGACAGAGTTTCACTTTAGGAAAGTGAAAAATTTGGGAGATGGATGGTGAGAGTTACACAATGAAGTGAATGTACGTAGTGCCACTGAACTGTATAGTTGTGTGCATGCATGCTAAGTCACTTCAGTCGTGTCTGACTCTTTGTGACCCTGTGGACTATAACCCACCAGGCTCCTCTGTCTATGGGATTTTTCAGGCAAGAATACTGTGTGTGTTGCCATGCCCTCCTCCAGGGGATCTTCCCAACCCAGGGATCAAAGCTCTCTGACTTCTTCTGCATTGGCAGCCCGGTTCTTGAACACTAGTGCCACCTGGGAAGCTTGAACTGCAGTTAAACATGGTTAAGATAGTATGGTTTATGTTCTGTGACTTCTACCATAATTTAAAAAAGTGAAAGAAAAAAAAAGGGTGATTACATGTAATTCAAATTAATTTTAGGGAAGACTACTTTAAATAATCAATGGCTGAAAACCTCAGCATGCAAACTTACGTTAGTCCTGACAGGGGTATTTTGGCATCATGACCTAAACCCACATATTACTTCACAGAAAACATGGCTGCTTCATATTTGAATAAAGAACAATATTACACAGTAACAATCTTACTGCTCTCCAGGCAAGAATACTGGAGTGGGTAACCATTCCCTTCTCCAGGGGATCTTCCCCACTCAGGGATTGAACTCAGGCCTCCTGCATTGCAAGAAGATTCTTTACTATCTGAGCCACCAGGGAAGCCCATATTATATACGTTTACTATATATTTAACGTACAGTAATAATGCTAAAGCATAGTACTCTAATGGTAAATAAGCCATAACAAATTTAATTAGTGAGTAATATAAGTAAATGGCACTTTAGAATTTGAAAACCATATCTGCCCTGTGGAAATGAGGAAGAATTTAATAAAATGTTATAAAAATAAAATACTCTGAATGCCACTTCTAAAACCATATTCACTTAGAATGGCCATTCTGCAACATGAACAAATGGTGTGAGTCGATTATACTGTGAAATACATCCTGAAAAATCATTATCTATAGGTTATAATGAAGATCAGTAAACAGTGATAAACCATAACGGAAAAAAAAACATGAAAAAGAATGTATATAGCTGTATAACTGAATCACTCTGCTGAACAGCAGAAATTAACACAACATTGTAAATCAAGTACATGTAAATCAAGAGAGACAATTAAAAAAAAAAAGACTGGAGGGTAGGGAGCAAAGGGCATGTGGGCAGTGTTTGTACCTGCCAATCTGTGGGAAGATCAACGCACTTGGGCACATAAAACATCGACCCAGGAAGAAAAGAGAAACTGACTTAGCAAGTAGTATGATACTGTCCTTTCTTAACTGTATGACATAGGGCCAAAAGGAAGAGATTTAAAAGATAGGGAGTGTGATGAAAAGGGAAGAAACCAGGCCAAGAAACACAGACTAGAATAACTGCTGTCAGGGACTGGGGGCGACAGAAATGAGGAGGGGTTGATAAAAGGGCTCACAATTTCCATCATAAGACGAACAAGCTCTGAGGATTTCACATATAACATGATGACAACAGTGAATAATATTAATACTATAAACTGAAATGTGCTGAGAGAGTAGAACTTAAGTGTTCTCACCAAAACAAAAAATAAAAGTAACATGTGAGGTAATTTATGTGTTAAGTGACTTCCTGGAAACCTATTCACAATGTACATGTATATCAAGTCACTGTGTTGTACAGTTTAAATATACTATAACTTTATTTGACTATACCTCAATAAAGCTAAAAAACTTCGCTGGTGGTTCAGTGGTTGATTTTCAACTCCCAATGCTGGGGGCCTGGGTTCGATTCCTGGTTGGAGAACTAAGTTCCTGCATGCCACACAACACAGCTTCCCCCCACCACAATCCAAAAATTCATCCACCAGCTGCCTGATTTTGAATGCATAGGGCATAGTATATAATATGCAGATACCTAGCCATCTTCCAAGAATTTCTGAATCAAAAGCTCAGGGGTAGAAAAGAGGGAACTGGATATTTTTTATTTGTTATAAGGTTTGATGCATATTTGAGCTCTGGCATCACCCTCGACCATGAAATGGGAAGGTCATATGAAGAAAGGACAAGTTCAAACTCCTGCTGCATTAGGAAGCTTTTCATGTCTGAGTCAACAGGGCTCTGAGCTCAGTCAGGCAATGCAGGCGCCCCCAAGAGGCACAGGAGGAACAATGCAGAGCTACCCATGGGCAGATTCCAACTTCTGGAGGGAAGTGATCCTCACCCACAGAGAGCAGGTTTCTGAGGGTCTCCACCATCACTTCTCTGTACAAGGCCCTCTGAGCAAGGTCCAGGCATTCCCACTCCTCAGGAGTGAATTCAATGGCCACATCTTTGAATGTCAACTGTCCCTGAAACAAAAACACATTTCACCAACGGGCCCACCAGGAAAGTCTTATTTTCACACAAAATGAGAAAAGGAGAGAGGTGTAAGGACTGATTTTGACTAAAGTGAGTGTGGTTACAGATTCACTAAAGGTACTTTTGAGCAAATTATGTGTCTCTGATTTTGGTTTATTATACTTTTCCACGAGAGGTTATAACAGCCTCTAAATCAGTATATATTTCCCAGTTTTGTGGACAATACAAGAAACACACACACACAATCGACACAAGATTATCTGTATAGAAGTGTGAGACAGTATGTTCCACACACCAAGTATATTCAATGTTAAGATGAACTAGAGCAGCAATGAAATCTTTAGAGATGATAGTGTCTATAGTGACTTTAAAGAAACTGTGATGACAGCAACAGGGATCTCATAAAGTGAACACTTCTCAGGTGCTATGCATTCCTTTAAATGCTTTGCATGTACTAACTCGTATAACAACATAATAGCAAATTTTAAAAGATCTGAAAAGAATCTAAAAATAATGGATATTTGTATATGTATAACTGACTCAATTTTCTGCACACCCCAAAACTAACACAATATTGTATATCAACTATCCTTCAATAAAATTAAAATATCAAAATAAATAGATAAGCAAGTAAATCAGTAAATAAATAAATGAAAAACAAAACAGAAACAGACTCATAGACATAGAAAACAAGCTTCCAGTTACCAAAGGGAAAATGTGGCATGAGCAGGGGGCGGAACTGTGTGTGTATACACACTGCTGCTGCTGCTGCTAAGTCGCTTCAGTCGTGTCCAACTCTGTGTGACCCCATAGACGGCAGCCCACCAGGCTCCCCCATCCCTGGGATTCTCCAGACAAGAATACTGGAGTGGGTTGCTACTGCCTTCTCCAATGCATGAAAGTGAAAAGTGAAAGGGAAGTCGCTCGTCGTCCGACTCTAGTGACCCTACAGACTGAACCTCCAGGCTCCTCCATCCATGGGGTTTTCCAGGCAAGAATACTGGAGTGGGGTGCCACTGCCTTCTCCAATGCATGAAAGTGAAAAGTGAAAGGGAAGTCGCTCAGTCGTGTCCGACTCTTAGTGACCCTACAGACTGAAACCTACCAGGCTCCTCCATCCATGGGGTTTTCCAGGCAAGAATACTGGAGTGGGGTGCCACTGCCTTCTCTGATACACACTACTATGTATACAATAGATAAACAACAAGGACCTGCTGCATAGTACAAGCAACTCTGCTGAATACTCTGAAATAAGCTAAATGGGAAAAGAATAGACACATGTGTATGTGTAACTGAATCACTTTGCTGTATACCTGAAGCTAACACAACACTGCTATTCAACTATACTCCAATATAAAATAATTAAAAACAAATTTTTTAAAATAAAAAGATCTAGTCCCATACATCTGAAGGCAGCGACAATTGTGTCACAGACATTCTAAGAAATCTGCCTCAGGTCAAACAGCTAAAGATGGGAGAGCAAGCATATAAACCCAGGTGTTTAGGTTCTAGAATTAAATGTAAAAACTTAAGTCATATAAAATCATCAAAGGTACATTGACAGAAGGTTTCTTGAGCAAACTTGAAACAAGTTCAAGGCTAACAACCTAGAATGGCATAAAATGTCATCACGCACACACACAGAAATACATTAATTACTCTTATTTAACTCATGAATGTCACTGTGTGGTATTTTAAGACATATTTAATGAAAAATATGTAAGATATAATTTCACAACTCAATACCATATAACGTATATAGACATAATGATATGTATTTTATAAAAACCACAGGCTTGCACACCTGTGCATTCATGCACACATGTATATGCACTTAAACTTACTGAAATAAAAGGAATTGTCTCTCTATGACCACAATGGAGCCTTTTCAAGTTTCTTCATCACTGAGTCATGAGGATCTAAGTTGAGACAACAGGCCGTGAGGGAAGGCCCCGCGTGAGTGTGCGTGTACAGGAGTCAGACAGGATACTCCAGAGTCAAACAAGATTCGCGAGTCCGGAGAAGGGCATTTCAGGAAGGACAGGTGGTAAATCAACTGAGAATATGACTTTACCTTTACCTGAGAAAGAGCCATTACCTGTTCTTTCCTCTTCCTCCTCGTCTGGGTTTCTTCCTCAGGCATCGTGAGACTTTGGAAGTCAGTCTTGAAAGTGGAAAACATGTTATTTAATGCTTAGAGCCAACATACCCCCTTCCTGAGCCCCAACCACACACACAGGGAAGCCCTCACCACGTGAAACAGACAGTCCACTGTGCCCATTGTCTCAGGAGGGATGTAGGACGGTCAACTCCTGCACAGAGACCAACACGGGACTTTCCGACACTTTCCCTTGGATCACACTGCCCCCCTGATTAGGCCTCATGTACACAGAAGCAGGGAGCACCTCTGCTGACCCCACGATGCCGTTCAGGTCACACAGTCCCACTCAGAGCAGAGCGCCCTCCCCTCCCCCAGGGCCTGATCTCAGTCTCAGAAGTGGAGGCTAAGAGCCCTGGTGCTCAATGCAGGATCCAGACTGGAATCATCTGCAGCTCTGTGCACATTCCTGGCTTCCCAGGTGGCACGAGTGGTAAAGAACCTGCCTGCCAATGCAGGAGACTTAAGAGATGCAGGTTTGACCCTGGGTTGGGAAGATCTCTTGGAGAAGGAAATGGCAACCCACTCCAGTATTCTTGCCTGGAAAATCCCATGGACAGAGGAGCCTGGTGGGTTACATTCCATGGGGTCTCAAAGAGTCAGACATGACTGAGGTGACTTGGCATGCACACACGCAAACATTCCTGTGGCTAGGCCCCACGCAACTGTCTGAGGAGAGTCTCTGATGGGAAAAGGGGCACAAACCTGTCTATGCAAAATGCTTCATGGACCTAACATGAAGGCTGGGTGGCACACCACTCAGAGGCACACCCAGCATGGCCCCACGTTCTGTGTCTCTCTGACCCGTGGTGAACTGATGTCACCAGGAACCAGCCACAGAAGGGGAAGGAGCAGAAGAAAACACACAAAGCAGGCCTTACAGAACAGAGGTGGGGGTAAGGGCGGGGCTGGCATGGGCGTAGGGAGCTCAGAGATGGCTGCACTCAGAAGGTGAGCTCAGAGATGGCTGCACTCAGAAGGTGACATCAGAACAAAGACCTGGGGGAGGAAGCCATCTACATCTGCTGGGCCAGAGAGTTCTAGGCAGAGGGACATTCCCTTAAGGGCCCTGAGCTGGTAGCAAACTTGGGGCTGGAAGGGGAAAGAGAGCTGTGCCTTTGTAGCAGGGGAAGGGGAGGGGGAGACAGGAGTGGCAGCCAGAGAGGCACGGGGTGGGGAACCCAAAGAGGAAGGACCAAACATTCTTCTCCCATCACTTAAGAAAATTTTGAAAACTATGTGTTCCTTCTTTCACTTTAAGTAAACATCTGATCTTTGCTTTACCTTATACAGTAAAACATTTATAAATTATGGAGTATGTATGTCAAAGCATGCTGAGATATTCACCTAAGCCTTGGAAAGTACAGGGTTGCCCTTAAGCAACCTTAAGGAGGGCGGCAGGGGGAACAGGACTGGAGGTGGGCAGGACCAGTTCTGGACAAGTTAAGGCCGAGATGCCTGTGGGTCATTCCAGCAGAAATACTGAGGAGAGAGCCGGATGCAGGACTAACAGTTTAGGGCAGAAGTCTGGATGGAAAGGATAAACTGGGAGACAAGCAGGTGGGGTTGAAAGCCATTTGATGAGATGATGAGCAAAGGCAGCAGGTGTAGACAGAGAAGAGGTTCACAGACTAAGCCTTGGGATGCTCCCATATTCAGTGACCAGGGAGTTCAGGAATTCATCAGATGAAACTAAGAAGTGAACAGGGAGGGGAGAAGAAAATAAAACAAATAGGCAGATAGGCTTGTAGAGGTTAGTCAGATATCCTCAAAACCAAGGTCTCAAGGAAAAGGCAATGATGACCGGTGGCACCTGTGGCTGACGGGAAAAGCAAATGTGCCCAGGAAGTTAAATACTGGCCTTAGAAATCAGGTGCTGCTGGGAAGGTAAACTGGTGAAGCCACTATGGAAAACAGTAGGGAGGTTCCTCAAAACACCAAAAATATAGCTACCAAATGACCCAGAAATCCCACTCTTGAGCATATATTCAGATAAATTTACAAGACATGGAAGCAGCCTAAATGTCCATTGACTGAGAAATGAATAAAGAAGATGGAATACTTAGGAATATTACTCAGGCATAAAAAAGAATGAAATAATACCATTTGCAATAACATGGATGGACCTAGAGATGATCATACTAAGTGAAATAAGCCACAAAGAGAAAGCCCAGGCAACTATATTCAACATCCTATGTTAAACCATAATGGAAAAGAATATGAAAAGAATTTATATATGTGAAAGTGAAAGTGTTAGCTGCTCAATTGCATCCAACTCTTTGCGACCCCATGGACTGTAGCCCACCAGGGTCCTCTGTCCATGAAATAATCGAGGCAAGAATATGGAGTGGATAGCCATTCCCTTCTCCAGGGGATCTTCCTAACCCAAGGATCAAACTTCTGGGAAGCCTCGCCTCAGATGGTTAAGAATCTGCTTGTGATGCAGAAGATGCCACAGGTTCGATCCTTGGGTGGGGAAGATCCCCTGGAGGATGGCATGCAATCCACTATAGTATCCTGAGTTGGATCACTTTGTTGTACAGCAGAAATTAACATAACATTGTAACTATACTTCAATAAAATAATTTTTTAAGCCAATAGGTCTGTGACTCTGAAAAAGAAAGTGTCAGTGTGGGTAGGGAGCATGTAACCAGTAGACAGTAATCCCCACTCCCCTGGCAGCAAGGAAAGTAGGCTGTGTCTTTCCAACGAGAGTCCCACCTAGTGATGACCACACTAAGGGAAGTAAGCCAGACACAGAAAGACAAACAGTGCATGATACGACTTATATATGGGATCTTAAAGAAAGAAAGACACAGATGAGCTTATTTACAAAACAGAAATAGACCCACATAGGAAACAAACTTACAGCTACCAAAGGTGAAGGGGGGGTAGGAATAAATTAGGAGTTTGGGATTAAAATATTCATTACTATAAATAAAATATAACCAACAAGGACCCACTGTATAACACAGGAAACTCCACTCAATATTTTGTAATAACTTATAAGGGAAAAGAATCTAAAAAAGAATATATATATATATATATATATATATATTTATGAGTCACTGTGCTGTACACTTGAAATTGGGGTGTCCCTGGCGGCTCAGAGGTCAAGAACCTGCCTGCCAATGAAGGAGACCCGCAGAAGACATGGGTTTGGCCCCTGGGTGGGGAAGATCGCTTGCAGGAAGAAACAGCAACCCATTCCAGTATTTTTGCCTGAAAAATCCCATGGACAGAGGAGCCTGGCAGGCAGTCCATGAGGTTGCATAGTTGGACACAACTGAGAGACCAGATGACAACAACAACACTTTAAGTTAACACAATGTAAATCAACTATAGTTAAAAAAAAAAAAAAGTCCCCAGGAGGAGCCTTTCTGCTGCAGGTGTTTTGCTGTGGCGTCACTGCCCTCTGATTCTTCAGAGATCTTTCCCTACGTCATGGCTCTCTTCTGGTGTTTTGCCTCCAGGCCCACTCCCACCAAGTTCTCCCCAGTGAAAACCATCTGCCGGTTGAGCTGTTTGAAGGGCCCCACTGATGCACGTCTAGAATCAGATGCTCTTACAAACTCCCATGGGGTCCCCACACACTCCCCAGATACTCTGTGATGAACCTCCCACCTGTGACAAAATCCCACAAATCCCAGGAATTCATGAATTCACAATGAGCCCAGCGCAGGCCTTGGTTCCAACATCGTAGGATGTCTTTTCACTCGGCCTAATTCCACTTCATTCCTCAAGTGTGACCATGAATTTCCCAATTAAACCCACACCTGCAAATCTCAGTCTCTGCATCTGTGTCCCAGGGAACTTGAGCTAAGATAATAGCACCCCAAGACGCAGCCCCATAACCACCCATTAACCCATCTGCAGGTGTTCTAGGCAGACCTTAGACTGCCTTTCCAATGGTTCTACACTTGCTCCAGGACCCTTGATGTAAGTCCTTGGCAGTTCAGTGTGAGGACTCAGAGCTTTCACTGCAGGGTATATGGGTTCGATCCCTGGTGGGGAACTAAGATCCTGCAAAATGGACAGTGCGGCCACAAACAGCACCACGTAGGGACAGTCATTGCGTGCCCTCCTTCTGATCTCCCTGACCTTTACCGATGACCAGCTGAGTCAAATCATTGCCTCCTGGCTGAACAGGGACTGCAAATGGAAGTTATCCTCTGATACAAATAATTACAAAAATGTACAAGCCTTTTAGAAAGGAGTTTTGCAAATGTCATATTCACGTGCCTAATTTAACTGGATCTTGAATGCATTCTATGAGCAGTGAAGTGAAAGTCGCTCAGTCGTGTCTGACTCTTTGCGACCCCAAGGACCAGAGTCCATGGAATTCTCCAGGCCAGAATACTGTAGTGGGTAGCCTTTCCCTTCCCCAGGGGAGCTTCCCAAGCCAGAGATTGAACCCAGGTCTCCCGCATTGCGGGTAGATTCTTTACCAGCTGAGCCACGAGAAAGCCACACCCAAATATCTCACCCCCTCATCATCCATCTCCAGTTAACTCAGTACTCATCTGGCTCCTTCTCTTTCCACAGCTCCCAGTTCCCCTCTCATCATTTCTACTGGCTTTTACATGTTTTCCTCCCAGGTTTCTGCTGATTTTGGTCTCCTGCTGTTTCTCCCCTTGGCCGAACGATTCCTCCTCTCAGCCTTGTTCTGCTCCACTCTAGGGACTTGTTTCCAGCCCTGTTGTTCTTTCTCCCCAGTCTCCCTGATTGCCTCACATCTTTTGGATTTCTGTCTCTTTCTTCCCCCACCTTTGCTCTCTGCTGTGTTCACTCTTTTCCTGTTATACCTGCCTCATTCCCACCCTCTGCCCCCCCAGGCTCACTCTGCTTTCTCCCTGCTTTTTTCTCCTTCTGCCCCTCTCGTCTCCCATTGTCCCTTCTTTCTGTACCAGCTCAAAGTTGCTCTGTCTGCCCACTCTCTTACCCTTCTCCCCCACTCTAGGTACAGTGCTCTTCTTGTGGATCAGGGGCCTCCTCTCCCTGTTTTGCTTTCCTTCATCTCCCTGGAGAATCCCCCCACCCCAACCTTACTCTAAATAATCTGGATCTTCCTTTTCCCCCCTGCTACTTTCTCAGTTTATTCTTTGACTCTGTGAAACAGAACAAAGAAAATTTCTAAAATGTGGAGTCTGGAGGTTTTCAGGGAAAGGTCTCAGGCACTACCACTGGGATTCAATTACAGGGACTGTTCCTGGTGGTCCAGTGGTTAAGAATCCCCCTTGCAATGCAAAGGATGACAAGGGTTCGATACCTGGTGTGGGAACTAACATTCCACACGGCCCAGAGAAGGGAAGCCCACAAGTCACAGCAAAGATTTCTGGCGCTTCAACTAACACCCAATGCAGCCGAATAAACAAATATTTCAAAACAGAAAAAGATATTGAGCACTTGGAGGGGGCAGTAAAAAAAAGAATTACAAATGCCAAGAAGACAATTACAAACCCCAACAGGAATTATTCTCCCCGCCCAGGAGCCCAGCCAATGGGAAACACCTTGGCTGTGTTTCCAAACTCTCCACTTTCCTCCAAAGGACTTTTGTTCAAAACAACTACTCCCGACTTTCCTCTTTTTCTCTATAAAGCAAATCTTCATCATGGCTTGTTGGTCTTGTCTATGGTTTTCTGCTACTGTTTGCCTGTCCTGTATTGCAATTCCTTAATAAACCCATTCTGCTGGTAAAATAACTGGCTGTTTTATTTTTTAGGACAATAACCGTTTCTTAGGACTTCCCTGGTGGCTCAGATGGTAAAGCATCTGCCTACAATGTGAGAGATCTGGGTTCAAACCCTGGGTCAGGAAAATCCTCTGGAGAAGGAAATGGCAACCCACTCCAGTACTCTTGCCTAGAAAATCCCATGGCCAGAAGAGCCTGGTAGGCTACAGTCCATGGGGTCGTAAAGAGTCGGACACAACTAAGTGACTAAACATCTATTCTTCACTGTGGCATCTGTGGATGGTTCCCCTTCAGTTTTCTTTCCTCATTTTCCTAATTCTCGCAGTGGGTCAGTCCCAGCTATGAGATGTGTGGATGAAGAATGTTGCCAGTCTTATTTAAATAAAGGATGTTGCAAGAGCCACTGCAGCCACCCCAACTGTGCACTCTGAGGGAATTCAGGGTGGAGAAAAGCCATAGATATAATGATAAAGTGCATACCAAAGGAATAATGACTTCCATGTACCCAAACGCTAACATTTTCCTATGCATAGAAAAGTACTAAACTCATTAGCTTGAGATGTCCGGTTTCCTTAAATTAACTAATCTTTTGATGTTCCAACTACCTGTTTTTTGTTTTTGTTGCTGCAAAACTCCTGTATACCCTGGTTCCTCCCTTACTTCTTGAGAGATCTGGGAGGCTGTCTTACAGGCTTAAGTCCTCAGTTTTATCTGCCAAATAAAACACCATTCTCAACTTCTATGTGGTGCATTCCCGTCCCCTGCCCCTCAAGTGGATACATGGGATTAGATTGTTTTTAGCCCTGTCTGACTCTTTTGTGACCCCCATGGACTGTAGCCCGCCAGGCTCCTCTGTCCATGGGATTTCGCAGGCAAGAATACTGGAGTGGGTTGCCATTTCCTTCTCCAGGGATCTTCTCGACCCAGGGATCCATCCACGTCTCCTATTTGGCAGGCGGCTTTTTTTTTTTTTTTTTTTGTCACTGAGCCATTAGGGAAGCCTTGGAATTAGATATCTATTAATTTCACATTAATAGGACACATTATTCAGTGGGGTAGAATTTCGGACACAAAAATCATGGGTGTCTCAAGACAGGCTCTTTTTAGCCTCCTTCCCCAACGCAAGGTGAGGAGAGGCGGTGACTAACACGGGGAGGCCTGGGGATGGGTACGACTCTGCTGAGGAGTGTGCGAAGTGAAGGGACGTGAGTGTGTCTCGGGAACGCAGCGGACTCTCCAGAGCCCCAGCGTCACAAAGAGGACGCGCCCTCTCCTGCACCCGGGCAGCTAGCGCTGTTGTCCAGTGGCCGAGAGGGCGAGGTTGAGGGGCGCGCAGCGCACAGGTGGCAGCTCGCGGATTTCAAAAAGACGGAGAATCGACACCCCACCCCTACCCCCTCTCAAGGCGACGTCCGTATTTACTTCGGGTGGAGGATGAGTGCCGGAACGTTAAAATTCGTACTGACCCTCACACCCAGGTATGGAGGACAGCGTACCGCAAAGCGCAGGTTTAAACAAGAAAGATGAAACTCACGCTCCCGTAGGGCGACCTTCGCTCCGAGATAACCGCTTCCGGGTCTGCAGGAAACTGCGCAGGGGAACGAAGAGAAGAGGCGGGGCAACCCGGAGGCGGGGGCAATTCGGGGGCGGGGCCTGGGCTAGGCGGGAACGTGGAGGTGTGGAAAGAGGCATAATTGGACGGGGCCAAGCAGGGGCGGGGCCAGGGCTTCCGCTTAAAATGCCTCTGCGTTGTCAGGGCTTGGAAAGGCTTGACTGTTTCTTCTGTGCATGTCTCTTCGTTTAGTTTTTTTTTTTTTTTTTAACGATCAGATCAGATCAGTCGCTCAGTCGTGTCCGACTCTTTGCGACCCCATGAATTGCAGCACGCCAGGCCTCCCTGTCCATCACCAACTCCCGGAGTTCACTCAGACTCAAGTGCATCCAGTCAGTGATGCCATCAAGCCATCTCATTCTCTGTCGTCCCCTTCTCCTCTTGCCCCCAATCCCTCCCAGCATCAGAGTCTTTTCCAATGAGTCAACTCTTCGCATGAGGTGGCCAAAGTACTGGAGTTTCAGCTTTAGCTATACCCCAATACAAAATAAAAAGTTTAAAGTTTGGAAAAAAAACCCCAAACAGATGCCAATTATTAAAAATTCAAAAATAAGAAGGGAGTTCCCTGGTGGCCTAATGGTTGGGGAACTGAGATTCTGCAAGCTCCATAGCATAGCCAAAAAGAAAAAGAAGGAAAAAAAAAGGAACTAATTTTTTGTTTGTTTTTGTTTTTGGCCACACTGAACAGGTTCAAGAATACCTTACCAGGAATCAAACTCATGCCCCCCTCTGCAGTAGAAATGCACAGTCCTAACCACTGGGCAATTAGGGCATTTTTACAAGGAATTCTTTTTTCTCTTTTTGGTTGTACTCATGGTCTGCAGGATCTTAGTTCCCCAGCCAGGTATGGAACCTGTGCCCCCTGCAGTAGAAGTTTGGAGTCTTAACTACTAGACCTCCTGGGAAGTCCCACATAGGCATGATTGATCATTAACTTCATTATCAGTCCTCCTCTGGAGACTGGGTAGGAAGTGAGGAATGGAAAGTTCCCACCTTCTAATCATAAGCTGGTCTTTCTGGTGACTAGCTCCCATCCAGGAGCGCACCAAAATTTGTCTCATTAAAATAAAAGACACTGTTTATCAACCTGGGAAATTCTAAAGGATTTGGTGCCCTATGTCAGGAATCAAAGACCAAAATTAGAACAAAAGGTGTGCCTAGTGCTATCAGCACTTAGGAAATCATAAGAGTTTTAGGTGCTCTGTGCCAGGAACCAGGGGCAGAGAGTAGTAAATGTATTTTCCACCATTTCACACTATCAGACATAAAACATAATTTCTGTTATAACACAATGTTGTAAATCAATTGTATTTCAATAAATCTTTTTTTAAAATGCATCACTATCTGTCAGAAGACATGGCTCTAAATAACCAAAGTCAGAGAGGTCTCTGTGACTTCTGAACAAGAACCTAGGGACAGGGTAGGAGAGGGAAGTATTGGAAGTTTGGGGAGCAGATGCAAACTATTATACATAGGTTGTATAAACAGCAAGGTCCTACTATATAGCTCAGGGAACTATATTTAATACCCTGCAGCAAACCATAATGGGAAAGAATATGAAAAAGAATACATATACATGTATAACTGAGTCAGTTTACTGTACAGCAGAAATTAACACAACATTGTAAATCAATTATACTTCAATAAAATAAAAGTACCATGGGGCTATATTAAGAAAAATATTTGTACCTTTGTCATTTTTCTGCTGATCATGGGGAAAAAAAATTTTGAAGACACTATCATGAATTTTATGGTCACGATTGGATACCACAAGCAATGTATAAAAATAGCCACGGTCAGAAGGAGATGACAGTACTTCACTGGGCACAGGTCTTCAAGATGTAGCTCCTCCAAGGAATTCAGGAAGTGACGGCCTCGCCTAGCAAGCCCACAAGACACATTTCACGCCTATGCACGTTGCACCTAAACACGCGCGTGCGCCCAAGAACTTGACATAGCCCCGCCCCTCGTGGGACGAGACTCCGCCCTCAAGAGTCATTTCTCAAGGTGTCTGCTCTGCTTTTCTGCCCAGATGGTACACGTCTGCCCAGAAGTCTTCTATCTCAGTGCCCCTTTAGAGCCCCTTTATCCAGAATCCAAACTTGGAGCAACAACTTGATGCTTATATTGGTCTGGGGCTCTGATCAATCAACCAGAATCCAATCTGACCCAAGCCCACAAGAAGAAGCTGCGGCGTTCAGCCCCCTGCTGCTGCTGCTGCTCTTCCCCTGATGGGCTCACCAGCTCCCCTGTCCCTGGGATTCTCCAGGCAGGAACACTGGAGTGGGTTGCCTTCCTTCTCCAATGTATGAAAGTGAAGTCAAGTGGTCGCCCCTCTGCGCCCCGGACTGGAGCCTACAGGCTCCTCCGTCCATGGGATTTTCCAGGCAAAAGTACTGGGGTGGGGTGCCATTGCCTTCCCCGGTTCAGCCCCCTGGGACATATTAAATCGGCAGCACAAACCAGTCCCACCACATCCCGTTTGGCACTTTATCTCCCCCACCCTTCCCCTTTCCTGCCTAAACCCTCCCGCCTACACACACAAGGGAAAGCCCGCAGCCCTCAGGGCCTGAATCCAGCACTGGGACCGCAGGGGGCTTGCCGGCCAGATATACCTCATGCTGTATAAACAGAGAAGGGGCCCTAACTAGAGCTGCTCCTCCAAATTTGTTAGGTTTCTACCTCACACTTCTGGCCAACAACAGTTGTGCACACAAAGCTCAGTTGTCTCCAAAGCTGCACCCTAGAGGCGATCTCTGCCTAGCTGGGGTCTCTGGGGTTCCATAGAACTCTCGGGTACCCTCTAAAATAACTTAGATACGAATTTACCTCTTGAATCTCTCCGATCCTCTACGTGTCCTCAGATCCTCCCTTCTCACAAGTACTTAGTGGGGAATTCAGTTTAGGTCGACTTCTGCTGCTAACGTGGAACTGGACTCAGAATTCCCAGTTTCTGGAAACCTGGACATACACAGAAGGGAGCAAAGAACTTAAAGTTTGGTAAGTTTATTTGCTTTTTTGTTTATAACTTGTATTTAGAGAATTCCTTGAAGCATCATGTCTCTGACTCTTAGGGGCCCAGTGGTTGTTTCACAAGTTAAAAACAAAATATATGAACACAAATGAACAAAGCATCTGAAGATCACTCAGAATGACTAATCTCACCATTCTTTTTTTTTTTTTTAATGTATTTATTTATTTATCGTGTGGCAGTGCTGGGTATTTGTTGCTTTTGCTCAGGCTTTCTCCAGTTATGGTGAGTAGGGGCTACTCTTTGTTGTGGTGTGAACATTTATCATTGTGGTGGCTTCTGTTGTTGTGGAGCACAGGCTCAGTAGCTGTGGTGAAGTGAAGTGAAGTGAAGTCGCTCAGTCGTGTCCAACTTTGCGACCCCATGCAAAGTAGCCTACTACGCTCCTCTTGGGATTTTCCAGGCAAGAGTACTAGAGTGGGTTGCCATTTCCTTCTCCAGAGGATCTTCCTGATCCAGGGATCAAACCCAGGTCTCCCGCACTGTAGGCAGACGCTTTACCATCTGAGCCACCAGGGAAGTTGTGGTACACAGGCTTAATTGCTCCAAGGCATGTGGGATCTTCCAGACCAGAGATGGAACGCACATTTCCTGCACTGGCCACTAGGGAAGCCCCTCCTGCATTGGTCAGATCAGATCAGATCAGATAAGTCGCTCAGTCGTGTCCTACTCTTTGCGACCCTATGAACCACAGCACGCCAGGCCTCCCTGTCCATCACCAACTCCCGGAGGTCACCCAGACTCACATCCATCGAGTCAGTGATGCCATCCAGCCATCTCATCCTCTGTCGTCCCCTTCTCCTCCTGCCCCCAATCCCCCCAAGCATCAGAGTCTTCTCCAATGAGTCAACTCTTCGCATGAGGTGGCCAAAATACTGGAGTTTCAGCTTTAGCATCATTCCTTCCAAAGAAATCCCAGGGCTGATCTCCTTCAGAATGGACCGGTTGGATCTCCTTGCAGTCCAAGGGACTCTCAAGAGTCTTCTCCAACACCACAGTTCAAAACCATCAATTCTTCGGCGCTCAGCCTTCTTCACAGTCCAGCTCTCACATCCATACATGACCACAGGAAAGACCATAGCCTTGACTAGGCGAACCTTTGTTGGCAAAGTAATGTCTCTGCTTTTGAATATCTATCTAGGTTGGTCATAACTTTCCTTCCAAGGAGTAAGCGTCTTTTAATTTCATGGCTGCAGTCACCATCTGCAGTGATTTTGGAGCCCAGAAAAATAAAGTCTGACACTGTTTCCACTGTTTCTCCATCTATTTCCCATGAAGGGATGGGACCAGATGCCATGATCTTCATTTTCTGAATGTTGAGCTTTAAGCCAACATTTTCACTCTCCACTTTCACTTTCATCAAGAGGCTTTTTAGTTGCTCTTCACTTTCTGCCATAAGGGTGATGTCATCTGCATATCTGAGGTTATTTATATTTCTCCCAGCAATCTTGATTCCAACTTGTGTTTCTTCCAGTCCAGCGTTTCTCATGATGTACTCTGCATATAAGTTAAATAAACATGGTGACAATATACAGCCTTGACGTACTCCTTTTCCTATTTGGAACCAGTCTGTTGTTCCATGACCAGTTCTAACTGTTGCTTCCTGACCTGCATACAGATTTCTCAAGAGGCAGATCAGGTGGTCTGGTATTCCCATCTCTTTCAGAATTTTCCACAGTTTATTGTGATCTACACAGTCAAAGGCTTTGGCATAGTCAATAAAGCAGAAATAGATGTTTTTCTGGAACTCTCTTGCTTTTTCCATGATCCAGCGGATGTTGGCAATTTGATCTCTGGTTCCTCTGCCTTTTCTAAATCCAGCTTGAACATCAGGAAGTTCATGGTTCACATATTGCTGAAGCCTGGCTTGGAGAATTTTGAGCATTACTTTACTAGCGTGTGAGATGAGTGCAATTGTGTGGTAGTTTGAGCACTCTTTGGCATTGCCTTTCTTTGGGATTGGGATGAAAACTGACCTTTTCCAATCTTGTGGCCACTGCTGAGTTTTCCAAATTTGCTGGCATATTGAGTGCAGCACTTTCACAGCATCATCTTTCAGGATTTGGAATAGCTCCACTGGAATTCCATCACCTCCACTAGTTTTGTTCGTAGTGATGCTTTCTAAGGCCCACTTGACTTCACATTCCAGGATGTCTGGCTCTAGGTCAGTGATCACACCATCATGATTATCTGGGTCGTGAAGCTCTTTTTTGTACAGTTCTTCTGTGTATTCTTGCCACCTCTTCTTAATATCTTCTGCTTTTCTTACGTCCATACCATTTCTGTCCTTTATCGAGCCCATCTTTGCATGAAATGTTCCTTTGGTATCTCTGATTTTCTTGAAGAGATCCCTAGTCTTTCCCATTCTGTTGTTTTCCTCTATTTCTTTGCATTGATTGTTGAAGAAGGCTTTATCTCTTCTTGCTATTCTTTGGAACTCTGCATTCAGATGTTTATATCTTTCCTTTTCTCCTTTGCTTTTCGCTTCTCTTCTTTTCACAGCTATTTGTAAGGCCTCCCCAGACAGCCATTTTGCTTTTTTGCATTTCTTTTCCATGGGGATGGTCTTGATCCCTGTCTCCTGTACAATGTCACAAACCTCATTCCATAGTTCATCAGGCACTCTATCAGATCTAGGCCCTTAAATCTATTTCTCACTTCCACTGTATAATCATAAGGGATTTGATTTAGGTCATACCTGAATGGTCTAGTGGTTTTCCATGGTCAACAAAAGAGTCCAAAATGCAGTACTTGGATGCAATCTCAAAAACGATAGAATGATCTCTGTTCGTTTCCAAGGCAAACCGTTCAGTGTCACAGTAATCCAAGTCTATGCCCCAACCAGTAATGCTTAAGAAGCTGAAGTTGAACGTTTCTATGAAGACCTACAAGACCTTTTACAACTAACACCCAAGAAAGATGTCCTTTCCATTATAGGGGATTGGAATGCAAAAGTAGGAAGTCAAGAAACACCTGGAGTAACAGGCAAATTTGGCCTTGGAATACGGAATGAAGCAGGGCAAATACTAACAGAGTTTTGCCAAGAAAATGCATTGGTCATAGCAAATACCCTCTTCCAACAACACAAGAGAAGACTCTATAGATGGACATCACTAGATGGTGAACACCGCAATCAGATTGATTATATTCTTTGCAGCCAAAGATGGAGAAGCTCTATACAATCAGCAAAAACAAGACCAGGAGCTGACTGTGGCTCACACCTTGAACTCCTGCGTTGGTAGGCAGATTCTTATCCACTTTGCCACCAGTAAAGTCCTAATTCCACCATTCTTTTCTGCCTTCCTCTCTTCCATGTATACTGAGTGAGCTGCCATCACATGTAAGATCATTTTAATGATCAGTGTCAGAAACCGAAGAGGCATAGGAATCTCTATCCCTAAGAAAGGCACAGCCCAGCACCCAAAACCTCCTAGGGAAGATAGACATATAACACCCAACTCCCACAGTATTATAAGGATTGAATCACATATTTCATGTGAGGTTCCCAGCACAGTCATGAGATAGAGGGCATGCTACCATTCTTGTGAACCTATAGTAGATGTTAAAAAAATAATGCCTTAATGTATGAATGCATGCTGTTTCTGTAAGAACAAATACAAACTAAAAATAACAACAACAACAACAAAAAAAACTGGCTTAATTTTCTTTGTTGAGAATAAAAGAAAAGACTATCCCCCACCCCCTTTTTTCTTAGAGAATTTCCTTTAGAAACTTGTAAGTTCTTTTCTTGCTTCCTTGAAATGTATGTACAACGTTAAAAAAAGCTAAACAAGGCTCTTGTCAATTTTGCAACCCAGGAATATTTCCTCAAGGATCTGGAAGCCATCTCTTTGAAAGGTAAACATCAAAGGAGATAGCAAACTTACCTCTCAACTTCTGCATAAGGGTAAGAACCTAACTTGGGCTTCTCAGGTAGCTCAGCGGTAAATAATCTGCCTGCCAAAGCAGGAGACTCCAGTTCGATCCCTGGGTGGGAAAGATCCCCTGGAGAAGGAAATGGCAACCCACTCCAGTATTCTTGCCTGGGAAATCCCATGAACAGAGGAGTCTGGTGGGCTACAGTCCATGGGGTCACAAAGAATTGGATACAAGCTAACAACTGAAAAACAAGAACCTAACTTAGCAGGTGCCTTGTTCCATGCTGCAGAACTCTCTCCTGTCATAAAGATAGGATAAGTTTGTTTTTCCTCTGGATAAAGACAATTAGCTAACACAGTTGGTTAGTCCAAGTACCTGGTGAAGTTAGGATGAACGTTTTGTGACAAATGATGCTATCACATCTTCTTATCTGAGAACGAGTTATTGTTTATCCTGAGAACAAGTATGTAAACACTTGTATCTGCTTATCTAATATTACAGGTTAGGACTTTCAGTCTGCAATCTCTTAGCAGATTGCCTGTGATGGACATCACTTTCTGGTTTAATACTTATAGTAAAACTGTTTTCTTCCTCTACTACCTTTGTGGAGAGGACTTCTGGGCTGTAAGATGATGTCATTTTAAATTATATTACTCAACACAATAATACATTGTATATTATATTATAAATAATATAATACTATTAGCAAAAGAGCGTTGACTTAAGCCATTTTCAACTTAAGAGGAAAAGAGCTTGAAATTTAAGTGGCTGAAAGTGAAGTCACTCAGTCGTGTCCGTGTCCGACTCTTTGCGACCCCATGGACTGTAGCCTACCAGGTTCCTCCGTCCATGGGATTTTCCAGGCAAGAAAACTGGAGTGGGTTGCCATTTCCTTCTCCATCATTGATGACACATTAACTTAAAATAGCAAAGAAGCGGTAGGGTCCATGGGACACCAAAGGGACTTTCCTGATCCAGCAAGATCTCACTTGCTGCGGAGCAACTAAACCCCTGTGCACCACAACTGCTGAGCCCGAGTGCTGAAAATACTGAAGCCAGGCGCCTAGAGCCCGTGCTCCGCAACAAGAGAAGCCACTGTAAGGAGAAGCCCTAGCCCAGCAAGGAACATCCAGAGCAGCCGAAAATAAATAAATAAATTTTTAAAATTTAAAAAAAAATAAAGAAAATTCTGAAGAAGAGGATCATGCCCGGCTGGGCAGAAAAACAGTGGGACAGAAACCAGATCCTGATTCCTCTAGGCCCCGCCTTGTCGGCCCCGCCCCGTCGGCCCCGCTCTGAGTCGACCCCGCCCCTCTTGCTTTCAGATCAGTCCCTGCCACCGCCTACGCCCCGCCCCTCGCCGGCCCCGCCCTCGCTCCGCCTGCGCAGGCGCAATTGCCCGCAAACCCGGAAGCGGAGGGAGAGGCGCAGCCCTTGGTTTTTCTGTCACGACTGGGTATTTTAGATGCCCTTCACGCCCCCGATCCGCCACATCCAACGTTCAGGGGTCGTCATGTACGTTAAGATCCCCTTCGTCCACTCGTCCGCCGTCGTTAAGTCTCGGGAGCATCGCGAGACATTCAAGGCCTAACAGCTCCGCGGCGGATCAGAGGTCCTCGTCTATTTCGCGTTAAAATCGCTCTCCAAAGCGGGTCTCCGCTGTGGCCTTTCAGCCTTGGGTCCAGGTGACGCCTCTTGCCTGCTTGAAGTGCCTGCAGTGACTTCCACAGGCTCCGATCCTCTCTCTCTCTCTCTCTCTCTCCCCGCGCTGTGCAAAGCTCTCACTCCCGGGGTGGATTCTCGTCTGCCTCTTGGCCGTGTATACCCGGAGGCCACATCTTCTCCTCTGCCTCCGGGTCGTGCAGACATCACCCCTCTCCTGACAGCCTCCCTATCTACGTAGCCTCAGGTGTCGGCCCCTCCCCTCCGTTGTCATCCTTTGCACTTTGCACTCACCGCGTTGGAGTTCTCTGCCCCACGCGCTGAAAAGAGGTGACACGCACCCATTTGGTTACATTCTTTGTGTTTCTTCTGCACAAAACGCATCCCACTGTCTGTGCTTGTCGTGGTGTGTTTACATTCCCGAAGCCCCACTAAAAAATGCATTTCGTGGGTAGGGGACATCTCCGTATCTCTTCCGTACCTGTGAATGTACAGGGTAGGTGATGAGAAAGACCGACAGAGAAAGGAAGAGTGAAAAAGAGAGGCTGAAATAGACGATGGACCAGGTGGATGTGGAGATACAGTCAGAGCAAAAGAGTGAGTCAGAAGAAACCTAGGTAGAAAGGTGCCTCCAAAAAGACAAAGGGAAGCAAACTGGGTGAGAGAGACCTTGATCAGGGTAGATGTGGGAACCGCAAGGGGCAGGTACCTGGAACTTAGAGAATGAGGGAGAAATAAAAGTATCGGTGCCCTGGACAACAGAGAGAGTGGTCCTGGGACAGAAAGAGGGGGAAAGAGGCGACAGGGAAAGCAGAGGGGAAACAGAGCAGGGATAAATTCTCTGATATTAATCCCTTCCATGTCTTCCCTTTGCCCTCAGGACGAGAATCCAGACTCCACTGTAGGACTTTACAAAAGGGGGCTCCGGAGGTGGGGTGACCCTCCACAACTGGTCCAATTTGAGGGAAGATACAGGCCTTCCCATCCGGGGCTGACCAGACATTGTCCTGTCCAGCGAGGTGCTGTGATGTTGTGGAGGCTACTCCCTGTGGCTGAGTCCCATTTTCAAGGGGGGACTGAGTTGTGAGCCATTGGCAGCCAAACTCCTGGCTGTGGAGGAGTTCATGTCTGAATCCTGAGAGGCAGACTGAGGAAGTTTATTCTATGTAGTAACCTCTGTGGGGTCTCTAATGAGTGTGAGGACCATTGACCCATAAGAGGTTAAAGGGAAGAATTTCGCAGACCATTTTGGGGGTAATCTGCTGTGTTTTAAGTGGGTGGATCTCATTATTACTGCCCAAGCTTTACTGTCATGTGGGTTCTGCGGGGTTCTGCAGGTCCTAGAAATGTTTCCAAGATGGAAGATATTTGAGTCTCCATGGAAAACGTGGATTGTTGGAGACATCACTCTTGCATTAGGATGTTATGGCTGTGCCTGACTTTAGGGTGGGGTCTCCAAGAAGGAGGGCTTTCCCGATGGCTTGGACAGTAAAGAATCTGCCTGCAGTGTGGGAGACCCAGGTTTGATCCCTGGATCGGGAAGATCCCCTGGAGGACAGCATGGCAACCCACTCCAGGATTCTTGCCTGGAGAATCTCCATGGGCAGAGGAGCCTGGCAGACTCCAGTCTATGGGGTCACAAAGAGTCCAACATGACTGAGCAACTAACACACACAGTCCAAGAAGGAATATATGGGATCCTGGGTTGGTGGGTGTCCTCCTGCTGGAACAAAAGCTATTGACATTTGGGACGTGCTGTGGGATCCTATGGCAGAGTGTGCACTCAGTAGGAGTTTCTGTCCTGTAATATTGTGGAGGGCCCACTGGGAGCTTGTAGGAGTGTCTAGGGGACTGGGGTCAGGTGCTAGGGGTTTTCATTGGCAGGAATGTGCTGGGGGCAGGTCTCTGGGCACGAAACTGAAGGGGCTGTAAGTCAAGACAGGATGGCACTCTTCTGCCACTCCTCACCAGGAGGGAAGCATGATCTGAGGGAAGAGAAAGCTCCCGTGTTGGGACTCTGTGCGGGAGTTGACTGTCCTGAGTCGCTCCTGAGACAGTGGGCACAGAGGACTGTCTGTTCCACGAGGTCCTACCTGTGTGTGTGTTTGGGGCACAGGAAGGGGGTGTGTTGATCCCAAGCACTAAACGGCATATTCTTGACACTCAGGACTGTCTTCTCAAGACCGGTCTTTGCCTGAGGAAGAAACCTAGAAGAGGAGGAAGAAGAAAGAACAGGAGTCAGGCATGGCTCTTTCTCAGGTAAGGTCATATTCTCAGTGGATTCTCAGTCTGTCCTTCCTGAAATGCCCTTCTCTGGACTCACAAATCATGTCTGACTCTGAAGTGTCCTGTCTGAGTCCTCTACATGCACACTCCCTTGGGGCCTTCCCTCAGGGCCTGTCGTCTCCACTTAGATCCCATCTCCCCATGACCTGGTGACCTGGCCCTTGTGAGGAGGCTCCCCTGGGCGCCATCCTGGGCAGGGCTTCTCACCCACGGGTTGGAGACAGGGTCTCAGGGCTGTTGGGCAGCAGGGATTGCTTAGGGCCCATCTGGATGTGCTGTCTGCTCTCTGTCAACCAGGATGGAAGTCATGTTCTAATGTGTAAGAATGGTTGGAAAATTCTGGAAAAGGAAAGTGATAAGAGGAAACCAGCTCTGCCTGATTTAATAATGCATTCAAAGCTAAGCAAGTGAATCATGGTGTTTTTGGTTTCAAAATATTAATGATTCAGAATGCAGAAGAAAGTTCAGAAACAGACATCAGGGATTCAGGATGCTTCATTCTATAATTGGCTTTAAAATGGGGAGTCAGTCTAAGTATCTAACAGGAGGTTTTAAAAAATTATTCTCAGTACATTCATCCCATAGGGATAATGGTATTCCTGCAAGGACTGCCTCTTAGCAGGTCTTTTAGGTAAAAAACAAAGACAGCGGAGCACAGAACTTTATCTTTGTCATCAGAGAGGCTATAGCCAAATTCTGGCTCCACCATTATTAATAAATTATTAAATTTTCTTTTAAGATCATATGAGATATTTATTTATTTATATTTTTGTTGTCAAAATTCCAACAAAGCAGCGGCTTAGGTGCTAAGATGTGAGGCATCTTCTTCTCTGTCACCATGCCTCACGTCTCATTGAGGAACCACTGTTGTCAGTTTTGTGGCAAGACTCAGCTCAAATTTTTTAACACTGCATTTCACATCATTATGAGATTTTTAGGAAAAATTCTTCAAGGCATGTTCATGGTAATCCTTTATTATGCACATTTTAAAAATGATCACAGCATGTGGCTGGAAGTGGTTTTCACATTAGTAAACACACATACACTTTGATCTTTACTGGGACATTCTCTTAATGAAGACACAAGGGGCCTTTGCAGTTTTTTGCTGACGTAGAGAATGTGTCAGTGGCTACCTCTGAGCCTACTGACTTTTCAGCAGATGTCTGAGGATTTCTTGGGCATCTTAACATGTGACTGCTGAGACAAGAATGGCACATTTTGGGCTGCCCTGGTGGCCCAATGGTAAAGAATCTGCTTGTCAATTCAGGAGACATGGGACCGCTCCCTGATCCAGGAAGATCCCACACGCCTTGAAGCAACTAAGCCCATGCAACACAACTATTGAGCCTGTTCTCTGGAGCCTGGGAGCTGCTAATACTGAACCCGTGAGCCCTAGAGCCTGTGCTTCTAAACAAAAGAAGCCATCACAATAAGATGCCTGTGCACTGCAGCTGGAGAGTAGCCCCTGCTCACCACAACTAGAATAACGCCTGTGCAGCAGTGAAAACCCAGCACAGCAAAAAAAAAAAAAAAAAAAGAATGGCGCATTTCATATTTTGATAGATTTTGTCAGATGTCCTCCCCTAAAGCTGCAAAGGTTCCATCCCCACTGCCAACCTGTGAGATTGCCTTCAATGTTAGCAAAGCTTGATACTGTATTCTTTTCATCTTTTGAAAATCTGGGGGGAAATCACAATCCTTTGTATCTCTGTTTTCCAACTACTTGTGAGTCAGTTTCGTGCTTTTATGGAAATAAAACATGATTTTCATACTTTGCTCAGTTCTCTTTTGATCTCTCTTTTTATATATATATCTTTTAAAAAGCTATGTTTTGTAGTTGAATTCTTTATACATGTCCTGGTGTCTTTCCTAGTTTAGCATGTCTTTGCTGCTGCTGCTGCTAAGTTGCTTCAGTCGTGTCGGACTCTGTGCTACCCCATAGATGGCAGCCCACCAGGCTCCTCCGTCCCTAGGATTCTCCAGGCAAGAATACTGGAGTGGGTTGCCATTTCCTTCTCCAATGCGTGAAAGTGAAAAGTGAAAGTGAAGTTGTTCAGTTGTGTCCAACTCTTCGAGACCCAATGGACTGTAGCCCACCAGGCTCCTCTGTCCATGGGATTTTCCAGGCAGTAGTACTGGAGTGGGTTGCTTGATCTTGCTTGAGAAGGCCTCACCTGGCATAATTTAAAAACACTGTCTTCTATACAGTTCTAATCTTTCCTGTTTAAAATTATTTCTGTATTTCTTTTCATATTTTTCCATTATGGTTTATCACAGGATACTGAGTAGAGTTCCCTGTGCTCTATAGTAGGACTTTGTTGCTTATCCCTAAATCATCCATTATTTCCTCAAAGGTCTATTGCTGTGATAAATTGTTTTTTTTTTTTTTTCCATTGAATCTGTTAGATTAATGTACAACATTACATTAGTACATTTACTTAATGTTGAATCATTTTTTAAAATTAGTGGAGTAAACTCCGGCTGACTTTTGTTAATGACTTCCCTGGTGGCTCAGGTGATAAAAAATCTGCCTGCAATGCACGAGAACCGGGTTCGATCCCTGGATCAGGAAGATCCTCTGGAGGAGGGAATGACTACTTACTCCAGTATTCTTGCCTGGAAAATCCCATGGAGAGAGGCGCCTGGGGGGCTACAGTCCATGAGGTCACAAAGAGTAGGACATGACTGAGTAACACTTTTCAAATACCTGAGTTAAATGGACAGATTTATGTTTCTGCATATGTGTGACCCCTGATTCTGCATATATGTGGATCCTGTCATGCTTGAAGACACTGTTCATGCTCTGGCTCCTCCAGGTACTGAATATCATGTAGTGTGTGAAACATAACCTGTATATCTCCTCCATATGAACAATCCTGTGTTGGAAAATTTTCATCTGTGTATTTCTTTCATTGTCCTCACAAATGGGAAATCTATAGTGATTCAGTGGATTTGATATCATTTGCTGGAAAAATATAATAAAACTGAAAAAGTGAAAGTGTTGTCACTCAGTCATGTCTGATTCTACAACCCCATGGACTATAGTCTGCCAGGCTCTTCTGTCCATGGAATTCTCTAGGCAAAAATACTGGAGTAGGTAGCCTTCCCCTTCTCTAGGGTATCTTCCTGACCCAGGGATCAAACCCAGGTCTCCCACATTGCAGGCAGATTCTTTACTGTCTGAGCCACCAGGGAAGACCCATAAAATTAGGAACAAATAGTTACTCACAATTACCTTATTCAAAACGATCCATCACCTCAACTGAATTAATCCTTACTGCCTCTTTCCTATTCACATCTTGTGTGAAGATAAGAACTCTTCACCTGGTCCCTCAGTGAAAATGTGTTTTTCATTTCAGGCACAGTTGACCTTTAAGGATTTGTCTATTGAATTCTCTCAGGAGGAGTGGGAATACCTGGACCCTGCTCAGAGGGCCTTGTACAGGGATGTGATGGTGGAGATCAGTGGGTGAGGATCACTTCCCTCCAGGAATCAGGATCTGCCCCAGTGAGTCTCTGGGGAACCCCTGCCTTGCTTGGCTGAGACTATAAAGCTGGGCTGACTCTGAAGTGAAACAGAGTTGAACCTTCCCCTTTCTTTAGATTATCACACACTCCACACTAGATTTTTTTAAAAAAATATTTATATAATTTTTGGCTGTGCTGAGTCTTTGTTGCTGCATGTGCTTTTCTCTATTTGTAGTGCAAGGGCTTCTCACCGTGGTGGCTTCTCTCTTGTGGAGCACAGGCCCTAGGTCCCAAGCTTCAGTAGTTGTGGCACGTGGGCTTAGTTGTTGTGGTTCCCCGGGTTCTGGAGTGCAAGCTCAGTAATTGTGCTGCACGGGCTTAGTTACTCCATAGCATGTGGGATCTTCCCAGACCAGGGATGAACCCGTGTCTCTTGTGTTGGCACGTGGATTCTTTACCACTGAGTCACTAGGGAAGCCCTCCATACTAGATTAGTAATGGCTCCAGAAGATGAGTAAAAACAAAATCTTATGGCAAACTTCTAAAAATAACTGATTCTGTACCCACTCTTACCCTGTACTTTTGATTTGGTAGTTCTTGGAAGACAGCTAGATATCTTTTTAAAAAATACTCCTTAAACATTCAGAAAGAGACAGTTGGGGACAGATTTGTGCAATATTTTTTTCCCCTTTTCCTCTTAATATTTATTTGGCTGAGCTGGGTCTTGGTTGTGGCATGCGGGATTTTAGTTGTAGCATGTGGGATCTAGTTGCCCGACCAGGGATCAAACCCAGGTCCCCTGCATTGGGAGTGCAGAATTTTAGCCACTGGACCACCAGGGAAGTCCCAAAATATTTTTCTAGGCATGCTGATGTCCTCTCTCCTTAGAAGAAAAAAGGGCTGGTGGTGTACTAGAAAATCTACAACCCATTAATGTTCCTCTCTTCTAAGCAGAAAACTCTCTTTTTGACCTGAATATTATTTCCATTTTGGAGTAAGCTAGAGAGCCCCAGAACGTGGAGAACAAGGTGAAAAAAGTGAAAAAAGCAAATGCGTGGGGATGTATCAAAGGCATGAACACCAGGAAGACCTCAGAAGGGCAGAGAGGAAGCCACACCATTAATAATGTTGGGTAAACTTCCCAGAAGTGGGGAAGTTTTATGGGAAAACAAATGTTTATTTCCTGTGAGCTCTCAAAGGAAAAGTTTTTTTCCTTCCACTAAGTTCATCCAGCAGTGGTCCTCTTGTGCAAAGACCATGGCAAAATCTTGATCATGGCCTATGACAGTCTTGTGTACTTTGATCTTGTGGGGTTCTGGGAGGGCTGATTATAAGGGGTCCTCTTTCTTCTTTGGTTTCTTTCTTTCTTTGTGATTGCACTTGCTCGTCATTGCCACACAAGGGCTTTTCTCTTGTGTGGTGGTGGGTGGGGGCTACTCTTCCTTGTGGCGTGCAGCCTTGTCATTGCAGTGGCTTTTCTAGTTTTGGAGCACAGGCTCTAGGGCACACAGGCTCAGTATTTGCAGCTCCTGGGCTCTAGAGCATGGGCTCAGTAGTTGTTGGGCTTATTTGCTCCATGGCATATGGAATCTTAGTTCCCAGACCAGGGACTGAACCCATGTCCCCTACATTACAAGGTGGATTCTTAACTGCTGGACCACCAGGGAAATCCCAGAGCTAGTGTCTTTATCCTTGTTGTTTAGTTGCTCAGTTGTGTCCAACTCTTTGTGACCCCAAGGACCGCAGCACGCCAGGCTACCCTTTCTTCATTAACTCCTAGAGTTTGCTCAAACTCATGTCCATTGAGTCGATGATGCCATCCAACCATCTCCTCCTCTGTTGTCCCCATCTGCTGCCTTCTATCTTTCCCAGCATCAGGATCTTTTCCAATGATTTGGCTGTTCCCATCAGGTGGCCTTAGTATTGGAGCTTCAGCTTCAACATCAGTCCTTCCAGTGAATATTCAGGGTTGATTTCCTTTAGGATTGACTGATTTGATCTTCTTGCTGTAAAAGGAACTCTCAAGAGTCTTCTCCAGCACCACAGTTTGAAAGTATGAAAAGGCAAAAAGTGTCTTCATAGTCTTCCTCAAACTCTTTGTATCCTTATTGAACTGCTGCCTGGATATATTCTCTATAATTAAAAGGGGGGAAATGGAAGTCTCCAGATATTATTCTGAATTGTTTTCTATTTCTTCCTTAAATTCTATCAATGTTTGCTTCATAGATTTTGGGGTTCTCTTGTTTAGGTGCATATTTTCATAAGTGTTGTAATTCCTTGATGAGTTATTATCCTTTTTTAAACATAATGGCCTGCCTTGTCCAGTAAAAAAACTTTGACTTTGAGTCTATTTTGTCTGATATTTGCCTAGCACTCCAGGTCTTTCAGGTTACTGTTTTTGTGTGGAACTTGTACTAGCTTGCTTGGACTGCCCTAACAAAGTACCAAAGCTTGGGTGGCTTAAACAGCAGGAATGTGTTTACTTACGGCTGTTTCATCTCCATAGGAAATTTCAGTGTAGCTTACCTTCATGAATTATCTCAGCTAGATCTTCTGGGTAACTTGCTACAGCTCCTACATCAGCACTTGCAGCTTCACCTTGCACTTCTATGTCCTAGAGATGGCTTCTTTCTTTAAACCTCACAAGGCAACCTCAGCTAGCTTCAGACTTTTCTTCTGCAGCATCCACTCTTTTTTCAGCCTTCTGAGAAGAGAGTCAGGGCCTTTGCTCTGGATTCAACTTTGGCCTAAGGGAATGTTGTGGCTGGTTTGTTCGTCTCTCCAGACCATTAATACTTTCTCCACATCAGCAAGGTGACTTTTTCGCTTCCTTATGATTTGTGTGTTCACTGTAGTAGCACTTTTAATTTCCTTCAAGAACTATTCCTGTGAGTTCACACCTTGGCTGTCTGGTGTGAGAGGCCTAGCTTTTAGCTTGTCTCAGCTTTCAACATGTCTTCGTCACTGACTGTAATCATTTCTAGCTTCTGTTTTAAAGTTAGAGATGTGTGACTCTTCCTTTGGCGTGAAAGCTTAAAGGCCATTGTAGGGTTATTAGTTGACCCAATTTCAATATTTCTGTGTGTCAGAGAATAGAAATGTCCCAAGAGAGGGAGAGAGATGGTGAAATAGCCAGTCAGTGGAGCAAACCGAGCACAACACATTTATTAAGTTAGTTGTCTAGCTGTTGTTCAAGGGTCAACTGTATATATTTAGAAAAACCACTTTTATTTATTTATTTGTTTTTGGCTGTGCTGGGTCTTCATTGCTGTGTGGGTTTTCTTCTCTAGTTGTAGTGTGTGAGCTTCTCATTGTGCTTGCTTCTCTTGTTGCAAAGCACAGGCTCTAGGGCCTGCAGGCTTTAGTAGTTGCAGCACGTGGGCTCAGTATCAACTGTACATTTTCATATTGTTTTGTTAGTAGTTGTCCTGGGAATTACAGATAAAAATCTTACTTTAAACAATGTAGTTAAATTAATACCAACTTAATTTCAATAGTATACAAAAACCGTGTTCCTTTTATATTGTCTCTCCCTCCTCGCTTGCTATTATCCCAAACTCGATCTCCATACCGGAGAGGGCAATGGCAACCCACTCCAGTACTCTTGCCTGGAAAATCCCATGGACGGAGGGGCCTGGTGGGCTGCAGTCCATGAGGTCGCTAGGAGTCGGACACGACTGAGCGACTTCACTTTCACTTTTCACTTTCCTGCATTGGAGAAGGCAATGGCAACCCACTCCAGTGTTCTTACCTGGAGAATCCCATGGACGGGGGAGCCTGGTGGGCTGCCATCTATGGGGTCGCACAGAGTTGAACACGACTGAAGTGACTTAGCAGCAGCAGCAGCAGCAGCAGATCTCCATACATTGTCTGTCCATCAGCGTAGATGCAAAATTACTGTTGTATATTGTCTTTTAAGTCAATAGGGAAAAAAGAGAAGTTACACACCAAAAGTATTTATTAATACTGACCTTTTATTTAGCTATGTAAGTATCACTTATCATTTTTTATAGGATGAGTCTGCTGGCAACAGACTCTGTTTTTGTTTCCTTGGCAATGTCCTAATTTTTCCTTTATTTATTTTTAGGTGTATATTTAACTTTTTAAAAACTTTATTTATTTTTAATTGAAGGATAATTGCTTTACAATTGTATTGGTTTCTGCCATACATCAACATGAATCAGCCATAGGTAATTTTTCCTTTATTTTTAAAGAATAGTTTAGACATACATAGAATTCTTGATAGACAGTTACTTTTCTTAGCAGTTTTAAAATCTCTTCCCATTACCTTCTGATTTCAAATATGAGACACCTATTTGTCTGTTGTCAATCTGAGTGTGCACCGGTGTGGTAGTCAAAGGATACAGTTGCAGGGATTATGTAAGTTTACACAGTATGAACAATCTGGTAATAGTGTGTTTGAGAGTAGGCTTCACTTGAAATAATTTGAAATGCATGTATCTTTTATTAAAGAATTCTATTAGCTTTCTATTCTTAAACATTTATAGAGTTTGGTAGAGAAGTTTTTATCTCTTCAATGTAAATATTACTTTTAGTGTAACATTCACCTTCCAACTCTAGTTAATATGAAGGCTGTGGTTATCTTTCAGATACCTCCATTAGGTTCATGACCAAGGAATTATTACAGAAGAAGTATATTAATAACAGAAAATTATACCAACCAGTGGTCTTGGGAAGATTTGGAAACCATGGTATTGAAGAATCTGACTTCAGTGAAGTCTGGGGAAATACCTTTGAATTTGAGAGTAAGTGTGGATATGCAGGAAGAAATTCCAAAGGAACACTTATGGCAAATAACATAAATCTCACTGGTAGAAAAGGTGAACAAGACAGCAAACTCAGTATTAATTTACCTTTAAAACCAAGTGTTTCTTTATCACATGAAAAGATGCTCAGTTTCTTTAAGAAAAAGTACATGTCAGATTTTAAAAAATAGGAAGTCATTTGTAAATAATTTGTTAAAAATAAAAAATGGCACAGTTTATGCAGGAAACAAGTATACCAAATGTTTTGAAAATAGAAATGGATTAAGCTTTCAGTCACATCTGATGGAATAGCAGAGATTTCAAACTGAAGAGAAAATTTATGTGTAATTAAGTTGAAAAGTCTATCAAAACTTGTTCCTCAATTTTATCACTTCAAAGATTTCCTCCTAGTGTCAAAACCAACATTTCTAATAAATATGGAAAGGTCTTTGTGTATTCTTCATTACATACACAGCAACAGAAAACCAACGTTAGAGGAAACTGTACAAATGTAATGACTGTGGAAGGACTTTTAGCCATCATTCAGTCCTTATTAGCCATCAGAGAATTCATTCTGAGCAGAGACCTTACAAATGTAATGAGTGCAGTTAAAGCATTTAAACAGTTCTCAAACCTCAGAAGACATCAGAGAATCCACATTGGAGAGAAACCATATAAATGTAATATATGTGACAAGATCTTTAATCAAAATTCCCACCTTACAAATCACTGGAGAATTCATACGGGAGAGAAACCACACAAACGCAATGAATGTGGCAAGGCATTTACCAAATGTTCAGACCTTTGGCTTCATGAGCGAATTCACACTGGAGAGAAACCTTACAAATACGAGTGTGGCAAGAGTTTTACCAAATGTTCATATCTTTGGGATCATGAGAGAATTCATACTGGAGAGAAACCATACAAATGTGTTGAATATGGCAAGGTTTTTAGGCAGTGGTCTACCCTCAGGATTCACCGAAGAAGTCATACTGGTGAGAAACCTTATAAATGTAACAAGTGTGGCAAAGCTTTTAAGCAGTGCTCACATCTGGCTAAGCATCAGAACATACATCCTGGAGAGAAGCCACACAAATGTACTGTGTGTGGCAAGGCTTTCATCCACATTTCAGGTCTGGTGAAACATCAGAAAATTCATACTGGAGAAAAACCATATAAATGTAACGAATGTGGTAAGGCTTTCATCCAATGTTCAAGTCTTACAGAACATCAGAGAATCCACACTGGTGCTAAACCTTACAAGTGTCATGAGTGTGGCAAAACCTTCACCAACTAACGAAACGTAAAAGGAACCATACCAGAGAGAAACGTTACAAATGTCATGAGTGTGACAAGGCCTATACACAATTTGTACACCGTACTAGACATCAGAAAATAATTACCAAAAAGAAACACCTTGAATCTAATATCCTTGATAATGCTTTTAGTCAGAGCTCAAGCTTGGAGGCTCATCAGAGAATTCATGGTAGAGAGGAACCTTACAAATGTAATGAATGTGGTAAATCCTTTAACTGGGGTTCACATCTCACCAGACATCAGAGGATCCATATGGGAGAGAAACCTTATAAACGTAACATATGCAACAAGGCCTTTAGTCAAAACTCAAATCTTAGAATTCATCAGAGAATTCATACTGGAGAGAAACCTTACAAGTGTCATGAGTGTGGCAAAGCCTTTAAACAGTACTCAAGCCTGATTTGACATCAGAATATACATCCTGAAGAGAAACCACACAAATGTAGTGTGTGTGATAAGGCCTTCATCAAATGCTCACACCTTTGGGGTCATGAGAGAATGCATACCAGAGAGAAGTCATACAAGTGTATGAATGTGGCAAGGGCTTTGGAAAATGGTCTGACTTTCAGTTCAGTTCAGTTCAGTCACTCAGTCATGTCCGATGCTGTGCGACCCCATGAATTGCAGCACGCCAGGCCTCCCTGTCCATCACCAACTCCTGGAGTTGACTAAAACTCATGTCCATCGAGTTGGCAATGCCATCCAGCCATCTCATCCTCTGTCATCCCCTCCTCCTCCTGCCCCCAATCCCTCCCAGCATCAGTCTTTTCCAATGCGTCAACTCTTTGCATGAGGTGGCCAAAGAACTGGAGTTTCAGCTTTACCATCTGTCCTTCCAAAGAACACCCAGGACTGATCTCTTTTAGAATGAATTGGTTGGATCTCCTTGCAGTCCAAGGGACTCTCAAGAGTCTTATCCAACACCACAGTTCAAAAGCATCAATTCTTTGGCATGCAGCTTTCTTGACAGTCCAACTCTCACATCCGTACATGACTACTAGAAAAACCATAGCCTTGACTAGACAGACCTTTGTTAGCAAAGTAATGTCTCTGCTTTTGAATATGCTATCTAGATTGGTCATAACTTTCCTTCCAAGGAGTAGGCATCTTTTAATTTCATGGCTGCAGTCACCATCTGCAGTGATTTTGGAGCCCCAAAAATAAAGCCTGACACTGTTTCCACTGTTTCCCCATCTATTTCCCATGTAGTGATGTGACCAGATGCCATGATCTTAGTTTTATGTATGTTGAGCCTTAAGCCAACTTTTTCACTCTCCTCTTTCACTTTCATCAAGAGGCTTTTTAGTTCCTCTTCACTTTCTGCCATAAGGATGGTGTCATCTGCATGTCTGAGGTTATTGATATTTCTCCCGGCAATCTTGATTCCAGCTTGTACTTCTTCCAGCCCAGCGTTTCTCATGATGTACTCTGCATGTAAGTTAAATAAAGAGGGTGACAATATACAGCCTTGATGTACTCCTTTTCCTATTTGGAACCAGTCTGTTGTTCCATGACCAGTTCTAACTGTTGCTTCCTGACCTGCATACAGATTTCTCAAGAGGCAGATCAGGTGGTCTGGTATTCCCATCTCTTTCAGAATTTTCCACAGTTTACTGTGTTCCACACAGTCAAAGTTTTGGCATAGTCAATGAAGCAGAAATAGATGTTTTTCTGGAACTCTCTTGCTTTTTTAATGATCCAGCGCATGTTGGTAATTTGATCTCTGGTTCCTCTGCCTTTTCTAAAACCAGCATGAACATCAGGAAGTTCATGGTTCACATATTGCTGAAGCCTGGCTTGGAGAATTTTGAGCATTACTTTACTAGCGTGTGAGATGAGTGCAATTGTGTGGTAATTTGAACATTCTTTGGCATTGCCTTTCTTTGAAATTGGAATGAAAACTGACTTTTCCAGTCCTGTGGCCACTGCTGAGTTTTCCAAATTTACTGGCATATTGAGTACAGCACTTTTACAGCATCATCTTTCAGGATTTGGAATAGCTCAATTGGAATTCCATCACCTCCACTAGCTTTGTCTGTAGTGATGCTTTCTAAGGCCCACTTGACTTCACATTCCAAGATGTCTGGCTTAGATGAGTGAGCACACTATCATGATTATCTGGGTCATGAAGATCTTTTTTGTACACTTCTTCTGTGTATTCTTGCCACCTCTTCTTAATATCTTCTGCTTCTGTTAGGTCCATACCATTTCTGTCCTTTATCGAGCACATGTTTGCATGAAATCTTCCCTTGGTATCTCTAATTTTCTTGAAGAGATCTCTAGTCTTTCCCATTCTGTTGTTTTCCTCTATTTCTTTGCATTGATCGCTGAGGAAGGCTTTCTTATCTCTCCCTGCTATTCTTTGGAACTCTGCATTCAGATGCTTATATCTTTCCTTTTCTCCTTTGGTTTTTGCTTCTCTTCTTTTCACAGCTATTTGTAAGGCCTCCCCAGACAGCCATTTTATCTTTTTTTGCATTTCTTTTCCATGGGGATGGTCTTGATCCCTGTCTCCTGTACAATGTCACGAACCTCATTCCATAGTTCATCAGGCACTCTATCTATCAGATCTAGGCCCTTAAATCTATTTCTCACTTCCACTGTATAATCATAAGGGATTTGATTAAGGTCATACCAAAATCGTCTAGTGGTTTTCCCTACTTTCTTCAATTTCAGTCTGAATTTGATAATAAGGAGTTCACGATCTGAGCCACAGTCAGGTCCTGGTCTTGTTTTTGCTGACTGTATAAAGTTTCTCCATTTTTGACTGGAAAGGATATAATCAATCTGATTCGGTGTTGACCATCTGGTGATGTCCATGTGTAGAGTCTTCTCTTGTGTTGTTGGAAGAGGATGTTTGTTATGACCAGTGCGTTCTCTTGGCAAAACTCTATTAGTCTTTGCCCTGCTTCATTCCGTATGCCAAGGCCAAATTTGCCTGTTACCTCAGGTGTTTCCTGACTTCCTACTTTTGCATTCCAGTCCCCTATAATGAAAAGGACATCTTTTTCTGGGTGTTCTAAAAGGTCTTGTAGGTCTTCATAGAACCGTTCAACTTCAGCTTCTTCAGTGTTACTGGTTGGGGCATAGACTTGGATTACTGTGACATTGAATGGTTTGCCTTGGAAACGAACAGAGACCATTCTGTCATTTTTGAGATTGCATCCAAGTACTGTATTTCTGTCTCTTTTGTTGACCATGATGGCTACTCCATTTCTTCTAAGGGATTCCTGCCTGCAGTAGTAGATATAATGGTCATCTGAGTTAAATTCACCCATTCTGATCCATTTTAGTTCTCTGATTCCTAGAATGTCGACCTTCACTCTTGCCATCTCTTGTTTGACCACTTCCAATTTGCCTTGATTCATGGACCTAACATTCCAGGTTCCTATGCAATATTGCTCTTTACAGCATCAGACCTTGCTTCTATCACCAGTCACATCCACAACTGGGTATTGTTTTTGCTTTGGCTCCATCCCTTCATTCTTTCTGGAGTTATTTCTCCACTGATCTCCAGTAGCATACTGGGCACCTACCGACCTGGGGAGTTCCTCTTTCAGTATCCTTTCATTTTGCCTTTTCATACTGTTCATGTGGTTCTCAAGGCAAGAATACTGAAGTGGTTTGCTGTTCCCTTTCCAGTGAAGCACATCCTTTCAGACCTCTCCACCATGACCCTCCCGTCTTGGGTGGCCCCACAGGGCATGGCTTAGTTTCATTGAGTTAGACAAGGCTGTGGTCCATGTGATTAGATTGACTAGTTTTCTGTGATTATGGTTTCAGTGTGTTTGCCCTCTGATGCGCTCTCACAACACCTACCGTCTTCCTTGGGTTTGTCTTACCTTGGGCGTGAGGTATCTCTTCACAGCTGCTCCAGCAAAGTGCAGCCACTGCTCCTTACCTTGGACGAGGGGCCTGACTTTAGGATTCACCAGAGAATTGATACTGGAGAGAAAGCCTTAGAAATGTGATGAATTGGGTAAATCACTTGATCCTTTTAAACAACAGACTTACAATTTATACTTGGGAGAACTAAGTGTCTAGTCCTAGATGAGTCAGCCTAAGATGTTAAATTCTTCACAGTTATTAAAAGTCAAAATCATTCGAAATTTATAAAATGATGGGTGTTGGTCGAGCAAGGAGATCTTTGGAAATGTACCATTTAATCTTTTTTAAAAATACTTTTATTATATGAAGTTTCTGGAAAAGGCTGTGTTACTATTGATGTCTTTCAACCCAAAGTTTAAAACTGATTGATACCCTCCTCCAGGGGATCTTCCCAACCCGGGATAAACCCAGTTCACATGCTTTGATTCCCTGGTGGCTCAGATAGTAAAGAGTCTGCCTGCAATGTGGGAGACCTGAGTTAGATCCCTGGGTCAGGAAGATCCCCTGGAGAAGGGAATGGCTACCCACTCCAGTATTCTTGCCTGAAAAATCCCAAGGATGGAGGAGCCTGGTGGGTTGCAGAAGAAGTGTGATCCTCTTCACATTTAGGGTCATGAAGAGTCAGACAAGACTGAGCTACTTCTTTTTCACTTTTTTTTCATATGTTACCATCATAGGCTCTGGGAAGGGATCAGAAAGATAAAAAGGCCTACTTTTATCAGGTGGAAGTGAAGTGTTAGTCACTCAACCATGTCTGACTTATTTGTGACCCTATGGACTGTAGTCCACTAGGCTTCTCTGTCCATGGAACTCTCCAGGCAAGAATACTGGAGTGGGTAGCTATTCCCTTCTGCAGGGGATCTTCCTGACCCAGGGATTGAACCCAGGTCTCCTGCATTACAGGCAGATTCTTTTCTGTCTGAGCCATCATGGGGATTGTTCATATTCATGTTTCTGGAAAGGACAAGGCCACTGAATTTTAACATACAATATAGTGTTTCTGCAGAGAAGGCAATGGCACCCCACTCCAGTAATCCTGCCTAGAAAATCCCATGGACAGAGGAGCCTGGTAGGCTGGTCCATGAGGTCGCTGAGGGTCAGACACGACTCAGCGACTTCACTTTCACTTTTCACTTTCATGCATTGGAGAAGGAAATGGCAACCCACTCCAGTGTTCTTACCTGGAGAATCCCAGGGACGGAGGAGCCTGGTGGGCTGCTGTATGTGGGGTCGCACAGAGTCGGACATGAGTGAAGTGACTTTGCAGCAGCAGCAGCAGCAGCATAGTGTTTCTGAATGAGAGCACAGGGATGGGAGGAGAATATATGTAAAACAATGATGCAAGTCATAATAATTCCAGATCCTCTTGTACAGGTTTGTTTCTATGACTGAGGACCCACTGGATTCTGAGAAATCAATGCTCTACCAGTCCAGTGTGAAACAGAGCAGCCATTAAGAGACTGAGATTTTCATGACAATAGGATGATATGTTAGTAGGGATTGCTTTATGTCATAGAACTAATGGAGAGGAAATCACGGTCATCCTCTCTTTTCAAAGAAAATAACTGTTGTATGTCAAAGATGAGAGAAAAATTAGAGAGCAGTTATCTGGGACATCTCTGGTGGTCCAGGGCTTCCCTGATGGCTCAGACTGTAAAGAATCTGCGTGCATTGCAGGAGGCCTGGGTTCGATCCCTGGGTTGGGAAGATCCCCTGGAGAATGGCATGGCAACCCACTCCAGTATTTTTGCTTGGGAATTCCATGGACAAGGAGCCTGGTGGGCTATAGTCCATGGAGTCACAAAGTGTCAGACATGACTGAGCAACTAACACCTCAAACTTCCCTGGTGGTCCAGTGGCTAAGACTCCTTGCTTCCAATGCAGGGGACCCAGGTTTGATCCTTGGTCAGGGAACTAGATCCCCTTGCTGAAAAAACATCCCATAAATAAATTCAAAAAAGAGAGATCAGTTATCAGAGAGGAAAACTTAATCAAAACACCCAGAATGCACTATGCATGTGTAAGATTCAGGTATAACCACTATGTCACTATGATACTATTTTATTCAGAATGTGTCATAGTTGTCAGTTGTAAGTTATTAATAAAATTTAATCATTGTAAAACTCTAAATGAAGTTTTTTCTATCTTACCAAGCCTATCCACTTCAATGTGTACTTCATAACAAATACTAATGATACATCTGTAGACAGTCAAGATTGAAAGGCATCTGTAACAATTTCTTTGCATGATGGAATCAAACAACATACAATCTTATGAATATATATTCATAACTTCCTTGAGTTTTTTTTTTTTTTTCCCCTACACTCCACCCCTTGCATATTTATGTGGATAAGAATAAATACCACAGCAGTACAACTTTAGCCTTTGGCTTCCCAGGTGGCGCTAGTGGTAAAGAACCCATCTGCCAATGTAGGAGATGTAAGAGATGTGGGTTTGATCCCTGGGTTAGGAAGGTCCCCTGAAGAAGAAAATGGCAAGTATTCCTGCTTGGAGAATCCCATGGACAGAGGAGCCCAGTGGCCTACAGTCCATGGGGTTACAAAGAGTCAGATACAACTGAAGTGACTTAGCACGCACACATTGCCCTCTTTAACATTTGAAGTACTGTTTGTAAGTGTGCACCATATGATTGTATTTCAACATGGCCTTTTGTGTGTATGTGTGTGTGTGTGCCTGTGTAAGACCCGTGGTTTGCACTGGCTTTGATTTGTGCTTAGACACTGAGTCGTGTCTGGCTCTTTGTGAGTCCATGGACTGTAGCCCACCAGGCTCCTCTGTCCATGGAACTCTCTAGGCAAGAATACTGGAGTGGGTTGCTATTTCCTTCTCCAAGGCCTTGATTTACATGAGGTCAACATTAATAGTGTAGCATATGTAATGGGATTGAATTACAGCTGAGGAATTGGGGTAGGAAAACCCAACTTAGGGAACTTTCCTGGTGGTCCAGTGGTTAAGAATCCATCTGCCAGTGCAGGGGAAGTGGGTTTGATCCCTCATCTGGGAAGATCCCACATGCCTTGGAGCAACTAAGCCCATTCACTACAACTATTGAACCTGCCTGCTGCAGCTACTGAGCCCTGTCCCACAACTGCTGAAGTGTACCTGCCCTCGAGCCCTTGCACTGCAACAAGAGAAAAGCCTGCACAGCAACCAAGACCCAGCACAGCCATAAAAAAAATTTTTTTTTTTTTTTTTAAGGGAACTGAAAGCAAGCCTGCCTTACCATTTGCCCCATAGGGAAAACCTTTATTTACCCGTAGAGCAAACAAATCTATCCACTGTCCCAGAGGGTGATACTGTACCTTTTCCCCAAAGCTGTTTTTCAGGGAAACAGGAAAAAAAACTATAAGACAAGCCCATACATGAGAAATCCATAATTGTCTTCCAACAATGTCTGTCCCTTGTTTCTTTGCCATATTCATTGCTGGCAAATATTCTCACATGTACACCAGATGGTCGACTGTTCTTTTCTTCTGACACATAAGACCAGGTCTATTCATTTGCCTCATTTGATTAAGTTTAATATCTACAGTATACTATGTTTCAGGATGAGGATTAATTCACCCCTACTACAACAATGTAGTGGGCTTCTCTGGTGGTTCAGACAATAAAGAATCTGCAATGCAGGAGACCTGTGTTTGATCTCTGGATCAGGAAAATCCCATGGAGAATGGAATGGCAACCAACTCCAATATTCTTGGAGAATTCCATGTACAGAGGAGACTGATGGGCTACAGTCCATAGGGTCACAAAGAGTTGGACATGACTGAGCGACTGACACTTTAACATTTCATAGCAATGTAGGTTCCACATTCAGCCAGCTGAAAAGCCCAATACCCATTAGCATGGACTTTATTTTTTAATTAAAAATCTTTTAAAGGGTGGCTTTTTAAAAAAAGTTAATTCTCTATGGATTTTATTAATCCCAAATGGCCATTCACAAGTATAATCAATACATTGTGACTATTTTTTTGGTCATGCCCTGCAGCTTGTAGGATCTTTGTTCTCCAACTAGGGATCAAACCTGCTGCCCAGCAATGGAAGCATGGAATCTGAATTACGGGATTGCCAGGAAAGTTCCACTAGCATGTCTGTTATAAAGACTTTTGATTTTCCCCTAAGTTTCTGCATTAACATTCTCAAGTGATGAATGCATAGACAATGGATTATTGTGCAAAAACTAACAATTTACATAATTGTGACTAAAAGTGACAGCTTTTGTATTCATTATCCACACAAAGTAGAGCCTAGGTGTCGTGGAGTCAAGGCTCATGAGCAGAAAGGGGCTGACAGAAATTAGGGCAGAAGTTTTCAGGAACAACTAAGTGGGATTATGAAAAACAAAATAAGGAACGTGAAAGACAGAGGAAAGGGTGTAAAAAGATACAAAGGTGCCCACAAGAACAAGCATGTTCTGGGTAGCTCTGGACTCAGCAGAGGATCTGGGAGACGGTTTCTTCCTGGGGATGTTTTGGACTTGTTGTTTCTGTCTGTGTAGGATGACAATGATGTAGCCACTGGTCCAGATTGTGAGCACAAAAAATACAACTTCAGGGACCGCTATCAGTGCCGCACACACTGAGCCTGTTTCTTTCTCATGATAACTAATAAAACAGTACCCTATGTCTCTGTGATGTTTGTCATGCTCCATTCGCTTAACATATACAATGTATACATGGGAAAAATTAAATTTACAAATGTGTATTGGGTCCAGAAGAGGAAAATGCAAAAGCCAACATTTTGGGGGGCTTTGACTTTAAGATCCTTCCAAGAGGAGTTCATTAGGCTGATCGTAATGGCTTGGAAGACACTCAAGAGACGGACGGTGCTGATAGACATACCCCTGCCCACTCTATGAACATACAAAAGAAGCTTTCTTTCAAAATCACTGAAAACATGTTTCAACCCCAAAGCTACTATTGCCTGAGGAACTCCTTTAGAGAAAATGACTAAGAAGTTGGCTATCGTTGGGTGTTTGCAAATCAAATCCATGGCTCTCATCCTGCATCCAGTGTGGTAAATGAATAGGTACTGATAAAGAAGGGAGAAATTGCCGAGAATTCCAATCATAGTCTGTGACAGGAAGATGATTCCTATTGCCACATCCCTGGGGGGAGATTCTGTCATTTGACATGTTTTCTTTGAAGTTATGGCACCAAACATTCCTCTAAGCAAAAAGACTCATTGAAGACTTTTACCACCAAGTACCGAGTAGTGGTACTTGTTGGCTCCTGATCAGTTGCCAAGACTTCACAAGATAGAAAGAGATGGAGAGATAGCCAATATATTTCAGTGGGAAAGTCAGCAGTAAGGATGAAGTGAAGTTAACCTAGGGGAAACAGTGACAAGTGACAGCAAATGGAACCAAAGTGTAATACAACATTAAAAAAAAAAAAAAAAACAGAATAGGCTGACATTTGCTAGACATGTTGGAGAAAAGAAAAGCCTCAGGGACTTCCCTGTGGTCCACTGGTTAAGACTTTGCCTTCTAGTGCAGGGGGTGCAGGTTCAATCCTTGGATGGGGAACTAATCCCACATGCCTCTAGGCCAAAAAACAAAACATAAAACAGAAGCTATGTTGTATCAAATTCCATAAAGACTTTAAAAATGGTCCGCTTCAAAAAAATCTTTTAAAAAAGTCTCTATTACTACCCACATCACATAACAAATGAATTCTGCATGGATTGCTCATCTCAGTTTTAAAGAGAAACAGCATTTGTTTGTTTTTAGAAAAACAGTATTTCCATGGTCTTGCAATTAAGATATATTCTAAACAGCTCAAAAAATATTACCCATAGAGGTGAAATAACTATAGCTAATGCGAATAAAAACTGATTTTTATCAAAACACACACTAAGATATGACTTGTAACCAGAACAAAGAAGTCTTGCAGATGACACAATGAAAAACACAATAGGCAAATCTTCCTTACAGAAGTTTTGAAAATCAGATTAGTCATTGCATAATACCTATGTAAAATAATTTAATGTCTCTAGTCATCAAAAATTAAAATATAACCACCACCTATCGTCAAACACCAGTGAGAAATCAAAAATAGAAATGACAGAGATAACAAGTTTTGGCTAAGATATGGTCTACTGAGAATCTTATGCACTGGTGGTAGTTGTTAAAGCTGGTACCAAAATATTGGAAAATTGTGGTACCTATTTCAGCAGACCAGATGTAATCCTATATGCCAATAATTCCACTCCCATGAATATACTAAGAAACTTGTACATATATCACAGATTGGTTATAGGATGTATATGCCAGAATTATGAAATACTCATTCCTCATAATAGTCCCAGACTCAAAACTACCCACTTGCCCATTAACAGTAGAATGAATCAATTAATTTACTCTTATTCACAATGGTATCCTAAACAGCAGTGTGAATGAATGCTAGCAGTAGGATGCAATGATACAGATAAATTCACAAAATTATCCAGAATGGAAACAAAGTCAATATGAAAGAGTTCCTGGGCTATAATTCCAATTAAGTAAATTATCAAATGAGCAAAAGTGATCTGATCTCTTAACCATTAGAATAAATCAAATCTACATTCCAACAATTCCACTTCTACCAATATACATGATAGAATTACATCCTTGGAGACAGTTACTCAAGGAGGCATGGGCAGGGTTTTGAAGAGCTGAACATTCTGTTTCTTGATCCAGGTGTTGCCTATGGAAGTTTGGGTGTTGAGGAATTCCACTGAACTGTGCAATTATAATCTCATGTTTATGTCTTGAGTTTTTAAAAAATTGTTATCACATACACAAAACACTTGGAAGTTGCCGGGAAAAACTTGTCCTGTGAATGTGTTTGATCTGCTGATTGTTCCTGTGCAGGATGAAGCTTACAGATCTGCAACCCAGATGGTGAAACATCAGACAATAATAACCTTGCTCCAGGTAGTGAGTCACTGACTTTGTTAATGGAATTTAGCAGAGCAGTATCCCAATTTTTTGTTCTTTGTAATGGTTTTGTCACTGTATTTGGCAATCATATACACAGCAATAAAATGATATTTACCAGCATATACAGCATCCAGCAGAGCAAAATTGGAGCTTTACTTCAAGTTCCACCCACGTGAGTTTCCTAGGGCTCATCAATGATGACTGGAGATACTTAAGGGGCAGATGGTGCCCATGGACATGCTCTGTAAGGAGAGAAAACAAAATCTGGATGGATAAATCACAGAAGGCATGCTTCAACTACAGGCTGCCCTTGTCTCTGGGACACCTTCAAAGGTAATGGCCAAGAAGTGACTGTAGTCAGGTGTTTCAGAACTGAATCTGTGGGTCTCAACATGCATTCACTGTAGTAAACGAAGAGGTAAAAGTAAAGAAGAGAGAAATTGCCCAGGATTCCAACAATCAGAGATCAGAGAGATCAGTCGCTCAGTCATGTCCAACTCTTTGCTACCCCATGAATCCTAGCACGCCAGGCCTCCGTGTCCATCACCAACTCCCGGAGGTCACTGAGACTCACGTCCATTGAGTCAGTGATGCCATCCAGCCATCTCATCCTCTGTCGTCCCCTTCTCCTCTTGCTCTCAATCCCTCCCAGCATCAGAGTCTTCTCCAATGAGTCAGCTCTTTGCATGAGGTGGCCAAACTACTGGAGTTTCAGCTTTAGCATCATTCCTTCCAAAGAAATCCCAGGGCTGATCTCTTTCAGAATGGACTAGTTGGATCTCCTTGCAATCCAAGGGACTCTCAAGAGTCTTCTCCAACAACACAGTTCAAAAGCATCAATTCTTCGGCGCTCAGCCTTCTTCACAGTCTAGCTCTCACATCTATACATGACCACAGGAAAAACCATAGCCTTGACTAGATGAACCTTTGTTGGTAAAGTAATGTCTCTGCTTTTGAATATGCTATCTAGGTTGGTCATAACTTTCCTTCCAAGGAGTAAGTTTCTTTTAATTTCATGGCTGCAGTCACCATCTGCAGTGATTTTGGAGCCCAGAAAAATAAAGTCTGACACTGTTTTCACTGTTTCCCCATCTATTTCCCATGAAGTGATGGGACCAGATGCCATGATCTTCGTTTTCTGAATGTTAAGCTTTAAGCCAACTTTTTCACTCTCCACTTTCACTTTCACCAAGAGGCTTTTTAGTTCCTCTTCACTTTGTGCTATAAGGATGGTGTCATCTGCATATCTGAGGTTATTGATATTTCTCCCAGCAATCTTGATTCCAACTTGTGTTTCTTCCAGTCCAGCATTTCTCATGATGTACTCTGCATATAAGTTAAATAAACATGGTGACAATATACAGCCTTGACGTACTCCTTTTCCTATTGGGAACCAGTCTGTTGTTCCATGTCCAGTTCTAACTGTTGCTTCCTGACCTGCATCCAAATTTCTCAAGAGGCAGATCAGGTGGTCTGGTATTCCCATCTCTTTCAGAACTTTCCACAGTTTATTGTGATCCACATAGTCAAAGGCTTTGGCATAGTCAGTAAAGCAGAAATAGATGTTTTTCTGGAACTCTCTTGCTTTTTCGATGATCAAGGGGATGTTGGCAATTTGATCTCTGGTTCCTCTGCCTTTTCTAAAACCAGCTTGAACATCAGGAAGTTCACATATTGCTGAAGCCTGGCTTGGAGAATTTTGAGCATTACTTTACTAGCGTGTGAGATGAGTGCAATTGTGCAGTAGTTTGAGCATTCTTTGGCATTGCCTTTCTTTGGGATTGGGATGAAAACTGACCTTTTCCAATCCTGTGGCCACTGCTGAGTTTTCCAAATTTACTGGCATATTGAGTGCAGCACTTTCATAGCATCATCTTCCAGGACTTGGAATAGCTCAACTGGAATTCCATCACCTCCACTAGCTTTGTTTGTAGTGATGCTTTCTAAGGCCCACTTGACTTCACATTCCATGATATCTGGCTCTAGGTCAGTGATCACACCATCATGATTATCTGGGTCGTGAAGCTCTTTTTTGTACAGTTCTTCTGTGTATTCTTGCCACCTCTTCTTGATATCTTCTGCTTCTGTTAGGTCCATACCATTTCTGTCCTTTATCGAGCCCATCTTTGCATGAAATGTTCCTTTGGTATCTCTGATTTTCTTGAAGAGATTTCTAGTCTTTCCCATTGTTGTTTTTCTCTATTTCTTTGCATTGATCGATGAGGAAGGCTTTCTTATCTCTTCTTGCTATTCTTTGGAACTCTGCATTCAGATGTTTATATCTTTCCTTTTCTCCTTTGGTTTTCACTTCTCTTCTTTTCACAGCTATTTGTAAGGCCTCCCCAGACAGCCATTTTGCTTTTTTGCATTTCTTTTCCATGGGGATGATCTTGATCCCTGTCTCCTGTACAATGTCACGAACCTCATTCCATAGTTCATCAGGCACTCTATCTATCAGATCTAGGCCCTTAAATCTATTTCTCACTTCGACTGTATAATCATAATGGATTTGATTTAGGTCATACTTGAATGGTCTAGTAGTTTTCCCTACTTTCTTCAATTTCAGTCTGAATTTGCAATAAGGAGTTCATGATCTGAGCCACAGTCAGCTCCTGGTCTTGTTTTTGCTGACTATATAGAGCTTCTCCATCTTTGGCTGCAAAGAATATAATCAATCTGATTTCAGTGTTGACCATCTGGTGATGTCCATGTATGGAGTCTTCTCTTGTGTTGTTGGAAGAGGGTGTTTGTTATGACCAGTGCATTTTCTTGGCAAAACTCTATTAGTCTTTGCCCTGCTTCATTCCGTGTTCCAACGCCAAATTTGCCTGTTACTCCAGGTGTTTCTTGACCTCCTACTTTTGCTTTCCAGTCCACTATAATGAAAAGGACATCTTTTTTGGGTTGTTAGTTCTAAAAGGTCTTGTAGGTCTTCATAGAACCGTTCAGCTTCAGCTTCTTCAGCATTACTGGTTGGGGCATAGACTTGGATTACTGTGACATTGGACGGTTTGCCTTGGAAATGAACAGAGATCATTCTGTCATTTTTGAGATTGCATCCAAGTACTGCATTTCGGACTCTTTTGTTGACCATGATGGCCACTCCATCTCTTCTGAGGGATTCCTGCCCGCAATAGTAGATATAATGGTCATGTGAGTTAAATTCACCCATTTCAGTTCATTTGAGTTCGCTGATTCCTAGAATGTCGACCTTCACTCTTGCCATCTCTTGTTTGACCACTTCCAATTTGTCTTAAGTGCAAGCTGCTGCAGCAGGCGCGCTAAAACGCAGGCGGCTGTGGTGAGCGGGCTAAAGCGCATGGCCCAGAGAAGCCACCCCACGTTGGAGGTCAGGGACAGCGGCCGAGAGTACCAGACTGTGATGGTGCAGAAACGGCCGAGAGGAGTTACCACATCCGAGGTCAGGGCCATTGAGAAGAGGAGTTACCCCGCGTCAGAGGTCAGGGGCAGCGACGAGTTACCCCGCATCTGAGGTCAGGGGTGGCGGCTCAGAGCAGATACCCCACGCCCCAAGCCCAAGGCCAGAGGCCGCGGGCGGGAAGAGCTACCCCACGCCCCCACGCGGGAGGCCAAGGGCGGCTGCCGGGAGGAGCAATCCTATGCCCGAGGCCAGGGGCGGTGGCCGGGAGGACCAACCCCACATCCAAGGAGCTGTGGCTCCTCGGGCGCAGTAGGGCCTAGAGGAGCTATCCCACGTTGAAGGTCAGGAAGGGCGGCAGTGAGGAGAGACCCCTCATCCAAGGTAAGGTGCGATGGCTGCGCTTTGCTGGAGCAGCCGTGAAGAGATACCCCACGCCCAAGGTAAGAGAAACCCAAGTAATACTGTAGGTGTTGCAAGAGGGCATCAGAGGGCAGACACACTGAAACCATACTCACAGAAATCTAGTCAATCTAATCACACTAAGACCACAGCCTTGTCTAACTCAATGAAACTAAGCCATGCCCATGGGGCAACCCAGGATGGGCGGGTCATGGTGGAGAGATCTGACAGGATGTGGTCCGCTGGAGAAGAGAATGGCAAACCACTTCTGTATTCTTGCCTTGAGAACCCCATGAACGTATGAAAAGGCAAAATGATAGGATACTGAAAGAGAAACTCCCCAGGCCAGTAGGGGTCCAGTATGCTACTGGAGATCAGTGGAGAAATAACTCCAGAAAGAATGAAGGGATGGAGCCAAAGCAAAAAGAATACCCAGCTGTGGATGTGTCTGGTGATAGAAGCAAGGTCTGATGCTGTAAAGAGCAATATTCCAACAATAGTCTGAGATAAATAGACCTTTCTTAATTGCCCAAAATCTGGAGGCCATTCTGCTAGTTCCTAGTGGCTGATATTTGTCTTCAGAGCAGAGTATCCTCTGTGGGAATGTATGGTATGGGCTATATTTATCATATCAAGTGATAGCCAATATACCCTCTGAGAAATATTTACTTCAAGTTTGGTTTTGTAAAGAGGCTTCCCAGTGTGAATATATTTATACAGCTTACTTAGCACTTACATGAAATTACTGCTATTCTGCCATATATTTGGTGGTTGTTTTTTAGTTGCTAAGTCATGTCTGGCTCTTTGCTACCCCCATGGACTGTAGCCCACCAAACTTTTTTGCCCATGGGACTCTCTAGGCAAGAATACTGGAGTAAGTTGCTGTTTCCTTCTCTAGGGGATCTTCTAGACCCAAGGATCTAACCCCTGTCTCCTGTGTTGGCAGGCAGATTCTTTACCACCAAGGAAGCCCTGTATATAGAGTACCTTCTTTGATTTTCATAACTGTGTGAGATAGGCACTGGCATTATTTTCATTTAAAAGATGAGGAAACCTAAGTTACATAGAGGTTAAACAGTTTATCTAAACTCACCCCAACACTGGGTTGGGTCTAATGGTTTAAATATGGCTAGGCTGGGTACTCTTTCTACCCCCTTCTGATGCCTATGTCAGAAGCTTTCTCTATCTGCTTTATACTTTAATAAAACTTTATTACACAAAAGCTCTGAGCGATCAAGCCTCGTCTCTGGCCCAGGATTGAATTCTTCTCCTCCGGGAGCCAAGAATCCTCGTGTCTTCGCGTGATTCAACAACAACCTTTCATCTTGGGGGCTCATCCGGGATCCTTCAAGACAAGGCATCAGAATGTGAACCATCACTAACAGAGGCACCCACCTCAGGTCACAGTAAATGCAGAACTCCAGCTCTACGTTGCTTCTTTTCCTTCAACTTTGCCTGTGGTCCCAGATGTGCTGTGATGCTCTTCAGGCCTGTGGTCCTAGATGTGCTGTGATGCTCTTCAGGACCTGAGGATGTGCTTCTCCCCAGGCTCAGACTTTTGCATGAGAACCTTCAGGCAGTGACACCAGTACTCTCACTTCCCCCTCTTCTGGAGATTTGTGGAGCCATATGGGACCAATAAAGAAGGACAGCGGTGAGGACTGGCGCACTAAGCACGGCCGAGAGGAGCTACCCCACGACCGAGCCAGCAAGGAAACTGGTTTCAACAGCTATGTGAGGAAGCTATCTTGGAAGGAAATCCACCAGCCCATGTCAAGGCTTCAGATGAAGACACTCTCATGAAACCCTGAGCCAGAACACTCAACTGAATTACTTCTGGATTCCCAACTTTCAGCAGCAGTATGAGATAATATTATTTTAAGCTTTTAGTTTGGGGTAATTTGTTATGCAGCAGTAGTTCATTAATGCACTGTCAACTTTGGACCATGTCTTTATCCCAGGGCGCTTGTCCATTTAGTCCAATCTAAGCCAGAATCTGCTACTTCAGTTTAGAAAATATACCTCACCCTTGATCTGATCACCCTCAGTATCATATCAAATTCCTTATCACTCACCTCAATATCTTAGCAGCCTCGCCTAGCCTTAGCAATGATCCTCTCAGTTGAGCCAGAATCGACCCTCATCCTTATGGTCATCTTAATAAGCTTACATTTACTGACACCCACTCTGTTGTTGTTCATTGCTTTTCAGTCTCCCAGTCTGTCTTTGCAATCCCATGGACCTCCCCTGTTCCTTACCTATAAATCACAACTGTGTCCCTGCTGGAGTCAGACTTAAGCTCAATCTCTCTCCTCTATGATAAGACCCCGCTGTAGTACTCTTACTTTGAATAAAGTTTTTTATTTTTTTTTAACACCAAAAAAAAATATGGCTAGGCTGGTTACTAAGACTATACTGCAACCAGTGTGATACACTAACTGATCACGTCAGCTGGTTATCTAGTAATCTAGACATATATTTTAGTTTTGTAGTTATACTTTTATTTCATATCACCTTCATTTTTTTAAATAATTTTGGTTGTAAAAAATTTCCTTTTTATTTAGGGATTTATTCTATAGGTCATTATCAAATATGAATTACATTTTAGAGATAATAATATAGATGCTGTAATTGGAGGCTAATTCTACAGAAACTTCCCCAAGTCCAAGTTGCATTGAATGAATATAAAATTTGTTCAATATTAATTTGGCAGCAGCAGGACTCATTTGCTATCATGCCAGGAACAAACACACAATGCATCTTCCACATTAATTGTCAGATAATACTACCTTGTTCCCTAAACTGTGATATATGAAATACTAATAGGTGATAAAACAAGGGAGGCTGGAAATGAAGTTATTAATAATTTTAGTCTCAGTGCTCAGTATTTATTAATACCTACATTAAGTGAAACTATTAACTGTAAGGCAAGATTTGTGAAAGATATTAAAGTACAAGATATGTACGAAGGAGTCTGGAGAATATGGAATCTTGTGTATCATATAAATTGAAATAATAAAATGAGTTGTGAGCTTAGATAGATGTTAGAATACTGTTAAACTTAATGTTTTTTTTCAGGTGAACATTTTTAAAAAATTTATTTATTTTAATTGGAGGCTAATTACTTTATGTCAAGGCTGTATATGGTCACCCTGCTTATTTAACTTATATGCAGAGTACATCAAGAGCTGGAATAAGCTGGGCTGGAAGAAGCACAAGCTGGAATCAAGATTGCCAGGAGAAATATCAATAACCTCAGATATGTAGATGACACTACCCTTATGGCAGAAAGTGAAGAGGAACTAAAAAGCCTCTTGATGAAAGTGAAAGAGGAGAGGGAAAAAGTTGGCTTAAAGCTCAACATTCAGAAAACAAAGATCATGGCATCTAGTCCCATCACTTCATGGGAAATAGATGGGGAAACAGTGGAAACAGTGGCTGACTTTATTTTTCTGGGCTCCAAAATCACTGCAGATGGTGACTACAGCCATGAAATTAAAAGACTCTTACTCCTTGGAAGGAAAGTTATGACCAACCTAGATAGCATATTCAAAAGCAGAGACATTACTTTGCCAACAAAGGTTTGTCTAGTCAAGGCTATGGTTTTTCCTGTGGTCATGTATGGATGTGAGAGCTGGACTGTGAAGAAGGCTGAGTGCCGAAGAATTGATGGTTTTGAACTGTGGTGTTGGAGAAGACTCTTGAGAGTTCCTTGGACTGCAAGGAGATCCAACCAGTCAAATCTAAAGGAGATCAGTCCTGGGTGTTCTTTGGAAGACTGATGCTAAAGCTGAAACTCCCAATACTTTGGCCACCTCATGCGAAGAGTTGACTCATTGGAGAAGACTCTGATGCTGGGAGGGATTGGGGGCAGGAGGAGAAGGGGACGACAGAGGATGAGATGGCTGGATGGCATCACTGACTCGATGGATGTGAGTCTGAGTGAGCTCTGGGAGTTGGTGATGGACAGGGAGGCCTGGCGTGCTGCAATTCCTGGGGCCACAAAGAGTTGGACTCAACTGAGCAACTGAACTGAACTGAATTACTTTACAATATTGTAGTGGTTTTGCCATACGTTGACATGAATCAGCCATGGGTGTACATGTGTTCCCCATCCTGAACCCCCTCCCACTTCCCTCCCCATCCCATCCCTCAGGGTCATCCCAGTGCACCAGCCCTGAGCACCCTGTCTCATGCCTTGAGCCTGGACTGGCAATCTGTTTCACATATGATAATATACATGTTTCAATGCTATTCTCTCAAATTTTCCCACCCTCACCTTCTCCCACAGAGTCCAAAAGACAGTTCTTTACAGCTGTGTCTCTTTTGCTGTCTTGCATATAGGGTCATCGTTACCATCTTTCTAAATTCCATATATATGCATTAGTATACTGTATTAGTGTTTTTCTTTCTGACTTAGAACTGATTCAAATGAGAATATTGTTAAACTTTAGATAAAATTAGACAAGATATGTTAGGTCATGACAACTGTTTTCTGAAACCCATAATTATAAAGGGCTTTCCTAGTGGTTCAGTGGTAAAGAATTCACCTACCAATGCAGGAGACAGGGGTTCCATCCTTGATCCGGGAAGATCCCACATGCCATGGAATAACTAAGCCGTGCACCACAACTAATGAGTCGTGTTCTAGTTCAGTTCAGTTCAGTCACTCAGTCGTGTCTGTCTCTTTGCGACCCCATGGACTGCAGCACGCCAGGCCTCCCTGTCCATCACCAACTTCTGGAGTTTACTCAAACTCATGTCCATTGAGTCAGTGATGCCATCCAACCATCTCATCCTCTGTCATCCCCTTCTCCTCTCACCTTCAATCTTTCCTAGCACCAGGGTCTTTTCTAATGAGTCAGTTCTTTTCATCAGGTGGCCAAAATATTGGAGTTTCTGCTTCAGCATCAGTCCTTCCAATGAATATTCAGGACTGATTTCCTTTAGGATGGACTGGTTGGATCTCCTTGCAGTCCAAGGGACTCTTAAGAGTCTTCTCCAACACCATGGTCCAAAAGCATCAATTCTTTGGTGCTCAGCTTTCCTTGTAGTCCAACTCTCACATCCATATGTGACTATTGGAAAAACCATAGCGTTGACTAGACAGACCTTTGTTGGCAAAATAATGCATTCTAGAGCCTGGGAGCTACAATTACTGAGCCTGTTCTCTGCAACAAGAGAAGACACAGCAATGAGAAACACGTGCACTACAACTAGAGAAAAGCCTGCATAGCAATAAAGACCCAGGACAGCCAAATAAGTAAATATAAAATAAACAAAAAATTAAAAACCCTACAGTCTTTAAATACTCAATAAATGATCCTTCTTTATCACTGGGATTATTTGGTTGATCATCCACAGTGAGGATTTAATTAGGTTATAATTAATTTAATTAGCTTATATTAGGAGCCATCAGGTTTGATGCAGGGGCTAATACCCTAGTTTCTTTTTAAAAGCTCAACTCACAACTAAGAAATTATTCTGCCTCCCTGTCCTGCTTTGCCACTGGATCTGATCCTTCTCTAGCCACCAGAATTCCTTTTCCAGACATGAACACTTGCTCAGATTACCTCCCTTCCTGACTCTGCCTCTCAGACTGAAGCAGAAAATACCATACCTGACTCCTTCCTATTGCCAGCAGGGTGGGCTCAGTGTGAAGGTCATGGAAGCCAGGAGGTGTGTGAGAATGAAGCGGCCAGACCCTGAGATAATGGGTTTGTGATCTGTGACCTCATCCCCTTGAGAACTGAGATTACTATTTCTCTTGTAGTGGCAATGACAGGGCAGTCTTGGGGAGCTGAGAATGTTTATGATAAATTTTTTTCCCAGTTGCTAATTATAAAAAACAATCCCAATTTTCTTATAAGTGTCTCCAAAGAGACTATTGACATGCTTGGAGAGGCCCTTAACTTTTTTCATGATTCACACTGGAGACAGGATCTCAGATGGAAGGAGCAGTAGAAATCGGAGTCTTGACTTGGGAGCAACACGCAGCAAAATGTATGTGTCTCCCAGGATTCCCTGAGAAATTCTTCCACTAAGTATCCATTGTATTCTTCTTAAGCTTCAGAGTATTTAGCTGCATCGTTAACTTAAGTATTCAGCAGATACCTGGAATCAGAGAGAGTCCAAGATGAATTTTTAATGAGATGAGTGTAAAAGGAAGAATATGTCGATAAGTTTACATTAGAAATCACTGTCCTGGGAGAATGGAGACAGATATATGTATGGCTGAGCCATACATATGAGGAGAATGGAGGCAGATATATGTATCCCTTCCCTGTTCATCTGAAACTATCACAATACTGTTAATTGGTTATGTGTGTGCTAAGTTGCTTCAGTCGTGTCCGACTCTTTGCAACCCTATGGACTATAGCCTGCCAGGCTCCTCTATGCATGGGATTCTCCAGGCAAGAACACTGAAGTGGGTAGCCATGCCCTCCTCCAGGGGATCTTCCTGATTCAGGGATTGAACCCTAGTCTCCTGCAGGTTCTTTACTGCTAGTGCCACCTGGGAAGCCCCATTAATTGACTATACTCCAAGGAGGGAGGGGGTTCGGGATGGGGAACACATGTATACCTATGGCGGATTCATGTTGATGTATGGCAAAACCAATACAATATTGTAAAGTAATTAACCTCCAAGTAAAATAAATAAGTTTATATTTAAAAAATAAAATAAAAGTAAAATAAATAGAAAGGTAAAAAATAGGAAAGAAATCATTGACCTAATTTGTACAAATTTGTATAAATGAAAATTAATTTGGAAATGGGGATAATAGACATTTCTAGAATATTGTATTTTATCAATACAGATCCCAACACTGGTATGAAGTGCAAACAGAGAAACATCCACAGAAGACAGAGAGGTATTTATAAAAGTGCCCGTCACAAATGAAAACACCAGGATCAGATGGTTTAGCAGACAGCATCAACTATTCTTTTTAATATATTTTTGGTTTGCTGGCTCTTCAATGATGCACATGGCCTTTCTCTAGTTGCAGTGAGCAGGGGCTACTCTCTAACTGTGGTGCATGGGCTTCTCATTGTGGTGGCTTCTATTCTCCCAGAGCACAGGCTCTAGACCCATGGTCTTGAGTAGTTGTGGTGCATAGGCTTAGTTGCCCCATGGCATGTGGAATCTTCCTGGAACAGGGATTGAGCCCATGTCCTCTGCATTGACAGGTGGATTCTAAACCACTGGACACCACTAGCACCAGGGATTCTAAACCACTTCCCTGGTGCTATTCTTTTAACTATAGCCAGGGCTGCTTTCTCCACTCAGCAGTACTGAATGGTTACCAGAGGTCTTTGTACATACTTTTGCTGAATTTCATTAAGGAGCACTCATTGGTTATACGATGAATGACAAGACATGAACTTTAAGGGGCAAAATCACTGCTTTTCATTTTCCACCAGGCAAGCACACAATCTGAACAAAGCCCAGTACCCATTTCCCCTGTGAGAGTTTTCAGTGCAACTGAGAAATTTAAGAGTGAAACATCATCAGTCAGGCCACGCCTGTTTTTGACACTAGCTACAAGTGTGGGGGTTCCCCAAATCACACTCAGTTTCAATAATTCTCTAGAAGGACTCAGCACTCACTGAGAGCTGGTCCACTCACTGTATGCTTGATTACAGGGTAAAGATACATTCCCTGGTGGATCAGATGGTAAGGAATTCACCTATAATGCAGGAGAGCAGGGTTCGATCCCTGGGTTGGGAAGATCTGGAGAAGGGAATGGCATTCCCACTCCAGTATTCTTTCTGGAGAATTCCATTCACAGAGGAGCCTGGCGGGGTATAGTCCTTGGGGTCACAAAGAGTTGGACATGACAAAGCAACTTAAAAAATGACATCTGTCAGTGGAAGAGATGCATGGGTCAGAGTTCAGAAAAAATAGTCAAATTGGAGCTCCAGTCTTCCTCTCCCCATAAAGTGATGATATGTTATTTTCCTGGCATGGATACCTGATGACACAGGGAGTACTGCCACCAGGGAGGTTCACCCAAGCCCAGACGTTTTACTCGAGCTCCATCAGGATCTGATTGTGTGGCTGAGCTTTAGTCTCCAGTTCTTCTGAGAGTCAGGCTAATCCTGTCATCTCCAATTCCTCCAGAAGCCAACCTAATACTACATAGCCTAAAGCCCCAACAAACTTACCCTGTGAGAGGCTGGTGGCCATGCTATCAAACTAAAAAATACTCCTGCTATCAGGAAGACAACCTACAGAATGGGAGAAAATATTTGTAAATGATGCAACTGACAAAGGCTTAATCTCCAAAATATACAAACAGCTCATACAACTCAATACCAGAAATTCAAGCAACTCAATCAAAAAGTGGGCAGAAGATCCAAATAGACATTTCTTCAAAGAAAGTATACAGGTGGCCAACAGGCTCATGAAAAAATTCCCAATATTGGTAATTATCAGAGAAATGCAAATCAAGACTAGTAAGATTACACCTTACAATGGTAAGAATGGCCATCATCAAAAAGTCCACAAATAATCAATGGTGGAGAGGGTGTGGAGAAAAGGGAATCCTCCTTCATTGTTGGTGGGAATGTAAACTGGTTCAGCCACTATTCAGAACAGGATGCAGTTTCCTTAAGAAAACTAAAAACAGAGCAATTACTACCATATGATCCTACCATCCCACTCCTGGGAATATACCCAGAGAAAATTATAATTCGGAAAGATACACGCATCCCAATCTTGACAGCAGCACTATTTACAGTAGCTAAGATATGGAAACAACCTAAATGTGCATCACCTGAGGAGTGGATAAAGAAGATATGGTATATAGACCCAATGGAATAGCACTCAGCCATTAAAAAGAATGAAATAATGCCATTTGAAGCACCATGGATGGACATAGGGATTATCATACGAAATGAAGTAAGCCAAACACAGAAAAACAAAGAGCATATAATATCCTTTATATGTGGAATCTTTTATTAAGAAAAGATACAAGTAAACATTTACAAAACCGAAAGAGACTCACAGACATAGAAAACAAAATTCTGATTATCAAAAGGGAAAAAGGGGAGAGGGATAAATTAGAAAGTTGGAATTAACGTACACACTACCATATATAAAACAGATAATCAACAGCACAGGGAATTGCACTCAATATTTTGAAAAAAAAAATCAAAAACAAACATATAAGGGAAAAGAATTTGAAAAAGAAAAAATATATATATAACTGAATCACTTTGGTGTCTATACCTGAAATTAAAATAACATATACTTCAATTTTTTAAAATATCTTAATTAAAAAACAAAACAAAACAAAAAACAGCAATGAAAAAGCCCTCATTTAAACTGGAATAAGAACTTGCTCATGGATTGCTTCTACATTTGAGCCCATGGTGCAATTATCTTAGGCATATAAAATATGCCTGGAAAACCTTTACCCTTTGTACACTAAAGGATCAGAAGTGGAATTTTATTTATTTATTTAGGCTCTGCTGGGTCTTCTTTATTGCATGCAGGCTTTCTCTAGTTGTGGTGAGCGTGGGCTCCTCACTGCAGTGGCCTCCCTTGCAGAGCACAGGCTCTAGGCACACAGGCTCAGTACCTGTGGTGCATGGGCTTAGTTGCCCTGTGGCATGTGAGATCTTCCTGACCCAGGAATGGAACTGGAGTCTCCTGCATTGGCAGCCAGATTCTTCATCACCAAGTCACCAAGGAAGCCCCAAACATACACTACTAAATATAAAATAGGTAACTAATAAGGGCTTCCCAGGTGGCTCAGATCATAAACGGTCTGCCTGCAATGTGGGACACCCAGGTTCGATCCCTGGGTTGGGAAGATCCCCTGGAGAAGGAAATGACAACCCACTCCAGTACTCTTGCCTGGAAAATTCCATGGACGGAGTAGCCTGCTCAGCTTCAGTCCATGGGGTGGCAAAAAGTCATGACTGAGCACTTTAATAAGGACCTAGTGGGGACTTCTTAGATGGTCCAGTGGTTAAGATGAAGTCCTTTATAGGTAGGGAGAAGGGGTTCAATCCTTGGTCAGGGAACCAAGTCCCATATTCTCCATGGACTGGTTTACAACAAAAAAGAAGGGGCCTACTGTATAGCACAGGGAACTCTACTCAATCCTTTAAATGGCCTATATGGGAAAAGAATCTAAAAAGACTAGATATACATATCTGTGTATAACTGATTCACCTTGCTATACACTTAGAACTAACACAACATGAGAAATCAAGTGTAACTTGATAAAAATTTAAAAACATGCAATTTATGTTTTTCTGATAAGATTAGGGGATACTGGGTTCTTCATGTACAGAAAGGAGAGACTGGATACAATGGAGTCACGGCTCATGAGCAGAAAGGGGCTGATAAAGGGAAAACACACATTAATCAGGCCACTTGTATATACCAACCACCAACTGGGATTATGAAAAACAGCAAGAGTAATGTTAAGATGCAGGACAGGGTGTGGAAACACATGAAGGTGGTTGCCAAGAGTAGGATGCTTTGGGTGGCTCTGGACTCAGCGGGGCTTCTGGGAGACACGCTAGCCTTGTGAATATACTGGACTCACCGACTGTGTCTGTACAGGGTGAGAATCATGGAGCTACTGGCCCAGAAGATGAGCACAGAAAATGAAACTTCAGGGAACACTATCAAAGCTGCATATATTGAGCCTGAGATGTTCTCAAGATCTGTGGCAACACAGTACTCTGAATCTCTTGTATTTGTCATGTTTGTGCTGCGCCATTTTTCAGAAACATATAATGCATACAGAGGAAAAATGAGATGTACAAACATGCACTGGATCCAGCAGAAGGAAATGGAGAAGGCAATGTACTTTGGGGCTTTGACTTTAAGATTCTTCCAACAGCAGTACTTGGGGTTGATCGTGATGGTTTGAAACACACTCAAGAGGCAGGTGGTACTGATGGACATACTCCTGCCCACTCTCTCAACGTACAGAATAAGTTTGCATGCAAAATCACTGGCAAAATATTTCAACCTCAAAGTTGTAATTGTCTGAGGGACTCCTTTCGACAGAATGAGCAATACATTGGCTATAGTCAGGTGCTTGCCAATCAAGTCTGTGACCCTCAACCTACACTGAGTGTGGTAAAGAAAGAGGTAATGGTACAGAAGGGAGAAATTGCCCCAGATTCCAAGCACAGTCTGTAAGAAGAAGATTATTCCTATGGCCAGTTGGCTGGAGGCTGTTGTGTCATTCAAGAAAATCCCCTTTAAATGATGACAACAGTGATTCCTCAGAGCAGAATGGCTCATATAAATTTGTGACATCAACAGCCAAGTTTCCTTGTGTGCTTTTGTGAAATTGCCAAGGATTCAGGAGACAAGAAAAGATGATGAGAGAATCAGTATATTTTATGAAAAAGTCAGCAGGAAGGATGAAGTGGTGGTAACCTGGAGGAAGCAATGACAAATGAGAGTAAATTGAAAGAAAGCATAAAGCAATTTTTTAAAAAGAAGCTTACTGTAGGCAAAAAAAAATCTCCATCAGTGCCCTCATCTTAAAACAAGTCAATTCTAAATGCATTCCCTTCTAAATTTTAAAGAAGATGATGTATTATTGTAGGGACTTCCTTGATGGCTCAGTTCGTAAAAACATCTGCCTGCAATGCAGGAGACCCCAGTTCGACTCCTGGGTTGGGAAGATCCGCTGGAGAAGGGAATGGCTACCCACCCCAGAATTCTTGGGCTTCCCATGTAGCTCAGCTGGTATTTTAAAGAAGATAATGTATTATTTTGGAAAAAAAGACAGGAGTTATTCTAGGGTCTTACAATTTAAAATATATGCTAAAGGTACTTCCCAGGTTGTCTGGTAGGTAAGAATCTGTCTCGCAATGCCTGGGATGAACGTTTGATCCCTGGTTGGGAAACTAAGATCCTATATGCCACAGGGTAACTAAGCCAGGGATTTCCAACTAGAGAGTCTTTGCACCACAACAAAAGATCCTCTATGATACAACAAAGCTTCCACATGATGCCACTAAGACCCAGTGCAGCTAAATAAATGAATAAATATTTTAAAAATATATATACACTAAAGAGCACAGGCTATATAAACCATACGGTGAAATAACTTTTGCACACATGGAAATTATGACTGGTTCTCATCATATACACACATACAAAGATACAACTTAGAATCACACAAGCCTGTCCTAAAAACCACAAAATAGAATAAACAGTGTACAAAGTCTTCAAACAGAAACTTCGAGAAAGAAGTTATTCAGTGGATAAGACATGTGGAAAAATATTTCACATCCTTGGTAATCAGGACAATTAAAATATAACCACTACTTATATGTCATCAAATATGTCAAGAACTGAAACGGAAATGACCAAAATGTCAAGTTTTGGCATAGCTGTGGATCAACCAAGAATCTCATACACTGATGGTGGGTGTTCAAATTGATACAAACATTTTGGAAAACTGTGGTATCTACTTAGCAGATCAGATGTAATCCTGTTCTAAGAAATCCACTCCAATGAATATGCTTAACAGGATTTTGTACATGTATCACCCAAAGAGTAGCTTTATTAATAGAATTTATATGCAGGCCCTAATCATTGCTTGTAGTAGCCTCTAACTCTTAATGCCTAGCTACCCATTAACAGTTGAATTATCAAGTAATCCTTTGATAGTCATACAGTGAGGTCCTATATAGCAATGATAATGAAAAAACAAAAATAATAGAAAACAATACAGAAAAAGTCACAAAGATGGAATGGAGTGGAAAAGTCCAAAAGAAAGATGCTGTATGATTCTTTTCATGTGAAGGCCAAGAGATGCAATGTGATCTAATATTAAATGTCATAATAGTTATATAGCCAATAATCCAGGGCTACAAGTATACCCAACAAAGCTATAGCCTTGGAAACAGTGAGTTAGAAAGGGCACAAGAGAGTTTCACGGGAACTGAGAACATTCTGTTTCTTGATTTAGTTATGGTCTCCAGAGGTGCAATCATTCCTGAAATTTCACTGAGTTACCCACTTATAAACTGCGAACATGTCTTAAATTTTTAAAAACATATGTATTATCAAAAAGTGTGGAAGGAACTTGGGAACGGCTGTTTCTGTGAATTTGTCTCATCTACTGCCTGTGTCTGCAAAGGACGGGAGCTGTAAGCCCCAATCATAACTCCAACAATGAAACATCAGAGAATAGTAACACTGCTGCAAACAGTGAATCGCTGATTTTGTCATAAAATTCAGCAGAGCCGTATCCTAAGTCTTCATGCTTTATGTTGATATGTTGCTCCATTTGGCATCATATCCATGGGGAAAATAAAGTTTACACAGAGATTTGACTTCTGACCACACAATCTTCTCCTAAAGACCAGGACATATAATGAACAGTAGACATAGTCTTCATATAGAAACTTTTAGAAAGTAGTTACATACTGTCCAGTAGTGTAAAGTGGAGACCCTGATATTCTCAAGAGCTGTTTTTTTAAAGAAGATTGTATTTATTTTGTCTTATTTATTTATTAGGCTGCACCATGTCTTAGTTAATGGCATGTAAATTCTTAGTTAAGTTATGTATACACTCAGTAATCGCATGCGGCTTCTAGTTCCCTGACCAGGGACCTAGACCCCATGGATTGGGAGCCCAGTCTTAACCTCTGGCCCACAGGGAAGCTTTTGCTTTAAGTTCCACCCACCTGGATTTCCTGGGGTTGATCTTGATGGCTGGAGACACTTAAGGGGCCAGGAGGGCCAATGGACACACCCTGTCAGCTCTGGGGGCATAGAGAACATATTTGCATGGCTCAATCCCTGAAGACAAGCTTCAGTTAAAGGCTGCCATTGTCACGGACATGCCTTTAAAGGGAATGATCAAAAAGTGACTACAGTCCTGTGCCTGAAGGTCAAATCTGTGAACCTCAACTCACATTCAATGTAGTGTAGGAAGAAATTAAAGTAAAGAGCAAAAAGGCCCAGGATTCCAACTACAGTCTGAGAGGAGCACACCATTCTTATTGCCAACTCCCTGGAGGCCCATTGTGCCAGTTGTTTGATGTTCATACCTGAATGGGGTAGGTACTGACACTGATTTATTGCAAAGATAAGGACATCCTAGGTACAGAGAGGTCAGGTGATCTGTGTAAAATCACACACTGATTACAGGCTGAGTGGTGGTAAGAACCTGGTGGGCTGACGTCCAAGGAGCCGTGGCTGCGCAGGTGAAGGAGGGCCTAGAGGAGGTATCCCACGTTGAAGGTCAGGAAGGGTGGCAGTGAGGAACACCCCTCGTCCAAGCTAAGGAGCAATGGCTGTACTTTGCTGGAGCAGGCGTGAAGAGATACCCCACGCCCAAGGTAAGAGATACCCAAGTAAGATGGTAGGTGTTGCAAGAGGGCATCAGAAGGCAGACACACTGAAACCATACTCACAGAAAACTAGTCAATCTAATCACACTAGGACCACAGCTTTGTCTAACTCAGTGAAACTAAGCCATGCCCGTGGGGCCACCCAAGACAGGTGGGTCATTGTGGAGAGATCTGACTGATGTGGTCCACTGGAAAAGAGAATGGCAAACCACTTCAGTATTCTTGCCTTGAGAACCCCACGAACAGTATGAAAAGGAAAAATGATAGGATAATGAAAGAGGAACTCCCCAGGTCAGTAGGTGCCCAATATGCTACTGGAGATCAGTGGAGAAATAACTCCAGAGAGAATGAAGGAATGGAGCCAAAGCAAAAACAATACCCAGCTGTGGATGTGACTGGTTATAGAAGCAAGGTCCTATGCTGTAAAGAACAATGTTGCATAGGAACCTGGAATGTCAGGTCCACAAATCAGGGCAAATTGGAAGTGGTCAAACAACAGATGGCAAGAGTGAATGTCGACATTCTAGGCATCAGCAAACTCAAATGGACTGAAATGGGTGAATTTAACTCAGATGACCATTATATCTACTACTGAGGGCAGGAATCCCTCAGGAGAAATTGAGTAGCCATCATGGTCAATAAAAGAGTCCGAAATGTAGTACTTGGATGCAATCTCAAAAATGACACAATGATCTCTGTTCATTTCCAAGGCAAACCATTCAATATCACAGTAATCCAAGTCTATGCCCTAACCAGTAATGCTGAAGATGCTGAAGTTGAATGGTTCTATGAAGACCTACAGGACCTTTTAGAACTAACATCCAAAAAAGATGTCCTTTTCATTATTGAGGACTGGAATGCAAAAGTAGGAAGTCAAGAAACACATGGAGTAACGGGCAAATTTGGCCTTGAAATGAAGAATGAAGCAGGGCAAAGACTAATAGAGTTTTGCCAAGAAAATGCACTGGTCATAGCAAACACCCTTTTCCAACCACACAAGAGAAGACTCTATACATGGACATCACCAGATGGTCACACCGAAATCAGATTGATTATATTCTTTGCAGCCAAATATGGAGAAGCTCTATACAGTCAACAAAAACAAGACCACGAGCTAAATGTGGCTCAGATCATGAACTCTTTATTACCAAATTCAGACTTAATTGAAGAAAGTAGGGAAAACCGCTAGACCATTCAGGTATGACCTAAATCATATCCATTATGATTATACAGTGGAAGAGAGAAATAGATTTAAGGGCCTAGATCTGATAGATAGAGTGCCTGATGAACTATGGAATGAGGTTTGTGACATTGTAAAGGAAACAGGGATCAAGACCATCTCCATGGAAAAGAAATGCAAAAAAGCAAAATGGCTGTCTGGGGAGGCCTTACAAAAAGCTGTGAAAAGAATAGAAGTGAAAAGCAAAGGAGAAAAGGAAAGATATAAGCATCTGAATGCAGAGTTCCAAAGAATAGCAAGAAGAGATAAGATAGCCTTCCTCAGTGATCAGTGCAAAGAAATAGAGGAAAACAACAGAATGGGACAGACTAGAGATCTCTTCAAGAAAATTAGAGATACCAAGGGAAGATTTCATGCAAAGATGTGCTCGATAAAGGACAGAAATAGTATGGTCCTAACAGAAGCAGAAAATATTAAGAAGAGGTGGCAAGAATACACAGAAGAACTGTACAAAAAAGATCTTCACGACCCAGATAATCATAATGATGTGATCACTGACTTAGAGCCAGACATCCTGGAATGTGAAGTCAAGTGGGCCTTAGAAAGCATCACTATGAACAAAGCTAGTGGAGGTGATAGAATTCCAGTTGAGCTATTCCAAATCCTGAAAGATGATGCTGTGAAAGTGCTGTACTCAATATGCCAGCAAATTTGGAATACTTAGCAGTGGCCACAGGACTGGAAAAGGTCCGTTTTCATTCCAATCCCAAAGAAAGGCAATGCCAAAGAAAGCTCAGACTACTGCACAATTGCACTCATCTCACAAGCTAGTAAAGTAATGCTCAAAATTCTCCAAGCCAGGCTTCAGCAATATGTGAACTGTGAACTTCCTGATGTTCAAGCTGGTTTTAGAAAAGGCAGAAGAACCAGAGATCAAATTGCCAACATCCGTTGGATCATGGAAAAAGCAAGAGAGTTCCAGAAAAACATCTATTTCTTCTTTATTAACTATGCCAAAGCCTTTGACTGTGTCGATCATAATAAACTGTGGAAAATTATAAAAGAGATTGGAATACCAGACCACCTGATCTGCCTCTTGAGAAATTTGTATACAGGACAGGAAGCAACACTTAGAACTGGACATGCAACCACATACTGGTTCCAATAGGAAAAGGAGTACATCAAGGCTGTATATTATCACCGTGCTTATTTAACTTATATGCAGAGTACATCATGAGAAACGCTGGACTGGAAGAAACACAAGTTGGAATCAAGATTGCTGGGAGAAATATCAATAACCTCAGATATGCAGATGACATCACCCTTATGATAGAAAGTGAAGAAGAACTAAAAAGCCTCTTGATGAAAGTGTAAGTGGAGAGTGGAAAAGTTGGCTTAAAGCTCAACATTCAGAAAACGAAGATTATGGCATCTGGTCCCATCACTTCATGGAAATAGATGGAGAAACAGTGGAAACAGTGTCAGACTTTATTTTTCTGGGCTCCAAAATCACTGCAGATGGTGACTACAGCCATGACATGAAAATACGTTTACTCCTTGGAAGGAAAGCTATGACCACCCTAGTTAGCATATTCAAAAGCAGAGACATTACTTTGCCAAAAAAGGTCCGTCTAGTCAAGGCTAAGGTTTTTGCTGTGGTCATGTATGGATCTGAGAGTTGGACTGTGAAGAAGGTTGAGCGCCAAAGAATTGATGCTTTTGAACTGTGGTGTTGGATGAGACTCTTGAGATCCCATAGACTGCAAGTAGATGCAACCAGTCTATTCTGAAGGAGATCAGCCCTGGGATTTCTTTGGAAGGAATGATGCTAAAGCTGAAACTCCAGCACTTTGGCCACCTCATGCGAAGAACTGACTCATTGGAAAACACTCTGATGCCGGGAGGGATTGGGTCAGGAGAAGGGGACGAGAGGATGAGATGGCTGGATGGCATCACTGACTCGATGGACATGAGTCTGAGTGAACTCTGGGAGTTGGTGATGGACAGGGAGGACTGGCATGCTGGGATTCATGGGGTCGCAAAGAGTCAGACATTACTGAGCAACTCAACTGAACGAGGCTGATTCCAAGACAGTGCCCTAACCTCTGTGATGCACCAGCGAAACACATCAGCTGTGTTTTTGAATAATCCAGTCTGAAATTTACTTTTGCTTTTATATCATATAGTTTCTTCTATCATTTCGGTTCAGTCACTCAGTTGTGTCTAACACTTTGCAACCCCCTAGACCGCAGCACACCAGGCTTCCTGATCCATCACCAACTCCCAGAACTTGCCCAAACTCGTGTCCACTGAGCTGGTGATGCCATCCAAACATCTCATCCTCTGTCATCCCCTTCTCCTGCCTTCAATATTTCCCAGCTTCAGGGTCTTTTCCAGTGAGTCAGTTTTTCACATCAGATGGCCAAAGTATTGGAGTTTATTCCATACTGTTTCTATATTATAATTCTGGTCGTAAAAATTTGCCATATCTGCATTAGTATTTATTCTATAGGTCAATAACATATCAAAAATATTCCCTGGATTCAGAAATGGCAACTCACTTCAGGATTCTTGCCTGGGAAATCCTATGAATAGAGGAGCCTGGCAAGCTATAGTCCATGGGTCACAAACTGAGCCATTAACATGTACACACACACACACACACACACAGAATCCTATAAGAAAGTACCTCCTGTCCATATGGATTTAACAAATGCAAGATTTCCTCAATATAAGTTTTGCAACAGAAATGCATTCCTATCATGCCAGGTACAAATTCACTATGGTATCTATCAAAAAAAGACTTGGACAATATCACTTTATTTAAAAACCCATGAACCATGAATTACTACTATACGATAAATGAGTATAGGATAGAAATGAAATAATTATTTTGATAAATCCTTAGGCATTTATAAAACCTAGGTTAAGTGAGACTACAATATAACAAGATTTGTGAAGAATATTAACATACTACTGCTGCTGCTAAGTCACTTCAGTCGTGTCCAACTTTGTGTGACACCATAGACGGCAGCTAGGCAAGAACATCAGAGTGGGCTGCCATTTCCTTCTGCAATGCATGAAAGTGAAAAGTGAAAGTGAAGTCACTCAGTCGTGTCTGACTCTTAGTAACCCCATGGACTGCAGCCCACCAGGCTCCTCCATGCATGGGATTTTCCAGGCAACAGTACTGGAGTGGGATGTCATCACCTTCTCCATTAACATACTAGAGACATGTAAAAGTATAATCTGGAGAATATTGACTCCTGTGTGTTGCAAAAGTGAAACCATAAAGAAATGAATGTGTGCTTGGAATTGGTGTTACAATATTATGAAATTAGACAACATATGAGAAGATATAATAACCTCAGATATGCAGATGATACCACCCTTATGGCAGAAAGTGAAGAGGAACTCAAAACCTCTTGATGAAAGTGAAAGTGGAGAGTGAAAAGGTTGGCTTAAAGCTCAACATTCAGAAAACGAAGATCATGGCATCTGGTCCCATCACTACATGGGAAATAGATGGAGAAACAGTGGCAACAGTGTCAGACTTTATTTTTCTGGGCTCCAAAATCACTGCAGATGGTGACTGCAGCCATGAAATTAAAAGACGCTTACTCCTTGGAAGGAAAGTTATGACCAACCTAGATAGCATATTCAAAAGCAGAGACATCACTTTGCCAACAAAGGTTCACCTAGTCAAGGCTATGGTCTGTCCTGTGGTCATGTATGGATGTGAGAGCTGGACTGTGAAGAAGGCTGAGTGCCAAAGAATTGATGCTTTTGAACTGTGGTGTTGGAGAAGACTCTTGAGAGTCCCTTGGACTGCAAGGAGATCCAACTGGCCCATTCTGAAGGAGATCAGCCCTGGGATTTCTTTGGAAGGAATGATGCTAATGCTGAAACTCCAGTATTTTGGCCACCTCATGTGAAGAGTTGACTCATTGGAGAAGACTCTGATGCTGGGAGGGATTGAGGGCAGGAGGAGAAGGGGACGACAGAGGATGAGATGGCTGGATGGCATCACTGACTCGATGAATGTGAGTCTGAGTGACCTCCTAGAGCTGGTGATGGATAGGGAGGCCTGGCCTGCTGTAGTTCATGGGGTCGCAAAGAGTCGGACACGACTGAGCGACTGATCTGATCTGATCTGAACAACTATATTCCAAACCTCACCACTATAAAGATGCCTTTTCCTTAATCGCTGCTTCTCTATCTTGAAGAGGGATGGCAATCTCGCTATCATCATCAGACATCAAATGTTTCAGAAAAGACACCATTGCTATGTCTAGTAAGCACGTTATATGCATAGATTTTTATTCCATTCTGTTCTTCAAACAAATTTATATTCATACTTTCTGTAGAGGATTAGAAAATCATTACTTTTCTATCCTAGTCTTTATGGAAAGCATAGAGGCAGCATGATAACACTTCTAATACAAATTTAAAATTAATCTAGAATTTCTGAAAGGTTACGTTGCAGCAGATTGATCTTAAAAATACAACACTTAAGCTCCTTGAAGATGATGTTTTGGCATTTCCCCGGTGGTCCAGTGGCTAAGACTCTGCGCTCCCAGTGCAGGGAACTTGGGTTTGATTCCTGGTCAGGAAAATAGATCCCACATGCTGCAACTAACAGTTCACATGCTGCAACTAAGATATGTACTTTAAAAATGATTCCTCATTGTTTTCACTAGAATTATTCCTGTGAGTCCTCCCCAGTAAGAATGTCAAAAAATAGCTTTAGTAGCCATCAAGTTCGGAGCTGCCTGATGCTGGGAAAGATTGAAGGCAGGAGGCAAAAGGGATGACAGAGGATGAGATGGGTGGGTGTCATCACCAACTCCAATGGACATGAGTCTGAGAAAACTGTGGCAGATAGTGAAGGGCAGGAGAACTTGGCATGCTGCAGTCCATGGGGTTGCAAAGAGTCGGACACAACTGAGCGACTGAACAACAAAGATCTTGATCTCTCGCTTTACCTAAGCTCTCTCCTAAGGAAAGTTGTGCTTTCCTGACTTGCTTTGCCACTGGACCTGTTCCCACTTTACCCACCACCCTGTACAAAGATCCCTTTTCCAAACATGAACACTTACTCACACCTCCTTCCTTACAGACTCTATCTCCTCTTAGACTGAAATACAAAGTACTTGACTCCTCACTCCTTCTCATGAGAAGGATGGTGAGCTCAGGTTGAAGGTCATGGTAGCCAGGACATGAGTGGGAGGGAGGCAGTCAGACCCTGAGATATAGGTTTAGGAGCTGTGATCTCATCCTCCTTCAGAACTGCAATTATCACTTCACTTGAAGTGGCAATGACAGGGTCAGCTTGAGGAGCTAATGATCTTTCTGGAAAACTTTTTTGAGTTGGTAATTACCAAAGCCAATGGTGAGTCTCCTGGGAGTATCTCCAAAGTGACCACTGTTGTGTTTGAGAGAAGCTCATAACTTTTCATGATGAAGAGTTATTTTGAAATGATTAGGATTTCTACACAACTCTGAAATCTGTTGCCTTTGTAAACAGGTTGTTTGATCTCAGGGATTCCCCCACAGGGGAATTAAGTGTTAACCCACTTAACAAAGTCAATTGTGAGTCTACCAGGCTTTGTTCTGGAAACAAACAAAAAAACACTGAATTAAACTTGAGCATGACATAAAACCTTTTTTGTGTCTGTTCATTTATTTATATATTTGGCTGTGCTGGGTTTAAAAAAAAAAAAAAAAAAAAAAAGAGAGTAGTTGTGGCATGGGAACTATTAGTTTCAGCATGTGGGTTCTAGTTCCCTGATCAGGGATCAAACTTGCACACCCCCTGCAATGGGAGCTTGGAGTCTTAGCCACCAGACCACCAGGGAAGTCCCTGTATGGGACCTTCTTTCTTGTAGTCAAAACAGCTGTACCTCTTCTTCTCTTTCCTGCATTTCTGATCCTACACCAGACTACACAGTTTTAGATCCTGGGTAAGGACTTAAATTGACCTTAGAGCTAGAGTAACAGAAATGATAGTGAAGGAATATCTTTGGGTCTTGGAGGTGGCTTTTCAATGTTGGCTGTAGCACTCATCTGTCTTTGCAGCACTTTTATGGCCTGTGTTCATGGTACACGAAAGGCTTCTAGTCACTCACATATCCACCAAGCATCCCTTTGAGCCTGGAGCCAAATCCTTGAGTCGACCTTTCTCCAGCATTTACGGTTCACAGCCAACTCCATTTTCTCCCCTGGAAATAGGCCAATGATTGCCTTCAGTTCAGTCACTCAGTCATGTCCTCCTCTTTGTGACCCTTGGACTGCAGCATGCCAGGCTTCCCGGTCCATCACTGTCTTTTGAACCTTGCTCAAACTCATGTCCATCAAGTCAATGATGCCATCCAACCATGTCATCCTCTGTCATCCCCTTCTTCTCCTGCCTTCAATCTCTCCAAGCATCTGAGTCTTTTCCAGTGACTCAGTTCTTAGTATCAGGTGGCCAAAGTATTGGAGCTTCAGCTTCAGCATCAGTCTTTCCAAAGAATATTCAGGAATGATTTCCTTTGGAATTGACTATTTTGATCTTCTTGCAGTCCAAGGGACTGTCAAGAGTCTTCTCCAACACTGTTGTTGAAAAGCATCAATTCTTAAGTGCTTGGCTTTTTTTATGGTCCAGTTTTCACTTGCATATATGACTACTGGAAAAACCATAACTTTGACTAGATGGACCTTTGTCAGGAAAGTAATGTCTCTGCTTTATAATATGCTGTCCTGGTTGGTTATAGCTTTACTTCCAAGGAGCAAGTGTCTTTTAATTTCAGAGCTGCTGTCACCATCTGCAGTGATTTTGGAGCCCAAGAAAATAAAGTCTGTCAGTGTTTCCATTGTTTCCCCATCAGTTTGTCATGAAGTGATGGGACTGGATGCCCTGATCTTCTTTTTTTTTGAATGTGGAGTTTTAAGCCAGATTTTTCACTCTCCTCTTTCACCTTCATCTAGAGACTCTTTAGATTCTTATTGCTTTCTGCCATAAGGGTGGTATCATCTGCATATCTGAAGTTATTGATATTTCTCATCAATCTTAATTCCCACTTGTGCTTCATCCAACCCAGGATTTCACATGACATACTCTGCATAGAAGTTAAATTAGCAGGGTGACAATATACATACTTGACATATTCCTCTCCCAATTTGGAACCAGTCAGTTGTACCATGTCTGGTTCTAACTGTTGCTTCTTGACCTGCATACAGATTTCTCAGGAGGCAGATAAGGTGTTCTGGTATTCCTATGTCTTGAGGAATTTTCTGCAGTTTGTTGTGATCCACACAGTCAAATGTTTATGCTCCTGACTTCTGAGTTTCAGTGTCTCTACTGTGCATGAAGAAAGCTCTGGTTTTAAAGGATTTCAAATTAGTCAGATACAAACTGTGTCGTATCTTTTTACAAAGGAATTTCCACTCATTTCTTTATTGGGGTTAAAGCACTGAAATATATGCCTAACCCTGTTGAAGGAGCTTGCCATTTTGGTGGCAGAAATGGATGATTGTGTTCACATTTTTTATTGTCTGAATAGGGCAGGAAAGTTATCTTGTGGAATGGGAGATCCCAGTTCTGTATTCTGTCCTTAATATTTTCCTGATGTCAATCTTGTAGGGTCATCGCTTCTTTCAAGGACGAAGCTTTTGGCTTTGGGCTCTAGGGATCCAAGGACACCTGGGTGTCCCTTCTGCCCTCCACATGGCTTTAAGAACCCCTGGGAAGCTACCATAATCTCCCAAGGACAATCTGTGGATGGGACACGAGTTAGTCATTAAAAGCCAAGTTTTCTGATACAAGGATGCTGTGATGGCAACTGTGACGGCAAAGCTGGCTCTGGAGCTACCTCCAGTTTTATACTCTACTCACCAGCAAGATTTTTTTTTTAATGGGAAATTCTATTTTTAAAAAAATAATTAATTTACTTTAATTGGAGGCTAATTAGTTTGCAATATTGTAGTGGTTTTTGGAATACATTGACATGAATCAGCCATGGGTGTACATGTGTCATCCATAATGAATTCCCGTCCCACCTCACTTCCCATCCCATCACTCAGGGTTGTCCCAGTGCACCAGCCCTGAGCGCCCTGCCTCATGAATCAAACCTGGACTGGCGATCTGTTTTACATATGGTAATAAATATGATTCAGTGCTATTCTCTCAAATCATCCCATTCTCGCCTTCTTCCACACAGTCCAAACATCTGTTCTTTACCTCTGTGTCTCCTATGCTATCTTGCATATAGGGTCATTGTTACTATATTTCTACATTTCACATATATGCATTAATATACTGTATTGGTGTTTTTCTTTCTGACTTACTTTTTTTCTGTATAATAGGCTCCACTTTCATCCACTTCATTAGAACTGATTCAAATGTACTAATATTCCATTGTGTGTATGTACCACAGCTTTCTTATTCATTCGTCTTCTGATGGACATCTAGGTTGCTTCCATGTCCTAGATATTGTAAACAGTGCTGGGATGAACACTGGGGTACACGTGTCTCTTTCAATTCTGGTTTCCTCAGTGTATATGCCCAGCAGTCGGATTGCTGGGTCATATGGCAGTTCTTTTTTTTTTTTTTTTTTTTTTTTTTTTTTTTTTTTCTTTTTTTTTATTTTTTTTTTTCTTTTATTATACATCGAGATGGTCTCCCCCAGAATACATTTCCCCATTTCCAGTTTTTTAAGGAATCGCCACACTATTCTCCATAGTGGCTATACTAGTTTGCATTCTCATGAACCGTCTAAGAGGGTTCCCTTTTCTCTGCACCCTCTCTAGCACTTATTGTGTGTAGATTTTTTAATAGCAGCCATTCTGACCAGCGTGAGATGATACCTCATTGTGGTGTTGATTTGCATTTCTCTGATAATGAGAGATGTTGAGCATCTTTTGATGTGTTTGTTAGCCATCTGTATGTCTTCTTTGGAGAAATGTCTGTTTAGTTCGTTGTCCCATTTTTTGATTGGTTGTTTATTTTTCTGGAATTGAGCTGCTTGTCTATTTTTGAGATGAATTCTTTGTCCATTGCTTTGTTTGCTATTATTTTCTCCCATTCTGAAGGCTTTCTTTTCACTTTGCTTATAGTTTTCTTCGTTGTACAAAATGTTTTACATTTAATTAGATCCCATTTGTTTAGTTTTGCTTTTATTTCCATTACTCTGGGAGGTGGGTCATAGTGGATCCTGCTGTGATTTATGAGAGTGTTTTGCCTAGGTTTTCCTCTAGGAGTTTTATAGTTTCTGGTCTTACATTCAGATATTTTATCCATTTTCTGTTTATTTTTGTGTGTGGTGTTAGAATGTGTTCTAGTTTCATTCTTTTACAAGTAGTTGACCAGTTTTCCCAACATCACCTGTTAAAGAGATTGTCTTTTTTCAATTGTATATTCTTACCTCCTTTGTCAAAGATAAGTGTCCGTAGGTGTGTGGATTTTTCTCTGGGCTTTCTATTTTGTTCCATTGATTTATATTTCTGTCTTTGTGCCAGGGCCATACTGTCTTAATGACTGTAGCCTTGTAGTATAGTGTGAAGTCTGGTAGGTTGAATCCTCCAGTTCCATTCTTCTTTCTCAAGATTGCTTTGGCTATTCAAGGTTTTTGTATTTCCATACAAATTGTGAAATTATTTGTTCTTGTTCTCTGAAAAATACCGTTGGTAGCTTGGTAGGGATTGCATTGAATCTATAGATCTCTTTGGATAGTATACTCATTTTTACTATATTAATTCTCCCGATCCATGAACGTGGTATTTTCCTCCATCTATTTGGGTCACCTTTGATTTCTTTCATCAGTGTTTTATAGTTTTTTATATGGAGAAGACTTGAGAGTCCCTTGGATTGCAAAGAAATCCAACCAGTCCATCCTACAGGCGAGCAGTCCTGGGTGTTCATTGGAAGGGCTGATGTTGAGGCTGAAACTCCAATACTTTGGCCATCTGATGCAAAGAACTGACTCATTGGAAGAGACCCTGATGCTTGGAAAGATTGAGGGCAGGAGGAAAAGGGGATGACAAAGGATGAGATGGTTGGATGGCATCATTGACTTGATGGACATGGGTTTGGGTGGACTTCAGGAGTTGGTGGTGGACAGGCAGGCCTAGTGTGCTGCACTTCATGGGATTGCAAAGAGCTGGACATGACTGAGCAACTGAACTTAACTGATATATAGGTCTTTTGTTTTTTTAGGTTGATATATTCCTAAGTATTTATTCTTTTCATTGCAATGGTGAATAGAATTGTTTCCTTAATTTCTCTTTCTATATTCTCTATGTCAGTGTATAGGAATGCAAGGGATTTCTCTGTGTTAAGTTTATATCCTTCAACTACACTATATTCATTGATTAGGTCTAGCAATTTTCTGGTGGTGTCTTTTGGGTTTTCTCTGTAGAGGATCATGTCATCTACAAACAGTGAGAGTTTTACTTCTTCTTTTCCATTCTGGATTTCTTTTATTTCTTTTTCTTTTCTGATTGTTGTGGCTAAAACTTTCAAAACTATGTTGAATAGTAGTGGTGAGAGTGGGTACCCTTGTCTTGTTCTATAGAACAGTCTTTTGGACTCTGTGGGAGAAGGAGAGAGTGGGTTGATTTGGGAGAATGGCATTGAAACATGTATAATATCATATATGAAACGAGTCGCCAGTCCAGATTCTATGCGCGATACTGGATGTTTGGGGCTGGTGCACTGGGATGACCCAGAGGGATGGTATGGAGAGGGAGGAGGGAGGAGGGTTCAGAATTGGGAACACGTGTATACCTGTGGTGGATTCACATTAATATATGGCAAAACCAATACAATATTGTAAAGTTAAAAAATAAAACAAAATTTAAAAAAAAGACTTTAGGGGAAATGCTTTCAATTTTTCCCTGTTGAGGATAATGTTTGCTGTAGGTTTATCATATATGGCTTTTATTATGTTGATATATGCTCCTTCTGTACCTGCTTTCTGGAGGGTTTTTTAATCATAAATGGATGTTGAATTTTGTCAAAGGCTTTCTCTGCATATATTGAGAGAATCCTGTGGTTTTTATCTTTCAATTTGTTTATGTGGTAGATCACATTGATTGATTTGTGAATATTGAAGAATCCTTGCATCCCTGAAATAAAGCCCACTTGGTCGTGGTGCATGATCTTTTTAATATGTTGTTGGATTCTGTTCACTAGACTTTTGTTAAGAACTTTTGAATCTATGTTCATCAGTGATAATGGCCTGTAGTTTTCTTTTTTGTGGCATCTTTGTCTGGTTTTGGTGTTCGGGTGATGGTGGCCTCATAATGCTTGTGATTGGTCCGTTAAGATTTTCTATTTCTTCCTGGTTCAGTTTTGGAAGGTTAAACTTTTCTAAGAATTTTCCCATTTCTTCCAAGTTGTCCATTTTATTGGCATACAGTTGCTGATAATAGTCTCTTATGATCCTTTGTATTTCTGTGTTGTATGTTATTTCTCTACTTTCATGTCTAATTTTGTTGATTTGATTCTTTTCCTTTTTTTTTTTTTTTTGGACAAAGGAAAGGATCAATGAGGGTGGGAGGGAAATGGGAAGAAAAAGGGGAGTGATGGTGGGGAGGAGTATATGTAATTTCTTAACCAATGGCTTTCTGTTTTTAATCACAAAGAACACTTAAAAAAAAATCATGTTGAATTCATCTTATATTAGGAGGTTTGTTCTCGAAATGAAAAGTTCAGGAAACAAAAAGTCCAGTTTGGGTGTCCTCATCTTTAGGCACATCTTGGTATTTTGTATTGGTAAGTCTATCTTTACCACAATATATTATTTAGGACAGGATCACGTTTGTCACCTCTTCCTCCCTACTACTGAAAGTGGTACCAAACCCATAAAATAGTCAATAAACCTTTACAGAGTGAACAAATAAGTCTTTTTTTTTTTTTATACTCTCCTGAGTGAACTGAATTTTTTGAGGCTCATAAGTAAATATGTTTTCCTCTTTACTTTGTCTATTACAGTCAAATTATATGAGTGGGGTATTAAAGTCTCCCACTATTATTGTATTGCTGCATATTTCTTCTATCATATTAATTAATGTTTGTCTTAGATGTATCAATGCTCCAATGTTGGGTGCATATATATTTAAAATTGTTATAACTTCTTTTTGGATTGTTCCTTTAAGTCATTATGTGTAACCTTCATTTTCTCCTTTTCAAGATCTTTAAAGTCAATTTTATCTGATATAAGTATTGCTACTCCTGTTTTCTTATGGTCCATATTTACATAGAAAATCTTTTTCCAGGCCTTCATTTTCAGTCAGTATATATCCCGTATTTTAAGGTGGTTCTCTTGTAGACAACATATATAGGGGTCTAGTTTTTGTATCCATTTGACCCATTTTAGTCTTTTGGTTGTCTCTTGTAAACAAGGTATGTAGGGGTCTTGTTTTGTATCGATTCAGCCAGTCTTTGTCTGTTGATTAGGGCATTCAGCTCATAAACGTTTAAAGCAATTATTGATACATAAGATTTACTTTATTGTTTTGGGTCCGAATTTATACACCCTTTTAGTGATTCCTATCTAGAGAATGTCCTTTAGTTTTTGTTGGAGAAATGGTTTAGTGGTGCAAAATTCTCTCAACTTTTGCTTATCTGTGAAGCTTTTGATTTCTCCTTCATATTTGAATGAGATCCTTGCTGGATACAATAATCTAGGCTGTAAGTTATTTTCTTTCATCACTTTAATTACGTCTTGCCATTCCCTCCTGGCTTGGAGAGTTTCTATTGAAAGATCAGCTGTTATCCTTATGGGAATTCCCTTGTGAGTTATTTGATGTTTTTCCCTTGCTGCTTTTAATATTTGTTCTTTATATTTAATCTTTGTTAATTTGATTAATATGTGTCTTGGGGTGTTTCACCTTGGGTTTATCCTGTTAGGGACTCTCTGGATTTCTTGAACTTGAGTGGTAATTTCCTTCTCCATTTTAGGGAAGTTTTCAACTATTATCTCCTCAAGTATTTCCTCATGGTCTTTCTTTTTATCTTCTTCTTCTGGAACTCCTATGATTCGAATGTTGTAGCGTTTGATGTTATCCTGGAGGTTTCTGAAATTGTCCTCATTTCTTTTGATACGTTTTTCTTTTTTTCTCGTCTGATTCATTTATTTCTAGGATTCTATCTTCTAATTCACTAATCCTATCTTCTGCCTCTGTTATTCTACTACTTGTTGCCTCCAGGGTGTTTTGGATCTCATTTATTGCATTATTCATTATGTGTTGACTCTTTTTTTCTTCTAGGTCCTTGTTAAACCTTTCTTGCATCTTCTCAATCCTTGTCTCCAGACTCTTTAACTGTGATTCCATTTTGATTTCGAGATTTTGAATTAATTTCGCTATCATTATTTGGAATTCTTTATCAGGTAGATTCCCTATCTCTTCCTCTTTGGTTTGGTTTGGTGGGCATCTATCCTGTTCCTTTAGCTGCTGGGTATTCTTTTGTCTCTTCATTTTGTTAAAATTGCCAAATTTAGAGTGTCCTTACTATATTCTGGTAGTTTGTTGAATTCTCTTTATTGAGGTGGTTTACAGGTCTTTTCAATATCTGATCTCTGCCTTGTTACAGAGGGGGCAGAGATGAACACCCAAATCTAAACCGGCCAGGTTCAGGCACTCAGATAATCCTCAGAAGCACAGACTTGGTTGAGGCCGTGTTTTATGCCCTTCCCAGATCCGAGTAGCACAGGTGATGAAATGTTCAGCGAGCGCAGGTGCTGCGACTTATCGCCTCTCCAGCGCTCAGTTTTCTGGGTATACAAACAGTGCACTTTCTCAGGCAGATGTTGACCATCCAGAGCCCCAAGAAGCGTGAGTCAGCACAGAAACCTACTCACAGTTCCGTTAGACAGTGTCTCTCAAGGGCTATAATTGCCCGCTTCCAGCCCTGGCTGCCTGTCACCGGAGTGGGACGGCCTGCAGCCGGCCAACTCTGTGCAGCCCTTTGTTCCGTAGGTAGTCCTGGTGGTGTCTTAAGTTAGGGCTGGCTTTTGATGTAGTAGATACCCGACAGTCTGGTTATTTCGCTCAGATAGTGCCCGAGATAGCCAGGCCAAATCCTTTCTCAAAGCAATGCAGGCCTCGCCCCTCCTCCTAGCCCAGCCCCCACTTGCCAATAGCAAATGCTGGTGTCCGCGCCACTTCTCCGCAAAAGGAGTTACTGCAGGGCTCGTTCTCTTGTTTTGTAGACAATGAGCTGTCTTTCTAAGTGCCTGATGTCCTCTGCCGGCATTCAGAAGTTGTTTTATCGAGTTTATTCAACATTCAAATGTTCTTTTAATGGATTTGTGGAGGAGAAAGTATTCTCCCCGTCTTACTCGTCCACCATCTTAGCTCCTCCCCCCTTTTTTTCTTGATGAGTCTGGCTAATGGTTTGTCTATTTTATTTATCTTCTCAAAAAACCAGCTTTTAGTTTTGTTGATTTTTGTTATAGTCTCCTTTGTTGCTTTTTCATGTATATCTGCCCTAATTTTTATGATTTCTTTCCTTCTACAAACCCTGGGGTTCTTTATTTCTTATTTTCCTTGTTGCTTTAGGTGCAAAGTTAGGTTATTTATTTGATTTTTCTCTGGTTTCATGAGGTAAGCTTGTATTGCAAGATAGGGTTTAAGGAATGGCATCAACATACAGGGTAGAGGAGAGCTTGGCATGCTTACTGGAGCCCTCAGTTGATTTTTCCTAATGTAAATTTTGGACTGTTTTCCACTATATCTCAGGACACTTCTCCGAATATTGGTTGAGGACCAGAGAATTTCTCAGACTTAACTTTCATTCTGAATCTATGAAATTTCTCTCCCCAGCTACTCTTCGCTGGAGCTGCTAATCTTCCTGTATACCAAAGAAACAGCTGTCTGTGGACTTCCCTGGTGGTCCAGTGGTTAAGACTCTGCACTCCCAATGCAGGGGTCTAGGTTTGATCCCCTGGTTGGGGAACTAGACCCCAAGTCACTACTAAGAATTGGCCTGCAGATTTGGACTATAGAGAAAGTTGAGGGCCAAAGAATTGACGCTTTTGAATTGTGATATTGGAGGAGTCTTGAAAGTTCCTTGGACTGCAAGAAGATTCAACCAGTCCATCCTAAAGGAAATCAGTCCTGAATATTCATTGGCAGGATTGATGCTGAAGTTGAAGCTCCAATACGTTGGCCACCTGATATGAAGAAGTGACTCTTTTGAAAAGACCCTGATGCGAGGAAAGATTGAAGGTGAGAGGAGAGGGGATGACAGAGGATGAGATGGTTAGATGGAACCACCAACTCAATGTACACGAGTTGGGTAAACTCCGGATGTTGGTGATGGACAGGGAGGCCTGACGTGCTGCAGTCAATGGGGTTGCAAATGGTCGGACATTACTGAGCACTGAACTGAACTGAAATGTAAAAGGAAGAACATGTCAATAGTTTACATTAGAAGTCACTCTTCTGTTAGATTGGACACATGCACATGTATGGCTGGGTCCCTTCATGCATATGTATGGCTGAGTCCCTTCACTGTTCATCTGAATCGAACACTGTTAATTCGTTATGTGTGTGTTAAGTCGCTTCAGTTGTGTCTGATTTTTTACAACCCTATGGACTTTACCCTGTCAGGCTCCTTGATCCATGGGATTCTCCAAGAAGAATACTGAAGTGGGTTGCCATGCCCTCCTCCGTGGAATCCTCCTGACTTAGGGATTGAACCCAAATCTCCTGCATTGGCAGGCAGGTTCTTTACCACTAGTGCCACCTGGGAAGCCCTATTAATTGGCTATACTCCAATATACAATAAAAAGTTAAAAAAAAAATTATTGAACTAATTTGTACAAATTTGTGTAAATGAATATTAACTTGGAAATGTGATAATAGGCATTTTCTAGGATATTGTATTTATCAATACAGATTCCCAACACTGATATGAAGTGCAAACAGAAAATTATCCACAGAAGACAGAGTGATATTTATAAAAGTGCCCATCACACATGAAATCACCAAGATCTGATAGTTTAGCAGACAGTATCAACTATTCTTCTTTTTTTTTTTAATGTAATTTTGGTTGCACTGGGTCTTCACTGATGCATATGGCCTTTCTCTAGTTGTGGTGAATGGGGGCTACTCTCTAATTCTGGTGTGTGCGCTTCCCCTTGTGGTGGTTTCTATTCTCCCAGAGCATAGGGTCTAGACCCATGGTCTTGAGTAGGGTGGCACACAGGCTTACTTGTCCCATGACATGTGGAATCATTCTGGACCAGGGATGGAGCCCTGCATTGACAGATGGAGTCTAAACCACTGGACACCAGGGAAGTCCTGTGCTATTATTTTAACTATAACCAAGGCTGCTTTCTCCATTCAGCAGTAATGAATGGTTACCAAAGGTCTTTGTACATACTTTCACTGCATTTCATTAAGGAGCACTCATTGGTTATACAATGAATGATGAGACATGAACCTTAAGGGGCAAAATCACTGCTTTTCCTTTTCCACCAGGCAAACACACAATCTGAATAAAGCCCAGTATCCATTTCCCCTGAGAGAGTTTTCAGTGCAACTGAGAAGTTTAAGAGTGAAACATCATCAGTCAGGCCACGCCTATTTTTGACACTAACTGCAAGTGTGGGGGTTCCCCAAATCACTCAGTTTCAATAATTCTCTAGAAGGATTCAGCACTCACTGAGAGCTGGTCCACTCACTGTAATGCTTGATTATAAGGTAAAGGTACATTCCCTGGTGGATCAGGTGGTAAGGGATTTGCCTGCAATGCAGGAGACCTGGGTTTGATCCCTGTTTTTGGAAGATGTCCTGGAGAAGGGAATGGCAACCCACTCCAGTATTCTTGCCTAGAGAACAAGGACAGAGGAGCCTGGTGGGTTATTGTCCTTGGAGTCACAAAGAGTTGGACATGACAAGCGACTAAAAAAATAACATCAGTCAATGGAAGTTGCATGGGTCAGAGTTCAGAAAAAATAGTCAAATTGGAGCTCCAGTTTTCCTCTCCCCAGAAAATGCTGGTATGTCATTTTCTTGACATTGACACCTGACAACTCTAGGACTACTGCCATCAAGGAAGTTCACCCAAGCCCAAGTGCCCAGAGTGTTTTACTTGAGCTCCTTTAGAATCTGTCTGTGTGGCTGAGCTTTAGTCTCCATTCTTCTGAGAGTCAGGCTAATCCTGTCATCTCCATTTCCTCCAGAAGCCAGCCTGATACTACATAGCCTAAAGCCCCCCAAACTTACATTGTGAGAGGGGCTTGTGGCCATGCCATTAAACAAAAAAATATTTCTTCTATAAGGACAACCTACAGAATGGGAGAAAATATTTGGCAAGTGATGCAACTAACAAAGGATTAATCTCCAAAATATACAAACAGCTCATACAACTCAATACCAGAAATTGAAGCAACCCAATCAAAAATTGTGCAGAAGATCCAAATAGACATTACTTCAAAGAAAGTATACAGGTGGCCAACAGGCTCAGGAAAAAACTGCTCAACATCACTAATTATCCGAGAAATGCAAATCAAGACTAGTGAGATATCACCTTACCCTGGTCAGAGTGGCCATTATCAAAAAGTCTACAAATAATCAATGGTGGAGAGGGTGTGGAGAAAAGGGAATCCTCCTTCATTGTTGATGGGAATGTAAACTGGTTCAGCCACTATTCAGAACAGGATGCAGTTTCCTTAAGAAAACTAAAAACAGAGCAATTAATATCATCAGATCAGATCAGATCAGTCTCTCAGTCGTGTCCAACTCTTTGCGACCCCATGAACTGCAGCACGCCAGGCCTCCCTATCCATCACCAGCTCCCGGAGGTCACTCAGACTCACATCCATCGAGTCAGTGATGCCATCCAGCCATCTCATCCTCTGTCATCCCCTTCTCCTCCTGCCCCCAATCCCTCCCAGCATCAGAGTCTTCTCCAATGAGTCAACTCTTCGCATGAGGTGGCCAAAATACTGGAGTTTCAGCTTTAGCATCATTCCTTCCAAAGAAATCCCAGGGCTGATCTCCTTCAGAATGGACTGGTTGGATCTCCTTGCAGTCCAAGGGACTCTCAAGAGTCTTCTCCAACACCACAGTTCAAAAGCATCAATTCTTCGGCGCTCAGCCTTCTTCACAGTCCAGCTCTCACATCCATACATGACCACAGGAAAGACCATAGCCTTGACTAGGTGAACCTTTGTTGGCAAAGTGATGTCTCTGCTTTTGAATATGCTATCTAGGTTGGTCATAACTTTCCTTCCAAGGAGCAAGCGTCTTTTAATTTCATGGCTGCAGTCACCATCTGCAGTGATTTTGGAGCCCAGAAAAATAAAGTCTGACACTGTTTCCACTGTTTCCCCATCTGTTTCCCATGTAGTGATGGGACCAGATGCCATGATCTTCGTTTTCTGAATGTTGAGCTTTAAGCCAACCTTTTCACTCTCCACTTTCACTCTCATCAAGAGGCTTTTTAGCCCCTCTTCACTTTCTGCCATAAGAGTGGTGTCATCTGCATATCTGAGGTTATTGATATTTCTCCCGGCAATCTTGATTCCAGCTTGTGTTTCTTCCAGTCCAGCATTTCTCATGATGTACTCTACATAGAAGTTAAATAAACATGGTGACAATATACAGCCTTGACGTACTCCTTTTCCTATTTGGAACCAGTCCGTTGTTCCATGACCAGTTCTAACTGTTGCTTCCTGACCTGCATACAAATTTCTCAAGAGGCAGATCAGGTGGTCTGGTATTCCCATCTCTTCAGAATTTTCCACAGTTTATTGTGATCTACACAGTCATGCCACTCCTGGGCACATATCCAGAGAAAACTACAATTTGGAAAGATACACGCATCCCAGTGTTCCCAGCAGCACTATTTACAATAGCTAAGATATGGAAACAACCTAAATTTGCATTACCTGATGAATGGATAAATAAAATAGGATATAAAAACACAATGGAATATCACTCAACCATTAAAAAGAATGAAATAATGCCATTTGAAGCACCATGGATGAACATAGGGATTATCATACTAAATGAAGTAAGCCGAACAGAGAAAACAAATAGCGTATAATATCGCTTATATGTGGAATGTTTTTTAAAAGAATCAAATAAACTTGTTTACAAAGAGAAAGAGACTCAAAGACATAGAAAACAAACTTATGATTATGAAAAAGGAAAAGAGGGAGGAGGGATAAATTAGGAAGTTGGAATCAACTTATACATATTACCAAATATAAAATAGATAAACAACAAGGGCCTAGTGTATAGCACAGGGAATTGCACTCAGTATTTTGTAATAATCTATAAGGGAAAAGATTCTGAAAAAGAAAAAAATGTACATAACTGAATCACTTTGCTCTCTACACTTGAAACTAACATAACAATTGAAAAAAAATTCAATTTTAAAAAATATCTTAAAAAACAAAACAAAAAACAAACAAACAAAAGCCCTCATTTACCCAGCAATCCCACTGCTGGGCGTACACACGGAGGAAACCAGAAGTGAAAGAGACACATGTATCCCAATATTCATGACAGCACTGTTTACAATAGCCAGAACATGGAAGCAACCTAGATGTCCATTGGCAGATGAATGGATAAGAAAGCTGTGGTACATATACAAAATAGAATATTACTCATCTATTAAAAAGAATGCATTTGAATCAGTTCTAATGAGGTGGATGAAACTGGAGCCTATTATACAGAGTGAAGTTAGTCAGAAAGAAAAACACCACTACAGTATATTAACCCACATATATAAAATTTAGAAAGATGGTAATGATGACCCTATGTGCAGGACAGCAAAAGAGACACAGATGTAAAGAACAGACTTTTGGACTCTGTGGGAGAAGGCGAAGGTGGGATGATTTAAGAGAATAGTATTGAAACGTGTATATTAAAATATGTGAAACAGATCACCAGTCCAGGTTCGATGCATGAGACATGGTGCTCAGGGCTGGTGTACTGGGATGATCCTGAGAGATGAGATGGGGAGGGAGGTGGAAGGAAGGGTCAGGATGGGGAACACATGTACACCCACGGCTGATTCAATGGAATGCATGGCAAAACCCACCACAATATTGTAAAGTAATTAGCCTCCAATTAAAAAAAAAAAAAAAAGGCCTCATTTAAACTAGACTAAGAACTTGCTCATGGATTGTTTCTACATTTGAGCCCATGGTGCAAATATCTTAGGCATATAAAATATGCCTAACAAACCTTTACCCTTTATACACTAAAGGATCAGAAATGGAATTTAATTTATGTATTTAGGCTGTGCTGGGTCTTCTTTATTGCGTTCAGGCTTTCTCTAGTTGTGGTGAGCATGGGCTCCTCACTGCAGTGGCCTCCCTTGCAGAGCACATGCTTTAGGCACACAGGCTAAGTACCTGTGGTGCATGGGCTTAGTTGCCCTGTGGCATGTGGGATCTTCCCGACCCAGGAATTGAACTGGAGTCTCCTGCATTGCCAAGCGTATTCTTTATCACCGAGTCACCAAGGAAGCCCCAACATACACTACTAAATATAATATAGGTAACTAATAAGGGTGTTCTTCGGAGAAGGTAAGGGCACCACACTCCAGTACTTTTGCCTGGAAAATCCCATGAATGCAGGAGCCTGGTAGGCTGCAGTCCGTGGGGTCGCTAGAGTCTGACACGACTGAGAGACTTCCCTTTCACTTTTCACTTTCATGCCTTGGAGAAGGAAATGGCAACCCACTCCAGTGTTCTTGCCTGGAGAATCCCAGGGATGGGGGAGCCTGGTGGGCTGCCGTCTATGGGGTCGCACAGAGTCGGACACCACTGAAATGACTTAGCAGCAGCAAGGGTGTTCTTTGGAAGGAATGATGTTAAAGCTCAAACTCCAATACTTTGGCCACCTCATGCAAAGAATTGACTCACTGAAAAAGACTCTGATGCTGGGAGGGACTGGGGGCAGTAGCAGAAGGGGACGACGACAGAGGATGAGATGGCTGGATGGCATCACCGACTCAATGGATGTGAGTTTGAGTGAACTCCGGGAGTTGGTGATGGACAGGGAGGCCTGGCGTGCTGGGATTCATGGTGTTGGAAAGAGTCGGACACAACTGAGCGACTGAACTGAACTGAACTGAACTGAAGTGCTTTCTAGGTGGCTCAGAGGGTAAAGTGTCTGCCTGCAATGTGGGAGACTGGGTTCAATCCCTGGGTGAGGACGATCTCCTGGAAAAGCAAATGGCAACCCACTCCAGTACTACTGCCTCGAAAATTCCATGGATGGAGTAGCCTGGTAGGCTACAGTCCATGAGGTTGTAAAGAGTCGGACACGACTGAGCAACTTCACTTTAGTAAGGACCTAGTGGGGACTTCTTAGATGGTCCAGTGGTTAAGACAAAGTCCTTTCTAGGCAGGGAGTAGGGTTTCAATCCCTGGTCAGGGAACCAAGTCCCACATGTCTCCAGGCCTGGTTTACAACAAAAAAGAAGGGACCTACTGTATAGCACAGGGAAGTCTACTCAATCCTCTAAATGGCCTATATGGGAAAAGAATCTAAAAAGAGTAGATATACATATATATCTACAACTGACTCACTTTGATATACACTTGGAACTAATACGGCATGATAAATCAACTATACCTTGATAAAATTTTAAAAACACACAGTTTACATTTTTTCTGATAAGATTAGGTGATACTGAATTCTTCATGTACAGAAAACAGAGACTGGATACAATGGAGTCACGGCTCATGAGCAGAAAGGGGCTGATAAAGGGAAAACACATAGAAATCAAGGCAGTTGTATCCACCAACAACCAACTGGGATTATGAAAAACAGCAAGAGTAATGTTAAAGATGGAGCTCAGGGTGTGGAAACACATGAAGGTGGTTGCCAAGAGTAGGATGCTTTGGGTGGCTCTGGACTCAGCGGAGGGTCTGGGAAACACACTAGCCTTGTGAATATACTGGACTTGCCGACTGTGTCTATACAGAGTGAGAATCATGGAGCCACTGGCCCAGAAGATGAGCACAGAAAATGAAACTTCAGGGAACACTATCAAAGCTGCATATATTGAGCCTGAGATGTTCTCAAGATCTGTGGCAACACAGTACTCTGAGTCTCTTGTATTTGTCATGTTTGTGCTGCGCCATTTTTCAGAAACATATAATGCATACAGAGGAAAAATGAGATTTACAAACATACACTGGATCCAGCAGAAGGAAATGGAGAAGGCAATGTACTTTGGGGCTTTGACTTTAAGATTCTTCCAACAGGAGTTCATGGGGCTGATCGTGATGGTCTGAAACACACTCAAGAGGCAGGTGGTGCCAATGGACATACTCCTGCCCACTCTCTCCACATACAGAATAAGTTTGCAGGCAAAATCATTGGCAAAATGTTTCAACCTCAAAGTTGTAATTGTCTGAGGGATTCCTTTCGAGAGAATGAGCAATATGTTGGCTATAGTCAGGTGCTTGCCAATCAAGTCTGTCACCCTCAACCTACACTGAGTGTGGTAAAGAAAGAGGTAATGGTACAGAAGGGAAAAATTGCCCCAGATTCCAAGCACAGTCTGTAAGAAGAATATTATTCCTATGGCCAGTTGGCTGGGAGCTGTTGTGTCATTCAAGATACTTCCCTTTAAATGATGGCAGCAGTGATTCCTCAGAGCATAATGGCTCATATATATTTGTGACATCGAGAGCCAACTTTCCTTATATGCTTTTGTGAAGTTGCCAAGGCTTCTCAAGATAGGAAACGATGATGAGAGAATCAGTATATTTTATAAAAAAGTCAGCAGGAAGGATGAAGTGGTGGTAACCTGGAGGAAGCAATGACAAATGAGAGTAAATTGAAAGAAAGCATAAAACAACACTTTAATAAGAAGCTTACTGGAGGAAAGAAAATATCTCCATCAGTGCCCTCGTCTTAAAACAAGTCAATTCTAAATGCATTCCCTTCTAAATTTTAAAGAATATATTGTTTTATTGTAGGGACTTCCCTGATGGCTCGGTGAGGAAACAATCTGCCTGCGGTGCAGGAGATCCCAGTTCCATTCCTGAGTTGGGCAGATCTTCTGGAGAAGGGATAGGCTCTTCAGTATTCTTGGGCTTCACGAGTGGCTCAGTTGGTATTTTAAAGATGAAAATGTATTATTTTAGAAGAAAATACAGGAGTTATTCTAGTGTCCTACAATTTAAAATATATGCTAAATGTATTCCCTGGTTGTTTGGCAGTTAAGAATCTGTCTTGCAATGCAGGGGACGCAGGATTGATCCCTGGTTGGGGAACTCAGACCCTATATGTCATGGGGTAACTAAGCCTGGGATCTGCAACTAAGGAGTCTGTGCACTACATCCATGGATCCTGGTTGATACAACAAAGCTCCCGGATGATGCAACTAAAACCCAGTGCAGCTAAATAGATAATTTTAAAATCTATATATATGATAAAGAGCACAGAATATATATACCATATGTTGAAATAACTTTGGAGAGATTAAAATTAAGACTGGTTCTCATCAGTACACACACATATACACACACAAAGATACAACTTAGAACCACACAAGCATCTCCTGATAACCACAAAATAAAATAAACAGTGGACAGAGTCTTTAGACAGAAGCTTCGATAAAGAAGTTATTCAGTGGATAAGACAGGTGGAAAAATAGTCCACATCCTTGGTAATCAGGACGATTAAAATATAAGAACTACTTATATGTCATTAAATACCATCAAGAAATCTGAAACAGAAATGACAAAAATGCCAAGTTTTGGCATAGCTGTGGGTCAACCAGAAGTTCATACACTGACAGTGGGTGCTCAAATTGGTACAAACATTTTGGAAAACTGTGGTATCAACTTCACAGATCCGATGTAATACTGTTCTAGGAAATCCATTCCTATAAATATACTCAACAGGATTTTGTACATGTAACACCCAAAGATTAGTTATATTAATTAAATTTATATGAGAACCCTAATAATTATTAGCAAAGGAGAAAAGGAAAGATATACCCATTTGAATGCAGAGTTCCAAAGAATAGCAAGGAGAGATAAGAAAGCCTTCCTCAGCAATCAAGCAAAGAAATAGAGAAAAACAATAGAATGGGAGAGACTAGAGATCTCTTCAAGAAAATTAGAGATACCAAGGGAAGATTTCATGCAAAGATGTGCTCAATAAAGGACAGAAATGGTGATATTAAGAAGAGGTGGCAAGAATACACAGAAGAACTCTGCAAAAAAGATCTTCATGACCCAGATAATCACAATGGTGTGATCACTCACCTAGAGCCAGACATCCTGGAATGTGAAGTCAAGTGGGCCTTAGAAAGCATCACTACAAACAAAGCTAGGGGAGGTGATGGAATTCCAGTTGAGCTCTTCCAAATCTTGACAGATGATGCTGTGAAAGTGCTACACTCAATATGCCAGCAAATTTGGAATATTTTGCAGTGGCCACAGGGCTGGAAAAGGTCAGTTTTCATTCCAATCCCAAAGGAAGGCAATGCCAAGGAATGCTCAGACTACCACACAGTTGCTCTCATCTCACATGCTAATAAAGTGATGCTTAAAATTCTCCCAGCCAGGCTTCAGCAATACATGAGCCATGAACTTCCAGATGTTTAAGCTGGTTTTAGAAAAGGCAGAGGAACCAGAGATCAAATTGCCAACATCCGCTGGATCATTGAAAAAGCAAGAGAGTTCCAGAAAAAGACCTATTTCTGTGTTATTGACTATGTCAAAGCCTTTGACTGTGTGGATCACAATAAACTGTGGAAATTTTTAAAGATATCGGAATACCAGACCACGTGACCTGCCTTCTGAGAAACCTGTATGCTGGTCAGGAAGCAATAGTTAGAACTGGACGTGGAATAACAGACTGGTTCCAAATTGGGAAAGGAGAACGTCAAGGCTCTGTAGTGTCACCCTACTTATTTAACTTATATACAGAGTAAATCATGAGAAACACTGGGCTAGAGGAAGCACAAACTGGAATCAAGATTGCTGGGAGAAATATCAATAACCTCAGACATGCAGATGACACCACCCTTATGGCAGAAAGTGAAGAACTGAAGAGCATCTTGATGAAAGTGAAAGAGGACAGTGGAGAAGTTAGCTTAAAGCTCAACATTCAGAAAACTAAGATCATGCCATCTATTCCCATCACTTCATGGCAAATATACTGGGAAACAGTGGCTGACTATTTTTCTTGGCTCTAAAATCACTGCAGATGGTGATTGCAGCCATGAAGTTAAAATACACTCCTTGGAAGGAAGCTTATGACCAACCTAGACAGCATATTAAAAAACAGGGACATTACTTTGTCAACAAAGGTCCGTCTAGTCAAGGCTATGGTTTTTCCAGCGGTCATGAATGGATGTGAGAGCTGGACTGTGAAGAAGTCTGAGTGCCGAAGGATTGATGCTTTTGAACTGTGGTGTTGGACAAGACTCTTGAGAGTCCCTTGTACTGCAAGGAGATCCAACCAGTACATCCTAAAGGAGATCAGCCCTGGGTGTTCATTGGAAGGACTGTTGTTGCAGCTGAAACTCCAGTACTTCGGCCACCTAATGTGAAGAGCTGACTCAACTGAAAAGACCTGTTGGTGGGAAAGATTGAGGGCAGGAGGAGAAGGGAATGACAGAGCATAAGATGGTTGGATGGCATCACCGACTCGATGGACATGGATTTGGGTGGATTCTGGGTGTTGGTGATGGACAGGGAGGCCTGGTGTGCATGGTTCATGGGGTTGCAAAGAGTTGGACACAACTGAGGGAGTGAACTGTACTGAATAACCCCTAACTCCTAATAACCACCTACCTGTTAACAGTTGAATGATCTATTAATCCTCTGACAGTCACACAGTTAAGTCCTATATAGCATGATAACAAAAAACAGCAATAATATAAAACAATACAGATAAATTAACAAAGATGTAATGGAATGGTGGACAAAAGTCCAAATGAAAGATGCTGTAGGATTTCTTTCATGTGAAGGCCAAGACAGGCAAAGTGATCTAATATTAAATGTCATAATACTTGTAAATGTGTGCCCAATAATCCAGGCTTACAAATATAACCAACAAAGCTATAGCCTTGGAAACAGTGAGTTAGAAGGAGCACAGAAGTGTTTCATGGGAACTGAGAACATTCTGTTTCTTGATCTAGTTGTGGTCTCCAGAGGTACAATCATTCCTGAAAGTTCACTGAGCTGCGCACTTATTACCTGCGAACATGTCTTTCATTTTTAAAAATACATGTATTATCAAAAAATGTGGAAGGAGCTTGTGATGGCTTTTTCTGTGAATGTGTCTCATCTGTTGTCAGTGTCTGTGAAGGAGGGGAGCTAAGCCGAGATCGTAACTTCAACAATGAAACATCAGAGAATAGTAACACTGCTACATACAGTGAATTGTTGATTTTGTCATAAAATTCAGCAGATCAGTATCCTAAGTCTTCCTGCTTTGTGTTGATTCGTTGTTCCATTTGGCATCATATCCATGAAGAAAATAATATGTACAGAGAGATACAACTTGTGACCACACAATCTTCTCCTAAAGACCAGGAAATATAATGAACAGTAGACATAGTCTTCATATAGGAACTTTGAGAAAGAACTTACATACTCTCCGGTAGTGCAAAGTGGAGACCCCGATATGCTCGGGAGATTTTTGTTTCAAAAAAGATTTTTTTTTTTTTTAATTTGGGTGTCCCAGGTCTTAGTTAATGACATGTAAATGGTTAGTTATGGCACATAAACTCTCAGTTATGGCATGTGGCTTCTAGTTCCCTGACCAGGGATTGAACCTGGATCCCCGGCATAGGGAGCAGAGCCTTACCTTCTGGACCACAGGGAAGTCCTTTCCTTTGGAGCTTTTGCTTTAAGTTCCACCCAGCTGGATTTCCTGCGGCTGATCATGATGGCTGGAGACACTTAAGGGGCAAGGGGTGCCAATAGACCCACATTGTTAGTTCTGGAGGTATAGGAAACACATTTGCATGGCTAAATCGCTCAAGACAAGCTTCAGTTAAAGGATGCCATTGTCATGGAGATGCCTTTAAAGGGAATGACCAAAAAGCAACTACAGTCCTGGGCCTGAAGTTCCACTCTGTGAACCTCAACCCTCATACATTGTAGTATAGGAAGAGATTAATTTAAAGAGAGAAAATGCCCAGGATTCCAACTACAGTCTGAGAGGAGCACACCATTCCTTTTGCCAACTCCCTGGAGGCCATTCTGCCAGTTGTTTGATGTTCATAACTGCATGGGGTAGGCACTGGCGCTGATTTTATTGCAAAGCTAAGGAGATCCTAGGTACAGAGAGGTCAAGTGATCTGTCTAAATTCACATGCTGATTACAGGCTTAGTGCTGTTATGAACCTGGTAGGCTGAGTTCAAGACAGTGTCCTAACCACTGTAATGCACCTGCCAAACACATCAGCTGTGTTTTTGAATAATTCAGTCTGAAATTTAGTTTTGTTTTTATATCATATAGCTTATTCTATCAGTTCAGTTCAGTCACTCAGTCCTGTCCGACTCTTTGCAACCCCATGGATGTCAGCACACCTGGCTTCCCTGTCCAACACCAACTCCCATAGCTTGCTCAAACTCATGTCCATTGAGTCAGTGATGCCATCCTACCATCTCATCCTCTGTCATTCCCTTCTCCTCTTGCCCTCAATCCTTCCCAGCATCAGGGCCTTTTCCAATGAATCAGTTCTTCACATTAGGTGACCAACATATTGGAGTTTATTTCAAAATGTTTATATATTATAATTTTGGTTATAAAAAGTTTCCATATCTGCATTAGTATTTATTCTGTAAGTCAATAACATATAAAGAAAATTCCCTAGATTAGGAAATGGCTCTGACCCCAGTATTCTTGCCCAGGAAATCTTAGGAACAGAGGATCCTGGAGAACTACAGTCGATTGGGTCACAAACTGAGCCACTAACACACACACACACACACACACACACACACACAATCCTATAGGAAAGTACCTTCTGTCCATATTGGATTTAATGAATGCAAGTTTTCCTCAATATAAGTTTTGCAACAGAAAATTGCATTCCCATCATGCCAGGCACAAATTCACTACAGTTCAGTTCAGTCACTCAGTCATGTCTGACTCTTTGTGACCCCATGAATCGCAGCACGCCAGGCCTCCCTGTCCATCGCCAACTCCCAGAGGTCACTCAGACTCACGTCCATTAAGTCAGTGATGCTATCCAGCCATCTCATCCTCTGTCGTCCCCTTCTCCTCCTGTCTCCAATCCCTCCCAGCATCAGAGTCTTTTCCAATGAGTATGGTAACTATCAAAAAAGACTTGGGCAATATTACTTTGTTTAATAAACTATGAACCATGAAATACTACTATACAATAAATGAGTATAGGATAGAAATGAAATAATTATTTTGATAGATCTTTAGTTATTTTTAAAATTGAGGTTAAGTGAGACTACAATATAACAAGATTTGTGAAGAATATTAACATACTAGACACATGTAAAAGTATAATCTGGAGAATATTGACTCCTGTGTGTTGCAAAAGTGAAACTATAAAGAAATGAATGTGTGCTTGGAATTGGTGTTAGAATATTATGAGGTTAGACAATATATGAAAAGATACATTTGGTCCTGGCAGCTATATTCCAAACCTCACCACTATAAAGCTGCCTTTTCCTGAAATGCTGCTTCTCTATCTTGCAGAGGGATAGCAATCTCGCCATCAGCTGCTGCTGCTGCTGCTAAATCGTTTCAGTCATGTCCGTCTCTGTGCGACCCCATAGATGCCAGCCCATTAGGCTCCTCTGTCCCTGGGATTCTCCAGGCAAGAATATTGGAGTGGGTTGCCATTTCCTTCTCCAATGCATGAAAGTGAAAAGTGAAAGTGAAGTCACTCAGTCGTGCCCAGCTCTTAGCAACTCCATGGACTGCTGCCTACCAGGCTTCTCTGTCCATGGGATTTTCCAGACAAGAGTGCTGGAGTGGGTTGCCATTGTCTTCTCCACTCTCCATCAGCATCAGACCTCAAATGTTTCAGAAAAGACACCATTGCTATGTCCAGTAAGCACATTATATGCTTAGGGTTAGATATATATATATATATATACAAAATCATTTCTATTCTTTAAAATCATATTCATAGTTTCTGTAGAGGATTAAAAAATAGTTAATTTTCTATTCTAGTCTTCATGGAAAGCATAAAGGCATTATGATAACACTTGTAATACACGTTTAAAATTAATCTAGAATTTCTGAAAGGTTATGTTACAGCAGATTGATCTTAAAAATACAACCCTTAAGTTCCTTGCAGATGATCTTTTGGCACTTCCCTCGTGGTCCAGTGGCTAAGACTCTGCCCTCCCAATGCAGGGAGCCTGGGTGTGATCCCTGGAGAGTTTAGATCCCACGTGCTGCAACTAAGAGTTCACATGCTGCAACTAAGGTAAATACTTTAAAAAATGATTCCTCATTATTATCACTAGGATTGTTCCTTGAGTCCTCCAAAGTAAGAGTTTCACAAAATAGCTTTAGGAGCGATCAAGTTTGGTGTCACCTGATGGTGGGAAAGATTGAAGGCTAGAAGAGAAGGGGGCGGTAGTGGATGAGATAGGTGGATGGCATCACTGAGTCGATGGACATGAGTCTGAACAAACTCTGGGAGATAGTGAAGGAAAGGGAACCCTGGTGTGCTACAGTCCATGGGGTTGCAAAGAGTCAGACACAACTGAGTGACTGAACAAAAACAAAGATGTTGATCTCACTTTAACTAAGCTCTCTCCTAAGGAATTATTCTGCCTTCCTTACCTGCTTTGCCACTGGATCTGTTCCCACTCTACCCCCTACTCCCCAGAACAGTCCCTTTTCCAAACATGAACACTTACTCAGACGTCCTTCCTTACAGACTCTGTCTCCTCTTAGACTGAAATATAAAGTACTTGACTCCTTCTCATTCCTTCTCATGAGAAGGATGCTGGGCTCAGGGTGAAGGTCATGCAGCCAGGATGTGAGTGGGAGGGAGGCAGTCAGACCCTGAGATAAAGATTTAGGAGCTGTGATCTCATCCTCCTTCAGAACTGCAATTATCATTTCACTTGAAGTGGCAATGACAGGGCCAGCTTGAGAATCTAATTATCTTTCTGAAAAACTTTTCTGAGTTGCTAATTACTCTCCTGTGACTATCTCCAAAGAGACCACTGATGTGTTTGAGAGAAGCTCATGATTTTTCATGATGAAGGTTATTTTGAAATGATTAGGATTTTTATACAACTCTGAAATCTGTTGCCTTTGTAAACAGGTTGTTTGATCTTAGGTTTTCCCCTCAGCCACCACCCGCTAAATAAAGTCAATTGTGAGTCTACCAGGCTTTGTTCTGGAAACAAACAAAAAGCACCAAATTAAGCTTGAGTATAACAAAATAATTTTTCTTGTGTGTGTTCATTTATTTATTTACTTGGCTGTGCTGGGTCTTAGTTGTGGCACACAAACTATTATTTGGATCAAACTTGCACACCCACTGCAATGGAGGCTTGGAGTCTTAGCCACCAGACCACCAGGGAAGTCCCTGTATGGGACCTTCTTTCTTGTATTCAAAAAAGCTCTACTTCTTCTTCTCTTTCCTACACCTCTGATCCTACATTGGACTACACAGTTTTAGATCCTGGGTGAAGACTTGAGTTCAGTTCAGTTCAGTCGTGTCTGACTCTTTGTGACCACATGGTCCGCAGCATGCCAGGCCTCCCTGTCCATCACCAAGTCCAGGAGTTCACTCAAACTCATGTCTGTTGAGGCAATGATGCCATCCAAACATCTCAGCCTCTGTCGTCCCCTTCTCCTGGCTTCAATCTTTCCCAGAATCAGGGTCTTTTCAAATGAGTCAGCTCTTCACATAAGATGGCCAATGTATTGAAGTTTCAGCTTCTACATCAGTGCTTCAAATAAACAGTCAGGACTGATCTCTTAAGGATGAACTGGTTGGATATCCTTGCAGTTCAAGGGACTTTCAAGAGACTTCTCCAATACCTTCAAAAGCATCATTTCTTCAGTGCTCAGCTTTCTTTATAGTCCAACTCTCATGTCTATATACTACTGCAGGAAAAACCACAGCCTTCACTAGACAGACTTTTGTTGGCAAAGTAATGTCTCTGCTTTATAATATGCTGTCTAGTTTGCTCATAAGTTTCCTTCCAAGGAGTAAGCGTCTTTTAATTACATGGCTGCAGTCACCATCTGCAGTGATTTTAGAGCCCCCCTCCCCTAAATAAATTCAGCCACTGTTTCCACTGTTTTCCCATCATTTGCAATGAAGTGATGGGACTGGATGCCATGATCTTAGTTTTTGAATGTTGAGTTTTAAGCCACCTTTTTCACTCTCCTCTTTCACCTTCATCAAGAAGCTTTTAGTTCTTCTTTCCTTTTGCCATAAGGGTGGTGTCTTATGCATATCTGAGGTTGTTGATATTTCTCCCAGAAATCTTGATTCTCGCTTGTGCTTCATCCAGCCCAGCGTTTCTCATGATGTACTCTGCATATAAATTAAATAAGGAGGGTGACGATATACAGCCTTGATGTTCTCCTTTTCCTAATGGAACCAGTGTGTAGTTCCATGTCCAGTTCTAACTGTTGCTTCCTGACCTGCATACAGGTTTCTCAGGAGGCAGGTCAGGTGGTCTGGTATTCCCATCTCTTTCAGAATTTTCCACAGTTTATTGTGATCCACATAGTCAAAGGCTTTGGTATAGTCAATAAAGCAGAAATAGATGCTTTCTGGAACTCTCTTGCTTTTTTCGATGATCCAGGAGGTGTTGGCAACTTGATCTGGCTCCTCTGCCTTTTCTAAAACCAGCTTGAAAGTCTGGAAGTTGATGGTTCACATCTTGCTGAAGTCTGGCTTGGAGAATTTTGAGCATGACTTTACTAGTGTGTGAAATGGGTGCATTTGTGTGGTAGTTTGAGCATTCTTTGGCATTGCCTTCCTTTGGGACTGGAATGAAAACTGACCTTTTCCAGTCCTGTGGCCACTGCTGAGTTTTCCAAATTTGCTGGCATACTAAGTGCAGCACTTTCACAGCATCATCTTTTAGGATTTGAAATAGCTCAACTGGAATTCATCACCTCCACTAGCTTTGTTCGTAGTGATACTTCCTAAGGCCCACTTGACTTCACATTCCAGGATGTCTGGCTCTAGGTCAGTGACCACAGCATTGTGATTATTTCAGTTGTGAAGATCTTTTTTGCACAGTTCTTCTGTGTATTCTTGCCACCTCTTCTTAATATCTTCTGCTTCCATTAGGTTTATAACATTTCTGTCCTTTATTGGGCCCAGGTTTGCCTTTAATGTTCCCTTGGTATCTCTAATTTTCTTGAGGAGATCTCTAGACTTTCCCATTGTATTATTTTCCTCTATTTCTTTGCACTGATCACTAAGGAAGGCTTTCTTATCTCTCCTTGCTATTCTTTGGAACTCTGCATTAAAATGGGTATATCTTTCCTTTTCTCCTTTGCTTTTCCCTTCTCTTCTTTTCACAGCTATATGAGAGGCCTCCTCAGACAGCCGTTTTGCTTTTTTGCATTTCTTTTTCTTGAGGATGGTCTTGTTCCCTGTCTCCTGTACAATGTCATGAACCGCTGTCCATAGTTCATCAGGTACTCTATCAGATCTAGTCCCTTAAAAATCTATTTCTCACTTCCACTGTATAATCGTAAGGGATTTGATTTAGGCCATATCTGAAAGGTCTAGTGGTTTTCCTTACTTTCTTCAATTTAAGTCTCAATTTTGCAATACGGAGTTCATGATATGAGCCACCATCGGCTCCCAGTCTTGTTTTTGCTGACTGTATAGAGCTTGTCCATCTTTGATTTTGATGTTGACCATCTGGTGATGTCCATGTGTAGTCTTCTCTTGTGTTGTTGGGAAAATGGTGTTTGCTATGACTAGTGTGTTCTCTTAGCAAAACTCTGTTAGCTTTGCCCTGCTTCATTCTGTACTCCAAGGCCAAATTTGCCGTTTACTCCAGTTGTTTCCTGACTTCCTACTTTTGCATTCCAGTCCTCTATAATGAAAACGACATTTTTTTTTGGGGGGTGTTGTTTCTAAAAGTCCTTGCAGGTCTTCATCAAATCAGATCAGATCAGTCGCTTAGTCGTGTCCAACTCTTTACGACCCCATGAACTGCAGCACGCCAGGCTTCCCTGTCCATCACCAACTCCCGGAGGTCACTCAGACTCACATCCATCGAGTCAGTGATGCCATCCAGCCATCTCATCCTCTGTTGTCCCCTTCTCCTCCTGCCCCCAATCGCTCCCAGCATCAGAGTCCTCTCCAATGAGTCAACTCTTCGCATGAGGTGGCCAAAATACTGGAGTTTCAGCTTTAGCATCATTCCTTCCAAAGAAATCCCAGGGCTGATCTCCTTCAGAATGGACTGGTTGGATCTCCTTGCAGTCCAAGGGACTCTCAAGAGTCTTCTCCAACACCACAGTTCAAAAGCATCAAATCTTCGGCGCTCAGCCTTCTTCACAGTCCAGCTCTCACATCCATACAAGACCACAGGAAAGACCATAGCCTTGACTAGGCGAACCTTTGTTGGCAAAGTGATGTCTCTGCTTTTGAATATGCTATCTAGGTTGATCATAACTTTCCTTCCAAGGAGTAAGCATCTTTTAATTTCATGGCTGCAGACACCATCTGCAGTGATTTTGGAGCCCAGAAAAATAAAGTCTGACACTGTTTCCACTGTTTCTCTATCTATTTCCCATGTAGTGATGGGACCAGATGCCATGATCTTCGTTTTCTGAATGTTGAGCTTTAAGCCAACATTTTCACTCTCCACTTTCAGTTTCATCAAGAGGCTTTTTAGCCCCTCTTCACTATCTGCCATAAGGGTTGTGTCATCTGCATATCTGAGGTTATTGATATTTCTCCCAGCAATCTTGATTCCAGCTTGTGTTTCCTCCAGTCCAGCATTTCTCATGATGTATTCTGCCTATAAGTTAAATAAACATGGTGGCAATATACAGCCTTGACGTACTCCTTTTCCTATTTGGAACCAGTCTGTTGTTCCATGACCAGTTCTCACTGTTGCTTCCTGACCTGCATACAGATTTCTGAAGAGGCAGATCAGGTGGTCTGGTATTCCCATCTCTTTCAGAACTTTCCACAGTTTATTGTGATCCACACAGTCAAAGGCTTTGGCATAGTCAATAAAGCAGAAATAGATGTTTTTCTGGAACTCTCTTGCTTTTTCCATGATCCAGCAGATGTTGGCAATTTGATCTCTGGTTCCTTTGCCTTTTCTAAAACCAGCTTGAACATCAGGAAGTTCACGGTTCACATATTGCTGAAGCCTGGCTTCGAGAATTTTGAGCATTACTTTACTAGCGTGTGAGATGAGTGCAATTGTTCGGTAGTTTGAGCACTCTTTGGCATTACCTTTCTTTGGGATTGGGATGAAAACTGACCTTTTCCAATCTTGTGGCCACTGCTGAGTTTTCCAAATTTGCTGGCATATTGAGTGCAGCACTTTCACAGCATCATCATTCAGGACTTGGAATAGCTCCACTGGAATTCCATCACCTCCACTAACTTTGTTCGTAGTGATGCTTTCTAAGGCCCACTTGACTTCACATTCCAGGATGTCTGGCTCTACGTCAGTGATCACACCATCATGATTATCTGGGTCTTGAAGCTCTTTTTTGTACAGTTCTTCTGTGTATTCTTGCCACCTCTTCTTAATATCTTCTGCTTCTATTAGGTTCATACCATTTCTGTCCTTTATCGAGCCCATTTTTGCATGAAATATTCCTCTGGTATCTCTGATTTTCTTGAATAGATCCCTAGTCTTTCCCATTCTGTTGTTTTCCTCTATTTCTTTGCATTGATCATTGAAGAAGGCTTTCTTATCTCTTCTTGCTATTCTTTGGAACTCTGCATTCAGATGTTTATATCTTTCCTTTTCTCCTTTGCTTTTCGCTTCTCTTCTTTTCACAGCTATTTGCATGGCCTCCCCAGACAACCATTTTGCTTTTTTTGCATTTCTTTTCCATGGGGATGGTCTTGATCCCTGTCTCCTGTACAATGTCACAAACCTCATTCCATAGTTCATCAGGCACTCTATCTATCAGATCTAGGCCCTTAAATCTATTTCTCACTTCCACTGTATAATCATAAGGAATTTGATGTACGTCATACGTCAATGGTCTAGTGGTTTTCCCTACTTTCTTCAGTTTCAGTCTGAATTTCAAATAAGGATTTCATGGTCTGAGCCACAGTCAGCTCCTGGTCTTGTTTTTGCTGATTGTATAGAGCTTCTCCATCTTTGGCTGCAAAGAATATAATCGATCTGATTTCGGTGTTGACCATCTGGTGATGTCCATGTATAGAGTCTTCTCTTGTGTTGTTGGAAGTGGGTATTTGCTATGACCAATGCATTTTCTTGGCAAAACTCTGTTAGTATTTGCCCTGCTTCATTCCGTATTCCAAGGCCAAATTTGCCTATTACTCCAGGTGTTTCTTTACTTCCTACTTTTGCATTCCAGTCAAGGCTATGGTTTATCCTGTGGTCATGTGTGGATGTGAGAATTGGACTGTGAAGAAGGCTGAGCGCCGAAGAATTGATGCTTTTGAACTGTGGTGTTGGAGAAGACTCTTGAGAGTCCCTTAAACTGCAAGGAGATCCAACCAGTTCATTCTGAAGGAGATCAGCCCTGGGGTTTCTTTGGATTGAATGCTGCTAAAGCTGAAACTCTAATTCTTTGGCCACCTCATGCAAAGAGTTGACTCATTGGAAAAGACTCTGATGCTGGGAGGGATTGGAAACAGGAAGAGAAAGGGATGACAGAGGATGAGATGGCTGGATGGTAACATTGACTTAATGGACGTGAGTCTGGGTGAACTCCGGGGTTGGTGATGGACAAGGAGGACTGGCCTGCTGCGATTCATGGGGTTGCAAAGAGTCGGACATGACTGAGTGACTGATCTGATCTGACCTGATCAGTTGACTTTTCCACATGTTAATTTTGGACTGTTTTCCAGTATGTCCAGGACACTTCTCCTAATATTGTTGAAGACCACAGAACTTCTAAGGCTTAACTTTCTTCCCGAATCTTTCTTCCTGAAATATCTGTCACCAGCTTCTCTTTGCTGGAGCCCATAAATTTTCCTGTATACCAAAGAAACAGTCCTCTGCAGACTTCCCTCGTGGTCCAGAGGTTAGGACTCTGCACTCCCAAGGCAGGGGCTCTAGGTCCCATCCCCTGATTGGGGAACTAGAACAACAAGATGCAACTAAGAGTTGGCCTGCTGAGTTGGACTATAAGGAAAGCTGTGAGCCAAAGAATTGATGGTTTTGAACTGTGGTGTTGGAGAAGCCTCTTGAGAATCCCTTGTACTGGAAGGATATCCAACCAGTCCATCCTAAAGGAAATCAGTCCTGAATATTCATTGGAAGGACTGATGCTGAAGCTGAAACTCCAATACTTTGGCCACCTGATGAGAAGAACTGACTCATTTAAGAAGACCCTGATGCTGGGGAAGATCGAAGGTGGGAGGAGAAGGGGACAACACAGGATGAGATTGTTGGATGGCATCACCGACTCAATAGACATGAGTGTGAGAAAACTCTGGGAGTTGGTGATGCACAGGGAGGCCTGGCGTGCTGCAGTCCATGCGGTCTCAAAGAGTCAGACACGACTGAGCAACTGAACTGAGCTGAACTGAAATGTAAAAGGAAGAACATGTCAGTAGTTTACATTAGAAATCACTGTTCTGGGAGAATGGAGACATGTATGTGTATGACTGAGTCCCTTCCCTGTTCATCTGAAAGTATCACAACATTGTTAACTGGTTACGTGTGTGCTAAGTCACTTGCTTCAATTGTGTCCGACTCTTTTCAACCCTATGGACTATAGCCTGCCAGGCTCCTCTGTGCATCGGATTCTCCAGGTAGAATACTGGAGTGTGTTGCCATGCACACCTCCAGGGAATCTTCCTGACTCTGGGATTGACCAAGTCTCCTGCTTTGGCAGGCAGGTTCTTTACCACTAGTGCCACCTGGGAAGCTCCATTTACTGGCTATACTCCAATATAAAATTAAAAGTTAAAAGAAAAGAAATAATTGATCTAATTTGTACAAATTTGTATTAGTGAAAATTAAAATGGATATGGTGGTAATAGACATTTTCTAAGTTATTTTACTTCATCAATACAGATCCCAACACTGATATGAAGTGCAAACAGAGAAATATCCTCAGAAGACAGAATGGTGTTTATAAAAGTGCCCATCACAAATGAAAACACCAGGATCAGATGATTTAACAGGCACTATCAACAATTGTTTTTAAAATGTATATTTTGGTTGTGCTGGTTCTTCACTAATGTACACATCCTTCTCTAGTCACAGTGGGTGAGAGTTTCTCTCTAATTGTGGTGCATGGACTTCTCATTGTGGTGGCTTCTATTCTCCCAGAGCCCAGGCTCTAGACCCATGGTCTTGAGTAGTTGTGGTGCACAGACTTAGTTTTCCCATGGCATGTAGAATCTTCCTGGATCAGAGATTAAGCCCCTGTCCTCTGCATTGACAGGTGGACTCTAAACCACTGGACACCAGGGAAGTCCTCTGCTATTCTTTTAACTAGAGCCTGGGCTGCTTTCTCCATTCAGCAGTAATGAATGGTTACCAGAGGTCTTTGTACATACTTTCGCTGAATTTCACTAAGGAGCACTCATTGCTTATGCAATGAATGATGAGACATGAACTTTACTGGGCAAAATTACTCCTTTTCATTTTCCACCAGGCAAACACACAATCTGAACAAAGCCCACTATCCATTTCCCCTGAGTTTTCGGTGCAAGTGAGGAGTTTAAGAGTGAAACATAATCAGTCAGGCCATGCCTGTTTTAAAATTAACTGCAAGTGTGGGGTTTCTAAAACCAACTTAGTTTCAACTTAGAATCCTCTAGAAGGACTCAGCACTCACTGAGAGCTGGTCCACTCACTATAATGGTTGATTATAGGGTATAGGTACATCCCCTGGTGGTTTAGATGGTAAGGAATTATCCTGCAATGCAAGAGACCTGGGTTTGATCTCTGGTTTGGGAAGATCTCCTTGAGAAGGGAATGGTAACCCACTCCAGTATTCTTGCGTGAAGAATTCCATGGACAGAGGAGCCTGGTGGGCTATAGTCCTTGGGGTCACAAAGAGTTTGACATGACAGAGCGACTAAAAAAACTGACATCAGTCAATGAAGAGATGCATGGGTCAAAGTTCAGAAAAAATAGTTAAATTGGAGCCCCAGTTTTCCTCTCCCCACGAAGTGATGATATATCATTTTCCTGGCATTGATACCTGACAACTCATGGAGTACTACCACCAGGGAACTTCACCCAAACCCAGGTGCCCAGAGTGTTTTACTTGAGCTCCATCAGGATCTGTCTGTGTGGAGCTTTAGTCTCCAGTTCTTCTGAGAGTCAGGCTAATCCTGTTATCACCAATTTCTCCAGAATCCAAACTGATAGTACATAGCCTAAAGCCCGAACAATCTTACAATGTGAGAGAGGCTTGTGGCCATGCTGTCAAACAAAAAATACTTCGTATATCAGAAAAACAACCTACAGAATGGGAGAAAAATTTGCAAATGATGCAACTGACAAAGAACTAATCTCAAAAATATGCAAATGACTCATACACCTAAATATCAGAAATTCAAGCAACCTAATCAAAAAGTGGGCAGAAGATCCAAATAGACATTTCTTCAAAGAAAGTATACAGGTGCCAACAGGCTCATGAAAAAATTCCCAACATTGGTAATTATCAGATCAGATCAGATAAGTCACTCAGTCGTGTCCGAGTCTTTTTGACCCCATGAATCACAGCACCCCAGGCCTCCCTGTCCATCACAACTCCCGGAGGTCACTGAGACTCACATCCATCGAGTCAGTGATGCCATCCAGCCATCTCATCCTCTGTCGTCCCCTTCTCCTCTTGCCCTCAATCCCTCCCAGCATGAGAGTCTTCTCCAATGAGTCAACTCTTCACATGAGGTGGCCAAAGTACTGGAGTTTCAGCTTTAGCATCATTCCTTCCAAAGAAATTCCAGGGCTGATCTCCTTTAGAATGGACTGGTTGGATCTCCTTGCAGTTCAATGGACTCTCAAGAGTCTTCTCCAACACCCAGAGTTCAAAAGCATCAATTCTTTGGCGCTCAGCCTTCTTCACAGTCCAACTCTCACATCCATACATGACCACAGGAAAAACCATAGCCTTGACTAGGCGAACCTTTGTTGGCAAAGTAATGTCTCTGCTTTTGAATATGCTATCTATGTTGGTCATAACTCTCCTTCCAAGGAGTAAGAGTCTTTTAATTTCATGGCTGCAGTCACCATCTGCAGTGATTTTGGAGCCCAGAAAAATAAAGTCAGCCACTGTTTCCACTGTTTCCCCATCTATTTCCCATGGAGTGATGGGACCAGATGCCATGATCTTTGTTTTCTGAATGTTGAGCTTTAAGCCAGCTTTTACACTCTGCACTTTCACTTTCATCAAGAGGCTTTTTAGTTCCTCTTCACTTTCTGCCATAAGGGTAGTGTCATCTGCATATCTGCTGCTGCTGCTGCTAAGTCGTTTCAGTCGTGTCCGACTCTGTGCGACCCCATAGACGGAAGCTCACCAGGCTCCCCTGTCCCTGGGATTCTCCAGGCAAGAACACTGGAGTGGGTTGCCATTTCCTTGTCCAATGCATGAAAGTGAAAAGTCAAAGTGAAGTCGCTCAGTCGTGTCCGACTCTTAGCGACCCCATGGACTGGAACCTACTAGGCTCCTCCGTCCATGGGATTTTCCAAGCAAAAGTACTGAGGTGGGGTGCCATGGCCTTCCCCGCGGCATATCTGAGGTTATTGATATTTCTCCCAGCAATCTTGATGCCAACTTGTGTTTCTTCCAGTCCAGCGTTTCTCATGATATACTCTGCATATAAGTTGAATAAACAGGGTGACAATATACAGCCTTGACGAACTCCTTTTCCTATTTGGAACCAGTCTGTTGTTCCATGTCCAGTTCTAACTGTTGCTTCCTGACCTGCATACAGGTTTCTCAAGAGGCAGATCAGGTGGTCTGGTATTCCCATCTCTTTCAGAATTTTCCACTGTTTATTGTGATCTACACAGTCAAAGCTTTGGCAGTCAATAAAGCAGAAATAGATGTTTTTCTGGAACTCTCTTGCTTTTTCCATGATCCAGCAGATGTTGGCAATTTGATCTCTGGTTCCTCTGCCTTTTCTAAAACCAGCTTGAACATCAGGAAGTTCACGGTTCACATATTGCTGAAGCCTGGCTTGGAGAATTTTGAGCATTACTTTACTAGCTTGTGAGATCAGTGTAATTGTGCAGTAGTTTTAGCATTCTTTGGCATTGCCTTCCTTTGGGATTGGAATGAAAACTGACCTTTTCCAGTCCTGAGGCCACTGCTGAGTTTTCCAAATTTGCTGGCATATTGAGTGCAGCACTTTCACAGCATCATCTTTCAGGATTTGGAATAGCTCAACTGGAATTCCATCACCTCCACTAACTTTGTTCATAGTGATGCTTTCTAAGGCCCACTTGACTTCACATTCCAGGATGTCTGGCTCTAAGTCAGTGATCACATCATCATGATTATCTGGGTTGTGAAGCTCTTTTTTGTACAGTTCTTCTGTGTATTCTTGCCACCTCTTCTTAATATCTTCTTCTTCTGTTAGATCCATATCATTTCTGTCCTATATCGAGCACATCTTTGCATGAAATGTTCCTTTGGTATCTCTTATTTTCTTGAAGAGACCCCTAGTCTTTCCCATTCTGTTGTTTTCCTCTATTTCTTTGGATTGATCGCTGAAGAAGGCTTTCTTCTCTCGTCTTGCTATTCTTTGGAACTCTGCATTCAGATGTTTATATCTTTCCTTTTCTCCTTTCCTTTTCTCTTCTCTTCTTTTCACAGCTATTTGTAAGGCCTCCCCAGACAGCCATTTTGCTTTTTTGCATTTCTTTTCCATGGGGATGGTCTTGATCCCTGTCTCCTGTACAATGTCACGAACCTCATTCCATAGTTCATCAGGCACTCTATCTATCAGATCTATGCCCTTTCAGAGAAATGCAAGTCAAACCTAGTGAGACAAAACCTTACACTGGTCAGAATGGCCATCATCAAAAAGTCTACAAAAAATAAATGCTGGAGAGGGTATAGAGAAAAGGGTATCGTCCTTCATTGTTGGTGGGAATGTAAATTGGTTTAGCTACTATCAAGAACACGATGCAGTTTCCTTAAAAAAAAAAAAAAAACTAAACTAAACTAAAAATAAAGCAATTAATACCATGCTGCTGCTGCTAAGTCACTTCAGTTGTGTCCAACTCTGTGGGACCCCAGAGAGGCCAGCCCACCAGGCTCCCCCGTCCCTGGGATTCTCCAGGCAAGAACATTGGAGTGGGTTGCCATTTCCTTGTCCAGTACATGAAAGTGAGAAGTGAAAGTGAAGTCGCTCAGTCATGTCTGACTTAGCGACCCCACAGGCTCCAGCCTACTGGGCTCCTCCGTGTGTGGGATTTCCAGGCAAGAGTACTGGAGTGGGGTGCCATTGCCTTCTCCAAATTAATACCATATGATCCTGAAATTACACTCTGGCCATATATCCAGAGAAAATTATAATTTGAAAATATACACACATCCCAGTGTTCATAGCAGCACTATTTTCAATGGCTAAGCCATGGAAACATTCTAAATGTGCATCACCTGAAAAATGGATAAAGAAGAGATGGTATAAAAACACAACAGAATATTACTCAGCCATTAAAAAGAATGAAATAATGCCATTTGTGGCACCATGGGTGGACCTATGGATTATCATACTAAATGAAGCAGGACAGAGAAAAACAAATAGCATATAATATCACTTATATATGGAATCTTTTTGTAAAAAAACATGCAAATAAACTTATTTACAAAATAGAATGAGACTCACAGACATAGAAAACAAAGTTATGATTACCAAAGGTGAAATGGGGGAGGAAGGAAAAATTCAGTTCAGTTCAGTGCAGTCACTCAGTCATGTCTGACTCTGTGTGATCCCATGGACAGCAGCCCACCAGGCTTCTCTGTCCAGAAGATTCTCCAGGCAAGAATGCTGGAGTGGGTTGCCATTTCGTTCTCTGATAGGATCAGAAATGGAATTGTAATTTATTTATTTATTTAGGCTGTGCTGGGTCTTCATGGCTACATGCGGGCTTTCTCTAGTTGCGATGAGTGTGGGCTCCTCGCTGCGGTGGATTTTCTTGCAGAGCACAGGCTCTAGGCACACAGGCTCAGTACTTGTGGTGCATGGGCTTAGTTGCCCTGTGGCATGTGGGATCTTCCCAAACTGGGAATTGAAGTAGAGTCTCCTGCATTGCCAGCCGGATTCTTTATCACTGAGTCACCAAGGAAGCCCCAAACATACACTACTATATATAAAATAGATAACTAATAAGGACCTAGGGGGAATTCCCAGTTGGTCCCATGGTTAAGATGAAGTCCTTTTTAGGCAGGGGTCAAATCCTGGTCAGGGAACCAAGTCACACATGTCCCAAGGCCTGGTTTACAACAATAAAGAAGTGACCTGCTGTATAGCATGGGGAACTCTACTCAATCCTCTGTAATGGCCTATATGGGAAAAGAATCTAAAAAGAGTAGATATACATATATATGTATAGCTGACTCACTTTTATATATACCCAGAAGTAACAAAACACTATAAATCAACTATACCTTGATAAAATTTTAAAAACATACAATTAGGCTTTTCTGATAAGGTTAGGGGATACTGAGTTCTTCATGTACAGAGAGCAGAGACTAGATACAATGGAGTCACGGCTCATGAGCAGAAAGGGGCTGATAAAGGGAAAACACACAGAAATCAGGCCAGTTGTATACACCAACCACCAACTAGGATTATGATAAAGCCCAAGAGTAATGTTAAAGATGCAGGACAGGGTGTGGAAACACATGAAGGTGCTCGCCAAGAGTAGAATACTTTGGGTGGCTCTGGACTCAGCAGAGGCTCTGGAAGACACACTACCCTTGTGAATATACTGGACATGCTGACTGTGTCTGTACAGGGTGAGAATCATGGAGCCACTGGCCCAGAAGATGAGCACAGAAAGTGAAACTTCAGGGAATGCTATCAAAGCTGCATATATTGAGCCTAAGATATTCTCAAGATCTGTGGCAACACAGTACTCCGAGTCTCTTGTATTTGTCATGTTTGTGCTGTGCCATTTGTCAGAAACATATATTGCATACAGAGGAAAAATGAGATGTACAAACAGGCACTGGATCCAGCAGAAGGAAATGGAGAAGGCAATGTACTTTGGGGCTTTGACTTTAAGATTCTTCCAACAGGAGTTCTTTGGGCTGATTGTGATGGTCTGAAACACACTCAAGAGGCAGGTGGTGCCAATGGACATACTCCTGCCCACTCTCTCAACATACAGAATAAGTTTGCATGCAAAATCACTGGCAAAATATTTCAACCTCAAAGCGGTAATTGTCTGAGGGAGCCCTTTTGAGACAATGACCAAAAGGTTGGCAATAGCCAGGTGCTTGCAAATCAAAGCTGTGACCCTCATCCTGCTCTGAGTGTGGTAAAGAAAGAGGTAATGGTACAGAAGGGAGAAATTGCCCCAGATTCCAAGCACAGTCTGTAGCAAGAATATTATTCCTATGACCAGTTGACTGGAGTCTGTTGTGTCATTCAAGATACTCCCCTTTACATGATGGCAACAGTGACTCCTCAGAGAAAAATGGCTCATGTAAATCTGTGACATCAAGAGCCAACTTTCCTTGTGTGCTTTTGTGAAATTGCCAAGGCTTCATGTGATGGGAATCGATGATGAGAGAATCAGTATATTTTACGAAAATGTTAGTGGTAGTGACCTGGAGGAAGCAATGACAAATGAGAGTAAATTGAAAGAAAGCATAAAACAACACTTTAATAAGAAGCTTACTGGAGGGAAAAAATATCTCCATCACTGCCTTCATCATAAAAGAGGTCAATTCTAAATGCATTCCCTTCTAAATTTTAAAGAAGATAATGTATCATTGTAGGGACTTCCCTGATGGCTCAGTTGGTAAAGAAAATCTGCCTATAATGCAGGAAACCCCAGTTCGAAACCTGGATTGGGAAAGATCTGCGGGAGAATAGATATGCTACCCACTCCAGTATTCTTGCGCTTCCCATGTGGCTCAGCTGTTATTTTAAAGAAGATAATGTAGTATTTTAGAAAAAAGACAGGAGTTATTCTAGGGTCTTACAATTTCAAATATATGCTACAGGTACTTCCCTGGTTATCTGGTAGCTAAGAATCTGCCTCACAAAGCAGAGGACGCAAGTTTGATCCCTGGCTGGGCAACTAAGACCCTATATGCCATGGGGTAACCGAGCCTGGGATCTGCAACTAGAGAGTCTGTGCACCACAACCAAACATCCTGCTTGATACAACAAAGCTCCTATATGATGCAACTAATACCCAGTGCAGCTAAATAAATAAATATTTTTAAAAATACATATATATGCTAAAGAGAATAGCATATAAAAACCATATGGTGAAGTAACTTTTGCACACATGAAAATTGAGACTGGTTCTCATCAACACACACAAAGATGCACCTTAGAACCACACAAGTATGTCCTAAAAACCACAAAATAGAATAAACAGTGGACAGAGTCTTCAAACAAAAACTTGAAGAAGGAACTTATTCAGTGGATAAGACATGGGGAAAACTATTCGACATCCTTGGTAATCAGGACAATTAAAATATAACCATTACCTATATGTCATAAAATACCATTAAGAAATTTAAAACCGAAATGACAAAAATGCCAAGTTTTAGCATAGCTGTGGATCCACCAAGAATCTCATTCACTGATGGTGGGTGTTCAAATTGATACAAACATTTTGGAAAAGTGTGGTATCCTAGCAGATCCGATGTAATCCAGTTCTACGAAATCCACTCCTATGAATATACTCAACAGGATTTCGTACATATATCACACAAAGAGTAGTTATATTAATAGAATTTATATGAGAGCCCTAATCATTACTTGTAATAGCCCCTAACTCTTAATACCCACCTACCCCTTAACAGCTGAATGATCAGTTAAGGATTTGATAGTCACGCAATGAAGTCCTATATAGCAATGATAATGAAAAAGAAACAATAATAGAAAACAATACAGAAAAAGTCACAAAGATGTAATGGAATGGAGGAAAAAGTCAAAATGAAAGATGCTGTATGATTTCTTTCATCTGAAGGCCAAGAGTGGCAAAGTGATCTATTATTAAATGCAATAATATTTGTAAATGTAAACTGAATAATCCAGGCCTACAAATATATGCAACAAAGCTACAGCCTTGGAAACAGTGAGTTTAAGGGGCACAAGAGAGTTTTATGGGCACTCAGAACATTCTGGTTCTTGATCTAGTTGTGGTCTCCAGAGGTGCAATCATTCCTGAAATTTCACTGAGCTACCCACTTATAATCTGTGAACACATCTTTAATTTTTAAAAATCATGTATTATCAAAAAATGTGGAAGGAGCTTGAGAAAGCCTGTTTCTGTGAATTTGTCTGATCTGCTGCCTGTGTCTGTGAAGGAGGGGAGCTGTAAGCCCCGATCATAACTCCAACAATGAAACATCAGAGAATTGTAACACTGCTGCATAGAGTGAATCGCTACTTTTGTCATAAAATTCAGCAGAGCAGTATACTAAGTCTTCCTGCTTTGTGTTGATTTGTTGCTCCATTTGGCATCATATCCATAAGGAAAATAATGTTTACACAGAGATATGACTTCTGACCACACAATCTTCTCCTAAAGACCAGGAAATATAATGAACCGTTAGACATAGTCTTCATATAGAAACTTCGAGAAAGTAGTTACATACTGTCCAGTAGTGTAAAGTGGAGACCCCGATATGCTCAGGAGCTTTTTTTAAAAGAGGATTTTATTTATTTCATCTTATTCATTGGCTACACCTGATCTTAGTTAATAGTATGTAAAGTCTCAGTTTTGACATGTGGCTTCTAGTTCCCTGAGCAGGAATTGAACCTGGATCCCTTGCATTGGGTGCACAGTTTTAACTTCTAGACCATGGGGAAGTCCCCTCCTTGGGAGCTTTTGCTATAGGTTCAACCCACCTGGATTTCCTGGGGCTGATCTTGATGGCTGGAGACACTTAAGGAGCAAGAGGTGCCAATGGACACACCCTGCCAGCTCTGGGGGCATAGAGAAGACATTTGCATGGCTAAATCCCTGAAGACAAGCTTCAGTTAAAGGCTGCCATTGTCATGGAGATGCCTTTAAAGGGAATGACCAAAAAGCGACTACAGTCCTGTGCCTGAAGGTCAAATCTGTGAACCTCAACTCACATTCATGGTAGTAAAGGAAGAGATTAAAATAAAGAGAAAAAACACCCAGGATTCCAACTATAGTCTGAGAGGACCACACCATTCTTATTGCCAACTCCCTGGAGGCCATTCTGCCAGTTGTTTGATGGTCATAACTGCATGGGGTAGGCACTGGCACTGATTTTATTGCAAAGATCAAGAGATCCAATGTACAGAGAGGTCAAGGGATCTGTCTAAATTCACATGCTGATTACAGGCTTAGTAGTGGTATGAACCTGGTAGGCTGAGTCCAAGACAGTGTCCTAACCACTGTGATGCACCAACCAAGCACGTCAGCTGTTTTTGAATAATCCAGTCTGAAATTTAGTTTTTTTTTTTTTTTTTTTTAATATCATATCGTTTATTCTATCAGTTCAGTCTAGTCACTCAGTTGTGTCTGCCTATTTGCAAACCCATGGACAGTAGCACACCAGGCTTCCCTGTCCATCACCAACTCCTGGAGCATGCTCAAACTCATGTCCATTGAGTCTGTGATGCCATCCAACCATCTCATCCTCTGTCATCCCCTTCTCCTCCTGCCTTCAATCTTTCCCAGCTCAGGGTCTATTGCAATGGCTCAGTTCTTCTCAAGTGTCCAAAGTATTAGAGTTTATTCCCTACATTTTATAGATTATAATTTTGGTTATAAAAAGTTTCCATATCTGCATAAGTATTTATTTTGTAGGTAAATAACATTACAAGAAGACTCCCTGGATTGAAAATGGCAACCCAGTCCAGTATTCTTGCCTGGGAAATCCTAAGCACAGAGGAATCTGGTGAGCTATGGTCCACGGGGTCACAAACTGAGCCACTAACATGTATACACACACATATACACAAACACACACAGACTTATAGGAAAGTACCTCCTGTCCATATTGGATATAATGAAAGCAAGATTTTCTCAATATAAGTTTTGCAACATTAAGGTGCATTACTATCATGCCAGGTACAAATTCACTATGGTATCTATCAAAAAAAGTCTTGGACAATATTATTTTGTTTATTAAACTATGAACCATGAAATACTACTATATGATAAATGAGTATAGGCTAGAAATGAAAGAATTATTTTTGTCTAAATCCTTAGAGCTTTTTAAAATCAAGGTTAAGTGAGACTACAATATAACAAGATTTGTGAAGAATATTAACATACTAGACACATGTAAAGTATAATCTGGAGGATATTGACTCTTGTGTGTTGCAAAAGTGAAACCATAAAGAAATTAATGTGTGCTTGGAATTGGCATTAGAATATTATGAGATTAGACAACATATGAGAAGATACATTTGGTTCTGACGACAATAGTCCAAACCTCACCACTATAAAGCTGCCTTTTCCTGAAATGCTGCTTCTCTATCTTGAAGAGGGATGGCAATCTTCCCATTGTTATCAGACCTCAAATGCTTCAGAAAAGACACAACTGCTATGTCCAGTAAGCATGTTATAGCCTAGAGTTAGATATATATGAAAAAAATCATTTCTGTTCTTCAAACAAATTCATATTCGTGCTCTCTGTAGAGGATTAGAAAATCATTACTTTTCTATCATAGTCTTTATTCAAAGCATAAAGGCATTATGATAACACTTCTAATACAAATTTAAAATTAGTCTAGAATTTCTGAAAGGTAACGTTACAGCAAATTGATCTTAAAAATACAACCCTTAAACTCCTTGAAGATGATCTTATGGCATTTCCTGGGGGTCCAGAGGCTAAGACTCAGGGCTCCCAATGCAGGGAGCCTGGGTATGATTCCTGGTCAGGAAAATAGATCCCACATGTTGCAACTAAGAGTTCACATGCTGCAACTAAGATAAATACTTTTAAAAAATGACTCCTCATTATTACCACTAGGATTGTTCCTGTGTGTCCTCTATGGTAAGAGGTTCAGAAAATTTTAGGAGCTGTCAAGTTCGGTGTTGCCTGATGCCAGGAAAGATTGAACGCAGGAGGAGAAGCAGGCGACAAAGGAAGAAATGGGTGGATGACATCACTGACTCATGAGTCTGTGCAAACTCTGGGAGATAGTGAGGGAGAGGGAAGCCTGGGGGGCTGCAGTCCATGGGGTTGCAAAGAGTCTGATCCAACTGAGCAACTGAGCAAAAACAAAGATCTTGATCTCGCTTTACCTAAACTCTCTCCTAAGGAATTATTCTGCTTTCCTGACCTGCTTTGCCACTGGATCTATTCCCACGCTACCCCCGGCCCCCCAGAAAGATCCCTTTTCCAAACATGAACACTTACTCCGACCTCCTTCCTTACAGACTCTGCCTCTTAGACTGAAATACAAAGTTCTCGACCCCTTCTCACTCCTTCTCATGAGAAGGATGCTGGGCTCAGGGTGAAGGTCCTGACAACCAGGACGTGAGTGGGGGGGAGGCAGTCAGACCCTGAGATATAGGTTTAGAAGCTGTGATCTCATCCTCTTTCAGAACTGCAATTATCATTTCACTTGAAGTGGCAATGACAGGACCAGCTTGAGGAGCTAATGATCTTTCTGAAAAACTTTTTTTGAGTTGGTAATTACCAAAACCAATTGAGAGTCTCCTGTGAGTATCTCCAAAGAGACCACTGATGTGTTTGAGAGAAGCTCATAATTTTTCACAATGAAAGTTATTTTGAAATGATTAGGATTTTTATACAACTCTGAAATCTGTTGCTTTCATAAACCGATTGTTTGATCTTAGGGATTTCCCCACCAACACAACCAATGTACTTAACAAAGTCAACTGTGAGTCACCAGGCTTTGTTCTGGAAACAAACAAAAAACAACCAATAAAACTTGAGAATGACATAAGAATTTGTGGTGTGTGTGTTCATTTATTTATTTACTTGGCTGTGCTGGGTGTTAATTGTGGCACGCAAACTATTAATTTCAGCATGTGGGACCTATTTCCCTGATCAAAGATCAACCTTGCGCAACCCCTGCATTGGGAGCTTGGAGTCTTAGCCACTAGACCACAAGGGAAGTCCCTGTATAGGACCTTCTTCTTGGACTCAAAACAGCTCTACCTCTTCTTCTTTGTCTTGCATCTCTGATCCTACACTGGACTACACTGTTTTAGATCCCAGGTGAAGCCTTAGGTTGATGTTGGAGCTAGAGGAGCAGAAATGATAGTGAAGGAATATCTTTGGGTCTTGGAGGTAGCTTTTCAATGTTGGCCAGAGCACTTATCTGTCTTTGCAGCACTCTCATGGCCTTTGCTTTTGGTACATGGAAGGCTTCTAGTCACTGACACATCCACCATGGCTCCCTTTGGGCCTGAGCCAAATCCTTGAGTTGACCTTTCTCCATAATTTAGGGTTCACACCTCAACTGCATTTTCTCCTCCAGACATAACCCGATGATTGCCTTCAGTTCAGTCACTCAGTTGAGTCTTTGTGACCCATGGACTTCTGCACACCAGGTTTTCCTGTACCTCAGCAATTCCCCACGCTTACTGAAAGTCATGTTTATCAAGTTGTTGATGGCGTCTAAACATCTCATCCTCTGTTGTCCCCTTCTCCTCCCACCTTCAATCTTTTCCAGCATCTGGGTCTTTTCCAGTGGGTCAGTTCTTAGCATCAGGTGGCCAAAGTATTGGAGCTTTAGCTTCAGCATCAGTCCTTCCAATGAATATTCAGGACTTTAGAATTGACTGGTTTGATCTCCTTGCAGTTCAAGAGACTCTCAAGATTCTCCTCCAACACCATGGTTCAAAAGCATCAACTCCTCAGCACCCAGCTTTCTGTATGGTCCAACTCTCACATCAATAAATGACTAGTTGAAAAACCATAGCTTTGTCTAGGTGGAAGTTTGTCAGCAAAGTAATGTCTCTGCTTTTTAATATGCTGTCCTGAGGCTTCCGGTTAAGATGGCGGAGGATTAGGACGGGGAATACACTTTCTCCTCCACAAATTCATCAAAGGGACATCTAAACGCTGAGTAAATTCCACAAACAACTTTGGAATGCCGGCAGAGGACATCAGACACCCAGAAAAGCAACTCATTGCCTTCTAAAGGAGGTAGGAAAGAATTTAAAAGGCAAAGAGAGACAAAGAGGGAGGGGTGGATCTCTGTCCGGTGAATGGAGTCTTAAAAGAAAAAAAGAAGTTTCCAAACACCAGGAAACACTCTCTGTGCAGAGTCTGTGCCGGACCTAGGAAGCACGGAGAATATCATAACAGGGAGGAAAACAAGTAAACAATTAAAACCCACAGACTACAAGCCCTGCGGTAACTTCCACAGCGAAGAAGCATTATTGCAAATGCCCGCATCCGCCATTAGCAAGCCGGGTCTGGGCAGGGAGACTCCGAGGGCCGCTCCCCCTCTGGCCGCTCCCCCACCAGCCGCTCCCCCCGCCTGCCGCTCCCGCGCAGGCCACAGCCCCTCCCGCGCGGTCGCGCCCCTGCCCCCTGTGCCTGCGGCTTCCGAGCGGGTCACCCCCCCCCCACACCGGGGGCTCCCGCGTGGGCCGCCCCCGCCACACCGGCCGCTTCCGCGCGGGCCGTCCCCCGCCCCGACAGCTGCTCCCGCGTGGGCCACCCCCTCGCCGGCCGCTCCCCCGCAGGCCACTCCCCCGCCGGCCGCTTCCGCGGGCCGCGGGCGAGCAGGCTGCATTGGCCTGATTGTCCCGAGCGCTGCCTGATCGGAGTAGTTTGGGCCAGCAGACCAGACTGTGCAGCGCCAACCACACGAGAGGCCAGCCCTAGCCCAGGACAGTGCTGGGCCCAGGACACCGCCGGGCCCACGCACAGAACAAAGGACTATACAGACCAACTACAGAGAAAGGGGCCTATAGATCTTGAAAAATTTAAGCCAGAACAAGGAACTAGCCGAAAACGAACTGAAGCCACAACAATAATAGAGAAACTCTTACATATATTGTTACTATTTTTACCATCATTAGTTCCTTTTTTTTTCTTTTTTTAATATATATATTTTTAATTTTTATTATTTTTTTATTAAAAAAAGGAAAACAAAAATTTTTGTCCCTTTAATTTTTTTTTGTTTCTTTTATTTTTATTTTTTTATCCTCTAGTACTTCTTTAATCTCCACTTTTAGATATAACTTTTGCGACCCTGTTTTTTTCTTTTTTCTTTTTGTCCTTTGCTTTTTTTCTTTCCCTTTTTCTTTTCTTTACTGATTACTGACTAGATCTGTCTCTCTCCTTTACATTCCCTCCTTTTATCCTCCTGACCACCTCTGTCTCCTTCCTCCCTTTTTCCTTCTCTGTATAACTCCATGAACATCTCTGAGCATTCCAGTTGTGGATGCAGTATAGAAGAAGAAGTTTTTGAGACTACTGTAAAAATAAGACCGATAACTGGAAGCAGGAGGCTTAAGTCGAAACCCTGATCCCACGAAACATTAATTGACAAGAGCTCATCAAATGCCTCCATACCTACACTGAAACCAAGCATCACACAAAGACCAGCAAGTTCCACGGCAAGACATACCAAGCAACTCTCCAGAAAAACAAGAACACAGCCCTGAGCTCCAATACACAGGCTACACAAAGCGACCCCAAAATCATAGACATCTCAGAACTCACTACTAGACACTCCACTGCACCCCAGAGAAAAGAAATCCAGCTCCACCCACTAGAACACCGACACAAGCTTCCATAAACAAGAAACCTTGACAAGCCACCGGTACAAACCCACATATAGTGCAGAAACGCCACAATAAAGAGAACTCCACAGACTGTCAGAATACAGTAAGGACACCCCAAACTCAGCAATTTAAACAAGATGAAGAGACAGAAGAATTCCCAGCAGGTAAAGGAACAGGATAAATGCCCACCAAACCAAACAAAAGAGGAAGAAATAGTGAACCTACCTGATAAAGAATTCCGAATAATGATAGTGAAATTAATCCAAAATCTGAAAAGCAAAATGGAATCACAGATAAGTAGCCTGGAGAAAAGCATTGAGAAGATGCAAGAAAGATTTAACAAGGACCTAGAAGAAATAAAAAAGTCAATATATAATGAATAATGCAATAAATGAGATCCAAAACACTCTGGAGGCAACAAATAGTAGAATAACAGAGGCAGAAGATAGAATTAGTGAATTAGAAGATAAAATGGCAGAGTTAAATGAAGCAGAGGAGAAAAAAGAAAAACGAATTAAAAGAAATGAGGACAATCTCAGAGACCTCCAGGACAATTTTAAACGTTACAATATTCAAATCATAGGAGTCCCAGAAGAAGAAGACAAAAAGAAAGACCATGAGAAGATACTAGAGGAGATAATAGTTGAAAACTTCCCTAAAATGGGGAAGGAAATAATCACTCAAGTCCAAGAAACCCAGAGAGTCCCAAACAGGATAAACCCAAGGCGAAACACCCCAAGACATATATTTGTCAAATTAACAAAGATCAAACACAAAGAACAAATATTAAAAGCAGCAAGGGAAAAACAACAAACAACACACAAGGGAATTCCCACAAGGATAACAGCTGATCTTTCAATAGAAACTCTCCAAGCCAGGAGGGAATGGCAAGACATACTTAAAGTGATGAAAGAAAAGAACCTACAGCCCAGATTATTGTACCCAGCAAGGATCTCATTCAAATATGAAGCAGAAATCAAAACCTTTACAGACAAGCAAAAGCTGAGAGAATTCAGCAACAACAAACCAGCTCTCCAACAAATACTAAAGGACATTCTCTAGACAGGAAACACAAAAAGGATATATAAACTCAAACCCAAAACAACAAAGTAAATGGCAACGGGATCATATTTATCAATAATTACCTTAAATGTAAATGGGTTGAATGCCCCAACCAAAAGACAGAGACTGGCTGAATGGATACAAAAACAAGACCCCTACATATGTTGTCTACAAGAGACCCACCTCAAAACAGGGGACACATACAGACTGAAAGTGAAGGGCTGGAAAAAGATTTTCCATGCAAATAGGGACCAAAAGAAAGCAGGAGTAGCAATACTCATATTAGATAAAATACACTTTAAAGCAAAGGCTGTGAAAAGAGACAAAGAAGGTCACTACATAATGATCAAAGGATCAATCCAAGAAGAAGATATAACAATTATAAATATATATGCACCCAACATAGGAGCACTGCAATATGTAAGACAAATACTAACAAGTATGAAAGGAGAAATCAACAATAACACAATAATAGTGGGAGACTTTAATACCCCACTCACACCAATGGATAGATCAACTAAACAGAAAATTAACAAGGAAACACAAACTTTAAACGACACAATAGACCAGTTAGACCTAATTGATATCTATAGGACATTTCATCCCAAAACAATGAATTTCACCTTTTTCTCAAGCACACACGGAACCTTCTCCAGGATAGACCACATCCTGGGCCATAAATCTAGCCTTGGTAAGTTCAGAAAAATTGAAATCATTCCAAGCATTTTTTCTGACCACAATGCAGTAAGAGTAAATCTCAATAACAGGAGAAAAACTATTAAACATTCCAACATATGGAGGCTGAACAACACACTCCTGAATAACCAACAAATCACAGAAGAAATCAAAAAAGAAATCAAATTCTGCATAGAAACGAATGAAAATGAAAACACAACAACCCAAAACCTGTGGGACACTGTAAAAGCAGTCCTAAGGGGAAAGTTCATAGCAATACAGGCATACCTCAAGAAACAAGAAAAAAGCCAAATAAATAACCTAACTCTACACCTAAAGCAACTGGAAAAGGAAGAAATGAAGCACCCCAAGGTTAGTTGAAGGAAAGAAATCTTAAAAATTAGGGCAGAAATAAATGCAAAAGAAACAAAAGAGACCATAGCAAAAATCAACAAAGCCAAAAGCTGGTTCTTTGAAAGGGTAAATAAAATTGACAAACCACTAGCCAGACTCAGCAAGAAACAAAGGAGAAAATCAAATCAATAAAATTAGAAATGAAAATGGAGAGATCACAACAGACAGCACAGAAATAGAAAGGATCATAAGAGACTACTATCAGCAATTATATGGCAATAAAATGGACAATGTGGAAGAAATGGACAAATTCTTAGAAAAGTACAACTTTCCAAAACTGGATCAGGAAGAAATAGAAAATCTTAACAGACCCATCACAAGCACGGAAATTGAAACTGTAATCAGAAATCTTCCAGCAAACAAAAGCCCAGGCCCAGACGGCTTCACAGCTGAATTCTACCAAAAATTTAGAGAAGAGCTAACACCTATCCTACTCAAACTGTTCCAGAAAATTTCAGAGGAAGGCAAACTTCCAAACTCATTCTATGAGGCCACCATCACCCTAATACCAAAACCTGACAAAGATGCCACAAAAAAAAGAAAACTACAGGCAAATATCACTGATGAACATAGATGCAAAAATCCTTAACAAAATTCTAGCAATCAGAATCCAACAACACATTAAGAAGATCATACACCATGACCAGGTGGGCTTTATCCCAGGAATGCAAGGATTCTTCAATATCCGCAAATCAATCAATGTAATACACCACATTAACAAACTGAAGAATAAAAACCGTATGATTATCTCAATAGATGCAGAGAAAGCCTTTGACAAAATTCAACATTCATTTATGATAAAAACTCTCCAGAAAGCAGGAATAGAAGGAACATACCTCAACATAATAAAAGCTATATATGACAAACCCACAGCAAACATTGTCCTCAATGAAAAATTGAGAGCATTTACTCTAAAGTCAGGAACAAGACAAGGATGCCAACTTTCACCATTACTATTCAACATAGTTTTGGAAGTTTTGGCCACAGCAATCAGAGCAGAAAAAGAAAAAAAAAGAATCGAAATTGGAAAAGAAGTAAAACTCTCACTGTTTGCAGATGACATGATCCTCTACATAGAAAACCCTAAAGATTCCACCACAAAATTACTAGAACTGATCAATGAATATAATAAAGTTGCAGGATATAAAATTAACACACAGAAATCCCTTGCATTCCTGTACACTAATAATGAGAAAATAGAAAGAGAAATTAAGGAAACAATTCCATTCACCATTGCAATGAAAACAATAAAATACTTAGGAATATATCTTCCTAAAGAATCTGAAGACCTATATATCAGATCAGATCAGATCAGTCGCTCAGTCGTGTCCGACTCTTTGCGACCCCATGAACCGCAGCACGCCAGGCCTCCCTGTCCATCACCAGCTCCCGGAGGTCACTCAGACTCGCATCCATCGAGTCAGTGATGCCATCCAGCCATCTCATCTTCTGTCGTCCCCTTCTCCTCCTGCCCTCAATCCCTCCCAGCATCAGAGTCTTCTCCAATGAGTCAACTCTTCGCATGAGGTGGCCAAAATACTGGAGTTTCAGCTTTAGCATCATTCCTTCCAAAGAAATTCCAGGATTGATCTCCTTCAGAATGGACTGGTTGGATCTTCTTGCAGTCCAAGGGACTCTCAAGAGTCTTCTCCAACACCACAGTTCAAAAGCATCAATTCTTCGGCGCTCAGCCTTCTTCACAGTCCAGCTCTCACATCCATACATGACCACAGGAAAGACCATAGCCTTGACTAGGTGAACCTTTGTTGGCAAAGTGATGTCTCTGCTTTTGAATATGCTATCTAGGTTGGTCATAACTTTCCTTCCAAGGAGCAAGCGTCTTTTAATTTCATGGCTGCAGTCACCATCTGCAGTGATTTTGGAGCCCAGAAAAACAAAGTCTGACACTGTTTCCACTGTTTCCCCATCTATTTCCCATGCAGTGATGGGACCAGATGCCATGATCTTCGTTTTCTGAATGTTGAGCTTTAAGCCAACCTTTTCACTCTCCACTTTCACTTTCATCAAGAGGCTTTTTAGCCCCTCTTCACTTTCTGCCATAAGAGTGGTGTCATCTGCATATCTGAGGTTATTGATATTTCTCCCGGCAATCTTGATTCCAACTTGTGTTTCTTCCAGTCCAGCATTTCTCATGATGTACTCTGCATATAAGTTAAATAAACATGGTGACAATATGCAGCCTTGACGTACTCCTTTTCCTATTTGGAACCAGTCTGTTGTTCCATGACCAGTTCTAACTGTTGCTTCCTGACCTGCATACAGATTTCTTAAGAGGCAGATCAGGTGGTCTGGTATTCCCATCTCTTTCAGAATTTTCCATAGTTTATTGTGATCCACACAGTCAAAGGCTTTGGCATAGTCAATAAAGAAGAAATAGATGTTTTTCTGGAACTCTCTTGCTTTTTCCATGATCCAGCGGATGTTGGCAATTTGATCTCTGGTTCCTCTGCCTTTTCTAAATCCAGCTTGAACATCAGGAAGTTCACGGTTCACATATTGCTGAAGCCTGGCTTGGAGAATTTTGAGCATTACTTTACTAGCGTGTGAGATGAGTTCAATTGTTCGGTAGTTTGAGCACTCCTTGGCATTGCCTTTCTTTGGGATTGGGATGAAAACTGACCTTTTCCAATCTTGTGGCCACTGCTGAGTTTTCCAAATTTGCTGGCATATTGAGTGTAGTACTTTCACAGCATCATCATTCAGGACCTGGAATAGCTCCACTGGAATTCCATCACCTCCACTAGCTTTGTTCGTAGTGATGCTTTCTAAGGCCCATTTGACTTCACATTCCAAGATGTCTGGCTCTAGGTCAGTGATCACATCATCATGATTATCTGGGTCTTGAAGCTCTTTTTTGTACAGTTCTTCTGTGTATTCTTGCCACCTCTTCTTAATATCTTCTCCTTCTGTTAGGTCCACACCATCTCTGTCCTTTATTGTGCCCATCTTTGCATGAAATGTTCCTTTGGTATCTCTGATTTTCTTGAAGAGATCCCTAGTCTTTCCCATTCTGTTGTTTTCCTCTATTTCTTTGCATTGATCACTGTAGAAGGCTTTCTTATCTCTTCTTGCTATTCTTTGGAACTCTGCATTTAAATGTTTATATCTTTCCTTTTCTCCTTTGCTTTTCGCTTCTCTTCTTTTCACAGCTATTTGTAAGGCCTCCCCAGACAGCCATTTTGCTTTTTTGCATTTCTTTTCCATGGGGATGGTCTTGATCCCTGTCTCCTGTACAATGTCACGAACCTCATTCCATATTTCATCAGGCACTCTATCTATCAGATCTAGGCCCTTAAAATCTATTTCTCACCTCCACTGTATAATCATAAGGGATTTGATTTAGGTCATACCTGAATGGTCTAGTAGTTTTCCCTACTTTCTTCAATTTCAGTCTGAATTTGGCAATAAGGAGTTCATGGTCTGAGCCACAGTCAGCTCCTGGTCTTGTTTTTGCTGATTGTATAGAGCTTCTCCATCTTTGGCTGCAAAGAATATAATCGATCTGATTTCGGTGTTGACCATCTGGTGATGTCCATGTATAGAGTCTTCTCTTGTGTTGTTGGAAGAGGGTATTTGCTATGACCAGTGCATTTTCTTGGCAAAACTCTATTAGTCTTTGCCCTGCTTCATTCCGTATTCCAAGGCCAAATTTGCCTGTTACTCCAGGTGTTTCTTGACTTCCTACTTTTGCATTCCAGTCCCCTATAATGAAAAGGACATCTTTTTTGGGTGTTAGTTCTAAAAGGTCTTGTAGGTCTTCATAGAACCTTTCAACTTCAGCTTCTTCGGCATTACTGGTTGGGCATAGACTTGGATTACTGTGACATTGAATGGTTTGCCTTGGAAACGAACAGGGATCATTCCATCGTTTTTCAGATTGCATCCAAGTACTGCATTTCGGACTCTTTTGTTGACCATGATGGCCACTCCATTTCTTCTGAGGGATTCCTGCCCACAGTAGTAGATATAATGGTCATCCGAGTTAAATTCACCCATTCCAGTCCATTTTAGTTCGCTAATTCCTAGAATGTCAACATTCACTCTTGCCATCTCTTGTTTGACCACTTCCAATTTGCCTTGATTCATGGACCTGACATTCCAGGTTCCTATGCAATACTGCTCTTTACAGCATCGTACTTTGCTTCTATCACCAGACACATCCACAGCTGGGTATTCTTTTTGTTTTGGTTCCATCCTTTCATTCTTTCTGGAGTTATTTCTCCACTGATTTCCAGTAGCATATTGGGCCCCTACTGACCTGGGGAGTTTCTCTTTCAGTATCCTATCATTTTGTCTTTTCATACTGTTCATGGGGTTCTCAAGGCAAGAATACTGAAGTGGTTTGCCATTCCCTTCTCCAGCGGACCACACCCTGTCATCTCTCTCCACCATGACCCGCCCATCCCATGTTGCCCCTCGGGTATGGCTTAATCTCATTGAGTTAGACAAGGGTGTAGTCCTTGTGTGATTAGATTGACTAGTTATCTGTGAGAATGGTTTTAGTGTATTTGCCCTCTGATGCCCTCTTTCAAGACCTACTGTCTTACTTGGGTTTCTCTTACCTTGGGCGTCGGGTATCTCATCCCGGCTGCTCCTGGCTGCTCCCGGCCAGCGAAGCACAGCCATCGCACCTTACCTTGGACGAGGGGTCTCTCCTCACCGCCGCCCTTCCTGACCTTGGTCGTGGGGTAGCTCTTCTCGGCCGTGCTTAGTGCGTTGGCCCTCACCGCCGTTCTTCCTCGGTCATGGGGTAGCTCTTCTCGGCCGTGCTCTTAGTGCGCGACGCAGCCGGCGGGGCGCTCTTAGTGCGCGACGCAGCCGGCGGGGCGCTCTTAGTGCGCGACGCAGCCGGCGGGGCGCTCTTAGTGCCGAGGCTCTTAAATGGCGCGCCGGTCGCGGGCAGGCGAGGTCGCTCTTAAATGGCGCGCCGGTCGCGGGCAGGCGAGGTCGCTCTTAAATGGCGCGCCGGTCGCGGGCAGGCGAGGTCGCTCTAGAAAACTATAAAACACTGGTGAAAGAAATCAAAGAGGACACTAATAGATGGAGAAATATACCATATTCATGGATTGGTAGAATCAATATAGTGAAAGTGAGTATACTACCCAAAGCAATTTATAGATTCAATGCAATCCCCATCAAGCTACCAACGGTATTCTTCACAGAGCTAGAACAAATAATTTCTCAATCTGTATGGAAATACAAAAAACCTCGAATAGCCAACGCAATCCTGAGAAAGAAGAATGGAACTGGAGGAATCAACCTGCCTGACTTCAGGCTCTATTACAAAGCCACAGTCATCAAGACAGTATGGTACTGGCACAAAGACAGAAATATAGATCAATGGAACAAAATAGAAAGCCCAGAGATAAATCCACACACATATGGTCACCTTATTTTTGACAAAGGAGGCAAGAATATACAATGGATTAAAGACAATCTTTTTAACAAGTGGTGCTGGGAAAACTGGTCGAACACTTGTAAAAGAATGAAACTAGAACACTTTCTAACACCATACACAAAAATAAACTCAAAATGGAGTAAAGACCTAAATGTAAGACCAGAAACCATAGAACTCCTAGAGGAAAACATAGGCAAAACACTCTCTGACTTACATCACAGCAGGATCCTCTATGACCCACCTCCCAGAATATTGGAAATAAAATCAAAAATGAACAAATGGGACCTAATTAAACTTAAAAGCTTCTGCACAACAAAGGAAACTATAAGCAAGGTGAAAAGACAGCCTTCAGAATGGGAGAAAATAATAGCAAATGAAGCAACAGACAAACAACTAATCTCAAAAATATACAAGCAACTTCTACAGCTGAATTCCAGAAAAATAAACGACCCAATCAAAAAATGGGCCAAAGAACTAAATAGACATTACACCAAAGAAGACATACAGATGGCTAACAAACACATGAAAAGAAGCTCAACATCACTCATTATCAGAGAAATGCAAATCAAAACCACTATGAGGTACCATTTCACGGCAGTCAGAATGACTGTGATCCAAAAGTCCACAAGCAATAAATGTTGGAGAGGGTGCGGAGAGAAGGGAACACTCTTACACTGTTGGTGGGAATGCAAACTAGTACAGCCACTATGGAGAACAGTATGGAGATTCCTCAAAAAACTGGGAATAGAACTGCCTTATGATCCAGCAATCCCACTGCTGGGCATACACACTGAGAAAACCAGAATTGAAAGAGACACGTGTACCCCAATGTTCATAGCAGCAGTGTTTATAATAGCCAGGACGTGGAAGCAACCTAGATGTCCATCCACAGATGAATGGATAAGAAAGCAGTGGTACATATACACAATGGAGTATTACTCAGCCATTAAAAAGAATACATTTGAATCAGTTCTAAGGAGGTGAATGGAACTGGAACCTATTATACAGAGTGAAGTAAGCCAGAAATAAAAACACCAATACAGTATACTAACGCATATATATGGAATTTAGAAAGATGGTAAAAATAACCCTATTTACGAGACAGCAAAAGAGACACTGATGTATAGAACAGACTTTTGGACTCTGGGACCGGGAGACGGTGGGATGATTGGGGAGAATAACATTGAAATGTGTATAATATCATATCTGAAACGAGTTGTCAGTCTAGGTATGATGCCCGATAACAGATGCCTGGGGCTGGAGCACTGGGACGACCTGGAGGGATGGTGTGGGGAGGGGGGAGGGAGGAGGGTTCAGGATGGGGAACACATGTATACTGGTGGCGGATCCATCTCGATGTATAGTAAAAGCAATACAATATTGTAAAGTTAAGCAAAATAAAAAAAAATATTACAGAAAAAAAAAATAAAATGAAAAAAAAAAAAAAAAAAAAAAAGAAAAAGAAAAAGAAAAAAAAATGCTGTCCTGGTTGGGTATAGCTTTACTTCCAAGGACCAAATGTGTTTTAATTTCATGGCTGCAGTCACCATGTACAGTGATTTTGGAGCCTAAGAAAATAAAGTCTGTCACTGTTTCCATCGTTTCCTCTTTAATTTGCCATGAAGTGATGGGACCTGATGCCATGATCTTCTTTATTTTGAATGTCGAGTTTTAAGCCAGCTTTTTCACTCTCCTCTTTCACTTTCATCAAGAGTCTCTTCAGTTCCTCTTTGCTTCTGCCATAAGGGTTGTGTCATCTGCATATCTGAGGTTATTGATATTTCTCCTGGCAATCTTGATTACAGCTTGTGCTTCATCCAGCCTGGCATTTTGCAAGATGTATTCTGCATAGAAGTTAAATAAGCAGGGTGACAATGTACAGCCTTGACATACTCCTTTCCCAATTTGGAACCAGTCCATTGTTAAATGTCTGGTTCTAACTGTTGTTTCTTGACCTGCATACAGATTTCTCAGGAAGCAGGTAAGGTGGTGTGGTATTCCCATCTCTTGAGAAATTTCCCACAGTTTATTGTGATCCACACAGTCAAAGGCTTATTCTTCTGAGTCTGGGGTTTTAGTGTCTCTACTGTGCATGAAGAAATCTCTGGCTTTAAAGGATTTGGAATTAGTCAAAGACAAACTGTATCATACCTTTTTGCAAAGGAGTTTCCACTCATTTCTTTACTGGGGTTAAAGCACTGAAATATATGCCTGACCTTGTTGAAGGAGCTTACCATTTTGGTGGCAGAAATGGATGATCATGCTCACATTTTTTATTGTATGAATTGGGCAGGAAAATTACCCTCTGGAATGGGAGATCCCAGTCCCGCATTCTCTCCTTAATATGTTCCTGATTTCAGTCATCTAGGATCATTGTTTCTTTCAGAGATGAAGCTTTGGGCTTTGGGCTCTAAGGATCCAAGGACACCTGGATGTCTCTTCTGCCCTCCACATGGCTTTGAGTACCCCTGGGAAGCTACCATATTTCTCCCAAGGACAGTCTGGGGATGGGACAATGAGTCAGTCATTAAAAGCCAAGTTTTCTGATACAAGGATGCTGTGATGGCAACTCTGAAGCTGGCTCTGGAGCTCTACCTTCAGTTTTACACTCCACTCACTAGCAAGATGGGTTTTAAGGAATGACATCAGCATGCAGAGTAGAGGAGAGCATGGCATGCTCACTGGGGCCCTCAGTTGACTTTTCCTCATGTAAATTTTAGACTGTTTTCAGCTATGTCTCAAAACACTTCTCCTAATATTGGCTGAGGGCCAGAGAACTTCTCAGGCTTAACTTTCTTCCTGAATCTATGAAATTTCTGTCACTTGCTACTCTTTGCTGGGGCTGCTAATTTCCTGTATACCAAAGAAGCAGCCCTCTGGGGACTTCCCTGGTGGTCTAGTGGCACAGACTCTGCACTCCCAATACACTGGGTCTAGGTCCAATCAGCTGGTTGGGGAACTAGACCCCACAAGACACAACTAAGTGTTGGTCGTTCTGCGGCTATGGAGTATAAAGAAAGCTGAGTGCCAAAGAGTTGATGCTTTTGAACTGTGTGTTGGAGAAGACTCTTGAGAGTCCCTTGGACTGCAAGGAGGTCTAACCAGTCCATCCTAAAGGAAATCAGTCCCAAATATTCATTGGAAGGAGTGATACTGAAGCTGAAACTCCAATACTTTGGCCACCTGATGCAAAGAACTGACTCATTGAAAAAAATAAACCTGATACTGGGAAAGATTGAAGGTGGGAGGAGAAGGGGACAACAGAGAATCAGATGGTTGGATGACATCACCAATTCAATGGACATGAGTTTGAGTAAACTTAGGGAATTGGTGATGGATAGGGAGGCCTGACGTGCTGGGGGCTTGGGCTCACAAAGTGTCGAACACGACTGAGTGACTTAAGTGTAAAGTATGTCAATAGTTTACATTAGAAATCACTGTCCTGGGAGAATGGAGACATGTATATGTATGGCTGAGTCCCTTCCCTGTTCATCTGAAAGTATCACAACCCTGCTAATTGGTTATGTGTGTGCTAAGTCGCTTCAGTTGTGTCAGACTCTTTGCAACCCTATGGACTATAGCCTGCCGGGCTCTTCTGTCCATGGGATTCTCCAGGCAAGAATACTGGAATGGGTTGCCATGCCCTTCTCCAGGGAATCTTCCTGACTCAGGGACTGAACCAAGTCTCCTGCATTGGCAGGCAGGTTCTTAACCACTATTCCCACCTAGGAATTCCCATTAATTGGGACTATACTCCAATATAAAATTAAAAGCTTAGGAAAAAGAAATCATTGACCTAATTTGTACAATTTGTATTAATGAAAATTAAAATGAATATGGTGATAATAGACATTTTCTAGGATATTTTACTTTATCAATACAGATCCCAACGCTGATATGAAGTGCAAATAGAAAAATATCCACAGAAGACAGAGGGGTATTTATAAAAGTGCCCATTACAAATGAAAACACCAGGATCAGATGGTTTAGCAGGCAGTATCAACTGTTTTTTTTTTTTTTTTTTAAATGTATGTTTGGTTGTGCTGGGTCTTCACTGATGCACTTTCTCTGGTTGTGGTGAATAGGGGCTTCTCTCTAAGTGTGTTGAGTGGACTTCTCATTGTGGTGGCTTCTACTCTCCCAGAGCATGGGCTCTAGACACATGGTCTTGAGTAGTTGTGATGCACAGGCTGAGTTGTCCCATGGCTGGTGGTGGTATCTTCCTGGACCAGGGATCGAGCCCATGTCCTCTGCATTGACAGGTGGATTCTAAACCACTGGACACCAGGGAAGTCCTCTGCTGTTCTTTTAACTATAGCCAGGGCTGTTCTCTGCATTCAGCAGTACTGAATAGTTACCAGAGGTCTTTGTGCAATTTCATTAAGGAGCACTCACTGGTTATGCAATAAATGATGAGATAACAACTTTAAGGGGCAAAATCACTCTTTCACTTTCCAGCAGGAAAACACACAATCTGAACAAAGTCCACTATCCGTTTCCCCTGTGAGAGTTTACAGCCCAACTGAGAAGTTTAAGAGTGAAACATCATCAGTTAGGCCACGCCTGTTTTTGACACTAGCTGCAAGTGTGGGTGTTCCCAAAATCACACTCAATTTCAATAATTCTCTAGAAGGACTCAGCACTCACTGAGAGCTGGCCCACTCACTGTAATGGTTGATTACAGGGTAAAGATACGTTCCCTGGTGGATCAGATCGTCAGGACTTCATCTGCAATGAAGGATACCTGGGTTCTATCCCTGGGTTGGGATCTGATGAGCTATAGTCCTTGGGGAGATATAGTCCAGGGAGCTATAATCCTCCCTGGGAGGAACCTGGTGAGCTATAGTCCTTGGGTTCATAAGGATGGGGACATGACAGAGTGACTAAAAAAATGACACCTGTCAATTGAAGAGATGCATGGGTCAGAGTTCAGAAAAAATAGTCAAATTAGAGCTCCAGTTTTCTTCTCCCCATGAAGTGATGCTATGTCATTTTCCTGGCATTGATACCTGACGACACAAGGAGTACGGCCACCAGGGAGCTTCACCCAAACCCAGGTGCCCAGAGTGTTTTACTTGAGCTCCATCAGGATCTGTCTGTGTGGCTAAGCTTTAGTCTCCAGTTCTCCTGAGAGTCAGGCTAATCCGGTTATCTCCAGTTCCTCCAGAAGCCAGGCTGATACTACATAGCCTAAAGCCCCACCCGACTTATAATGTGAGAGAGGCTGGTGCCCACCCCATGAAACAAAAAAAATACTCCTGCTATCAAAAAGGCAATCTACAGAATGGGAAAAAATATTTACAAATTATGCAACTGACAAAGGATTAATCTGCAAAATATACAAACAGCTCATACAACTAAATATCAGAAATTCAAATAACCCTATCAAAAACTGGGGAAAGATCCAAATAGTTATTTCTTCAAAGTATACGTGTGGCCAACAGGCTCATAAAAAACGCTCATCACTAATTATTAGAGAAATGCAAATCAAAGCTAGTGAGATAACACCTTACACTTGTCAGAATGACCACCATCAAAATCTCTGCTGCTGCTGCTACTGCTGCTGCTAAGTCGCCTCAGTCGTGTCCAACTCTGTGACCCCATAGACGGCAGCCTGCCAGGCTCTGCCGTCCCTGGGATTCTCCAGACAAGAACACTGGAGTGGGTTGCCATTTCCTTCTCCAATGCATAAGAGTGAAAAGTGAAAATGAAGTTGCTCAGTCATGTCCCACTCTTCGCAATCCCATGGACTGCAGCCCACCAGGCTCCTAAGTCCATGGGACTTAGCAATCAAGAGTATTGGAGTGGGGTGCTATTGCCTTCTCCGATCAAAATGTCTACAGATGATAAATGCTGGAGAGGGTGGTGAGAAAAGGGAATCCTCCTTCATTGTTGGTGGGAATGTCAATTGGTTCAGCCACTATCAAGAACAGGCTGCAGATTCCTTAAAAAATATTAAAATACAGTAATTAATATCATATGATCCAGCAATCCCACCCCTGGGCATATATCCAGAGAAAATTATAATTTGGAAAATACATGCCTCCCAATGTTCAGAGCAGCACTGTTTACAGTAGCTAAGACATGGTAATACCCTAAATGTCCATCAACTGATTAATGGATAAAGAAGATATGGTATACAAACACAATAGAATATTACTCAGGCATTAAAAAAACCTGAAATAATTCCATTTGCAGCATCATGGATGGACTTAGGGATTATCATAGTAAATGAAATAAGCTGTACAGAGAAAAACAAATAGCATATCAGTACAGTTCAGTCGCTCAGTCGGATCAGACTCTTTGCCACCCCATGAATTGCAGCACACCAGGCCTCCCTGTCCATCACCAACTCCCGGAGTTCACTGAGACTCACGTCCATTGAGTCAGTGATGTCATCCAGCCATCTCATCCTCTGTCGTCCCTTTCTCCTCTTGCCCTCAATCCCTCCCAGCATCAGAGTCTTCTCCAATGAGTCAACTCTTCACATGAGGTGGCCACAATACTGGAGTTTCAGCTTTAGCATCATTCCTTCCAAAGAAATCCCAGGGCTGATCTCTTTCAGAATGCACTGGTTGCATCTCCTTGCAGACAAGGGACTCTCAAGAGTCTTCTCCAACACCACAGTTCAAAAGCATCAATTTTTCGGCGCTCAGCCTTCTTCACAGTCCAGCTCTCACATCCATACATGACCACAGGAAACACCATAGCTGTGATTAGATGAACCTTTATTGGTAAAGTAATGTCCCTGCTTTTGAATATGCTACCTAGGTTGATCATAACTTTCCTTCCAAGGAGTAAGCATCTTTTAATTTCATGGCTGCAGTCACCACCTGCAGTGATTTTGGAGCCTGGAAAAATAAAGTCTGAACACTGTTTGCACTGTTTCCCCATCTATTTCCCATGAAGTGATGGGACCAGAGGCCATGATCTTCGTTTTCTGAATGTTGAGCTTTAAGCCAACTTTTTCACTCTCCACTTTCACTCTCATCAAGAGGCTTTTTAGTTCCTCTTCACTTTCTGCCATAAGGGTAGTGTCCTCTGCATATCTGAGGTTTTTGATATTTCTCCCAGCAATCTTGATTCCAGCTTGTGTTTCTTCCAGTCCAGCGTTTCTCATGATGTACTCTGCATATAAGTCATATAAGTATGGTGACAATACACAGCCTTGACGAACTCCCTTTCCTATTTGGAACCAGTCTGTTGTTCCATGTCCAGTTCTAACTGTTGCTTCCTGACCTGCATACAGATTTCTCAAGAGGCAGATCAGGTGGTCTGGTATGCCCATCTCTTTCAGAATTTTCCACAGTTTATTGAGATCCACACAGTCAAAGGCTTTGGCATAGTCAATAAAGCAGAAATATATATTTATCTGGAACTCTCTTGCTTTTTCCATGATCCAGCGGATGTTGGCAATTTGATCTTTGGTTCCTCTGCCTTTTCTAAATCCAGCTTGAACATCAGGAAGTTCATGGTTGACATATTGCTGAAGCCTGGCTTGAAGAATTTTGAGCATTACTTTACTAGCTTGTGAGATGAGTCCAATTGTGCGGTAGTTTGAGCATTCTTTGGCATTGCCTTTCTTTGGGATCGGAATGAAAACTGTCCTTTTCCAATCCTGTAGCCACTGCTGATATTCCAAATTTGATGGCAAATTGAGTACAGCACTTGCACAGCATCATCTTTCAGGATTTGGAATAGCTCAAGTGGAATTCCATCACCTCCACTAGTTTTGTTCATAGTGATCCTTTCTAAGGCCCACTTGACTTCACATTCCATGATATCTGGCTCTAGGTCAGTGATCACACCATCGTGATTATCTGGGTCTTGAAGCTCTTTTTTGTACAGTTCTTCTGTGTATTCTTGCCACCTCTTCTTAATATCTTCTGCTTCTGTTAGGTCCATACCATTTCTGTCCTTTATCGAGATCATCTTTGCATGAAATATTCCTTTGGTATCTCTGATTTTCTTGAAGAGATCTCTAGTCTTTCCCATTCTGTTGTTTCCCTCTATTTCTTTTCATTGATCACTGAGGAAGGCTTTCTTATCTCTTCTTGCTATTTTTTGGAACTGTGCATTCAGATGCTTATATTTTTGCTTTTCTCCTTTGCTTTTCACTTCTCTTCTTTTCACAGCTATTTGTAAGGCCTCCCCAGACAGCCATTTTGCTTTGTTGCATTTCTCTTCCATGGGGATGGTCTTAATTCCTGTCTCCTGTACAGTGTCATCAATCTCATTCCGTAGTTCATCAGGCACTTTATCTATCAGACCTAGACCCTAAATCTATTTATCACTTCCACTTTAAAATCATAAGGCATTTGATTTAGGTCATACCTGAAAGGTCTAGTTGTTTTCCATACTTTCTTCAATATAAGTCTGAATTTGGCAATAAGGAGTTCATGGTCTGAGCCACAGTCAGCTCCTGGTCTTGTTTTTGCTGACTGTATAGAGCTTCTCCATCTTTGGCTGTAAAGAATATAATCAATCTGATTTTGGTGTTGACCATCTGGTGATGTCCATGTATAGAGTCTTCTCTTGTGTTGTTGGAAGAGGATATTTGTTATGACCAGTGCATTTTCTTGGCAAAACACTGTTAGTCTTTGCCCTGCTTCATTCCGTACTCCAAGGCCAAATTTGCCTGTTACTCCAGGTGTTTCTTGACTTCCTACTTTTGCATTCCAGTCCCCTATAATGAAAAGGACATCTTTTTTGGGTGTTAGTTCTAACAGGTCTTGTAGGTCTTCAATCAACCGTTCAACTTCAGCTTCTTCAGCATTACTGGTTGGGGCATAGACTTGGATTACTCTGATACTGAATGGTTTTCCTTGGAAACGAACAGAGATCATTCTGTCATTTTTGATATTGCATCCAAGTACTGCATTTCGGACTCTTTTGTTGACCATGAAGCCTACTCCATTTCTCCTGAGGGATTCCTGCGCACAGTAGTAGATATAATGGTCATCTGAGTTAAATTCACCCATTCCAGTCCATTTTAGTTTGCTGATGCCTAGAATGTTGACATTCATTCTTGCCATCTCTTGTTTGACCACTTCCAATTTGCCTTGATTCATGGTCCTGACATTCCAGGTTCCTATGCAATATTGCTCTGTATACTATCGGACCTTGCTTCTATCATCAGTCACATCCACAGCTGGCTACTCTTTTTGCTTTGGCTCCATCCCTTCATTCTTTCTGGAGTTATCTCTCCACTGATCTCCAGTAGCATATTGGGCACCTACTGACCTGGGGAGTTCCTCTTTCAGTATCCTATCATTTTTCCTTTTCATAATGTTAATGGGATTCTCAAGGCAAGAATACTAAAGTGGTTTGCCATTCGCTTCTCCAGTGGACCACATCCTGTCAGATCTATCCACCATGACCTGCCCATCTTGGGTTGCCCCACGGGCATGGCTTAGTTTCATTAAGTTAGACAAGGCTGTGGTCCTAATGTGATTAGATTGACTAGTTTTCTTGACTATGGTTTCAGTGTGTCTGCCCTCTGATGCCCTCTTACAACACCTACTGTCTTAGTTGGGTTTCCTTTACCTTCAGATCATATCAAATCAGTTGCTCAGTCGTGTCCAACTCTTCGCAACACCATGAATCGCAGCACACCAGGCCTCCCTGCCCATCACCAACTCCTGCAGGTCACTCAGACCAATATCCATCGAGTCAGTGATGCCATCCAGCCATCTCATCCTCTGTTGTCCCTTCTCCTCCTGCCCCCAATCCTTCCCAGCATCAGTGTCTTCTCCAATGAGTCAACGCTTCACATGAGGTGGCCAAAATACTGGAGTTTCAGCTTTAGCATCATTCCTTCCAAAGAAATCCCAGGGCTGATCTCCTTGAGAATGCACTGGTTGGATCTCCCTGCAGTCCAAGGGACTCTCAAGAGTCTTCTCCAACACCACAGTTCAAAAGCATCAATTCTTTGGTGCTCAGCCTTCTTCACAGTCCAGATGTCACATCCATACATGACCACAGGAAAGATCATAGCCTTGACTAGGCGAACCGTTGTTGGCAAAGTAATGTCTCTGTTTTTGAACATGCTATCTAGGTTGATCATAACTTTACTTCCAAGGAGTAAGCGTCTTTTAATTTCATAACTGCAGTCACCATCTGCAGTGATTTTGGAGCCCAGAAAAATAAAGTCTGATACTGTTTCCACTGTTTCCCCATCTATTTCCCATGAAGTGATGGGACCAGAGCCCATGATCTTTGTTTTCTGAATGTTGAGCTTTAATCCAACCTTTTCACTCTCCACTTTGACTTTCATCAAGAGGCTTTTTAGTTCCTCTTCACTTTAGGCCTTATGGGTAGTGTCATCTGCATATCTGAGGTTATTGATATTTCTCCCAGCAATCTTGATTCCAACTTGTGTTTCTTCCAGTCCAGCGTTTCTCATGATGTACTCTGCATATAAGTTAAATAAGTATGGTGACAATACACAGCCTTGACGAACTCCCTTTCCTATTTGGAACCAGACTGTTGTTCCATGTCCAGTTCTAATTGTTGCTTCCTGACCTGCATACAGATTTCTCAAGAGGCAGATCAGGTGGTCTGGTATTCCCATCTCTTTCAGAACTTTCCATAGTTTATTGTGATCTACACAGTCAAAGGCTTTGGCATAGTCAATAAAGCAGAATAGATGTATTTCTGGAACTCTCTTGCTTTTTCCATGATCCAGCGGATGTTGGCAATTTGATCTTTGGTTCCTCTGCCTTTTCTAAAACCAGCTTGAACATCAGGAAGTTCACGGTTCACATATTGCTGAAGCCTGGCTTGGAGAATTTTGAGCATTACTTTACTAGTGTGTGAGATGCGTGCAATTGTGCGGTAGTTTGAGCATTCTTTGGCATTGACTTTCTTTGGGATTGGAATGAAAACTGACCTTTTCCAGTCCTGTGGCCACTGCTGAGTTTTCCAAATTTGCTGGCATATTGAGTGCAGCACTTTTCACAGCATCATCTTTCAGGATTTGGAATAGCTCAACTGGAATTCCATCACCTCCACTAGCTTTGTTTGTAGTGACGCTTTCTAAGGCCCACTTGACTTCACATTCCAGGATGTCTGGCTCTAGGTCAGTGATAAAACCATCATGATTTTCTCGTGCGTGAAGATCTTTTTTGTACAGTTCTTCTGTGTATTCTTACCTTAGGCGTGGAGTATCTCTTCACAGCTGCTCCAGCAAAGCGCAGCCGCTGCTCCTTACCTTGGACGAGGGGTATCTCCTCACTGCTGCCCTTCCTGACCTTCAGTGTGGGATAGCTACTGTAGGCCCTCCTGCGCCTGGGCATCCACATCTCCCTGGATGTGGGGCTGGTCTTCCCGACCGCCTTTGGCCCGGGGCTTGGGGGCATGGGGTAGCTCCTCCCGGCTGCTGCCCCTGACCTCGGACGCTAGGCAACTCCTCTTGTTGCTGCCCCTGACCTCGAACGTGGAGTAACTCCTTTCGCCCCACCCCTGCAACCCCTGGCCTCGGACTTGGGTAGCTCCTCTTGGCTGTCACAGCCTGGCACTCTCAGCCGCTGCCCCTGAACTCAGACGTGGGGCAGCTCTTCTCTGCGGCACTATATCACTTATATGTGGAATCTTTTTTTCAAAAGAAGATACAAATAAGCTTATTTACAAAATAGAAAGATACTCAAACATAGAAGAGAAACTTGTGATTATCAAAGTGAAAAGGGGGAGGAAAGCAATTTAGGAAGTTGGAATTAACATATACACACTACCATATATAAAACAGATAAGTGACAAAGACCTAGTGTACAACACAGGGACTGCACTCAATATTTTGTAATAATCTATAAGGGAAAGAATCTGAAAAAGAAAAAAAAAATATATATATATATAGTGAGTCACTTTGCTGTCTACACCTGAAACTAACATAACATATACTTCATTTTTTAAATAATATCTAAATTAATAAAGCAAAACAAAAAACAAACTAAGAAAAGCCCTCATTTAAACTGGGCTAAGTCTTGCTGGACTTCCCTGGTGGCTCAGACGGTAAACTGTCTGTCTATGATGTGGGAGACCCTGGTTCGATCCCTGGGTTGGGAAGATCACTTGGAGAAGGAAATGGCAACCCACTCCAGTACTCTTGCCTGGAAAATCCCATGGACAGAGGAGCCTGGTTGGCTACAGTCCATGGGGTCGCAAAGAGTCGGACACGACTGAGCAACTTCACGTTCATGTTCAAGTCTTGCTCATTGATTGTTTCTACATTTTAGAAATGTAGAAACATTACTAAACATTTCTAAATATTTCATGGTGCAAATATGTTAGGCATATAAAATATGCCCGGAAAACCTTTACCCTTTATACACTAAAGGATCACAAGTGGAATTTTATTTATTTATTTATTTGGGCTGTGCTGGGTCTTGGCTGTTGCATGCAGGCTTTTTCTAGTTGCAGTGAGTGTGGGCTCGTCACTCTGGTGGCTTCCCTTTCAGAGCACAGGCTCTAGGCACACAGGCTCAGTATTGTGGTGCATGGGCTTGGTGGCCCTGTGGCATGTGGGATCTTCCCAACCCAGAAATCAAACTAGGGTCTCCTGCATTGCCAGCTGGATTCTTTCACACCCAGGCACCAGGGAAGCCCCAAATATTCACTACTATATATAAAATAGGTACCTACTAAGGACCTAGTGGAGACTTCTCAGATGGTCCCATACTTAAGACTAAACCCTTTCTACGCAGGGAGAAGGGGTTCAGTCACTGGGAACCAAGTCCTACATATCCCCAGGCCTGGTTAACAACAAAAAAAGAAATGACCTACTGTATAGCACGGGGAACTCTATTCAATACTCTGTAATGGCCTACATGAGGAAGGATCTAAAAAAAAGTAGATATACACACATATGTATAACTGATTCACTATTTCATATACCCAGGACAAATATAACACTATAAATCAAGTATACCGTGATAAAATTTTAAAAATACACAATTTACATTTTTCTGATAAGATCAGTGGATACTGAGTTCTTCATGTACAGAATACAGGGACTGGATATGATGGAGTCACGGCTCATGAGCAGAAAGGGGCTGATAAAGGGAAAACATACATTAATCAGGCCAGTTGTATACATCAACCACCAACTGGGATTATGAAAAAAAGCAAGAATAATATTAAAGATGCAGGACAGGGTGTGGAAACACATGAAGGTGCTCGCCAAGAGTAGAATACTTTGGGTGGCTCTGGACTCAGCAGGGGGTCTGGAAGACACACTAGCCTTGGGAATATACTGGACTCTCTGACTGTGTCTATACAGGGTGAGAATCATGGAGCCACTGACCCAGAAGATGAGCACAGAGAATGAAACTTCAGGGAACACTACCAAAGCTGCATATATTGAGCCTGAGATGTTCTCAAGATCTGTGGCAGCACAGTACCCTGAATCTCTTGTATTTGTCATGTTTGTCTGGTGCCATTTTTCAGAAACATATAATGCATACAGAGGAAAAATGAGATGTACACACATGCAGTGGATCCAGCAGAAGGAAATGGAGAAGGCAATGTACTTTGGGGCTTTGACTTTAAGATTCTTCCAACAGGAGTTCTTTGGGCTGATGGTGATGGTCTGAAACACACTCAAGAGGCAGGTGGTGCCAATGGACATAGTCCTGCCCAATTTCTCAACATACAAAATAAATTTGCATGCAAAATCACTGGCAAAATATTTCAACCTCAAAGTTGTAATTGTCTGAGGGACTCCTTTCGAGAGAATGACCAAAATGTTGGCTATAGTCAGGTGCTTGCAAATCAAATCTGTGACCCTCAACCTACACTGAGTGTGGTAAAGAAAAAGGTAATGGTACAGAAGGGAGAAATTGCCCCAGATTCCAACCACAGTCTGTAACAAGAAGGTTATTCCAAAGGCCAGTTGGCTGGAGGCTGTTGTGTTATTCAAGATACTCCCCTTTATATGATGGCAACAGTGACTCCTCAGAGCAGAGTGGCTCATATAAATTTGTGACATCGAGAGACAACTTTCCTTGTGTGCTTTTTGAAATTGCCAAGGCTTCATGAGGGGAAATGATGATGAGAGAAATCAGTCTATTTTACGAAGAAGTCAGCAGGAAGGATGAAGTGGTGGTAACCTGGAGGAAGCAATGACAAGTGAGAGTAAATAGAAAGATAGTATAAAACCAACTTTTAAGGAGAAGCTTACTGGAGAAAAAAGTCTCCATCACTGCCCTCATCATGCTGCTGCTACTGCTGCTAAGTTGCCTCAGTCGTGTCCGACTCTGTGCGACCCCAGAGAGGGCAGCCAACTAGTCTCCTCTGTCCCTGGGATTCTCCAGGCAAGAATACTATAGTGGGTTGCCATTTCCTTCTCTAATGCATGAAAGTGAAAGTGAAGCCGCTCAGTCGTGCCAGACTCTTAGCGACTCCATGGACTGGAGCCTACCAGGCTTCTCCATCCATGGGATTTTCCAGGCAACAGTACTGGAGTGGGGTGCCATTGCCTTCTCCGCCCTCTTCATAAAAGAGGTCAACTCTAAATGCATTCTCTTCTAAATTTTAAGAAGATAATATATTATTGTAGGGATTTCCCTGATGGCTCAGTTAGTAAAGAATTTGCATGCAATGCAGGAGACTCCAGTTCGATTCGTGGGTCAGGAAGATCTGCTAGAGAAGGGATAGTCTTACCCACTCCAAGAATACCCACTTCAGAATTCTTGGGCTTCTCGTGGTGGCTCAGCTGGTATTTAAAGAAGATAATGTATTATTTTAGAAAAAAAGCGAGTTATTCTAGGGTCTAACAATTTAAAATATATGCTAAAGGTACTTCCCTGGTTGTCAGGAAGTTAAGAAACTGTCTTGCAATGTAGGAGATGCAGGTTTGATACCTGCTTGGGCAACTAAGACTCTATATGCCATGGGGTTTCTAAGCCTGGGATCTGCAACTAGAGGGTCTGTGCACCACAACAAAAGATCCTGAGTGATACAACATAGTTACCACATGATGCAATCAAGACCCAATGCAACTAAATAAATAAATATTTATATACACTAAAGAACGCAGTATATGTAAACCATATGGTGAATTAACTTTTGCACACATTAAAATTAAGACTGGATCTCATCAAGACACACACACAGACACAGATACAACTTAAAATCACACAAGCATGTCCTAAAAACCTGAAGATAGAATAAACAGTGGACAGAGTCTTCAAAGAGAATCCTCGAGAAAGAATTTATTCAATGGATAAGACATGTGGAAAAATATTCCACGTCCTTGGCAAGCTGGTCAATTAAAATGTAACCACTACCTATATGTTATCAAATACCATCAATAAATCTGAAAGAGAAATGACAAAAATGCCAAGTTTTGGCATAGCTGTGAATGAACCAAGAATCTGATACACTGATGGTGGTTGTTCAAATTGGTACACACATTTTGGAATACTGTGGTATCTACTTAGCAGATCAGATGTAATCCTGTTCCAAGAAATCCACTTCCAGGAATATATTCAACAACATTTTGTACATATATCACCCAAAGATTAGTTATATTAATAGAATTTATATGAAAGCCCTAATCATTACTTGTAATAGCCCCTACCTCTTAATACCCACCTACGCATTAACAGCTGAATGATCAGTAAATCCTTTGGTAGTCACACAATGAAGTCCTATATAGTAATGATAATGAAAAATCAACAATAATATAAAAAATAAAGAAAAATTCACAAAGATGTAAAGGAATGGAGGACAAAAGTCCAAATGAAAGATGCTGTATGATATCTTTCATGTGAAGGCCAAGACAGGCAAAGTGATCTAATATTAAATGTCATAATAGTTGTAAATGTGTACCTAACAATCCAGGCCTACAAATACACCCAACAAAGCTATAGTCTTCGAAACAGTGAGTTAGAAGGGGCACAGAGTTTCATGGGAACTGAGAACATTGTGTTGATCTAGTTGTGGTCTCCAGACGTGCAATAATTCCTGAAATTTCACTGAGATATTATGCACTTATAACCTGGGAACATGTCTTTAATTAAAAAAAAAAAAAAAAAACATGTATTATCAAAAAATGTGGAACGAGTTTGTGAAAAGCTGTTTCTGTGAATGTGTCTCATCTGCTGCCTGTATCTGTGAAGGAGGGGAGCTGTAAGCCCAGATCATAACTCCAACAATGAAACATCAGAGAATAGTAACACTGCTGCATACAGTGAATCACTGATTTTGTCATAAAATTCAACAGAGCAGTATCCTAAGTGTTCATGATTTGTGTTGATTTTTGCTCCATTTGGCATCATATCCATGGAGAAAATATTGTGTACAGAGAGATACGACTTGTGACCATACAATCTTCTCCTAGAAGTATCTTCAGGAAGTATAACGAACAGTAGACACAGTTTTCATACAGAAAGCTCGAGAAAGAAGTTAGATACTCTCCAGTAGTGCAAAGGGGAGACGCTGATATGCTCAGGAGTGTTTTTTTTTTTTTTTTTTTTTGGTTGTTGTTAAATGATTTTATATATTTCATCTTATTATTTATTTATTTGCCTGCAGTAGGTCTTAGTTAATGGCATGCAAACTCTTAGTTATGGCACGTAAACTCTCAGATATGGCGTGTGGCTTCTAGTTCCCTGACCAAGGATTAAACCTGAACCCCCTGCATTGAGAGCACAGTCTTAACCTCTGGACCACAGGGAAATACCCTCCTTGGGAGCTTTGGCTTTAAGTTCCACCCACCTGGATTTCCTGGGGCTGGTCTTGATGGCTGGAGACATTTAAGGGGCCAGGAGGGCCAATGGACACACCCTACCAGCTTTGAGGGCATAGAGAACACATTTGCATGGATAAATCCTCCCTGTCCATCACCAGCTCCTGGATCTCCCTCAAACTCATGTCCATTGAGTTGGTGATGCCATCCAATCATCTCATCCTCTGTAGTCCCCTTCTACTCCTGCCTTCAATCTTTCCCAGCATCAGGGTCTTTTCCAATGAGTCAGTTGTTCGCATCAGGTGGCCAGAGTATTGGAGTTTATTCCATTGTGTTTATATATTTAAATTTTTGTTGTAGAAAGTTTCAATATCTGCATAAGTATTTATTCTATAGGTCAATAACATATCAAAAAGATTCCCTGGATTCAGAAGTCGAACCCCCCCCCTCCAATATTCTTGCCTGGGAAATCCTATGAACAGAGGAGTCTGGTGAGCTATAGTCCAGGGGTCACAAACTGAGCCATTAACACGTGTACACACACACACACACACACACACACACACACACACACACTCTTATAGGAAATTACCTCCTGTCTATAATGGATTTAATGAATGCAAGTTTTCCTCAATATAAGTTTTGCAATAGAAAGATGCATTCCTACCATGCCAGGCACAAATTAGCTATGCTATGCTATGCTAAGTCACTTCAGTCGTGTCCGACTCTGTGTGACCCTACAGACGGTAGCCCACCAGGCTCCCCTGTTCCTGGGATTCTCCAGGCAAGAACACTGGAGTGGGTTGCCATTTCCTCTTCCAATGCATGGAAAGTGAAAAGTGAAAGTGAAGTCGCTCAGCCATGTCTGACTCCTAAGAGACCCCATGGACTGCAGCCTACCAGGCTCCTCTGTCCGTGGGATTCTCCAGGCAAGCAGGCCTGAAGTGGGGTGCCATTGCCTTCTCCGAATTAGCTATGGTATCTATCAAAAAAAGTCTTGGACAATATTATTTTGTTTAATAAACTATGAACCATGAAACTACTATATGATACGTAAGTGTAAGATAGAAATGAGATAATTTTTTTGATCTAAATCCTTAGGTCTTTTTATTTTTATTTTTTTAATTTTTTTTTATTTTGTTTAACTTTACAATATTGTATTGGTTTTATCATACATCAAAATGAATCCACCACAGGCATACATGTGCTCCCCACCCCGAACCCTCCTCCCTCCCTGTACCGTCCCTTCTCTTTTTAAAATTACGGTTAAGTGAGATTACAATATAACAAGATTTGTGAAGAATATTAACATACTAGACACATGTAAAGTACAATATGGAGAATATTGACTCTTGTGTGTTGCAAAAGTGAAACCATAAAGAAACAAATGTGTGTTTGGAATTGCTGTTAGAATATGATGAGATTAGACAACATATGAGAAGATACATTTGGTCCTGACAAGATATATTCCAAAACTCACCATTATAAAGCTGCTTTTTCCTTAAAAGCTGCTTCTCTATCTTGAAGAGGGATAGCAATCTCACCATTGTCATCAGACCCCAAATGTTTCAGAAAAGACACAATTGCTATGTCCAGTAAGCACAGTATATGCCTAGAGATCAATATATATATATCATAAAATCATTTCTGTTCTTCAAACAAATTCATATCCATGCTTTCTGTAGAGGATTAGAAAATCGGTACTTTTCTATCCTAGTCTTTATGGAAAGCATAGAGGCAACACGATAACACTTCTAATACAAATTAAAAATTAATCCAGAATTTCTGAAAGGTAATATTACAACAGATTCATGTTAAAAATACAACTCTTAAGCTCCTT